>CM074720.1:478989631-479589631 GCA_037306005.1 Rhinophrynus dorsalis | reverse complement strand
TCAAGTAATAAAAAAGTTAAAGTACAACCTACAATTTGGCAGATGTGTATTGTAGTGGTGGTGGACTGGCTTTATGGTGTGATTTGTGTATGTATTTAACCCCTTAATGACACAGGACGTACATGTACGTCCTGTGTGGCTGTCACTTAGTGACAGAGGACGTACATGTACGTCCCGGAAATCCGGCTCCCCGCGCGGCTGCGCACCGTTCGGGGACTCCGGATTATTTTAAAAAAATAAAAAAAAATGTTAGACGGACGTTAAGTGACGGCCGCGTCTGCACGCGGCCGTCACTAAGGGGTTAATTTATTAGTTTTTTACTTTTGTCATGTTTGCGTCAAAATGCTGTACTCCTTCTTAGATTATTGACACACATTACTTGTTGCTCAGTGGTCCCAAGTGCGGTAGATGGTGGAAACCCTTCTCATAACAACATAACTATCCTGCAAACCATCTCACATGCAGTGGGACCACTCCTAGAAGCTACATGGTGTTCCTGTGTGTCAGTTACCAACCCATACTCAGGGAGCAAGTCCCAAAGAGATGTGCTGCCACCACCACCAATGTTGGGTTTTTGCCACCCCCGCTGAGACCTATGAATTGACTTGTGTTCCGGAAGGGATTCTGGTTGATGAGGTAGCTGCTTCTGCTGGTTGGAATGCTTTGCTGCCTTGCTTTTCACTATAGTCTAGATGTTTGTTGTGCCCTCACTTTCTCCCTCTCATTCACTACAATGCCACGCTCCACTCGATCAATAAGCATGTCTTGATTAGGGGTGGGTTAAATCTCTCGTCGTATTCCCATGGGAAATTCCACAAAAAACACATTATTGTCCTCTTTTTCGTGGGAAAATCCGATTTAAAACTAGCAATTAAAATGTTATAATTTTTCACCCACTGGGCAAAAATTTTCGCCAATTTTTTCAATGGCTAGAAAGTTTCCGCCCATTGATTTATGTTGTCTTTGCCTATTCCTTATAAAAATGTGACATGTTTGCGGAAAGCAAACACAATAGAAGCAGCTACAGAGAGGAAGTAGACATGCTGTGCTATTCTGCTGTGATCTTTTTCCAAATTTGAAGCAGGAGAGGTGTCACAGGACTGCTGGTCAGGAAGGGATGCTGACCACAGCCACAAAAGTAAATAATAAAGGTAGAACCCAGAGAGCAAGAAAACTAGTACACACACAATTAAAGGAAAAGCCAATGTACTAAACATATGCATACATGGAATATTAAATAGCACTGCAAAACAAAACATACAATGAAACTGAAAAGGGCAGTGACTAAGGGCTTCTAGGGACAGGACCTCTGGGCACGGGGGACAGGAGCTAATGAGAACAGGGACAAAGTCAACACTGGAACAAGGGGGTGCACAGCCGGCTCTGGAACACAAACACAGGAGGACCCTTGGCAATTCAGGAACACAGGAGGGCCCTTGGTGATTCAGGAACACAGGATGGCCCAGGGTCAAAATGGGACAAAAACCAACAGGGACTGGACTGAATAGAAGTAGTGAAGTCTAGGAAGTAACGTAAGTATAATCTGGCCCACAGCAATGGGAGAGACTGAACTATATAGGGCAGAGCTGATTACAAGGTGGGGCCAGCTGGGAATGATGACTCTTTAGACTGAGTGCAGTAGCCTGCAACAGAACCAAAAGGAGGTAGTGGCACTGTGAGGTACTGCACCAGGCAGAGGAGAGGGCAGAATCCTGACAAGAGGTTCATAGTGACTGCTATCACTACGAGCAGGTTTAAAAAAAATAAATGGGGGAGCTGGAAGGACCCTTATGTGTCTACTGAGTCTGAGTCTGATGAGGAAGAAGAAGTGAGCACTACCGAACAAATGCTGTCCAGTCCCCCTAAATCACCCCAAGGGATCTTGGGGAATTTAATGGGAAGGGAGGGAGAAAAGGGAATGGGAAGGGTAGGAGAAAAGGGTAGTACTAGTGAGAGCAGTACTGGTCAGCTGCCTGTGCCTGCTGATAGACGTGCTGCCTCTGCTGCCACCATTGCTGCCCCTGCTGTCAGTAGTGCTGTGCTGCTGTCAGATGTGCCTGTTGCCAGTGCTGAACCTGCTGCCACCCATACTGTTCCTTCTGTCAGATGTGCTGCCCTGTCGCCAATGCCACCAGTGCAGTGCCTGCTAGCAGTGTTGAAGCTGCTGACACCAGTTCTGAAGCTTCTAGTGTGTCTTGTAATACTCATGAGGGGGAGGAGAAGATGATGCCAAGTGTGACAGCAGGGGACCCTAAGTCACACTTGCCATCCCCAAGCAGTTCTGCCAGTGCTAGCACTACAAATACTACTTAGAAAGTTCAGTGGCTTGTTAGTGTTAGAAATGAAGGAGAGGATAATCATTATCCTCATATTACTAGTCACTATGAGGAGGAAAACTCTGGGGCTAAACTTGATGTGCATGGTGTTAGTAGTAGTAGTAACAGTAATGGTGAAGCAGCTGGTGGGACAAGTGTTAGGGGAGTGGTAGGGGAAGCATTTGAGAGCCTCCAGACCAGCAGTCAAGGGAGCCCACACCATTCCTCTGGCTCTGGGAGTTCTCCTCCCCTTCCCTTCACTACGGTGTCCAAGTGGAATATGATCCTGAAGAGGCCAGAACTGGTGTTCCGGGAGACCAGGCTCAGATTTAATACCACCACCATCAGCAGGAGCACAGATCAGATGCCTGTGCCTGGTGCTACTGCTGCCAGTCTGCCTTCTTCTTCAGGCTAAAAGAAAATGCCAAGTGTGACATTAGGGGACCCTCTGTCACATTGCTCATCACCTCCTCCAAACAGCAGTGAGATGTCTGTAATAGAGCAGCAGCACGTAGGGACAAGTGGGGGTGGTGATGATGATGGTGGAGAAGCTGGGCTGGAAGACACATTGATGACCTTTTTAGCAGAAACTTAGAAGTAATGGGAGACAAGAATGAGGATGGGCATCACCACCACCTCCACCACCACTAGCAATGAGCTTTTGGAATTTGTGGAATTTGCAACTGCTCTAATTCCTGCTGCTGCTGAGTTGCAAGAGCAGCAGGATGCTGAAGAGCAGGCTAGTTTGCCACAGACCACCATGGACACAGTAGGAATCTCTTATGCCAGTCCACCTTGTTCATCATTACCTCCCAAGCCAAAAGATAGGCACTCTGTTGATGTTAAGATGTGGCAGTTCATCTCTACCCATTGAACACTGTGTGGTGCACTGACCACACATGCCAGTGTGTTGGAGGAGAATCGATACCAAGTCATCAAGCGCCATCTGAAGAGATTCCATCCCGCAGAATATGTTAGGATTCTGGCAGGGAGGGTTCATCATTACTATTAAACTGTCAGCAAGTTGTCATGTGTCTTTAATGGGTTCTGGACAATGGGTATAGTGACAGTGGCAGTACTTGGGTTCTGGTGTCATGGTATTTGGATACAGATGAGCCCCCATATGTTATTTACCACACACACTGTGCACATTGCAGTTGATGATGAGAGCCACAGTTCCTGCTCTCAAGAGAACATTTTCTATTCCAATAACACACCCATAATTTTGGAGGCAGCGCAGCTGGAGAAGAATTATTGGCCAACTTCTTCTCCTTTTCTCCACATAGACTGGGGGCTACATATTGTGCTGCTACTGGCTCAGGCGTATCACTGGAGGTAGTCGTGGCAAGTGGAACCTTCATCATCCATCACCCATGTCACTGTTATTGTAGATCCCATTCCCTTTCAGCTGCCTAATCATCCTGCTGCTTAAACACTCAGCAGCAGCAGTAAGAACAGCAGTTGCAAATTCCGCAATTATGGACTCAGGAGGACATTTGACAATGGCCAGTGGCCACTGGCCAACATGAACTGTTGGCACTAGGCCAGTAGGACATTTTTATTTTTTTCTCAGGGCTTGTGCTTTGAAAATAAATAAATAAATAAAAACATATTCCTACAAAAAAAAAAAAAATGGGGGGGGGGGGGGTTGTTTCTAACAAGCCTAAGTCCTACAAATCAGTATTTCCTTAGGGCTTGTGCAAAGCAAGTCTAAGTCCTACAAATCAATGTATCTTCAGGGTTTGGAACACTAACAACAAATCATCCTCTACAAAATACTCTATCAAGTCAAGTATCAGTCCACCCCAGTGGCAGCTTATATTAGGGGATTCCTGTATCTATCACTTTACATACACATTTCTTATTTTATTTATTAATTGTTTTATTAACTGTCCCTCCCATTATAAAAAACAAAAAAAACAAATTCCCTGTTCAACTGATTAATTCACCAAAATCTACCCATCAACACAGGCACCCTCCTCAGACCCCTTTTATATCATGTCTTATGGTTTTTTTTAATTTTATTTAGGATTTATTTTTTATTAACTGCCCCCCCAATCCCAGTAAACAACCCACCCAAAAAAAAATCCCCTGTTCAACTGATTCTTTCTCCACACCCCACCAACACAGGCACCCTCATGACCCTTTTATACTATGCCTTTGGGAATAAAATAATATTTGCTAGGTGTTTGTCACGCCGCTTACCTCTCTCTTCCTCTTGGCCTTCTGTGTTACCGATCGCGTGTGTTCCCCCTCCGTTTTGTTTCCAAGATCAGAGCGTCTTCCGGGTTCGTTGCGTCAGTATACAATGACGTCACCGCCCGGCGCGTATATAGGGCAACATTTTCCTTCACTCAGAGCACTATCACAGTGTTCCAGTGGAGAGTAGACCTCTTGTCTGTGCTCTGAGTTCCTAGATCCGTTCCAGTCTCTTGTTAGCTCTAAGTGTATGACCCTTGGCAAGACTTCTGACTAATCCATCTGCTTTACGAATTGGATGCCTGTTGATCTTCAGTGTATGACCCTTTGCAAGACTTCTGGCTATCCTTTCTGGCAAACGATTTGCATATCTGTTGATCTATAGTCTTGATCTTTGGCAAGACATCTGTTGATCTGCCTTCATTCTACTTTTCTCTCTTGGGGAGTTTACTGCTACATTGTAGCCACCGTACTCTAGCTACGCTCCCCATCCTTCGCTCTCCAGCCCCCACTCCCCCCTGCAGGAGAGTCCGTACTGTTCACGGAGGAGCTATCCAGGTCTTGGTCCTAGCTCAACTAGGATCAGACATCTGGCTTCGTGGCCAGCAACTTTAATCTGGCCCTAGCCGCAGCATAGCCCTACCGTGACAGTCACTGCACTATGAACTTCGATCCCTAAGCAGAGCACGCTAGCACTCCTTCTCCTGCAGGTTTAAACCTGCTTATTGTATCCTGCTAGTTCCTGACAGTGTTGTTTGTAAATTCAATGTTTCCATTTATCTCAATGGAATGAGCTAGGCGAAAAAAGTGGAAGAAAGCCAAAAAAATGGCACTTTTTGCAGGAAATTATTTGCCAAGTGGAAAGTGTCATTCTTTGCTAATTATGGTTTGAGGCGAAAATTTTTGCCCATCCCTATTCATGATATTCCTTGACAGAATCCGATTAGTCAGAGAGTTGCTGCTGATTGTCATGACTCCTTGTCATGACAAACTGCTGATGGCCCTTTGGCAGAAATTCTGAAATTTTGTGTTTGAAGTGGGGGTCTAGCAAAGTGGCAAGAATGTATTCCTCATTGATTTTAATGGACACTATGCAAGGATCTTGTTCAAAGCACGCTAGCCATGCTCCTCAATTTTTTCTGCAACAAAAATATCAATGGTGGAATTTCACTAATTCCTGCCCCAGTGTCACTCACTAGCATGGTTGCCTCCTCAAAGGGTTTCAGCAGCTTACATACATTGCACATTAGTTGCCATTGGCCAGATGACAACGAGGCTCCCTCCAAAGCCTTCCAGTTTTGCATGGTGTATTCACTAATGGCCTTATTCTGCTCGTACAAATGCTCTAGCATGTATATTGTGGAATTCCACCTGGTAGGGACCTCCATTTTCAGCTGGTAATGGGGCAGGTTGTTACATTCTTGTATGGAATAAAGAGCTTTGTGTGTACTGTAGGAGCAGCTAAAATGGGCACAGATTTTGCAGGCAATAGTAAGCATCTTTTGAGGGTTTCGGATTCTGCCAGGAATCTGGTCACAACTAAATTTAGCACATGGGCAAAGCAGGGCACATTATTATTATTATTTATTTATATAGTGCCAACTACAATTGGGACATGCACCATACTACCTATTCTCAAAGCAGTGATTATGTTGTTATCAGTAGACACAAAACCAGCTTTTAAGGAGTGGGGTACAAGTCATTCCTCTATCACCTGCTCTAGCTTACTTAGAACATTTACAGCATTGTTGGATTGTCAAATCTCTGCATTCATAAGGTGGTGTGATGATGGTATGGGCTATCCTGCTGCTGCTTCCACCTTTTAATCACACTGCCACAACCAGAAGCATGATTACTGGCTTTCCCCTGATGCTGTAAGCTAGTGTTGTCCACTGTTGGTGCTGAGAGGGAAATTCATTGAGCAGTCACAGTCATATAGTCAGTGCTCTGCCACTTGTACACATATTTGTTTTCAGGTGGATTTTCCTGCCATTTGCACTTTTCAGCCCTTTGCCCACCACACTAACCACCTGCTTGTACAATTCAGGCATAGCCATTCGGGTAAAATAACTGTGGCTTGGGATATTTCAGCGTGGAGCTGCACATAACATCAGTTCTCTGAAACCTTTGTTTTCTACAAAAGAATACGGCAGCATGTCCATTGCTAACATCTTGGCAACCTTGCCATTCCGCAAGCATACTTTGGGATTGATTTTGTGAAGTTTTTTACTCCTTCCCAGGAACTCAGTCAGGGTGGGTTGGCAGGACATGGCAGAAGAAGCCTGAAACTTTATTCCTTTAACAACCTGCCCAGAGGAGGTGGTGGCGGTAAAGGCAGCATTTGTGGGCAGTCTATGACTCTTGCCATCTCCTACAGCAAAGCCAGAGTCATCATACTCCTCTGCAGCAGGAGCCATAGGTGTTAGTTGAACTGAACTAACTGTTGGCACTGAAAGTAGCACATTCTCTGACACATAAATAACTTCACCACTTTTTCTGCCCTAGAGCCCTGGGAACTTTTTAAAGTGCTTCTGCTGCTGCTAGTTGTGGCACCTTTGGCCTGTTGATAGTGTGTCTCCCAATCAGACCTGTGGTTGTGCTTCAGGTGGGATCTCATAGAGAAGGTGCCTAGGTGTGAGCCTGCTTTCCCTCTGCTCATGTGCTTTTTGCACAGACAACAGATAACAACATGCTTAGCTTAAGGATCCTGAGTGAAGAATCTCCATACTGTGGACTTCATGGAATGAGGGGTTCCTGAGGTGGTGGTGCTGCTACTACTACTACTAGATGTTGATTCAATTCTACTGCCACTACTACTAAGTGTCAAAGGTGCAGAACTTGCAGCAGGGGCACTTGTCATATCAAACATTGTGGCTGTTAACCTGTGTTGCTGTTGCTGGGTACTCAAAAGAGGAGTGTGGCTGAGTGGAACTTGGACTTTGAAGAGGTGATAATGCTGATGATGATGACTGATAAGGTGACTGTGTGCTTTTTGACATCTATGCTTGTCTAAGGTCAGACTTTCCAATGGCTTTCACAAACAGTTTATAGACCGGCACAGTGCTCCTTAAAAGTGGTGGAAGATTCAGCCTTTGACTTTATGCTAACCTTATAGCCATGTCATCATCTTTACTCTCAACTTCATCTGTATCTGAACAAGAGAATGATGCTGGAGGGATATATTCTAGATCTGCATCATTATCAGTCATCATTAGGTCATCCTCCGCAGCGATTAGCATTACCTGACAAATCTTGCCCACTACTCTTATATTCCTCTAAGCTTTTTGGAGGTCTCAAACAATTTATTTTTACTTTTACTATAACAAAGTTGCCAACTACTTTGAGGATGGGGGTTTTGGTGCTTGTTTGTCTCACTATCTGATGCAGCAGGTGGTTCAGCTGCTACACCTTCCTCTAGTATGCTATTGCCAGCATCAACACTTGAATGAGACTTGTTGTAGTCTTCAGTGTTTTTCTTAGATGGTTCTTTATTTCTACTGGCACTGGTGGTGCTGGAACTAGTTTTGCTGGGACCTTGACAAAATGCATCCTCCCTTGGAGTAAAGGGACTATCATCACTGACTGCACACACGTCAGCAGCCATTGCTGCAGTCATTTTTTGAACTATTACTTTAGTCCCTGCACTGCTCCACCCCTCCCCCTTCCCCTTGGCTGTTTGCGGGACATTACTTAACTACATTGTATTTTCTAACTTTATGGTACACAACACAACTGGTGGAGCTGTATGATGCCTTGCCTAAGCCCAGTCAGCTGTCTGTCACTGTCTCCTAATATATTTAGTTCTTTATTCTTTTTTATTTTATTTTTTATTTTTTTAAGTTGTCCATCTTGTTTTTTTATCACAGTCTGTCCAAAAAAATTATAACTGAAAAACAAAATAAGCAACCTCTTTCCCCAGACTTCCCCACCCAGCACAGAGACAATAACAGCAAGTTCAGCAAGGAAATAGGTCCCCAGCTACGTCTGCGTCTGCGTCTTGCCAGTCAATCTGAATGTCGGGGTATTATTTCTGGTCAACCTCCTTCCTCCCTTCTTCTCCCCTGAGTGCCCCACTGACTCTCTGTAACGGTTATTCAGACTCTCAGACCAGAGATAAAAAATAAAACACAGTTTTATTGAGAACAAATGAGGAACACGGCCCCCTAAGGCCAGAAATAGGTAATTACACGTAACTGAAAGCAATATGGTAATATAGCAGACACAGTATGGATAAGGAGCAATACTGTACAAACAATGGAACAGAGTAAAGCAAGGGTTAAGTCCAATGCAAGTAATCAGTCTCTGATGTGGTATGTAAGCCAACGCCCAGTAGTGGATAAGAGCAGCCAGAGACTGCGGTGCAAGGTGGAGAGCACCTAGTAGTGAGTCCAAACAGTAGTCCTCAAGGACTGGTGATATGCAAGACCAACCACTTGTGCTAGAGCTAAATTATACAACAGCCAAGGGCACTCTGCCGCGCGTAACGGGATTAGCCACACTGCGTCAGCTGAATGGGACCAGAGCCAGTAGCACCCCTTGGTGCGTCAACGGATACCCACACTGCCAGAGCTGAAAGGGACCAGAGCCAGTAGCACCCCGTGGTGCGTAAACGGATACCCCAACACTGCTAGAGCTGAGTAAGACCAGTGCGTTAATGGAGCGTGTGTATTGCAAGAGCTCTCTGTAGACAGTAACAGAAATCACCACTGCTCTGCAAGTGTAGCGGACAGGCTTGGTAATGAAGGCAGTGAGCTCAGCAAGTGTTAATGGAGAGGCTCGGTATCTGAGGCAACAAGCTCTACAAGTGTTAACGGACAGGCTCGGTAACGGAGGCAACAAGCTCAGCAAGTGTTAACGGATGGCCCAGTATCTGAGGCAACAAGTACTGCAAGTGTCAGCGGACAGGCTTGGTAACGGAGGCAACAAACTCAGCAAGTGTTAACGGATGGCCCAGTATCTGAGGCAACAAGCACTGCAAGTATTAACGGACAGGCTCGGTAACGGAGGCAACAAGCTCAGCAAGTGGGAGATCAGCATAAGAAGCACAAGTCTCACTGGAACCGGATCACAGGAAACTGGAACCAAGCAGGAAAGTCAGCCAGGCCGGGTCATACACGGAGCAGGAGCGTCAGACAAGCCGGATCAATCGCGGAGCAGGAACGTCAGCCAGGCCGGGTCATTCACGGAGCAGGAGCTTCAGACAAGCCGGATCAATCACGGAGCAGGAAGGTCAGCCAGGGCGGGTTATACACAGAGCAGGAGCGTCAGACAAGCCGGATCAATCACGGAGCAGGAACGTCAGCCAGGCCGGGTCATACACGGAGCAGGAACCAGGAGAATAGTCAGACAAGCGGAATCGGTACACAGGAACGCAGGAACACAGCAACGGAAGCACTGGTACAGGAACACCACAAAAGGGCACCTGACAGGCCCTACTGGGTGGGCATAACAGGTTCTACCAATAGGAACACACCACAGCAGAGAGTGACAGGCAATCACGGGAACCATGATACTCTCCTAATACAGGGAACAAATGTCCTACCAAAAAGATTCACTAAACTAAACTTCAATTCCCCTGTCTTCTCCAGCTCAGACAAGGTGCTGCTCTCTCCACTCACACGCATAGAATGGCATGTTATGAGAGCCTGACACCCTTTTATATGCCTGTAGAAAACTTTTGTGTGCTGGAGAAAAATTTTTCTTCCCATTGATTTCAATGCACAATGAGCTAGGTGAAAAAGCAGAAAACTGGACTTTTCATAGTAAATTATTTGCCAAGTGGAAAGTGTCATTATTCTCTGATTTCAGTTTGAGGTGAAAATTTTCACCCATCCCTAATTGTAACAGGGAATGTCCCAATATGAGCTGATCCTCAAAGTCAATAGAATCCAGTCTCTCCCAGAACTCACAACATAACGATGGAGTCCAATGCACGATGCGTTTCAGGCATCACTGCCCTTTCTCAAACTGCTCCTATCAATATACACTGTTTACCAGAGTCTCCCACATATAGCCAATGTCACTGTCCCATTCCACCATCACCATAGTAACCTATATGTTCCAACATCAGAGTGTGTTCCAATGCCGTGCTTCTACATCTGGATCCCTTTCAATCTCAAATACAATATAATCCCATTTTCAAGCAGATAATAGATATGCATGAAGATATAAATCAGATAGTTACACACCCTGCAGTTTGGGCAGAGACGCTGCCACGGACAACCCCTAAAACTACTGTTATATAATTTTGTTCAGTCAGAGTCATATTGATTTGCTCAGAGAGATGACAATAAAAAATTAAACATAAGTTAAAGTAAAAAACAAAAAATAAGAAAAAGTAAATAAAAATATAATAAATGAAACATGAAAATATAAAAGCTAGTAGTAAAAAATGAAAAATAGTAGAAAAGAAACATAATTATAAGCAAAAATAATAAATGTAAACAAAGCCAAATAATAAGTTGACCGTTTGGACAGTACATATCAGTATGGGGTATTAATCAGCAAGTAACAGAAATATCCCCCCCCCAATTTCGATTTCCATCATTATTGTCAACAACATCACAGCAGCATTGGTGTATCTGGTGATCACTTCTTGTATTCTGGTCTATATTATATCAACCAAAGGGAACATATGCCTTAGATTGCCATCAGTTGAGCAGAATTCCAAACCACCTGTGGTTACCCTCAATATCAGGTGTTGCCAATAATGCCTATACAGAGCATTTCTAGTGCACTTCTCTATTCATACCCATCTGGAGAAGTGTATTTAATTATTTAATCCATGTTATTTCTTTTTTAAACAGAAACGTCTGTTATCGCAACTGTCCAAATCTGCCTTAATTAAATCATCTCTAAGATTTCTACCTGTCTTGAAGGAAAATATTGGAGGATTGGAAAAGGTATTCTTCAAAGATGGATCCAAGCCCAACATTCTCCAATCCTTCAAAATTAATATTTTCAATTCCTGAATCCTAACATTATATGTAGACAGAAATGGCACTGAAAATTATCTCTTCTTTTCTCCCTTTCCTTTCCTATCTATCTCTGTCAGAATCCCAACATTTATGACTGATCATCCCTATCCTTAAATCTTTGTATCATTTCTTCAAGTTTCTGATCAACTATTGCACTGGGGCATTGTATTGTTTTTTTACCTATTTTTATAGTTAATGGGTAATAATGGTTAGGGGGGTTGTAGATGTTTTTAATAACGTTCCAAAAGTTGCTGTTTAGGGGCTAAATTCTATTGCAGGTGCTAAATGTTAACACCCGTTTAATCATTTTCCTATTGAAGTCTATGGGAAAACCTGGAGATAAAAGCAGTGATGAAATTAGCACCTGTATTGCTAGTTTTGTTTACTTTGTGCAGGTATTCCTCAATTGTCTGTATGCAGTGTGATCATAAGTGGAGCCAGTTTGTTTGTGTTTTTATACTATTTTTATTGAAGACAGAGTAGAGTGATATCTATATGACAAGTACACAGGTATCTGTTAACAACAGTGTTTTAAGCACATATATAGCATAATACGTAAAAAAGGATGTACCCCTGTCCAATTTTCCATTTATTAAAGAAGATACCCAAACCACCAAAAGAAACTAATCTCCAAAAAACAAAAAACTCTAACCTGCATAATAACCCCATGCAGACAGGGTGGACACCATTCCCTGCCCCTGTCCCCGGGGCAAGCACCAATCCATTAAGGTACATGGCCATGTAGAGAATGACCCAACACCCTATAAAAGATGCAGTGTGGCGGGTAAGTATACAACTTTTTTGGTGGCTGGCATCTGATCATCTGAACCACATTCTTCCCATGTCTTCTCCATATGAGTTCATACCCCAGTATCATCTAATTAAGGATGTTATTATTATTATTGTTAGTGGGCAAACAATGGACATCCAGTCTCCCCAAATCATAGGGATCCTGTATGCATGTAGAGCCCTTTATAGTGGTTAGAGTTTACCAACTTGACGCAACAGGCCAGAGTAGGTGGCCTCTCCCCCATCCACACTATTGCCACCACCTTTCGAGCCATGACGAGCAACTCTATGATCAAGATGTATGTCTCTGTTGGACAGAGTTGTTCAGGTAGTATGAACAGTAGACAGAATTTGGAGTTAGAGGATAGCTGCCAATGCAACACTTGTGAAATCATTTCAAGCACCTCCTCCCAGAAATGTCAAACTGAAGGACAGGCCAAAAAAGATGTGAGGAAAAAGGTGACATCCTCCCCACATCTAGTACACATGCTGTTTGGTAATTTACCTATTTTATAAAGTTGGATTAAAGTAGATCCAGTTTGTTTAATGTGTCAATATGATATCTCTGAGACACTATAACTCAAGCAGGTACCCTGATCTTCTTTAGTTGGGCATGGTATTATAGACCTGTAATAATTCTGACTTAAAAAATGTCAGTTACTGAGTCCAGTTAAGGTATTAGATGTATTCTATACCCCGGGCAATTTCTTAGATCATTTAGGAAAGACTGTAGAATACATTTTCTAAATGATCTAGTAACAAGGAATTATTTGATTTGTTTTATTTTGTGAACACAGAAGACTATGGAGTGGGAGCTAAACACATTCACTAGTATGCCTGAATTTTGTATTCTGTTTGGGCAGGATGAAAGGATCCAGTCAAGCACAGCATAGTTGGATGTTTTAGGATTTATGCATGTAGGGGAGGAGATTAGCTGTGATAAGTTGAATATCTTAAACAATGAACAGAATCTTTAATTCTTGGAACCCAGACAAATAATATTAAATACTTCAAGAAGCAAGAGCTTGCTTTTCTTGTTTGGAGTGGAGATCTCATTGGTGTGGTGGGTTATGCCCAAAAGGGACTGAGTTAACTTATTAGGTGGCTGGTAGATGCCAACAATTATGATTTGTTTTGAGAAGGGAAGAACAATTTTGCCAGGAATGTATTCATAAGACTCAAAGTTATACGTGTAATTAAAAAGTGTAAAGTTTATAGCCTCTTATGTGTATATGATTACGCCTCCTATTCACTTTGCTCTGTCTTTCCCAAAGCATAAGTATCCTTGAATGGCAACAGCAGTATTAGGTATCTTAGGGCTTAGGATTCAATGAAAGGGAATTCTAGAGCTCAGGTGATAGATTTATAGACTAGCCTCCCAGCAGAAGTGGCTTAGGCTAAATCAGTCAATAATTCTTGGGACAGACATATTTCTAGTCTGTGCTTATAAGAAACACACACTATAGGGTTAGTTGATTCCTGTGTAGTCCTGAATTAAGTTTTCAGAAGTGTCCCTGATTTAAAGCAATAGATGGTCACATTAGGCTATCTTAAGAATAAGCTAACTAGATAATTAGGCAGAATAGATGGGACAACTGGTTTTTATCTGCTGTGAAATTCTATGTTTATCTGTTGCTATCTGAAAAAGCAGCATTTAGCACAGAACTTCTTTTCAAATATAATCTATGACATTTATGGCCATGCTATAATGCTATTATACATTTTATATTATGTTGTACTGTAAACAGGATAGCCATACATTCAAAAAGAAGATGTAGACATGCCTTGTGCTAAGTGCCCTGTTGTTTACAATCTATATGTGTGATGTCAAGTGGAGGATATACAAATATTCCAAATTGTCACCATTAAGGTGAGGTGGCCAGGTATCCCTTTAAATCAGGGTTCATTATGAAATCTACTTTCTGCAGGATTACTCAGGAATCAGTACATCAGTGCAGTGTGAGTTTTTATGTGTCCCCAATTTAATGTTTGTCAACAAATGGTTGTAAATGTGAATCTGAGTTATAAGGAAAGTGTATTTCCAAATCTCATTTGTGTTCAAAAATATGGAAATATATTAAAAAAAAAAAATGTGATGCTTGTAACACAGCCCTTATTATAAAGTATTAAAGTATGGGGGTTGGCCCTTCAAGGGAAGTGCCTGCTAAAACAAAATTAAGTAAAAAAAAAATTAATAACATTTTCTGATAAACTGTTGGGAGTGCAATTGGTTTAATGGTCATTTTCCAGTTTCCATGTTGAATTTCTATTTAATTAAATTTGACTGCAGTGCTTTGGCTGATGGTTTTGTAAGTTGTTAATAATTCTCTACTTTAAAGAAGATAATAAATTACACTCACATTTTAGAAGACAATGTTAAGCCTCTTAATTGCAATCTATATTGTGCCAAGATCAGTTAAAGCTATTTAAGGTGTAATTAGCCAATTAAAGTTACATTTTATATTCTTAGCAAGAAATCAGATACAAGCCTGCAAAGCAAAATTCTTGTTTTGCAGGCTCATTAACAATATAAATTTAACTCTTTGAATCCCAGATGAGTTGCCAATGCATTGCTTCACAAAAACATACCAATACACACTACCTAACAAATAATATCTATCTATCTATCTTCACAATTACAATCAAAATCTATATTTTGTGCTAGAATTGTTGTTTGTCCACAATAGCCTTTAATTAAATATCAGTTTGTGTTGTTCTCGTGCTAGGCTGTTGAATGTGTCCATCTGGGTAAAGTATTACTCTTTCTACCTCCACCCTTTCTAGAGCAGCATGTGTTGGAAGTCTGCATGTATTCCACACTTAACCAAAGACTTGCACAGAGGAAGAAAAACTTTTTTGGTAGACTTTTTGATACTAAAGTGAACCTATGACAGATTATATATTGGAAATCCAGTATAAAATAAGGACAACAAAAACTATTGAGATTAACTGGGAATGATAAAGGGGAGAGGTTAAAGTATAATTTTACACACAGAGGCTAATGTATTTACAAAGTGCAATAACTCTGAGCAAAACTAATTTTACCAAGCAATGCAGTGGAGACCTCTCTAATATTCAAGGGGGCTGACCAGCTTATATTTGTTAAAGCATCCCTCCTATCCCCATGTGCAGTCAGTAGTGTAACTGGCCATTGAAGGGGTCTCTAACATAAAAATATTTTCACAGAGGCATAATTAGAAACTATTGGACTCTGAGCAGATGGTGCCTCTTTGATGATATCCCCATTACAACAGCACCTCTGCACACAATGTAATAACACCCCTGGTGGCAATGTTCATTGTTTTTAGGACACTATAAAATGCGAGTCTTTCTTCATTATAAAGAGTAGAGCAGAAAAGATTCAGCTGACAGTACAAAGCAAATTAAGGTTAGACCTTGTCTAAAATTGGGTGCCTTGACATTGTGGTAGGCATAGCATTCCATGGTCATTTTATTTGACTTAAAAATCAAAGACAATACAGTGATTATATGCAGGCAATATTTAGTAGTATAAAGGGTTAAAGGGATAGTAATGTTAACATATAAAGTTATGTTGGATTGTTCACTGTAATTTTCTATAATGCATAATACCATTTTAAACTTCCTTATCTTCATATTGTGCTTGTAATTCAAGTTGAAAGATTCCCTCACTCCTATCCACTAAGTCAAATCTCAAAGTCGGTCACTTCACAGACCGATTGCAATGAGGGATTGCAACGAGGGACAATATTGTGTATCTGTATAAGGAAAACCCTGCCCCTCTTGATGAAGGGGAGCAGGGTTTTCCCTTAGGCTGACATAATATTGTCCCTCATTGCAATCTGTCCAGGCTGGCTTCCAGATATGAGGAAACAATGACTTATGTAATGGAAAGGGCCAGGAGGGGGAAGGTTTCAACTTGAATTACAAGCACAATATAAATATAAGGACAAACATTAGTATGTATTATAGAAAATTACAGTGAGCAATCCAATATAACTTTATATGTTGTCATTACTATCCCTTTAATATTAGACATGTGCATAATTTTAATAACAAATATAAAAATTGCCAAGATCAGGTTTTTCATGAAATTTTAATAAAAAACTACATTCTAATCGAAAAGTTAAAGAAGTCACAGAATGAGTCATTTGTTCATTCATTCATTCACTCCTTTAAAGGGATAGTAATACTTCATTTTAGCTTTATTTTATTTTGTAGGAATTAAAAAAACATGAAGAATGATATAAGTCTTATCTCTCAAACCTTTATGGTTTATGAGATATTCACAAGCAAAGTTTCCCCCTCCCGCCCCTTTTACCTAGTGTAAGCAATCTCTTCTCAGTTATGTAATGCAGTCTATAGACCAGACAGATAACAGAAGGGGACACTCTTATTCCTATGAAAACAATGAAATCCCCGCCCCCCTTGACAAGCTTTTCAGGTTTTTCCCTTATCATAATTGAAGATTGTCCCTCTCTGCAGTCTACCTGGGCACCTCCCTTCTGCTGTGGCTGAACAGTGTGACATCAGTAAAAGGGGCGGGAGGGGGATACTTTGTTATTGAATTACTCTGGAACTACAACTCTGACAGAACTGAAATAACACTCCCCAAAGTCCAAATACTATGATGATTACTTAGAGCTGCTTTTATTATGAAACATTACTATCCCTTTAATTCACTGACACATTTTCAACCAGTGGGAAGGGTCTATGTAGGAGGGCAGAGATAAGGGGGAGATTCAGTAAGCAATGATAAAGAGGTGATAAAGTGGAGATGACTGGTTTATCACTTCTCCAGTGCCTATGTTATTCTATGAAACCTAGTCAATAAGATCTCCAAAGTTGAAGAAATCTTAGTGCATATGCTCCATAGAATAATATAGGCATTGGAGAAGTGATAAACTGGAGAAGTCATGTCCACTTTATCACCTCTTAGTGAATCTCCCCCAAGAAGTGATTGATGAATGGAATAACTGTTAATTCTTAGTAGTAGTGGTTTCTTTTGGCATTTGTGGATGAAGCAACTCAAGTTCTGGTAGTGTAGAATTTATTTATTATTTAGATGGTTACAGATTTGAAAGCATTCTTGATGGTTAAGATGATGTTGCAGCTGATGCAATTAGCTGACTTCTTTTCCTTAATTTTACACTGCATTGCAGTTAGCTTTATATACAATTTGACATGCAACGAATATGGTCAGCATGTAGAAAACAGAATACATGTACGTAATCATTTAGCAAATTTTCATTAATAGATCTGCACTAGGGATGGGTGAAAGTTTTCGCCTCAACACAAAAATAGTCAAAAAATGGGACTTCCCGTGAAATGGTAAATTTCCCATTAAGTTAATGGGAAGACACCTAACACATAGCAAATTTTAGTTTATTTTCCACAGTCATAGTATAAAAGGGGTCAGAGGGTGCTTTTGTTGGTGGAATCTGGGGAAGGAATCCATTGATTAGGGAATGTTTGTGTTTTTTTGTTGAATGGATAGGGGTGACAGTTAATAAATAAATAAGACAAAAAAATGGTACTTAACATACAGAGATTGGGACCCTCCTGACATAAGCTGTGACTGGGGTAGATTGATACATGACAAGACAGAGTATTTTGTAGAGGACCAAGGTAATACATCTCGCACAATCTGTTCTATGGTGTACTGGATCCTGGATGGTAAGTAATATGGAATCATAATCTGAAGAAGAAGAATACTCATCTGGCTTCATGAGGACATAACCATTTGGCTGACCGAAGACATTCCAATTTTCACCAGTCACTGATGATGGTAAAGGGGAAATTTTTCCTCTTCCAATAGTTGGTGCCACTATTTCAGAGTGAGTTTTATAGCCAATAGTAATGTTCATGTTGAAGTTTCTCTTGGAAGAAGATAACTTATGGAAGAAGAAGGAAACAGTGTACAGTAGACACTTACATTCATTTTGTTGAGACAGAACAGCATTGACATCATTTTCACAGTATCCACTTCCAACGGATTGCTTGTTGCCCCAGATTCAATAAGAGCCCATAAATGCATGACCCTTGTCTCCAGCTATAAAGCTAGGGATAGAAAACAATGAGGAGTCAACAAACAGGGTCTTCCTAAATCTTAGCAGATACCATCTGGGAAGAATCGTACATAACATTCTGATGTCTAGTTCAGCAGGTACAGAGGTAGTGACCTTCCTTGCTGCTAGACAGACAGAAGTGTAGGGTGTGTCTATGAACCCTTTCTTCCTGGGATAAGGTGGTATGAGCCAAGCTAATCTGCAAAGGCTCTGAAGCAGTTTTTGAGGAGGAAACCGACTCCCCGGATGACAAAGCCTGCCATACTGATGCCAAAGCATGGGTCTTCTTCTCTTGATGATGCTCCCGGAGATGTTTGTCAATCTTGATCAACAAAATCATGCAGTCTTCCAAAGGGAGGCATACTCAGGCTAGTTCAATCTTTAAGGAATCAAAGGTTCCCAAGAAAAACTGATCTTTGATGGCTGGTTCATTCCACTGGGTGTTAGAAACCAATTGGGAATTCACCAGCACATTATTTTGCTCGCCTTCTTCTCTCCAGTTACAAGGACCGAATGGGAGCCTTGGTGGAGCAAGTCCTGTGAGGGTCATCATAGATGGCTGCCATGGCTTCAAAGTGTAAGGCACCACTACTGCTGCAGGTGAACTGGAGCTGTGTGCAGGGAGTTGCACACCCATGAATGAGCATTACACCCTGAGGAGGCTGAGAAGGAGACAGGCCCCCACAGTGTAGGCCATGACACAGGGGCAAGTAGCAAAGTCCAGAGTCTGTCAAGGTCAGTAGGTGGGTCAGTAGGTGGCCAGATGTCAGGGAGTCAAGAGAAGAGCAAGGTTAGTTGAATAGCCAGAAGTCAGGGAGTGCAGAGATCAGAAAGTCCAGTTGAATAGTCAGAGGTCAGGGAAACCAGAGATCAGCAAGGTCAGTTGAATAGCCAGAGGCCATGGAGTTCAGAGATCAGCAGGGTCAGTTGAATAGTCAGAAGTCAGAGAGTCCAGAGATCAGCAGGGTCAGTAAAATAGTCAGAGATCATGAAGACCAATTGTAAAGGAAGTATAGGGGGAAAGCCACAGATATAAAAAAACCGCTGACCAGGCAAGACAAGGAAATGAACACAGGTCAGATAATCCAAAATGGTTGGCTGGAATAGGCACTAGGTCTGAGCAACTACACAGAACAACTAAGTCCCAATGTGAGGGCATCTAGGGGTTATATATGGACTGTGGCGTGATGACATCACTATGGCAAACCTCCCACTTGACTAACCCAACCCCTTCAGACTCCAGTGCTACATGGGCTCTGAAGACCCACCAGCCCCCTCAGCGTACTGTTGCATGTACGAGCATACATGCCAAGTGACGTATGACATCATGACTCATGCCTGCAGCCCTGAATTGGCCCAGAGGAGAGATGGAGGAAATCCAGCCATCCAGCTGGGGAGGTACAGAGAAGGGCTGGTGGGGAGTGAGGTAAGGCCAATGGGCTAGGGTCCCTCCTGACACAAAGAAGGTCTCTGGAGAAAGATATGGAATTAAGTGATGAAAATGAATCATCTGATCCTGTTATGGTATTATGATAGATCTTTCTTATGACATTTATCAGTTCTACAACAAAAAATAACCTTTATCATCAGGATATTCTTATTGTAGGATTATTATGATATAGGCATCTGCTGAAGAGTTGCCTTCTTTAACAGAGTTAAATAAGAGCATACATACATAAATACATTTAATTGTATTGCACAAGTATGACATATTTGTGTACATTTTATTTTTAAAAATCTGTCAAATCAGTCCATATGTTTTTGAAGGCAAAAATATGTTATAGCGACAATTAATGAAAGTAAAAATGAATTAGCTATGAAAATACATTAATATTATTTACCACTGATTTTGTAGTAAGGAAATTCCCATGGATTTAAACTGGGTTTTTAACTCCTTGAATGCTAGAGAGGTCTCCAATACATTGCTTTGCAATACATCGGAGTCCTCTCTGTCATTCAAGGAGCTGAGAGCTCCATTTAAACCAGTGGAAATGTTGCTGAGTTTTTGTCCTCTACAGTGCAGTTGGTTTACCTTAGAATTTCTCCACTTCCTTAGTACAAAGGCCTCAGTATATCAGATCAGAAAAGTTTGGTCTATAGTGGTAAACTGGTCCTTCTTGAGACAATAATAAATAAACCCTGTACACTAAAGGCCTTATATATCAAAGCAAAATTGAGCAATTCTGGGGCAAACCAACTGTGTCGCTGGGGACACATACAAATTCCTAAATTTACCATTTTATTTATATGGGACTTCTACCCCCTTGAATGCTAGAATGGTCTCCAGATCATTGCAATGCATGGAATACCACTCCAGCACTGAAGAGGTTAAAAGTCCCATTTAAATCCATACATTCTTTATTTCTTCCCTATGGTTAATCTGGCTTGTCACAGGATTGATGTAATTTAGTTTGATGCATAAGGGCCATTATTCTCCAAGCTACAGTGGTGCAATCCTGGAGTAAACTAACTGTACTATGGGGGGGGAGTAGTTAAAATTCTGTTAACAACATCCACTTGATTAAATGGGTTTTGAAACCTCATGGATACTAGAGATGCCTACAATACATTGTGAAGCAAAGTGCTGGGGAGTAGTGTTGAGCGAGCATGCTCGGCCGATGCTCGGATCGGCTCGAGCATCGCTCTGCTTGTCACATGGCGGTACTCGTACGAGTACCGCATGTGCTCGCCCGCCATGTTCGGGTCTCCTCCCCGCACGTTTTGCGGCTGCTGCGCAGCCAATAAACGTGCAGGGAGGCTCTGACATCGGTGTAATGCCAGCAGCCATGTTGGCTGCAGGCATTACACTGATTGGCTGGCCAGAACCCGTGGTCGGGTGCTGTATAGCACCTGACCAGCGAGTTCGGCTCAGTCTTAGCCAGGGAGAGATGAGGATAGGAAGGGAAAGTCAGTGTAGGGAGAAAAAAAGCAAAATTGTGAAAAAAAAAGAACCAAAAGTCCTTTTTAGGACTACTGTGTGTGGGGGCAGCAGGTTATTTTGTGTGGGGGGAAAAAAACCAAAAAAAAAAAATTTTATATATTCTGTTTAGTGTGCAAAGTTGCAGATTAGAGCACATTCTGTTTAGTGTGCAAAGTTGCAGATTAGAGCACATTCTGTTTAGTGTGCAAAGTTGCAGATTAGAGCACATTCTGTTTAGTGTGCAAAGTTGCAGATTAGAGCACATTCTGTTAAGTCTTCAAACTAAAATATCAAAGTCACATATTCCATTCAGTGTGCGTCGCCGCAGTTTTGCAGCACATTCTGTGTACTGTGCAGAGTTGCAGAATAGGAAGAAATACTGTTAAGTCTTCAAACTAAAATATCAAAGTCACATATTCCATTCAGTGTGCTTCGCCGCAGTTTAGCAGCACATTCTGTGGACTGTGCAGAGTTGCAGAATAGGAAGAAATACTGTTAAGTCTTCAAACTGTAAAATATCAAAGTCACATATTCCATTCAGTGTGCTTCGCCGCAGTTTAGAGCACATTCTGTGTACTGTGCAGAGTTGCAGAATAGGAAGAAATACTGTTAAGTCTTCAAACTAAAATTTCAAAGTCACATATTCCATTCAGTGTGCGTCGCCGCAGTTTAGCAGCACATTCTGTGTACTGTGCAGAGTTGCAGAATAGGAAGAAATACTGTTCAGTCTTCAAAGTAAAATATCAAAGTCACATATTCCATTCAGTGTGCGTCACCGCAGTTTAGCAGCACATTCTGTGTACTCTGCACAGTTGCAGAATAGGAAGAAATACTGTTAAGTTTTCAAACTAAAATATTAAAGTCACATATTCCATTCAGTGTGTGTCACCGCAGTTTAGCAGCCTATTCTGTGTACTCTGCACAGTTGCAGAATAGGAAGAAATACTGTTAAGTTTTCAAACTCAAATATTAAAGTCACATATTCCATTCAGTGTGTGTCACCGCAGTTTAGCAGCCTATTCTGTGTACTCTGCACAGTTGCAGAATAGGAAGAAATACTGTTAAGTTTTCAAACTCAAATATTAAAGTCACATATTCCATTCAGTGTGTGTCACCGCAGTTTAGCAGCCTATTGTGTGTACTCTGCACAGTTGCAGAATAGGAAGAAATACTGTTAAGTTTTCAAACTCAAATATTAAAGTCACATATTCCATTCAGTGTGTGTCACCGCAGTTTAGCAGCCTATTCTGTGTACTCTGCACAGTTGCAGAATAGGAAGAAATACTGTTAAGTTTTCAAACTCAAATATTAAAGTCACATATTCCATTCAGTGTGTGTCACCGCAGTTTAGCAGCCTATTCTGTGTACTCTGCACAGTTGCAGAATAGGAAGAAATACTGTTAAGTTTTCAAACTCAAATATTAAAGTCACATATTCCATTCAGTGTGCGTCACCGCCGTTTAGCAGCCTATTCTGTGTACTCTGCACAGTTGCAGAATAGGAAGAAATACTGTTAAGTTTTCAAACTCAAATATTAAAGTCACATATTCCATTCAGTGTGCGTCACCGCAGTTTAGCAGCCTATTCTGTGTACTCTGCCCAGTTGCAGAATAGGAAGAAATACTGTTAAGTTTTCAAACTCAAATATTAAAGTCACATATTCCATTCAGTGTGTGTCACCGCAGTTTAGCAGCCTATTCTGTGTACTCTGCACAGTTGCAGAATAGGAAGAAATACTGTTAAGTTTTCAAACTCAAATATTAAAGTCACATATTCCATTCAGTGTGCGTCACCGCAGTTTAGCAGCCTATTCTGTGTACTCTGCACAGTTGCAGAATAGGAAGAAATACTGTTAAGTTTTCAAACTCAAATATTAAAGTCACATATTCCGTGTAAGATGAAGAAGGCGGGTAAAAAGGGACGGGGAAGTGGACGTGATCCTGATAGTTCAGGGCGCGGGTCAGGACGCGGAGAAACTGTGCCTGGTGCCAGAGCACAAGAAAGAAAGACATCCACCATACCTAGCTTCATGTCTAATTTTACAGGGCGTCGCAGGACATCACTCTCGAGGTCCGACCACTGCGAACAGGTGGTCGGTTGGATGACAGCTGATACTGCTTCCAGTCGGTTAAGCACCACCCTGTCTTCCACAAAGTTCACTCTCAGTAGCCAAGAGTCTGGTCAACATAATCCTCACTCTGATCATCCTTCCTCCCACCATAGACGGTCTGGTCAAAGAAGTGATCCCACACTGGGATATAGTGAGGAGCTCGTCTCATCACCAATCCTTCATTTGACCCTCTCTCCAAGCACGCTTGCAGAGGAACATGACATCTTGTGCCCTGATTCACAACCTCTAGAGGGTACCCAATCACAAGAAGATGACAGATGTGAACGGCATTTAAGGTCAAAGGAAGTAGTGGATGATGATGATGATGATGAGACACAGTTGCCATTAAATCAACCACTATTACTGTCTCAAGACCTTGTTGAGGAGAATGTTATACAGTTGTCAATGACTGAGTATGTGGTGGGATCAAGACATGGGGAGGATGATCAGAGTGAGGAAGTGGAGGAGGACTTGGTGGACGATGAGGTGACTGACCCCACCTGGGAAGGTGGAGAGCCGAGCGATGACAGCAGTCCTGAGGGTGAGCCATCTGCAGCACCGCAACAGGCTGGAAGAGGCAGTGGTGTGGCTACAGAAAGAAGGCAGACCGCACCAAACCGGCCCGCAAATGTTCCACGGAGCACCCCCTTGCGTAAATCTCCCTTGCCAAAGGGTAGGTGTTCCGCGGTATGGCGTTTTTTTAAGGAAAGTGCGGACGACAAAAGAATTGTAGTTTGCAACCTGTGCCACACCAGAATGAGCCGAGGCATGAACACTAGAAACCTCACCACCACCAGCATGATCCGACACATGGCATCCAAGCACCGTAGTAAGTGGGAGGAACGCCTGGATCGCCCATCTGTGTCTGCAGGCCACACCACTGCCTCCTCTTCCCCTGTTTTCGGTGCCGGCCAATCACCTGTCGAAGGCGCAGGCCCGCATACCTCCCGCCCTGCACCTGTACCATCTGAAGCACCATCAGCGACCACATCCACTTCCCTGTCCCAGCACAGCGTCCAAATTTCGTTACCCCAGGCATTTGAGCGCAAGCGAAAATACCCAGCCACCCACCCACAGGCCATAGCACTAACCTCACACCTTTCCAAATTACTGGCCATCGAAATGCTGCCATTTAGGCTTGTGGACACTGAGTCCTTCTGCAGCCTGATGGCAGCAGCTGTCCCTCGGTACGCGGTCCCCAGCCGCCACTACTTTTCCCGGTGTGCCATCCCCGCATTACACCACCATGTGTCCCGTAACATCACCCGTGCCCTGACCAACGCAGTTACTGGGAAGGTCCACTTAACGACTGACACATGGACAAGTGCTTGTGGCCAGGGACGCTACATTTCCCTGACGGCACACTGGGTGAATGTCGTGGAGGCTGGGAGTGACTCGGACCCTGGGATGGCACGGGTGCTACCCACGCCGAGGATTGCGGGCCCTACCTCCATCAGGGTTTCCGCCAGCACCTACGTTATTGGCTCCTCCTCCTCCGTTTCCACCTCCGAATTCTCTACACGCAGCGCCACTCCCCCATCAGCCAGTAGCTGGAAGCAGTGTAGCACTGCAGTGGGGAAGCGTCAACAGGCCGTGCTGAAGCTGATCTGCCTTGGGGACAAACAGCACACGGCCTCAGAGCTGTTGCAGGGGATTAGTCACCAGACCGAGCAGTGGCTCTCGCCACTCAACCTGCAACCAGGCATGGTTGTGTGTGATAATGGGCGTAACTTGGTGGCAGCTTTGGAGCTCGGCAAGCTCACACACGTACCATGCCTAGCGCATGTATTTAATTTAGTGGTTCAGCGATTTCTAAAAACCTACCCCAATGTGCATGATCTCTTGACCAAGGTGCACCGCGTGTGTGCACATTTCCGTAAGTCATCTACAGCTTCGGCCGGCCTGTTGAAGCTGCAGCAGCGCTTACAATTGCCAGCTCACCGGCTGCTGTGTGACGTGAGCACGCGCTGGAACTCCACCTTCCACATGTTGGCCCGGCTTTGTGAGCAGCAGAGGGCAGTAGTGGAGTACCAGCTGTTACACGGTCGTCGCCTCTCCGTTCAACTTCCTGTAATCAGAAGTGAGGAGTGGGAATGGATGTCAGACCTCTGCGAGGTTTTACGCAATTTTGAGGAATAGACACAGATGGTGAGCGGCGATAACGCTATTATCAGTGTAACCATCCCACTTCTGTGTCTACTGAAACGCTCGCTGCTCACAATTAAAACCGACGCTTTGCATGTGGAAGAGGTGGAAATGGGGGAGGAAGAGCTTACACAAGGTGATAGCCAGAGCACCCTCACTTCGTCTTCTCAGCGACAATTGGAGGAGGCGGAGGAGGGGGAGGAGGAGGAGGAGGAAGACACGGTTGCCTCCGCTACAGAGGGTAGCCATGGAACTTTAGTTCCATCTCTTCAGCGTGGGTGGGCAGAAGAGGAGGAAGAGGATGAGGATATTGAGAGTCATCCTCCTGGTGAGGACAGCGAAATCTTGACTGTTGGTACTCTGGCACACATGGCTGACTTTATGTTAGGCTGCCTTTCCCGTGACCCACGCGTTGTACGCATTTTAGACAACACGGATTACTGGGTGTTCACCCTTCTGGACCCCCGCTACAAAGAGAATTTCTCATCTCTCATTCCTCCGGTGGAGAGGACAAGCAAAATGGTGCAATACCAGAAGGTTCTTGTTGAAAAATTGCTCCAAAATTTTCCATCTGACAACGCTGGCGGCAGAGTACGTGCTACCTTGGCCAACCGAGAAGGGGAGAAAAGGGGAGCACACAGCAGTTCCGAGAAAGGCAGGGCAACACTCTCCAAGGCGTGGGACACCTTCATGACACCCCGCCAGCACCCTCACCCTGATGCGCAGCCTAGTGTCACAAGGAGGGAAAAGTTTTGGAAGATGGTGAAGGAGTACGTAGCAGACCGTGTCAGCGTCCTCAATGATCCCTCTGTGCCTTACAACTACTGGGTGTCCAAGCTGGACACGTGGTATGAACTGGCACTCTACGCCTTGGAGGTGCTGGCCTGCCCTGCCGCCAGCGTTCTGTCTGAGCGGGTATTTAGTGCTGCTGGTGGCATCATAACAGATAAGCGTATCCGCCTTTCCACCGACAATGCTGATAGGTTGACACTTATAAAAATGAACAAGGCAAGGATTTCCCCTGACTTCTCCACTCCACTGGAGGAAAGCCCCGGGGGAACATAAACTCACTTTACATATATTATTTACAATGATGGGAATACTCTGTATTCCCATTCACCCCTTCCACCCAAAAAACGGGTATATGGTTGACTCTTAATCTTCTCATCCTCCTCCTCCTCTTCCATATGCCCTGTGCTATAATTTTTATATAGGGCCAGCTCACCAGCGGGCCCTGTTTGACAATTTTTATATAGGTCAGCTCACCAGCGGGCCTTCTCATATAATGTTTTATTGGGTCAGCTCTCTAGCGGGCCCTCTCATATAATGTTTTATAGCGTCAGCTCACTAGCGGGCCTTCGCATATAATGTTTTATAGCGTCAGCTCACTAGCGGGCCTTCGCATATAATGTTTTATAGCGTCAGCTCACTAGCGGGCCTTCGCATATAATGTTTTATAGCGTCAGCTCACTAGCGGGCCTTCGCATGTAATGTTTAGGATGGTCAGCTCTGCAGCAGACCCTCACCCATAATGTTTTAGATGGTCAGCTCAGCGCACGTTTCCCTCTTAATCATGGCCTCAGTTCAATAAAATCAAGGAAATTTTTGGGAGAATTTGCCTCTGCGCACGTTTCCCTCTTAATCATGGCCTCACTTCAGAAAATCAAGGAAATTTTTGGGATAATTTGCCTCTGCGCACGTTTCCCTCTTAATCATGGCCTCACTTCAGAAAATCAAGGAAATTTTTGGGATAATTTACCTCTGCGCACGTTTCCCTCTTAATCATGGCCTCACTTCAGAAAATCAAGGAAATTTTTGGGAGAATTTGCAGATGATATACAAGTAAATATACAGCAAATATTGTTTGGTAACAATTTTTCGCCTAAAGTCGTTTTTATTTTCCTTTTTGTGTGTTTTATGGTCAGTCTGTAAAAATGTCGGACTACGGGCGAAAGATCGTTCCCAGCAGCGATGTTGGAGTCCAAGATGCATCCAGACATCCTCCCTATGCTGTCCCTGAACCATTTCTGTGGTGTTTCCATCATTTTCTGCCCTTTTCCTATGGACCAGGCACCCTCCCCTCATCAGAGCAGGGGGTGCCTGGTGTAATGCTTGAGTCCTCCCATTGACTTCAATGGGGCTCGGGTGCTCGGCCGAGCACTCGAGCCTCAGGGGGTGCTCGGTCAGAGCACCCGAACACCCGAGCATTGGGGTGCTCGCTCATCACTACTGGGGACCTCTAGTATTATGGGGTAAAATCATTTAAATCAATGGGAATTTTCATTTCCAGGATATTTATCTCCAGCACTGCACAAATATTGTTTAGTGAATACGGCCCAAATCTGGGTCAAACATTTGTTACAGTGCAAATGGCTCTTATCATCTTTGCGGGGAGGGGCAGAAAACTGACCCCTCAGCTGTAACTCAATTCAAAGGTCTCTGTGGGTCAGTCACACACTTCTGGTTTACATGTACAACTCCCACAGAGCCATTGCGTCAGGCTTTCAAGCTGATACAAAAAGTCTTTGGGGACCTGCATCATGCAGGATAGGAAACTGTCCTGCACAATGCTGCATGAATGCACCGATAAAACACTAAAGATCTATTTTCAGACCCCCATTCTGCTCCTCTATTGGCCCCATGGGGCTCACAACACAACCTTGGATCAATCGGTCTGTTCCCAGGTAATTTAAAGTTATAAAAAGTCATGGTAGGTTCTTCAATCACACTCTGTCCCCTAAATTAGCCAGAACCCTTCACACAGATCATATCTGGTCAATGCTCTGGCAATACAGTGAAAAAGCTACCCATCTTGCAGCTGCAAATCAAAAAATATCTAGGCTCCATCAATGGAAAAATGATACATCACCACAATGGCCAGTTAACTTCCACACACTGAAGACTTTCAGGTCTTACATGGCCTATCAGGGACACAGAAGCCTTCTGGACATATACTGGTATCCTTAATACTATCTCTCCTGATGAGGTTGAACTTCTCTTACTTTATGCTAAGGGACTAAACTAGCTAGCTACACTAACTAGGGTTTCTACCTTTTAACATGTGCTACATCCTAGATGCATTGATTCCTTACTATAACCTTAGTATGCTAGCAGAACATTTTTTTCTTTAGTGCTATCCTGCAATTTCTAGCACTGGCAAAACTTACAGCTCTTTTTGGAGTTTGTGTGCTGGTAAGCAATACATAAACCATACCCTGGAATCCAGCCACTGGAGCCTATCACCAGTGGAGCTGTGTTGGCACAGGCACTGCCACTGTCTGTTTTGCCACTGGACTGCACATTTAGTAACTAGTGGATTGATAGGAGGTGTAGATTATAGCGAACTCTATCTGTAGCCACTACAGTGTGGCTAGAGTATACTTACGTCGTACACAAAACCCCTCTGCACACATATTGGAGTAAGCTTTTCTATTTCTTCACTAATAAATATATTACACCCTCCTCAGTATGAAATAACATTTCCAGTAGATAAAGACATGGTTTCTTTCATTGCACTGTAAAGTATTAAAGAGTATGACTGATTTCCTTCACACTCTTCAATGTTTGAATTATTTAGCATCTAAGATCACCTCTCCCACCTCTTTCCCTGATGTTAGCCTCTTCTCAAAAGTCTCGCCATGGCAACTCACCTGGAAGTTCTTTCACAAGGAACCCTGTCTGAATGTGATTAGTTTTACTGCATCCTGACCACTGACTAAAGCTTAGTCAGTGAACAGAACCCTTTGAAACTACTCACACAGAGACAAAGCCTTTAAAAGTCTCATCAACCCCATAGTATTTTTTGATGACGGTCCTGGCACGTCATGATATTCTGGGATTGCAGCTTGGATGCATGCCACTCTGCCATCCCAGAATTCATCACAATGAAAAAACAATGTGCAGTGGTCCTTAACAGCAGCCGCTGCTGGATCAGGCAGTCATTAAGGGGCTACGCCTTTAGGAATCTTTGTTTGTCTCTTATGCTGCTGTTGGTTTACTCAGGAACACTAAGGTTTGATAAGATGATTAGTTGGTGATGATATGGTCTATTTTGATTTGATTGCAGCTCAACATGTGCACTAAGATGTCTTCTCCATCATATCCTTTTGAATTTGCCACAAAAATACCATAATCGCCATGAATCTGCCGTGCTTTCGCCAGGTTTATGATTTTGCAGGAAATACTTTAATAATAGATCACTAGTATATTGAGATGCAGCTTAATGAGCCATTGTAATATTCCTGTTCGTGGGTTTTTATATATTAATGTGACACTTCACCACATGCCCTAAGTTCTGAAAGCTGTTGGGAGCTCGCATTCCCAAGTTTGCCAACCTGAGGTTGGAGTGATTGGGATCTTCCTATATCTCTCAGAGGACAGTTTGCTATCTCTAATGGAGACCAGAGACTGTAGCTTCCCTCCTTTAACCTTGTCATAAACATAGAGATATGCAATACATACCCTGTCTCACTAAAAATGTTAGAACAGTAAAAGCCATTGCCGCTGTTGAAATAGAAAGTGGGAAAACCATTAGAGAAGCTGTAAATATAACAGTTTCTCTGCAGTTCTGTACTTATTTTCATTGGGTTTTCTGCCAATCTTCTAATTCATGTAAACAAAGGATATGCAATGCACTCCATTGTGGAGTTTCTTGTGAGTCCTTTGTTCACATAAATCAGTTAATTGTAAGCTAGTGCACTCAACAGTTGGTGGCAATAACCTTTACTGTTCTAACCCTTCCGGCACCACAGGGTGTTCAGTGCACATCCCTATGGCACTGAAAGGGTTTGGGAACAACAGCGGGGTTGTTGCTGAAATGTAAGTGCATCCTCCCCATTCCCACACTGGCCCTCCTTGACATATCACCAGTATTATGACAGCACTACATGCTAATGGTTACACCTCTCCCCTTCCCTTTGGATAGCAAATTCTTAGAGCATATGGTGAACTGTGTCATAGGCTTCTTGATGAAGTGATTGCCACACATCACTAGACTCACTGTGCCGTAGCTTCATAACTTAGTGCATCTCCACCTTTTCTTCTAAGTTATAAGCCTCAATGTTTGTATTATTTGCAATTATTACATTATTACTAGACACTAAGATAAAAATCTACACCACCAGATTTCACAAATTTGTGTGCAATCCATTTCATTTCGCCTACGGTTTACTGAAATGTATAAATACTAATCAATGGGGTATTAAAGTAATAGAATAGCCCACATGAAACCATATTACCAAAACATGTGAAAGAGGTGAAGCACATGTGACATACTAGTATGTTAGTTAAACTGAATGTTCCACAAACAATATTGTTTGTAGAGACACCTGTGAGAGAGAGGGAGAGGACTAATTGTCCCCAAAAGGAAGGTTCAAGTATTGATAGTTTAACTACAAATATCTCAACATTTCTGGAGAAGGAGGTGACTAAGGTAAATGTTGCTTTCCACAAGGATTGGAGAGAGATGGTGGTGACACTGTCACCTGATCCCTCACCTGGGCACATGCCCTGAAAAAAACTTCAAAGTCCCCACACCTAAACAGTAAAAAGAACCAACCCTTCCTAATGAGAGCCCCATCAATCTCCATCCTATTACACTTTCTACAGTGTTGGCATATAAGTGATAGACTGTTTTAGTCCAATACATTCATCATTTTCCCAACACTATTCTGCATTGTTCTTTTATTCTGAGGCTTATGGAGCCCTCAGTGATAACTTTTACAACACCACTACAAGATGTATAAATGAGTGGTCTGATTAATCACTCTATGAGAACGGCTATTTGGATTATATCTCTATAATATTATTGCCCAATAATATTACACTATATTTTCATTTTTATTTTATTTTGATAATGATATATATAGCCTCTCACGCTATTCATGTTTCAGACCATAATTGATTATTTTAAAGCACAAGGCAATATTTAGAAAGCTAAACATATATGATAAATTCTGTAGCAACTGCCCCATTGGAGGACAAATAACAATTCCCTAAATTTCTACTGACTTAAATTGGGATTTTAATCCCTTGAATGCTAGAAATGTCCCTAAAGCATTGTGAATAGTTCAAGGGGTTAAAGGCCCCATTTAAAACAGAGGAGATTTATATTTGTTTCCTATTGTGTGGAGTTGATTTACACAAGCATTGCACTGTTTTATCTTTCTCAATATGGCCCCATAGTTCTGTGTTAACTTCTTTGTGTCATCACATACCTCACAAGTGTCCCTCTTTAGGAGGGACAGTCCCTCTTTGAGACCAAAATCACTCTGTCTTCTTTCCCACCCTGGTGTCCTTCTTTTTAAGAAATCAGACTGCGTGGTGTGTATATGTGTATCACATTGTTCCACAGCAATAAAACTCACATTGATGTTTGAATAAACTTCAGTATGTGTGTTTATAAATTAGTCCGTGTAAGTAAAATACTTTGGTACTGCTCTAAATCACACATTTGTATTAACAGGTTGTAAAATAACCTAAAAATTATTGGTAGTGTCCAACCCACAAGACACTGGCCCATCAACACTAACTAAAGCAAAAGTGTCCCTCTTTGGCCATTTGAAATGTTTAGAGGAATGCCATCATGAAGTAGTTAGGGTGCATTTTAGAAATAATTGGGCCTACTGCAAGGATGCTTTTCTGACCTGGGACCATCAGACCTTGGTCTTTAATCTGAAAGCATACTTTGAAATATTATATAGCTTTCTACATTAACCCTTTGAGTACCAGAGGGGTGTGTAACACATTACAAAGCCATGTGTTGCACACTCCTCTGGCACTCAAGGGTTAAGTTTCACCTTGTACCACATGCACAGTTCTGTAGCTAACGACAACACTGGGGACAAATAAACATTTCTATTGATTTAAATAGGGTTTAGGCCTCAATGCATTGTGAAGCAATGCACTGTAGCCCTCTCTATCAATCAAAGTGTTAATAGCCCAATTTAAATCATTTGGAACTTTCAGAACGTATTATTTGTCCTCAATATTGTAGATGATTCGCTCAGCAATTACTCCACTCTATTTGTATGTTTGGATCACAAGAAAATGCATTGTTCACATTAAAATAAAACATTTCAAAATAGAGTTTTGAATTATGGTCAGCATTTTCATTACAATTTTATAGCTAAAACTCATGAAAATGTCTTATTTTATGACTACTCTTATGTATTTTTTCTTAGTGCAGCATCACAACCTACATTTGTTTACTTCAAAGAAACCCAAACAATTTTGCACATAATGGAAAAACTCTAGATACTTAATTATTTGTTATTTACATGTTTATACATTGCATGCAAAGTTCTAATGTATGCAACTTTTTGAGTGCATTGTGAATGAAATTTGATTATACAAGACACCAATATTTTCCTAACCTGATTGGAACAATATATGACATTTTATGTAAAAGCATCTTTAGAACGCTTCATAAACAAAAATCACTAAAGCCGTTTCCACCAATTAACAATTACTTGCAATCAGTCCCACTTTAACAACCCCAGCTATGTTGATTTTTTTAAAATAAATTTTAAACCTCAAAGTTTGATTGCCCCTTTAATTTCTGTTCATGCTACATACTTGTTAAAATGATGACTTCTTTTGAAATAATGGACTCTGACAGGTAAAGGATTAAACTACATGGGGATGAAAGATCTTTCCACTTTGATCCGATCCCTAACAACTTGAAGTGCAGAGTTTTATTTAGCTGACAGTCTTACAGATGAATACAAGGCAGTGGAAAAAGAATGCCAAAAGAAAGCTTGGCATTTTCTTAATGTTGAATCTAAGCTCTCTAGATCAGTGGTTCTCAACTCTTGTCCTCAGGACACACTAACAGGCCAGGATTTGATGATTTCCTTGTTAGAGCACAGGTGATTAATCAATGTGAATGAGCCTCTGGTCACCACACATGTGCCCTAGCAGAGAAATCCCTAAGTCCTGGCCTGTTAGTGGGTCCTGAGGACAGGAGTTGAGAACCACTGCTCTAGATCTAATTAAGAAAATGCACATAATTAATCAAATGAAGAAAGAAAAAATAAACACAGTTATGTCTGTATCGAGACGGGCTTAAAGTGTTGACTGCCACTGCAATAATTAACCACTTGGGTGCAAGAGAAGTCTTCAGGGTATTGCATTGCAATGCACTGGATACCTTTCTAGCACAGGAGGACTAAAGTGACAGTTATGCTAGATATGGAAAAATACATTTTAGCAGTTTCATCCTGCTTACTATAAGAAGGGTTCTCTTACTGCTGACTTGATGTTTCATGAAAAATGTATTGCAGCTCAGACTTGCATTTTTGCTGTATTTTGCCTGTCCTGAAATTGGATGGTGGCACTGTTGCTGCAGAAGCCTATGGACAGATCTCTATAGGATGTTCTAGTAAGTGGCACTATAATATATAAAGCCCTGGAGGCACTGCATCAAAAAAATGAAAGCTTGAGCTGCAATAACTTTTGAATAAAACATCTCAGCAGGGGAAGTTCCCTTATATAACTCAGCAGGCTAAACCATGCAATGTAATGTGTTTCAAACTCAAATGTTACTATCCCTTTAAGAATACTCATCCAATAAACTCAATGGGGGTCATGCACTAAGGTGTGATAAAGAAGTGATAATACTGAGATAACTACTACAGTGATATCACTTCTCCAGTTTCTGTTATTCTATAGAGTCAATGCACTAAGAACTCCAAAGTCAGAGAATTCGTAAGAACTGGAGAAGTCATATCACTAGAGAATACATCTCCACATTATCACCTCTTTATCATGCCTTAGTGCATAACCTCCAATGACTGTTAAATAGTATCAAACTGCAATGAAAATTCAAACAAACCTAACTTTATTGACTTATTAACAATGTTAGCTACTATATAAGTTATGAAGTTTTATGGCTATAGCTATCTTTGTATGTCCAATATAATAAAGATGGTTTATTCAATATTGCTATTATATGCTTCAAGTTCAACTTCATGATATATTTTTATATTATATTATATTTTGTGAATGCTTGGTACAAAATATAATTGGCATATTTGCTCCAGGCCAACTTTATCAATCTTTAAGTAATTTCATGGTTGTTACCTTCTCCCCAGTGAAATGAATAGAAGATAAAGGAGCATATTACTGAATTAGTGTTATTCAGCCTTCTCCTGTTTGACCCCCCAGGCATACTAGATTTTAAAAGCAATTCCTAAATGTGCACACAGATGGATATAACGTTTTCGTATCAATAGGATTTTGGGTGACTGCCACAAAAGTATAGCCTGTCTCAAAAAAGGGTTGGAAACTACTGCACCAAATAGTTATATTGCATAAGAATTTACAGTGCGATTCACCATATGGCCCATTGAGATTAATGGGTTGTAAAATTCTCACAGCTTGAGAAGGTGACTTGTGCTATGGAGATGATTTGAAAATATGTCCCAGTCTTTTCATTGTCTTTTATGTGCCCTGCACTACAATTTGTGGGAAACTTTTCTCTCCTAAAGCAGAGTGGAAAGACTTTTTAATAAACTTTATTGGTTTTTCATCTTTCAGCTAAGCCTGTACACAAGCTTCAGGCAGCTCTAAAGGGAAGAATGCTTTTTTTTTTTTTTGTAGCTGGATAACTAAAATTGAACGTATTACCAGCACTTTTAGATAAAGTTTGGAAATAAAGAAATGTTAAAGTTAGAAAAGATACTTTGCTTGTTTTGTCCTGAACTAGATAAACAGAAGCTTTCCAAGGGATTACTTTGAGAAAGAGTATACAAGTTAAATGAGAAGTAAACTTTATTTAACAAACATTATATGTTCAAAAGAAGAGTGGAGGAGTTTAGGGACAAACTATTTGCACTATAGGGGATAACTAAAAATTCTCATTGATTTAAATGGGGATTTTAACCACTTGAATGCTAGAGGTCTCCAAAATATTGTGAAGCAATGAACTGGACACATCTATGCCATTCAAGGGGTTATAAATCCTGTTTAAATCAATGGGAATTTTAGGAATTTTTTGTTCTCCTCCACTGAAAAAATGTTTTTCCCCAGAACACCTCCACTTTTCTTTTGAACATAAGGCCCAATATATGTTATAGGGATTTTATTGCAGAGGTATATAAGGGTAGACCTAGGACTGAGTGATTTTGTATTCAAAGGTTCTTATTCTTACAGATCGGCATTAGGGATGGACGAAAATATTCGCCTCAGACTGAAATCGTCGAATTATGGCAACTCCCGCCTGGCAAATAATTTCCTGTGAAAAGTGCAGTTTTTCCACCTTTTACCACTTTTTTCACCTAGCTCATTGTGCATTGAACTCAATGGGATGAAAAAAATTTCTCCACCAAGCTAACATTTTTTACAGCCATATAAAAGGGTGTCAGGCTCTCACAGCAGCACATTGTTTGAGCTAGAGAAGATAGAGGAGGAATTGAAGTTTAGTTTAGGGAATCTTTTAGGTAGGACATTTGTTCTCTGTATTAGGAGAGTTAGTGGGGCACTCTGGGGGAGGAAGGAGGCTAACCCCAAATACCCCAAAATTCCATGTGACTGGGAACTTATTTGCTTGATGATCTTGGCATTATTGTCATTTTGGTGGGAAAGCCTGGGGAAAGAAATTGTTGATTTTGTTTTTCAGTTATAATTTTGTGATAAGATAAGGTGGACAACTTAAATAAATAAATAAATAAATAAAAAAGAAAGAAATAAACAAAGAACTAAATATATTAGATGACAGTTGTGCTGTGTACTGTAGAGTAAAAACACATAGACTAGTTGAGTAATGTCCATCAAACACACAAGGGGCAAGGGGAGGGGGAAGGGTGGAGCAGTGCATGGATGTGAAAGTAAAGTAGTAGCTCAAAAACTGACTGCAGCAATGGTTGCTGCAGCATGTGCAATAAATGATGATGATGCCTCTCCTTGAAGGGAGGATGCAATTTCTCAAGGTCCCAGCAAAACTAGTTCCAGCACAAATAAAGAACCATAAATGAAGAACACTGAAGATGACATTCAAGTGTTGATGATGGCAATAGCATAATAGAGGAAGGTGTAGCAGCTGAACCTCCTGCTGCATCACATAATGAGACAAACAAGCACCAAAACACCTGACCTCAAAGTAGTAGAAAACTTTGTTACAGTAAAAGTAAAAAATATAAGGGCAGTGGGCAAGAACTGGCAGGTGATGCTGATGCTGCTGAGGATGGCCTAATGATGACTGATGATGATGCAGATCTAGAATTTATCCCTCTAGCATCCTTCTCTTGTTCAGATACAGATGAAATTGAGAGTGAGGATGATGACATGACAATAAACTTAGCAGAAAGGCAAAGGCTGAGTCTTCCATCCCTTTTAAGGACCACTGTGTCTGTCTATAAACTGTTTGAGAAAACCATTGGAAAGTCTGACCCTGGACAAGCAAATATGTCAAAAAGTACACCGTCACCCTATCAGTCATCATCAGAATCAAAGTCAGAAACAAAGACCAAGTCCCACTCAGCCACACACACCTGTGTTGAGTACCTATCAGCAGCAACAACAACAGCAACACAGGTTATTAACATACACAATGTTAGATATGACGTGTGTCTCTGTTGCTGCTGCTGCTGGAAGTGCTGCACCTTTGACACCTAGTAGTAGTGGCAGTAGAATTGCATCAACATCTGACCCCAGTAGTAGTAGCAGCACCACCACCTCAGGAACCCCTCATTCCATGAAGTCCACAGTATGGAAATACTTCACTCAGGATCTTCAAGCTAAGCATGCTGCTATCTGTTGTCCGTTCAAAAAGAATGTGAACAGGGGGAAAGCAGGTTCACACCTAGGCACCTCCTCTATTAGATCCCAACTGAAGCACAACCACAGGTCTGACTAGGTGACACACTATCTGCAAAATTTCAAAATTTCTGCCAAAGGTCCATCAGAAGTTTGTGACAACAAGGAGTCATAACGATCAGCAGCAACTCTCTGAGGAATCAGATTTTGCCAAGGGATGTTGAGATATACTTATTGATTGAGTGGAGGGTTGCATTGTGGAGAATGAGAGGGAGAAAGTGATGGCACAAAAAACATCTAGACAGTATAATGAAAAGGAAAGCACCAAAGCATTTCAACCAGCAGAAGTAGATGGATCATAAACCAGACTATTCCATTCGGAACACAGGGCAATTCCTCGGTCTCAACAGGGGTGGCAAAAGCTCAACATTGGTGGTGGTGGTTGTGGTGGTGGTGGCACATGTCTTTGGGACTTGCTCCCTGAGTATGGGTTGGTAACTGACACACAGGAATACCATGCATCCCCTAGAAGTGGTCCCACTGCATGTGAGATGGTTTCTGCATACTTGCATGATAGCTACGTTCTAGGCAGAAACAATGACCCCATGGACTACTGGCAAACAAAGCAGTGTGTGTGGCCAGAATTGACACGTACAACAATGGAAACCCTTAGTTGTCCTCCAGCAAGTGTTGAGTCTGCATGAGTTTTCAGTGCAGCTGGTTACATTGTCAATGACCGCAGGACGCGGCTATTAAACAGGAATGTTGGGAGACTAGCATTCTTAAAAATGAATCAACACATCTCATACCATCTGAGTATCAGGTAGCAGAAACCACACATGACAGACAAAGCCAGGACAAATATATTAACAGCAGCACAGGTGAGTAGGTGGAAGACAGATGTGAAGAAGGGTTGCCACCATCTACCCCACTTGTATGACCAAAAAGTAATGTGTGTCAATAATCTGAGAAGAATAGCAAATTGACACAAACATGAAAATGGTAAAAACTATATACATACTCAAATCACACCATCACAGCCAATCCTATACCACAACCACTATAATACACATATGCCACATTGTATGATGTATTTTTTTTCTCTCTTGACAAATTCATGAATATGTGCCAGTGTCACTTAAGCAGGAATTTAGTGTTGTGGGCAAAGGACAAATGCACTCTGCATGCTCACGCATTTTTCAAGGCACGTGTTCCTGTAGGACTCACAACTTTGACTTTCAGACACTTATTTCTAAACTTCATCCCTCAGATGAAGTAATATTGCATTGGGAAATGTAGTACCTATAGGAAATATAGGTGAAAAATGTGTTAAAATAGGCAAAAAGGGGAAAAATTTAGCATTGGCGAAAAGGAGAAAACTTTTGTGAAAAAAGAGAAAAATCAGCCAGTTTTTCGCAAAAAGTCATGTGGGAAATGTTTCCTACTTTTCGGCCACCCCTACTTAGAAACTAAATCCCTGAAATTCTTCTTAAAAGATCTCCATTTTTCACTAACTTTGTCAATGGTACCAACATGTATCATGACAGCTGGGTAATGCCCAACCCCTCCCAACAATCTATCAACCCAATCTGCCATATGCTGAACCTGAGCACCTGGGAGACAGCAAAATGTTCCATTGTAATGATCCTGGCAACAGATTGCCCAGTATGTATTCCTAATTATGGAATCCAGTACAACAATGATTTCCTAAGTTTGCCTGAGTCCTGGATCCCATTGGCGATAAAAGGGCTGTTCTCCCGGCTGTTAGACAGAACAGTCTTCTCCAGCAAAGGCATTCCTGTGCCAACATCCCCAACTTCATTACGCAATATAGCAAATCTGTTAGGGTGAGTAAATACAAAAGTGTCCTCTCTATTCACCTGCCCACCTATATCTAACTGTAATCTATCTAGCTATTTGCTCTTGCTTTGTGCAGTCTCCACTCCAGAACTTCCTACAACAGCTGTCTTCTGCACTGTGAGCAGCAAACTCCTCTCAAGAGTGGCCATCTCCCTCAGTGTTGCAACTTGCTTCTCCAGTTCTCTAATTTGAGCTTCTAAAGAGGCTACTTGCTCACATCTGCCACAGAGGTATTCTTACTGAAACAGTTATAATAATATCAAAGTATTTTACCAGGAAGGATACATTGAGATTGTCTCTCATTTTTAAGTATGCCCTGGGGTATTGATATTATTACCCAATTTTATGCCAGTTAAAACAAGTTAAAAGGCAGACAGTAAAAAAAAAAAAAACCCTGTGTTTGAATCCCCTGCTATTTAAATTATCAGCACTTACACAATGTTCAAGAGACACACATTCAAGTATTCACTGTTTCTCTGCTTTATATAGCACAAAGCCACCAATTACAACCCAGCAAATAAAAACAACACCCACCACAGACACAGACTGCAATCATTCACTTGTACAACTACAAAGGGAGGGAAAAAGGTTTTTGTTTTAAACCCCTCCCTTACACTTACTCAATTTTCCACCAAATATCCCACAACATGTCTTATTTGAGCTTGCATATTACACATGTAGAATGGTTTCACAATTCATTAGAATATAGTGAGTACAAAAAAGAAAGGGGATGAGAGTTTCAAATTTACTTTAAGAGGTATATATATTTACTGTGCATATACCATAAACGGTATAGAAATAAAAATTATGTTTATTAAATGCTTGCAATAATAAAAGTATTACATACCAGTAGCCTTGCATAAAGTATATCTCTCCCTCTCTCTCTGTAAAAATCTAAAAAAAATGTAAATTGTATCATCTATATATAAGTTATCAGTACACTTTACCGTGCCTTTTCTCTTGGTGCAGCATGCTGCACTAGGTTATAGATATATTATGCTTATATAGAACATCACCTGTATAATGTAGCACATTTGCTTGCTATGTTTATAAGCTTAAACAGGGTTAAAATGACTTTTAGAATTGTGCATGCAGAGCATATAAAAATAGGCCTTCTTAGCACATTTCAGATTAGGCAGCAGATGTTCTATAAACAAGAACATATTATAAAGTTTCTAGACAATCCTAGACAATACATGCCCTTGCTAAGGCTAAAGAAGATTTCTATTCACCACATTCTGCAAATGATCACACACACACTGCCATAAGAAAATGAGTATTCCAAATGGAATATGCAGTTACCTTTTACATACCCAAGACTTAGTTTTATTGATTTTATTGATCACTTATTACCAGAATAACCATTATCAGTAATTTTATTGATTGCCTATTACATACTTGAGAAAATTGGAGCAATTCTGGAGCAAACCAGATGCACCATAGGAAATACATAACATTTACACAAACTGCTATTTTTTTTTTAATTGGCCTTTCTTGTAATATAAAGTTTGTTAGGTTTAATGTAATATTGTAACAATTAAAGCCAAATGCTGTTGCGAAAGTTACAGAAAAAAGTATCAAACACTTAAGATAGAAATTACATAACACACAGAATTATAAAGAACATGTTGGTGGGGCACAGAAATAAAAAGAACCACACAGAGAACTGAAGATTCACATAGGAGGAGGCCAAGACAGAGATTAAATGACAGTCTATAGTCCTCCTCCAATGGACTGTAATTCTTGTGGAATTCTGCAATCCTCCCTTGAAATATCTCACATAGGCATTCTAGTTGATAAATATTGTTCACCATAGTCACCATATGAGGCAATTTCTGGTTTAAGTCAGTGTGATGCAGTTGTAAGTCTTCTTGTAGCATAATGGAGGTTGAGGAGATGAGTGTTACTTTTGAAAGCCGCTCCAGCAATCACAAAAAAAAAATTATTTACAAGCATCTAGAGACTGGACCCTGCCCTATAATTTCTTGGTTGATGTGCTGGCCCACTATGCATGCAGTAATGTTCCAGTCTCTTCACAACTCTGGATACAAGAATCCAAGTAATTTGAATTAAAACAGTAGAGTATGCCCAATGTTAGGAACAGCTGGTGTAAGGTCTAAAAGGCCTGTATACTAATCTTTATCAATTATTCTTCCTCCAGTGATTCAACAAGCATAGTCTCCCATTTTAGAATGCAATCTGCAAGAGAGAGCACTCTCCCTCACAAGCATTCTGCCCAGTACCACCCTTTCAAAGTCCATAAGTTGTTGACTAAGGAAGTTCCCCATCTAATTCAGATTTGTCAGGTGATATCTTTCCTGAGCAGTCACCAAGGAAGGAAATCCCCTACACCTCTAGCAAAATGGTGCCTTGTCTGGGTCCTCTTATCTTCCCAGAGGGCAGATGTCCCAAGGTAAGAGTTATACTTGACTTGTGTACCTCATAGAATAAGACATGTGATAGCAGGCTTTTAGTAAGAGATTGACAATTGACATGCTGAGCTGGCTTAGTTTAGATAGTTGGATCTCTAAGGAAGAAATCTAAAACAAGTTGAAACATACAAGCAGGTCTACCAGTGAGACTTCCATTGTATCCCATTTTGGGGGATCTGGATCCAGCAATTCCAATATATGAAAAAGGCTGAAAGACCTATAGAACAATATCAGATTGAGGACCACAAGTCATCTGGAATCTCTTTCCATAGTGAAAGTTGTGAGCCTAACCAGAGCTCTTCTTCTTTCCCACATAAATTGCAGTACATATATAGGGACTGAAAAATGAAGAAAAGATAGCTCAACCAGTCATATTTAAAGGGTACTATACACTGTTGAAAGTGAGGGTGCATATTAGTCTAAATTACTCAGATTAAGAAAAAAAATAAAAATAAACTTCTTGGATAGCACACTTAATTTCCTCTAAATTGTTAACGAAAGGTACAGTCACTTCAGTAACTAGTGTATTAGTTAAAGTGTGGGTGAAAGGGTTAAAATTGACAATTATAAGTAGATAATTCTTTAATACACTAACAAGAGCGATAGAGGTTAAATTATACTTTTAACTAGCAGCTTGTTCTACATGCAGAAGGTTACTTAGTGCCCTTCCCAGAGGCCTTGATGTAGAAAAGAGATAAGTATAATTTTTACTGTTGCATATAATTGTAGAATGCCCTTAATGACATTTCCATTAGAACCAAGAGATGCATTTTAACCATTAACTATATGTGCTCCATACCCCCTCACTACCTATTTTCCTCTTTACCATATTTGTATGACCTTTAGAGAATACACTAGGTGGAGCTTGTATTTTTCCACTCTGTAGACCCTCCCAGTGTTTTAGTATAAAAAGGTCTGTGTTGCTCAATAAACTAGCAATATTTTGTGCATTGATACTTGTGTGGTGTCAATTCATTTGAATGCTGCTCCAGGCGCTTGAGACCTGTATTCTGGGGTGAAGATCTGGAGGTGTAGGAGAAAACTCTCCCCGGGGAGTGGTTAAAGCCTTTCTGCAGAAGAGGTGTCCCAGTCACCCTAAAAGGAGGGAAGAAGTTTACAGTGGTTCCCCTTTAGTGGGAGTAGTGCTTTCAGTATTTAAAATGTGGCAGAAAGAAAAAATAAAATAATCTTAAAATCATTAAAAAAAACACCCAATGTGTGACATGAAAAAATCCCAGATCTTAAAGGGATAGTAATACTTTGTTTTATCTTTATTTTATTTTGTAGGCATTAAAAAAACACGAAGAATGATATGTCTTATCTCTCAAACCTTTATGGTTTAAGAGATATTCACAAGCAAAGATTCCCCTCCCGCCCCTTTTACCTAGTGTAAGCCATCTCTTCTCAGATGTGGAATCCAGTCCATAGACCAGACAGATAATAGAAGGGGACAATCTTCTTCCTATGAGAACAATGAAATCCCTGCCCCCTTGACAAGTTTTCCAGGTTTTTCCCTTATCTTAATTGAAGTTTGTCCCTCTCTGCAGTCTTCCTGGGCACCTCCCTTGTGTTCTGGCTGAGCAGTGTTACATCAGTAAAAGGGGTGGGAGGGGGGCACTTTATCATTCAATTACTCTTGAACTACAACTCTGACAGAATTGAAATAACACTCTCCAAAGTCCAAATACTATGATGATTAATTAGAGCTGATTTTATTATGAAACATTACTTTCCCTTTAAAAGGGATATTAATCACTAGAGTAACTCAGTATCTCTTAATCAATCATATTAAGATACATATGGTATTAAATATGTAAATGACTCACATCTGTTATGTTAAATTGCCATTCATAGTGAACTAGAAAATGTTGGCAGTATAATAGGATTTTAGTCTTACCTGCTAAAACCTTTTCACTTAGTCCATACAGGTCACTGGTACACTGGGAGGCGATCCGCCCCTTTAATAGGCAGGAACATTCATTCAAATGTATGCAGGGGGTGGAGCCTCCCCTCCTACTTAAGCTGCCTTCAGGCCAGAGCCAAGCTAGATTGATTTGAGACACAAAACTGACCAGAGGTAAGAAGGAAAAGGAAGACTCCTGTGAGCATGCCCCGAAGGTCTCCCACTGAATGCCACAGGAGAGCCAAGCATGGTCCCTTGACAGGGTGGGAGACCAGTGACCTGTATGGACTAAGTGAAAAGGATTTAACAGGTAAGACTAAAATCCTATTTTCACTGTCGTCCAATACAGGTCACTGGTACACTGGGATGTACAAACATTGAGCTGTCCCAGAGGCGGGAAGTAAGGCAAGGACCAGGCATAAGGCCCAAGTCACTAGAACTGCTATGAACCAGTTAATCATATAGCCCAGTAACAGAAGTGTCAACGGACAACAACCAGGGGGGAAAAAAAAATATAAACCCCCGAACTAACACAGCACACTGAACTAGAGCCAACCGGGCTCAACAGTAAGGAAGCACCAGGAATCACAGAGTAGAAGTCCTAAACAGGCAAAACTGCCTCCAGGACCTTCCTCCCAAAGCTGGCATCAGCCGAGGCCAGTACATCAACACAGTAGTGCTTCGAGAAAGTGTGCACAGAGGACCAAGTGGCCGCTTTGCACAGCTGATCAGCAGACGCCTGATTCTTATAGGCCCAAGAGGCCCCAATTGATCTGGTGGAATGAGCAGTAACCCTGAAGGGAACATGTTTATTCCACAGTTTGTAGGATTCACGAATGGTAGATTTTATCCAAGAGGCAATAGTCACCTTGGATGCCGGTCTCCCTGCCCTAGGCCCCTCAGGAATGACGAACAAGGCGTCAGACTTCCTGATAGACTCAGTGCGGTGAACATAAAATTTAAGACAACGCACAACATCCAACAAATGGAGATCTCTTTCCTTGTCAGAGGAAGGGTTAGGGCAGAAAGAGGGAACCACAATCTCCTGATTGATGTGAAAGTCGGAGACAACCTTGGGTAAAAACTCCTTGGAAGTGCGAAGCACTGCCTTATCTTTGTGAAACACCAAGTAAGGAGGTTTACAAGACAGAGCTTGCAACTCTGCTACCCGGCGAACTGAGACAATAGCCAAAAGAAAAGCCATTTTCCAGGTCAAGAGACGCAAGGGAATAGAAGCCGAGGATTCAAATAGGGGTCTCTGTAGAACCCCCAGCACCAAATTGAGGTCCCACTGGGGAGCAGGACTCTTGAAGGCAGGCCGAACATGAGCCACACCTTGGAAGAAAACCTTAACATCAGGAAGAATAGCAATCCTTTCCTGGAAAAACACAGACAAAGCTGAAGTCTGAACCTTGAGAGAACTCAGGCTGAGTCCCTTCTCAACCCCATCCTGTAAAAAGGCTAGGACTGTGGGAAGATGGAAATCTAGAGACAGATCCTTAGCAGTACACCATGCTACAAAGGTGGACCATATGCGATGATAGATCTTGGAAGACACAGGTTTGCGAGCTCTAAGCATCGTGGACACCACTGAAGAGGAAAACCCTTTCTTCTTTAGAATTGAGGATTCAACCTCCAAGCCATCAAATGGAGATGCTGAACATCCTCCTTCCACAGATATCCCTGAAGAAGTAGATCTGGACGTGCAGGAAGCGGGACAGGATCCGTCACAGACATGGCTAGCAGTTCCGGATACCAGGACTGACGAGGCCAATTTGGAGTGATCAGGATGACAGGACAACGCTCCACCTTCAGCTTCTGGATGACTCGGATCAACAGAGGAAGAGGAGGGAAGATGTAAGCCAGAGGAAACGTCCAAGAGATTGCATCCACTGCCAGAGCAAGAGGGTCCCTCCACCGGGAGCAAAACACTGGCACCTTCCTGTTGTGTCTGGTAGCCATCAGATCCACTACTGGTACCCCCCACATCTGGGTGAGAAGGAGAAACACTTCTGGATGAAGCGCCCATTCTCCGCTGTCGACTGTATGACGACTGAGAAAATCTGCCATGACGTTGTCTACACCTGGAATGTGTACCGCTGAGATGACGGGCACATGAGCTTCTGCCCAAGACAAAATGGCCTTGACCTCTAACCAGGAGGTGAGACTTTTCGTGCCGCCTTGTCTGTTGATGTAGGCCACTGCGGTGGCGTTGTCGGACTCCACTCTGACTGGCCAACCTTCCAGCTGAGATTCCCAGTGCCTCAGGGCAAGAAAGATGGCACGAAGGTCCAGAACATTGATGGAGAGAAGAGATTCTTCCAGACCCCATTTCCCCTGAGCACTGAAACGACCCAACACTGCCCCCCAACCCCGGAGGCTGGCATCCGTCGTGACTGTTGTCCAATAGGGAACCCGAAAGGATCTCCCTTTCAGGAGATGAGACAGGTCCAACCACCACTCCAGGCTCAGCTCTACATGAGGGGGCAACGATACAGAGAGATGCTGGTGATCTGGATGAGATCTGCAAGTCTGAATCACAAACCTCTGGAGTTCCCTGGTGTGTGCCATGGCAAAAGGCACCGCCACTATCGTGGAAATGAACTTCCCCACCAGAGAAGACAACTTTGGTACTAGAACCCTGTCCATTTCCAGAATCCTGGCCACCCGGACAGCAATCTGATGAGCCACTTCTTCCGGCAAAAACACCATGCACTGCTGAGTGTCGAACAGGAGACCCAGGAAGAGGAGCTGGTGAGATGTGACCAAGTCTGACTTGTCCAGATTCACAATCCAGCCATGGCGATTGAGTGTCTGTATGCACAACTGCAGCTGCTGGTGAAGGATCTCCGCAGATGAGGCTTTCAGGAGCAGATCGTCCATGTAAGGAGTCACCCTGACTCCATCTCGATGAAGCACAGCAATCAAAGCTCCCAATACCCTCTGAAAGACCTGAGGAGCTGAAGTCAGACCAAAGGGAAGAGCTGAAAACTGAAAGTGGCCTTTGTGACAGGCAAATCTGAGATACCGTCTGCTCTCTGGATGAATAGGGATGTGAAGGTATGCATCCTGGAGGTCCAGGGAGGCAAGGAACTCCCCTGGAGACATTGCAGCTATCACAGAACGCAGAGATTCCTGACGAAAGTGGGAACTCACAACAAAGGAATTGAGATCCTTGAGATCCAATATAGGACAAGCACCTCCGTCCTTTTTGGCCACAACGAACAGGTTGGAATAGAATCCTGAACCTGTGTCTTCTGGTGGAACCAATTCCAGGACCTCTTTGTCCAAAAGATCCTGAATAGCGTCGTCCAACAGACGTCTTTTTGTAGGCTCCTGAGAAGGACGAGTAAAATGGAACCGAAAAGGAGGAAGGGAAGAGAAAGGGATCCTGTATCCCTCTGATACCACCTGAACAACCCAAGGGTCCGCCACAGACTCCTCCCAAACACGGCAAAAGATGTGGAGACGTCCACCTACAGCCGGATGCGGACCCGGGTTCGGCGAGTCATGCCGAAGCAGTCTTGGAGGTCTTGGCCTTAGGGGCAACTTTGGGCTTCCAGGACTGTTTGGGCTTGGAGGAGGAGCGCGTGGAAGACGGACCTGTCTGGGGCGTGGAGCGTGTCTCAGTCTGGAAGGAACGAAAGGACCGATTGCGTTTGGCTGGAAACTTTTTCTTGAACACCGATGGCAGAAGAGTACTTTTGCCACCAGTGGCCTCACTAATCATCTCCTTAAGTTCAGATCCAAACAGTAAGGACCCCTGAAAGGGCAAAGAAAGCAAGGCTTTCTTAGATGCAGTGTCAGCGGACCAAATCTTCAACCAAAGAGCACGTCTAGCTACTATGGAGGAGGTAGAGGCCCTCGCCATCATGCGCACAGCATCAAAAGCAGCATCAGCAACATAATTTTGAGCTTCTAACATATTAGCAAGAAGCTGTAACTGCTCAGACACAGGTGCATCCTAGCGAACCGCCTCAGCCAGTTGCTCAGTCCAGGCCGCAATGGCCCTATTAACCCACGCCACTGCAAAGGTTGGACGCATGGCAGTGCCAACAGAGGCAAAAATGGATTTAAGGCAAATCTCTAACTTTTTGTCCGTCCAATCCTGCAGGGCCGAAGCATCAGACACCGCTAAAGCAGTAGATTTGGATAACCTAGAAATAGGAGCATCCACTTTAGGAGGATGAACCCATTTTGACAGTTCAGTCTCAGGAAATGGATAAAGTTTAGCAAACTTTTGGACACAGAAGAGGATTTTTCAGGGTTCCTCCATGCGTCTGAGACTAAACGGGCAAGGGTAGGGTTAGTAGGAAAACAAACCACGGCCTTTGATGGTTTTTGGAAAACATCAGTTGGATCATGAGTAGATTCCTGAGTCAAAGGAAGGTTGAGCATAGTAAGTACAGCTCTGATCAAACCCTCAGCCGAAACTTCAGGGTCACATTCATAAGGGTCACCAATGGACCTATTAGATTCAATAACAGTGCCTTCCTCACCATCAGAATCCTGCAAGAGTTCTTCTTCAGAAGAATCAGACACATCAGGAGCCCCCTGTGGCTTAGGCAGGGAGGTCCTGATTGAGGAGGGGGTCTGCCAGACCTGCAGAGCCCCCTGAACCTGAGAGGGAAAGAGTTGAAGAGTGGATCTGAGATCCCTAGTGGCAGCTTTAAACTCTTTTACCCAAGTTGGCTCAATAGCATGGCTGGGAAGCCCAGGGTTGCTATCCTGACTTTCTGCACATTTTGGGCATAAATGACCTGAAAATTCTCTAGGCAGCCCAGAGTGACAAGAGGAGCAAAACGCAATGGGGGAAATGGTCACCCCAGCCTCTTTGGTCTTGGGTCTAGCCCCTGACTCCAGTGGAGTAGACATGCTCACAGCGTCAGATATACACCACCTAATAAAACCACCCAGTAAAAGTGTTAAAGATTAAAGTTTTACCCCAGAAATGCCTAAAATCGGACTTATCTGGCCAGCGAAGGGTTAATCTGCTGAGAGGAGAGAAGGCTCGGTCCCTGCGTAGTATACTCGCTGAGAAAAACACCAGAAAATGGCTGCCGCGACGGGAGCCAATCAGAAAACGAGCGCGAAACAGGCGCTCATGGGAAACATAGTTTTCCTCAGAAGTACCCCTAAACAGTGCCTGAAGCCCCCCCAAACCCCCAACACACTGAATCTAGCCACCAGATGATAGAGCAGGGGAAGACCAACAAAATGAGCCCTCTCTGAAGTTGCTGTGACAAGCGGTTCCAGAGAAACGTCCCACACTGTGAAATCCCATAGAGAATAAAGGAGCAATGGCGTCTATGTGGGAAAAAGCGCGCTTAAAGGCGCGGAACACTAAATATTAATAAAGTATACTAAAAATAAAAAGTACACCACACACACTTTTAACCATGGAAAACATGAGAGAATAAGGACCCAATGCTCCAAAACCAAGGGAATACCACAAACATTGCATAATTACAAGCAATATGAATAAAAACACCCTATGAGTGCTGGAGTGCAGAAAGCAAACTCCCAAATACAAGCCCAGAGAGGGGACACTGTGGGGACAAGTGGACCTTCAGCACTCAAAGGGTGGCTCACCTTTCTGCAGGACTTCTGTCTTCAGGTAACCATGTTAAAAGGAGATTAACCAGAGGAAAATCCCCCAGCAGGGAAGCTACTTGACTCAAGCTGTTCCCTCTTCAGGGCATAAGGTCCACCAGAAAATCCCTGGAAGCTGCACTAGCCACTTTGGAGAGGGCAATTCACAGCCACGGTCACCCGCCTAATGGTGGTATTCCATATCTGAAAGAAAACAATAAAAAAACTAAAGTTGAATGAGAGATGTTCTCCACCTGGTGTGCACAGCACACAGGAACACATCAATCTAGCTTGGCTCTGGCCTGAAGGCAGCTTAAGTAAGAGGGGAGACTCCACCCCCTGCATACATTTGAATGAATGCTCCTGCCTATTAAAGGGGTGGATCGCCTCCCAGTGTACCAGTGACCTGTATTGGACGACAGTGAAAAGGAATTGCTAAGATAATAACCCTATGCACTTACCAGCATCCCTACATACATTCGCTACCAGACTAATATGTAAGCAATCAGTATTCACAGGTTAGTATTGGCCAGGGTCCCTATACATATAACTATCAAGCTGATATGTGAACAATCAGTATTCACAGCTTAATATCAGCTCATAGCCCATGAACTCCTATTATATAATACATTATGTGTTAATTCTAAAATAAGTAAAGGAATATCAGTCACTATATCAAAAGTTGCTGGCAGCGACTGAACACCGGGAAATATCCAGAATACCCGGTAGTATCTGCACAGTCTTGCGGCTGATTGAAGAAAGTGTAGAGAGATGCCTAGTGGAAGTATGATATATAACTACTCCAGCCTTGCCTTGTCACATATTGATGCTTAATGCATTTTGCCCTTGTAACCAGGCTTCATCAGCGGTAAAACTTTAATGTTATCAAAATTTTGCTTTTTTCATACCGGCAACAATATACAAACATATATTGGGACCTCCACCCAAAGGACACTGAATAGATAGAGCAACTTGGGCAGGAGATTAGCCTTGATCAGTGTAATTTTTCCACAAAAGGAGTAACCCTTAAATTCCACTTGGTCATGGTTTTATCCTTCAGCCAACAGGTTAGGTAAGTTTACTCCATATATCAATTTTAGATTTACTGGAATTTTCTCCCTTGGATATTTAACATACATAGCTTGCCTATGGAATGGGGAAGGAGTGATGGAGAACAGCCATTTCCCAATTAAAGGTCAACACTTAAAGCCACAGTTTTTGAATCACTGACTCAGAGGCTGAAGAATGTATGAAGAGGTCTCAATGCATTGCTTCGCAAAGGTTTGGAGACCTCCCTAGCAATAAAGGAGTTAAAAGCCCTATTTAACCCCATGTACACAGATACAGCACTGTGACAGTTCTAAAGCTTGACAGTATAAAGGTTAAATAAAGCAGCTTCCAGCAGTGGCAGTTAGGGATGGCCTAAAATTTTCACCTCAAACCAAATCGGCGAAAAGTGGCACTTCCCACTTGGTGAATAATTTCCCAAGAAAAGTGCAGTTTTCCTGCTTTTTTTCACCTAGCTCATTGCATTGAAATCAATGGGAAGAAACATTTCTCCCCACCACATGAACGTTTTCTGTACTTTTCCTGCAGGCATATCAAAGGGTGTCAGGCTCTCACAGCAGCCATTCTGTGTTTGTGAGAGGAGAAGGCAGCATGAATTTTAAGCGAGAGAAGATAGACAAATAAAGGGGAATTGAAGCTTCATATAGAGTATTTTAGGTAGGACATTTCTAGGGGAGTCTGGGGGCACTTTGGGGCAGAAGAAGGGAGAAAGGAGGTTGACCCCAAGTACTACAAACTTCAGTGTGACTGACTTACAAGACATAGGCAGCTGGGGTTCAGTTTGCTTGCTGATCTTGCTGTTATTGTCTCTGTGCTAGGGAAGTCTGGGGGAAAGCAGTTGTTCATTTCGTTTTTCAGTTGTATTATAGGGGGTACAACTTAAAAAACTAAAATAAATAAATATAATAATAATAAAAAAATAATAATAAATAAATAAATAAATAAAGTACATAAATATATATATTAGATGACAGACAACTGACTGGGAGCCTGAAGTGAGCTCTATGACTGAGGCAGACTTGATAGAAGGCAGACGACATTGTGGATTTTGTTGAGGGTTAAGACAAGACATCACACTCCATCAGTTGTATACTGTAGAAAGTAGAAACACACCCAGTAGTTGAGTAATGGCCAGCAAACTCACAAGGGAAGTGGGGGAGATGGAGCAGTGCAGGGACATGGGAGTAAAGTAGTAGTTCATAAACTAAATGGAGCCATGTTTTCTGCAGTGTGTGCAATAGAGGGAAGATGCAGTTTATCAAGGTCCCAGCAATAGTTCCACCATCACCAGCTCCAGTACAAAAAAAAAAATATGAGAAGAACACATTTTAGTGTTGGTGATAGCAATGGTATAATGAAGGAAGGTGTTGCAGCTGAACCAACTGCTGCATCTGACAGTTAGACAAACAAGCACCAACACACCTGTCTTCAAAGTAATAGCAAACTTTGTGAAAGTAGAAGTAAAAAGACAAAGGAAAAATAGCGCAAAAAGATCTGAGAGCGGCTGTATACAACAAGTGGATTGAGCAAAAAGATCAAATGCACTTACTAGAGAACAACTTGTTAGATAGCCCAAGTCACATCAAATTCCTTCCTGTATCAGGAATTCCTCTGGAAAAGAGTTTCAAATTTCTCAAATGGAGATCCCAGTGATCGTACAGGGTAGGCTTATTGCAAGTCACTGATAACCTAAATAGCAAGCAGACAATAGCAATCAAATTATACTCACCCGATCCACTATATAAAAGCGCACATCAATAACATTGACAGGATATGTGAATCTCCAAATCAGGACGCTTTATTTTAAAGATATATATATATATATATATATATGCAGTTTCCTGAAGAGTTTTGCAAGACTTCTCGTTACATCAGTGGATAAACAATATAGATACAACGAATTACATTTATATGTAGCACTATTACCTGATTGGTAATGGGTCAGCATGCTGGCATGGAAACATCCTCTCCTATTCCAAGCCTTGTTACTGAAACGATAAAGATCTATGGATAATCTATGTATTTCAAGCCTCCTTTGTGAAAAGGATTGAATCCATGCCTCACTTCGGCACTCACCAATCAGCTTTATAAAAACAATATACATATATTTTGAACTCAAAATATTAAAATACTATACAATATATGATAAAAGTGCAAAATAAAAAATACATTGTATAAAAACATTTGTCACTCTGAAATAAAAAACCTTATTATGTATAAAATATATAATACATAATATATAATATAAGGTAATATAAAATGTGCGAAATATGATATAAACATATCTTTCTTAGTATATATCAAATTATTCTAAATATAAAAGGGAACATATATATTTTTTCAAAGGAAAAAGAACCATATCTATTCAAAAATATTTGAAAAACTGTTTGAAATGATGCTTGTTGTAAAAGAAAATACTACAACTGTTTAAACCAAAGATCTTATTACGAAAAATGAATGATCTTATTACAAACTTCCAGCTCCTTCTTAACAAGGTGGGAGATTCACTAAGAGGTGATAAAGTGGAGATACCCCCACTTTATCACCTCTTAGCGAATCTCCCCAAAGGAGTTGGAAACCTCTCTAACATTCAATGAGTTAAAAGCCCCATTTCAATCAATGGGAATTTCCATTTGTTGCATATGGCACAGTTAGTGTGCTCCAGAATTACTTTTATTTAGCGTCATGAATACTTGCCTTAACCCTCTGGCAATCAAAGGGTTAATGTCTTGCCTGTGTTTTATCCAGTACTGTAAGTTGGTAAAGCTCTGAGAACCTTGTTGGAGGTATATAAATAAAATGATATACATCTGATACAAACGTGTAACGGTGAGTATGGTAACCACAAGGTACCTTTCACTGTTATTTTATTAGAAATGTCAGTTAAAGTGTGGATGTGATATTTGTCATTCATTCAGTAGCTCTTGTTCCACCGAAGGGTCTAGTCATCATTCCTGGGCTAGTTGCAGAAATTCTAACCTTAGCTTTGATCAAGCAGGGAATTGATGACAGCCTTTAATCTGAATCCAGTAAAGTTATATACTGATCATAAGAGCTGAACTTTGCTGTGTGTGAATTCAAAGTAAATTACTACTGCTTCCTCTAAAATTCACTGTAAAACAGACAAGCACAATGAGAGAACCAGCTCCCAGACCTGAGGCCAAACTACAAACACACTCATAATATTGAGAGGGATACTGGGTCATTTCAGCAAATCACAGTGTAAATTCAATGTTTTAATTTAATCTTACAAAAAAGTTAAAGCAACAGATTAAAAAAAAAATAATAATAATAATATATTGGACCTAGTGTATAAAGGCACAGCTGGGGTATGCTGGCGTAAACCAGCTATACCATACAGGACAAACAAAAAAAATCCCACTTATTTAAATAGAGATTTTCACCACTTGTAGGCTAGAGAGGTCACTAAAATATTACTTGACAATGAATTGGAGACTCGCTAACATTCATAGGATTAAAAAGTCCCATTTAAATTAATGGTAATCTCTAACTTTCCCCAGTGGTGCAGTTGCTTTGCTCTGAAATCCTTCACTTATGCTTCTCCTGATGCTCTTTCTTTCCCCCAACCCTATTCTGTGCAGCTGCCACTGGTCTGACCTCTTCTTATGGCCCACACCTCCCTTGTCACTTCCTTATTTTCCCCATTTATTGAAATGGTGTCCTCTGTGACCTTGTGACGTTAAGGCTCTCATTTCTGAATCTTGCAAGATAGCTGTAACAACCTTTGGAGCAGGGGTTGGTGCTGTGGAGGCAATCAATGGCACTGTGGGGTCATTTGGGTGATTGTTGACTCTATCTTGCTGTTAGAACTTCTCTTTCAATCAGGTACCATTTGGGGGGGATCCTCATTCTAGTTACTCTGCTCGTGGAGCTGGAGGTTTCTTTCTCCTGGAGGTGACATCCAGTTACCAACACCCCTGTCTTACTTCAGCATCTCAGTGTCTCACTGTAGGCTCCCACTACCAATTCTGGCCTCCCTTACCATCTATCAAGCCCTCTTTATTTACCCAACTACTCAAACCTGGCTAACAGGTGCGACCCGATTCCCTAGCCATTCAGCTTGTCTTTTTTAACTGTCTCAGCCCAGGTTGCATCTAACCTGGCCCCTTTTGATCCCCACTTATCTGCTGGAATTCTACCTGTCCATGGTCACAATATACCCCAATATACTTTTGCTCCTGGGGCCAGTATCATGTTCCCCTCTGCTTTGGAGGTGAAGTTGTTGCAACAGTTCAAACTGTGAGTGATGTCACTGCTGGTGAACAAGGTTATTTGCACACTTTTTCTACTTGTATTTTCAAGTCTGGAACAGAGGAACTTTCAATGCCAGAAGTAGCAGGAACAATCAGAACATCACAACAAGTATTTTAAAAGATACTATTTAATTAACCATTGTTATAAATTAATATATAAAAATGTATAGACACTGAAAGGGAAAAATACAAGCATAATGAATCTAAAATATATATAGTAGCTTCCCCAACCTGGTGGAAGTAGAAGCAATAGGATCATGCCTTGTTTTGAATTGTTTACCTATTTTTCTTTATTCCTAATTTAATATTATTTCCCTTTTTTATTTGTTCTGTTTTTATGGATTGTGTTGGCTTGTGGTCTCTTCTCTCTTTTTGTAAGTATAGTTGTGATTTTGTCGTATTTATTTGCCCTGAGCAAGTTACATCTTGAGGACTGAAAACGTTTGTCACCACCATTTGAGTGTGGGCCCTGTTCTTTCGACTATCACCAGGTAGAGGAAGTTACTATCCTATGGGAAGTGCACAAATGGTTGTTTTTATTATTGCTTTATGTGCAGATGTGCAGATATTTTTTGTATTTTTGAGTAGGTGAGATCAGAAAGACCACAAACAGCAGAATGTTGGACAAAGATGTGGACAGAACCATGGTCCTTTGGACTAGTATTATATGCAGTGAGAATTTAACCAGGCTTTAACAGAGTGGGGGTATATTAATAATAAAACAGGTTCTTTCTCCAGTGTTGTGTACTTGAAGGATACACTCGTGTATTATATGCATTTCATACAGTCAGTGCCCATATATTGTGCTCACCAGAGCTCTTCTTTAAAGGGATAGTAATGTTTCACTTTCTAAACAATGAGATACGACACTAGGGGCTAGATTCTATTACCCGCACTAAAACCGGCGTTACAAGAAAAAGAAGCAACGTGAATTTTGCAAACATGTGTAACGTCGGTATTCTATTGCAGAACCACAGTAAAACAAAACTGGCGTAGACAGAACATTTCAGAGAACTAACAAAATTGGTGCTGTCTGCTTTTATTTAACTACCGCCTAAAAAAACAAGCAAAATTACAAAGTCCAAGGACATAGGTGTATGTTTGATGACAGAAAGATCAAGTTTAGTGTTAGATGTGTTCCCCACATTATCAAAATCTGACATAGAGTGCCCCCCTTCAAAATTTTAAACTCCATTTTAAAATTTGACTTGCAGTGCTTTCTTTCATCACTTTATTTCAACGAATATTGTTCACATTCCACATTTTAACCCTTCCCCTTCAAAATTTGACTTACAGTGCTTTCTTTCACCACATTAATTCAACAAATATTGTACATTCAACATTTAAATTCGACTTATAGGACTTTTTCACCATTTTAATTCAACAAATATTGTTCACATTTTACATTTTAACCCTTCCCCTTTAAAATTCGACTTATAGTGTTACTATGAACTTTTCTCTATTTTAATTTGAATAATATTGCTCCCATTCGACATTGTTTATTCTCCAGTTTTACTGCAAAATACAGACTCTTTATGTGTCACAGGGATACCTGTGCAACAATGTATAACTTGCCATGCTAAGTGTGAAAGACCTCTAACTCCTACTGTTTGTTGGCTAAACCCGTTTGATGTGTTGCTATTATAATAAGAAGTGATATTAACCCCTCCTTTACTGTTGTGAGGAAGGTTACTGATAAGTGCGACCCGATTTCCATGACAATACCTGAAACTGTTATAAAAAGGACCAAAACCAAAAAGAAGAAAAAACAGCAGACTCTTATCCTGTAGGAGGATCAGGGTGTGAATGTTGAAAAGAGACCAGTTCTGCACTTTCCAAAAGGCCCTTTTAAGTACAGAGCCAGAATAAAAAATAACCTTTATTAGTTTATTAGTTTATTTAAAATGGTAACCAACCAAAATGATACTCTTATTTGTTGGAGGTACACAAAATTTAAAAATAAAATTGGAACTAAGTCCACTGGATAAATGGGGGAATGATATTACAGAATGGATACCCTATTAATAGATGTGCAGCCAACTAGGCTTTATTTATGTAACGGTGTACCATTGTATGCTTCAGTGTAAGTACCTGAATAAATCATTAAATCAATGAGAATCCACAACAGCACATAAGAGTCATTTGTCTTGTCTTTATTGTTGTATTGAGTACTTAGGAAATAACCAAGTGTGCATTAAACTTAAACTTGAATTCGACATACAGAGGATTAATATGTGTGAATCCCTCTGTTAATAGCCAGCTTGAAATAATAAAATAATTCTAAAGACAATATTAACAACAAATGGGAATAAAGAATTAGCCCATCTATGAACTAATGTTCTATTGTAGCTCAACTGAGGTATGGGTAGCTACAGTGATAAAGTGAAGGGATTTGTAGTGAATGAGCAATAGAGGGTTCTGTTATACTCTCACATAATAAAGTTGGAGTATTGGAGTATTTGCTATTTCTTATTTTACTGTATTCAATTGGATCATTGGCAATTAACAGAGGGATTCACACATATTAACCCTCTGTATGCCAAATTCAATACATATTAAGTTATCCATTCTGTAATATAATTACCCCAATTATCCAGTGGACTTAGTTCCAATTTTATTTTTATATTTTGAGTACCTCCAACAAATAAGAGTTTCATTTGGGTTGGTTACCATTTTAAATAAACTAATACAGGTTAATTTTTATCCTGACTGTACTTGAAAGGGCCTTTTGGAAAGGGGAGAACTGGTTGAGAGTCTTCTTTTTGGTTTTGGTCCTTTTTATAACAGTTTCAGGTATTATTATGTCGATTGGGTCACACTTATCAGTAACTTTCCTCACAACAGTAAAGGAGGGGTTAATATCACTTCTTATTTTAGTATTAACACATCAAACGGGTTTGTTCAACAAAGAGTAGGAGTAAGAGGTCTTTCACGCTTATCATGGCAAGTTATACATTGTTGCACAGGTATCACTGTGACACATAAAGAGTCTGTATTTTGCAGTAAAACTGAGAATAAACAATGTGTAATGGGAGCAATATTATTCAAATTAAAATGGAGAAAGAAGTTCATAGGAACATTATAAGTCGAATTTTAAAGGGGAAGGGTTAAAATGTCGAATTTGAACACTATTCGTTGAATTAAAGTGGTGAAAGAAAGCACTGTAAGTTGAATTTTAAAAGGGGGGTTAATATGTTTGAAGGGGGATAATCTATGTTGGATTTGTATGATGTATACTGTATTCTACACTGTTTTTGTTTGAATGATGGTTTTGAAACCATTGTTGTGGCTTCTATGCCTCAACCTCTGAGTCGCAGAATTCCCGACTTAAAATGTAACCACAAAACAGGAGCCAATACTGAGCATGGGTAATAGAATGCTACTTGCACGTTGTATTTAGTTGATTCCTATGGGCTTGATTTAGACTGGCGGTATGTATAATTACCACTGATTTTGTTTTCACAAGTCGGGTAATAGGATAATAAAATCTGACTTAAAAAAACACAAGGCCTGTGAGATATGATTTGGAATAAAAAATGGTCATTGGACTACATCCATATGATACTGTATGAATGTGGGGTTATACTAGTACTTGGTATACATATCATTATTGTTCTCATAACTAGTACTGATAAAACAATGCATATGGCATAAATGAACACTAGCACAATGGGGACAGATATCAATGTATAATTTAAAAGGTATACTGGACTACCTTTAAGAAATTTAGAGATAACTGATGTGCTAAGAATAATATATCTAGTCCTTCATGGTTCCAATAAAAACATTGTTCTAAGCACAGGGAATTCTAAGGGCATTATCCTGTATAGGGTAGACTGTATACTTTTTCCTGAGGGTTGATACATTTACTAATGCTATAAAACTAGCTTTATCCTTATTTTTGAGGTCATAGTAGATGGGCTAAAGAGTTCCCCCATAGTGTTCCTTCTTTTTGGGTGACAGGATGTGGGGCTCCTGGGTATTGTGCTTGTGTGTTATCCTAAAAGGTCCCAGTATAGATAACAGGGTGGACAGTGACCAGGGCTGGTGGAAGGATTTTTGACACCCTAGGCAAAACCTCATTTTGCTGCCCCCTTGGCTCCACTCCTTGAGTCCAACCCTTTATGCCCCACCCACTTATAACCCACGTCTTTTAATGAGTGTTACCATAGCTCCTTTTATGCACTAATTAACAGATGGGTTTTTTTGCAAATTAACTAAGTAACTAACTGAACCTAAACTGAAAATGAACCTTATGAATGCCAGAGAGATGTACACAGCTCATTGCTTTGCAGTGCAATGTAAAGCAGTGCATTGTGTACCTCTCTTTGGCTGCTAGGATTCAAATGGTTAATTTTTTGAATTAGGCCCAGTGATTCATTTTACAGGAATCTCCAGGGTCCAACTGTCTGGACCAGGGGGCAGAGAGAGGACAGAAATAAATGTAGCTGTGTGGACATGCACAGGGAGTACCTAGTATTAAGGTGCACCAGGTGAACATGCTGCACATTATATATGTGAATATACAATGTATTGTATGCATGTATATTTTCGTTTATATTCAGATTTAGCACTCTCTTTAGATTCTCTTTGTTAGTAGTTTCCCTTGTAAGTGTGTGTTTTTTTATTTATTTATTTTTTTTATCTTCCTTATCTTTGGGGTTTCTGAGATAATGGCAATGTTACCTTTTCCTTTCTTGTCTGTCCCTGGGTTGTCAGCAACAGTAGAGAAGACTACAATAATGGCACATAAATGCAGATTCTGGGGAGTAACACACACACACTAGCTATGCACTGCAAATGTAAGTGCATAGCTGGTGTCTGAAGACTTTGAGCAGCCCGCGCTAGCTACGTGGTGATGTAGCACAGGAGTCTGCTCAGCATCACATCACCCCGGTCTTCAGTTGCAGTCTGCAGAGCAGGGGTCAGGTGAGCTGACGGCTAAGTTCTGTATCTGCTGTGTAGCCGGCAGATGTGGGCGGGAGAGGAGGAAATGAGGCTTATTAACAGAGTGAGAAGCGAAGTGGCACTTCCTTCTTTGGGGGCCTCTTTTCTACTAGCTAATGTTCTACTGGGGGCCCCATGTCTGGCAGGGGCCTCCAATACGGGTCAAAACTTTATGGGGCGCCAGGGGGCTCCTGAGGTCAGAGCTCTGCTCTGCCTCTGTCACATAGCAGCCACTGAGGTAGGTGCGGCTCTGCGCCCCAGTGGATGTGCGCCCTAGGTCAGTGCCTACCACGCCTATATGTGGCGCCGGCCCTGACAGTGACTCTGTTGCAATCAAGAGTGATTATGGTCCAGGTTTGGTGAAAGACGGGAAGGTAGGCATGTACACTTTATGCCATTAGTAACTAAATTCCAGTCATCTGTTGCTAGCAAATAAGCTCATTCTGATTTAGTAATGACCTACATACTCCATGATATATGAATAACACCACCTCCTTTCATTTTATTTTACTGTTGTAAGATAGCAAGAATAAGATGGATGTCCAGAAGATAATATGCCAGTTTGTCTGGGCCCAGACAAAACCCAGAATCAATTACCACATCCTGAGAGAGAAGACCAATGGGGGGCCTAGGCCTACCTGACATCCATAGATACTACAGGACAGCAGCTATATCAAAAATATTTGATTTCCACCTCCCAGTCCCTAAATATTGCACCAATACAATGGCATATATAACTGGAAACCTAGACCCTGTTCAGCTGCTTTGGACTGATCCATCACGCCGCCTGAAGGCTTGCTGTAAGCATGTGATCTTAGGTCATATGCTAAGCTTCTGGCAAGACTCGAATGGAACATTCCACCTCTCCCCGACTCCATCATCTTTACAATCCTTCCTTGAGACAGTGGACTTCCCTCCAGGCCTCCACCACACTAACTTTTTAGGTTAGAAACAGAAAATTATCACTATTATAGGTTCCCTGACCACCTCAACAGGTTTCATGACTAGAGATCATATACAAACCACACTGGGAGACGCTCGGGTCCCCTGGTGGACTTACTTCTAAATTAGCCACTTGTACCACTCCCTAGCCAAGCGGGGAGACTTACCTAGAGCTAATACTCCTTTCAAAAATAATCTCTCCAATCCTTCCTCAACTGTATGGCCACTATCCGGGTGCTACTCCCTTCTACAGTCTCTAGGAAACACCCCACCTGGTAAAATGGGAGACAGACCTATCCCTTTCCCTGGAGCCATAGCAATGGGGTTCTATGTTCACAGCAAACTCCTCCAGATTCTGAGACATTTAGTCCAGGGAGCTTAACTACTACCAGATGGTATAGAGTCCTGCTCAGCTAGCCACCATCCTTCCAGAGACCTCTCCTACATGTAGGAGATGCCAGAGCCTTACAGACACAATATTCTATATCTGGTGGGAAGTGATCCAAATCATCAACAAACGTCTTGTCATGTCCATGACCCCTGATCCATGGCTATTTTAATTTAAAGACCACCTCACATATACTATACCTCAAAGAAATTGGCACATTCTCCCTCACCTTTGGACAACAGCCAAGGCCCTGATACCCCTGCTGTGGAAACAGAGGGAGGCCCATCAACCTCACTCTGGCTGTCCAGACTTGATTCTACCAACACCATGGAAAGATTTCATGCAATCTCCACTGTCACGTTAAGCAACTTCAAGGACTTTTGGTGTCAGTGGTATTTCCTTGTTCCTTAACTCAACCCTAGGACATATATACTCCCCCATTCAGGCCCTCTGGAACACAATACGATCCTGATTCTTGTCAAGCCACTCGGACATTATATAGGGAGATGCTTGGTCAGGCGAGGGTGAGCAAGAGGGTGGGAGCTCCCACTTTCCCCCTATTTCCTTTCTTTTTTTTTTCTTCCTCCGTCCCATCCCCCTTCCTCCTCTCTCTTCCCTCCTTCCCAAACTCTGCCACTCTTTAACTTCCCCAGTAGCCTGCCCTCCCCTCTGGCCCTGCACACAAGGCACTCCTCAATAGAGCAATACAAACACAGCCATCTCCCCCCTCAGACACACTACTTTCCCCACTAAACTGCTATAGCTCGCCACTCACACACATTTTGCTCCTTGCAGACTTATTCCTTGTTACTATGCTCTATTATCAACCTTCGGTGGGAAAAGATTTTCTAAATGTTTGTAAAACCTTCTGTATACAATGATGCTTGTTATGTATAAGTATTTCCTATTTTTTTTTCTAATAAAGTTACTTTGAAAACTTAAAAAACAAAAATAGAATGAATGCATCTGATTTCCAGGTAGAGTTGTTGAATTCTAGGTCTGCCATCGCTACCTATTGTATACCACTGTGACAGTGTTCTTTATATATTTCAGTGATAGGTTGCTCACCTGTGCTTACCATAGGACTACTGTTCAACCCATCCTCCTCTGTCTCCCCCACACAGTATTCTCCCCCACCTATACTCTGCTGTCTTCCTACCTATTATTCACCCCCACCCACACTGCATATCTTCTTTTACTATGCTGTTCCTGCTCCCTTGTTCCATTTAATTCATGTTATTCCTCTATCAATACCCCTTAATCCATCATTAATACTCTCTTTCATATTTTTCATCTTGGAAGTAAGTGATATATGAAATGCTCTGCAGCACAAAGCAATGAACTGGAGACTTCCCTAGCATCATAGGAAATATTATGTATGAATTGTTTATTAAACTAATTCTAACTCGTCTCAAAATCCAGCCAGGACATAGAGACTTTATAGTAATTGTAATTAGCTAGAAAGTGACCCTAAGTGGGACTCATAAATGTCATATTATTATGAAAGTGATAAAACATTAACATTAAAGATGAGTCTAAGGGTCACTTTTAGTTTCTGGAACTGTTTGCTGCACTGTTCATATCCAAGCCAATTGTAGTTCACATCAGAGAAAGACATGCTATATAAATGCATAGAATTGTGGAAACAAAAATGTAAACACTTACAGCCATATTCAGGAAACTAATCAAAGAAATTCTGGAGCAAACCAACTGCAATATAGAGGACAAATAGTAAGTCCACATTGACTTTAATGGGGCTTTTAAGTCCTTAAATGCTAAAGAGGAACTCTCTGGTATTCAAGAGGTTAAAAAGCCATTTAAATCATGGAAATTTAGGGAATTTCTGTTTGTCCAATATGGTGAAGCTGGTTTGCCCAGAATTTCTCCAATTCTTAATATATTAGAAACATTGATTACAGTGTTATGTAATATGTTGCACACTGAAAGGGTTAATAATGTGAACTGGGGGGTTAAATGGTTATATGCATAACAATGAAGCAATTCCCCAAATCCCAGCTGAACTCTAGGAAGTTCTCCACAGAATTGCTGTGTATTGGATACCTCTCTATTATTCCAGAGTCCCATTTAAACCTTTGGGTGCCAAAGAGGTATCCCACGCACTACAACCTCTCTTGCACTCAAAGGGTTAAATCAATAAGACTTTGGGGAATTTTTACAATTGGTTTGCACTAACATTCTAAGTTTGAATTTTAATCCATGTGTAGACTATCCTATACAGACACATTTTGTTTAACCCCTTAAGGACCCATGACGGTCCTGGCACATCATGGATCAAACATACAATAAGGACCCATGATGTGCCAGGACCGTTCATGGATTTCAGGGCTCCCCTCGCAGCTGCACAACTGGTCCTTAAGAGGTTAAAGAGAATCTATCACCTTTCCACATCCTTTCCTAGGCAGAAGTTTCCATCTTGAAAGGATTTGCAAGATTATTCTTCCTGATCAGCTTGTTCCAACCCTCTGGTGGAAAATGATAGGTTCTAGCAGCATAAGTAGAAGGAGAAGGGTGGACATGTGACTAATTAAAGGGATAGTAAAGTCCTTAAAAAAGTGTTGGCAAAATGATAGGTACAATTAAAAAATACATAATGCCCTGATTCCTATCTCTCAAACGTTATGGTTTGAGAGATACAAGAAAATAAAGTCCTCCGTTCCCTCCCCTTTCTGCCTGACTGTATATTAAAGCTTACCTGATAGGCTTTGCTCTGTAAATGAAAAAAAAAATGGATAAAAATGCTAGTTTTCAGTCTCTTTAAATGTATTTGTTTAAACTGTCACAGGCACAACCTGGTCGGACGACCAGACACAGCTCTTCAGGAGCGCTGTTATCGAGATATCTAACTATAAATACTTCGTCGAAATGGTCTACAACGTTGTAGACCATACTGATGAAGTAATTATACTTAGTTATCTCATTGTCAGCACTCCTGAAGAGCCACCGTCTGGTCCCAGAAGCAGGATCTCATGCCGTCAGCTATACAGCTGACGCATGAGAAGGGGGAGGGAGTGGAGGACTTTATTTTCTTATATCTCTCAAACCATAAAGTTTGAGAGATATGAATCAGGACATTAGGTATTATTAAATTGTACATATCATTTTGCCAACAATTTTTCACGGACTTTACTATCCCTTTAATTATGCAGCTTTATTTGAGCAATTCAGAAACTAAAGCCCTGTGAGATTAGATACCTCTACTACTAAATGAAATACCTCTCTAAGGGCTCGATTCAAATGTTGGCGTCGCCAGAAAAAACTGGCGACGCTGCTTTTAACGTCAACTGAGCAATGCAAATGTTCTACTAGAAACAAGCGACGCCAGTTCTGAAACAGACGTCGCCCGTCGCCAGAACAGCAAGATCTCACCCATAGAGGATAATGTACAAGCGACGCCAAAAGCGATTCAAATGTTGGAGTTAGGGCTAACGCGAGTTAAATTGCAACATTTCACGCCAGAAATCTAACGCCTACTTTTTTTGGCGAATAGCACAGGAGGCAGTGTTAAAAAACCCACGTCTCCAGTTCTGAACAGCATTCTCTGTGCTTTTCCCTACCCAGCTACTAGGGGAACACAGAGATGGCTTTCAGCACCATAGACAGCTTTGAATGCCATAGGGATGTGTACTGCTCACCCCTGTGGCATTCAAAGGGTTACAATAAAGAAAACTAGTACACCAAGCACTACACAATGCCCCCTTCCACACACCCCTTAATATGTCACATATATTGCATATATGGGACATACTAACCCCATCCACATCCACCTCATGGACTTCCATGTAGTGGACAAATCTGTCTTTTACTCCACAATCAACCCTTTGATTACCAGAGAGGTAGGAAAGCATTGCATAGCATGTCTCCCAGCCCTCTGGTTCCCAAAGGGTTATTAGGCAAGGTATGCCTGTATGTGTGTGAGTGGGTGTGTTACATACATTGTATAATTTAAATACTATCATGAAACGTAGATTGACTTAGATCCATTCATTTGTAATGCCCACCACCTGTGTCCCATTGCTATCATTATTTTTGCTCCACTCTCCTTCCAATGCAGAGTGAAGCAAACACACAAATAACAATGGGACACAGTAAGGAGGACATTATTAACCCCTTGAGTGCCAGAGTGGTATGCAACGCATTGCAAAGGCGTGCGCTGCATTCCACACTGGCACTCAAAGGGTTAAAATACAATTAAGGAAGCAGGCTGCACTCTGACTGCAGCGCTTCCCTTCATTCATAAAAGTGCCATTGCTACGGGTGGCTGTGCAGCCCGCAGCATAAGAAAAGGCTGGGGACAAGAGAGACATCGGAGGAAGCGGGTGGCAGGCTTGTATTTGCTGCCCGCTTCCTCCAATACCTCTCCTCTCCTCACACGTCGCCATTGTCCCCTGCCTGGCGTCGCCTATTCTACAATTCGCAGACGCGTTGGCACAATGCCAACGCGTGAGGAGAGGAGAGGTATTGGAGGAAGCGGGCACAAGGGAATACCCAAATAAAAAAAACATATGGCCAGCGTCAGGTACCACTTTGTCAATGGCAATGAGGAGGAATAGTGCTTCAAATGTCCCATACACACATCCCCCCAAAAATGTGTAAAGTCAATATTACCAATCACCAGTGCAGAACATAGCAACATGGGAAAAGTGATGCATCCTGAGCTGGTGCACATGGGGCACCAACATCACATGACACCCTCATACCTCCCAAGTGTCCCTTCTTAGGAGGGACAGTCCCTCTTTGAGATCCAAATCCCTCTGTCCCTCTTTTCTACCCTTTTGTCCCACTTTTTCGGACATCAGAATGAGTGATGTGTATTACATTGGTCCACAGCAATAAAACATACATAAATGTGTTGTTAATTGTCAGTATATGTGTTTATCCAGTAATATGGGCAACTAAAATACTTTGTTCTTTTTCTAAATCATCCATCAGTTAAACAAAGAGGTGCAGATGGGTCAAGAAATAACTTAAATATTCTTGGCAATGCCTCACCTACCAGACGTGCCCCCAGAAACGCCACCTAAAACAGAAGTGTCCCTCTTTCGCCATTTGAAATGTTGGGAGGAATGCACCCTGGTTAGGAACCACCGCCCTACACAGACAAACCATAAGAATCAAGCAACCCAACAGGGACCAGGGGAACACAAAGCAGCACAACATAAGCCATCCAAAATCACCTCCGACCAACAGGGGTTAACACACAACACCACATGCACATCTGTCACTCCAACAACATGTCAAGCTCACCTATGTAACCTCAGCAGTCCATGGAGACGAAACACACACCTGGCAGGTACATACCACTTACAACACATCACACCACTAACCACACACCAGAAAATAATTACCTGGATAACACACACCTTACCATTAGTCCATCATAACCCACATGACTGTTCATGGACAACACACCATATATATATATATATATATATATATATATATATATATATATATAAATATTTATATGAGAGAGAGAAAGAAAATATGATGGCAAAGGAATAGCATGACTGTTGTGTTCATAGTGCACCTTCAATCTTGTTTCCACCCTCTGCAGGCATCCAGGCCATGATTTAATATGGTCCAGAAGTTTGTTCCGGTGACATGTTTACTCCACATCCATGAGGATCATCTGTTTGTTAGTGTTGATATCAATAAAACATATGATCGTATATAACTATCTATCTTGTGTCATTGATTACTTCTCCCTCTTCATGTTCTTTGAAAAGATGATAGTAATACATTGAATGTTTGAAAATCCATGCAGTAGAGTTTATCACCCTGAGTGAAACAAGTGATCTCCCACTGCTGACAGGTGTTGAATTCAAAAGTTGTTCCAACTCCAAGTTTACATTCATAGATTGAATATCCCAGTGGCCTGAAAGTGTCAAATGGCACTGTTACTACACCATCCAATGGACAGCTCCGGTCCCTGCACCATGGATCCCCATAGGATGATGTAGTCACAGTGCCATTTGACACCTTCAGGCCACTGGGATATTTGTTATATGACTTCAAGTGTTGAGCTGGGATAACCTTGGAATGAAACACCTTTCAGCAGTGGTTGTTCCCTTTTTCAATCAGGGGGGTGAACCCAACTACATATGTTTTGACACATCCTAAGCATTACTATCCCCTTAATTGTGATCATGTGGTTTATCTGTTGAGATATCTAATGTGTTCATGTTGTTTAAGTTCAAGTCACATCATGGAACAACACCCTGATGTTGTTCGGCTTTCAGATGTCTGTGAGTTGAACTTGGACAAACATGTCTGATTGTGATGTGTGTGTTCACCCTGCTGTAAAAGCTTGTGACACCATTCATTGTGCATGAGTTGTGTTCAATGCATAGCTTTGCAATGCATTGGAGACAACTCATTACTTGACCCCCATGTTAGATGTGCATGAGTTGTGTTCAATGCATAGCTTTGCAATGCATTGGAGACAACTCATTACTTGACACCCATGTTAGATGTGCATGAGTTGTGTTCAATGCATAGCTTTGCAATGCATTGGAGACAACTCTGCCCCTCTAACTGTATCATCTGAATAAAACACAGACATTGATATGTTCTCAAGCAACAACTGCACATTTATTTTCTTTTTTTGGGGGGTGCTTTGGGCGGGGCTGCAGGGGTGGCTTCCTGCACTTGATGCCGTGAGGCTCTAGTGGTTCTGGGGGCTGGGGGTGCCACTGGTGGAGTGCTGGCAGGGGTTGAGGCACTGGAACTGGAGGCCTGGCGGATGGTCTCCAGCCTGTTACTCTCACGGAGCTCAGCAACCACCTGGTCAATTGAAGCTGTCACCCTGTTGGTGTGGGTGACCAGGTGGTTGCTGAGAGTAACGTGATGGGCCTCCAGTGCCCTCATGCTGTCCAGGAGGTGTGCCATATGTTGCTCAAGCCTGTTGAGTGAGCAGGCACACCTCCTGGCCACCCTGAGTTGCCTCCTTTGGAGTACCAGACACTCCTGATCCATCACCATGGTGTTGTCAGGAGTGTGTGGTGTGGAGGGGGAACGGGACAGTGGTGGGGATGCCCTCTGGCTGTCCTGTGGCTCCACCACAGGTGTTGGGGGAGATGGGGTGGACCCATGGGTCCGGATGTGGAGGGAGCATGGGGAGCCCATCACTGCATCCCCAGATGAGTGACCCCCTGGGGATGTCACAACTGCCATATGTGTGGCTAGCATGGTTTGTGGGGGTGTTGTGTGTTGGGGCGGGGATGGTGTGGTGACCACCACCAGGGCCTGTGGCCGTTGTGGCTGGCCAATGAGGCCAAAGTGTTCATAGTCCATTGACCACTGGCTACTGTCCCGCGGCTGTGGCCTGGTGGCTGCCTGCAGTGGCCCATGCTGTGGCATCCCCACGATGTCGGGCATCCGGTGCCTCCCCATGGCTGTCAGCACATCCTGCAGGGGAGTGTACCGGTGCTGGACTGTGGGAGGTGGGGCCTGGGGGCCATGCTGTGGCCACTGCTGCTGCTGCTGGTGGGGTGAAGCCTGGGGGCCATGCTGTGGCCACTGCTGCTGCTGCTGCTGGTGGGGTGAAGCCTGGGGGCCATGGTATGGCCACTGCTGCTGGTGGTGCGGTGGGCCTTGGGGGCCATGCTGGGGCCACTGCTGCTGCCACTGCTGCTGGTGGTGCGGTGGGCCTTGGGGGCCATGCTGGGGCCACTGCTGCTGCCACTGCTGCTGGTGTGGTGGTGGTGGTGCACTGGAGGTGCTGGCCTCCTCAGTGGAGGAACCTCCTGTGTCCTCTGCTCCTGCTGTCTGGTGTGCTGTGTGGGGAAATGACATGATGTAATCAGTGATGTGAACTATGACAGGAGTGCTGCAAGACTATTACACTGACACGCAAACCGTTGAGTGGCAGGATGGTATCCATTGCATTTCTTTGCAATGCATTGGTTACCATCCTAACACACTTTGCTAGGTTTGACGTGATCACATACATTGATTACAGTAACCTGCAGTGATGTGATTTGGTCATCATGTGTATCCTGAGCAATGGGGATGGCAAGGCATATACCTCCTTGCTATCCCCATTCATCAGGATCCATGTGGTGAGCAACACTGAACTATCACACCTTGAGTGACACAAACCCACTGCACATTCTACACCTAGGCCTCAACAGCAAACACACCAGGACCTCTAAACACAGCAATGCACCAGTGAGGACCTATGACTACAGAGGCCAATCAATCAGTAAATTATGTCGGCAGCAGGAATAACCACACCAAGCACGCCAACCAACATGATCTGTGGAACCCAGGAACCCAAACAGCTGGAGGACACACAAACACACCCCAGGACCGCTAAAATCCTAACACACAGCAAACAAGTGCATTGTTAGAATGTACTATTGGAGGTTGTTTCTACCTTTTCACATGTTTGTTATGCTATGGAGCCTAAGCACTGGTATGTCACGTGTTGTTTAGATCTCAGTGCACTGGCTCCACAGAACAACACAGGGATTTCAGGTGTGATGACACTGCAGTTGTCATGTACACATTGTCACCTCTTTCTGACATCCTAGTGAATGCCCCCCCCCATCATGGTTGAGTCCTGTGGATCACATATGTCCTGCAGAGTGGGGATGGCGGGGAATGCCCCCTGGCCATCCCCACTCTGCAGGCTACATATGATGCAGAAAGCTGAACCTTGACTATTCCACTTAGACTAACTACCTACATGTACAACGTCTAGCCCTGACATGCAGTAACAATACAATAGGAAACACACCAAGTCCCCTCCTTGCTATTCTCCGGTAACCCATTGGGTGCCAAGGGACTAGCCAATGTATTGTCAACCAACGAATTACTTATCCCTGTGGCATTCAAGGGGTTGTGTGCTGACCTCTTTGTCACTATGTGTATGACATTGTGATACACATAACAGTTGGATCTGTGACTGACACATGACATTGTGCATTGTTTTTGTGCTGTGCATGATGTCGTTTTGGACAGCATAAAGGGGGTTCAACAGGGACTTGACCATTACCATTCAGGCTAGGTTGGTCATGTATTCTGTCCTTGTTTGACGTCCCTCCAAGCTGTGTGACTGAATTGTGTTGTGTAATGCTGTCCATGTGTCACTGTGTTGGCCTCTGCCTGGTGGGTGTCAGGATTGGTGTGATGTGTGTGTGGGTCTTGATGCACTTACCAGTGGTCTGGAGGCTACTTTCATCCCCGGTGTCACTCCATCCAGGGATCCCACACACCATGATGGAGGAGATGGTCTGACGCACAGCCTCCTCCCACTGGCTGTATTCCACCCGCAGGGGAGGACCACCCCCTGTGCCAGCAGCGTGCAAGGCCTGCTCGCCCATCTTCTTCTTCACCTTCATAATGGTAGACAAAAATGGGAAAAGGGTTGAACTAGATGTATACAGGTCTTTTCTCAACATTGATTACTGTGTTGCTATGTTACTGTCTTACCTTAGCCTTGCAGTCTGCCCATCTTTTCTTCACAGAATCCAACGTCCGGCTGCGGCAGGACACTGCATTCACAGCAGCCACAACCTCCTTCCAGGCTGCCTTCCTCTTTGCTGACAGGCCAGCTTTAGGCCCCTTGGGGAAGAGGTACCTATAGTGGGCAACCACAGACTCACAGAGGACCAGGTTTTCCTCCTCTGTGTATTTGGGCTCTCTAAACCTCTCCTCCTCCTCACCCCCAGAGGTTGGTTGAGAGCCCTGGCTGTGGCTCCCTAGCCCTGCCTGCACTGGCCCTGTCTGTGTGTGGTGCAGGGGGACTACCCCTCGTCCCACTGTGTCTGCCCCTGCACTAGATGTGCCTGGTCTTGGGTGGCTGCCCCTCCGCCCCAGAGATCTCCCTCTCCCTCCCCTACCCTGACCAGGGTTGCCCCCCTGAATCTCCTCCTCCTCTCCTCCTACACTCCCCACCCCTCTCTTCTCTCCTCTCCTCTCCATCTCTCTCACCCACTCACACCCAGGCACTCACTCAGGCCCTCACACACTCACTCACTCTCTGTCACTCACTTGCACTCACAGACTCACACTGTCAAAATAAAGAAAAAAAGTGTGTGTGTGTTTTACAAAAAAAAATATGGGCTATGTGTATGTGTGTATGTGTGTTTGGATGCGTGTATTTGTATGTTCAAAACTCCCTTTCTCTGAAAAACTAACCTCCGCTCCTTGGGTCCTGATATCTAGCTCTTGGGAACTCGATAACAGACAAAGGTGCGTAGGTGATTTTGGGTCTATTTATAGTTTATTCGACTCAACTTGATACTTTGGGGTGCTGTGATTGGCTGAGACTGGGTCACGTTGGACGTTTCGCGTGTTTGTTTTTTTTTTGGAGACGTTTCTCGCGTTTATCGTGTATTTGGCGTCGACGATGAGGTCAAATATTTGGCGACTCCAGTTTTGTAGTCTTCGTGTGTTTTGTAGGCCGTCGCTCGTTAACTCTTCTGGGTAACAAAGATTTGAATCTCACGTTACCTGGTCTTGCTTAACGAGCGAAGGCAGTTTTTTTCTTCACGTTGGTTTTAACGCCAACATTTGAATCGAGCCCTAAATCTATTAACCTGTTTGTAAAGCAAATAGCAAATGTTACAGGCAGTTTAAACAAATATAATTAAAAAGACTGAAAACTAGCATTTGTATCCATTTTTTTTCTTTTACAGAGCCAAGCCTTACAGGTAAGCTTTACTATACAGTCCAAACAAATACATTTGGTTACATCTGCTGAATTAACAATTTGAGTGCCAGAGGGGTATGCAATGCATTGCAGAGCAATGCGTTGCGTATCCCTCCGACACTCAAAGGGTTAAAGAGATGGGCCTTATGCACATACAAAACTGGAGTAATTCTGGGGCATCATAATAAACAAATAAGAATTGCTTCAATTTCTGATGATTAAAAGAGCCTTTAAAATGGAGGGTGTGAAACCTTTCTTATTTGTCTTAAAGGGATAGTAAAGTTTCACAAAAAAAAGCAGTTCAGATTAATCTTCATAGTATTTGGGCAGTGGAGAGTATTATCTCAATACTGTCAGAGTTGTAGTTCAAGAGTAATTGAATGATAAAGTATATCCTTCCCATTCCTTTTAGTGATTTAACACTGCTCACCTCAGAGCAGAAAGACTGTCCGGATGGATCACAGAGAGAGACAATCTTCATTGAGCATAAGGGAAAACCTGAAAAACCTGTCAAGGTGGGCAGGGTTTTCCTTATGCTCATAGTAAGATTATGCCTTGCTGTGAGCTGACCGGTCAAGAGACCAGATTCCACATCTGAGGGGAGGCAGCTTACACTAGGTAAAAGGGGTGGGAGGGGGAAACTTTATCATTGAATTACTCTTGAACTACCACTCTGACAGCATTGAAATAACACTTTCCATGGCCCAAATACTAAGATTAATCAGAGCTGCTTTTTTGTGAAACATTAATATCACTTTAACCCTTTGAGTGCCAGAGGGGTACGCAACGCATTGCAAAGCAATGCGTTGCGTACCCCTCTGGCACTCAAAGGGTTAAAGAGGATGAATTCATATATGGTTACTGTGTTACCACTTTAAGAAACCTCTTGATTAGCACTGAATACAATTCTACCCATAATATCTAGCTGCAAATTTACATTCTATATTTAAAATAATTGGTTGCATTTTAACAAAGGTTGCTATAATTGTAATTTAGGGTTAAAACTTGCAACCCAATTAATTTTAAATTCCATATGAGCTTTTAATTGCCTCACAAAGTAAAGCTGAGTTCTATCAAAAACTCGATATTTGATACAGTTGATCTGCCAATATGTTTTATAGATTGTTTCCACCAGGAATAAGTTTATATGCATATTTTAAGAACTGCACATTAATTTCTTTTACCTAAATTTCTAGAATCATTATTTTTAATCACTCTTCTTCTGGAGGAAATTATTCTACCAAGATATTGAGGGCTCAATCCAATTGTCCCCGGTAAAAAAAAAAAAAGCCAGTGGCGTTTTTTTAAATGCTCAGTAAGCCATCCAATAACCTGTGCTGTAAACTGCTAATGTGAAAAAAAAAAGATGTCTGGTAATATATAGCCAATTGATATCGGAGTGTTGTCCAGTGTTTTGGCAGCCCTGAATAGGAAGGCTAGGAGGTATATCCACTTCACTCACACCTAGATGGATTGAACACTTGTCAAGCAGGACTTCTACACAAGGGGAGGCATACCCAGAGCCATGGGGGTCATCGACTGCATGCACTTGTGTATAAGAGCTCCTCCACATGGGGGACATCTCTACATTAATTGCAAGCATTTCTACTTCCTCAACGTTCAGATGGTGTGTGATGACAACATGAGGATAACCCATGTATGTGCTTCCTATCCTGGCAGTTCTCATGACTCCTACATCCTCAGGCACTCCTCGTCAATATATAATGTATACAGAAAGATGGCTTTTGGGTGAGTGAACAAACTATACATCATACCACATCCACAGGGGCATACACACGATTACTGAAAACACAGCTTAGAATGATCATGACACACAAGTAGTATGTCCCACTTACACAACATTGTCCTCATAACCATGCAGTCCATGTGTCACAATGTCATTTCTTTTCCACGTCTTTTGTTTTACTTTGTAGTCAATTTTCTTGATAAAGCAGTCTGTGAACCACAAGTGTTATTCCAAGCCTTTCAATTTGCTTTTTTTTATATATCTTATTATTTACTAATTTGAATAAATTTTATACAAGACATTACTGGAGCACCTGTTTCTTGGATATTTCTTCTGATTTTCAGGGACTTTACTGGAGTCACATGAGCTGGGACAGGTTGAAATTCCCTGCAAGCCTTACAGCTGGTTTTGGTATAAGCCAATTACCAGCAGTTTCCATTGTGAGTATTTTTCTTGTTTTATTTTATTGGTGTCTGTCTAGTTAACAGGCACTATTGGGTGTCCTTTGTTTGGTTTTTGTCTTTTTATATACTTCCATACATCGTTTTGGATGACTGAGAGGAGCAGCCCCTAACATCTTCACCACCTGGATTGAATATTTCCAGTTTACTGTTGCTGGGGCAGTTAAAAATCCCTTCGGTTTGAATCTCAATGTACATATAAGTGTTTCATTGAGCATCTTGAGTATAAAATCTTCTGTTTATGATGCTAATGATGCACTGACGATATTACACTAGGAACGCCTCCCATTGTGTTTTTTCTGCATTCTTTTCCACAGGGAATAGTGGAAATGGCTGCAAACCATGGTTCTTCACACCTGTCCAAAATCCTCAAACACCTGCACAGCACCGATGCAGTGCTACAGTGGGATTCAATTCGGAATGGGACATCAGACACATTTTCTGATGGGCTTAAGGTCAAAGTAATTTTTGGGAAATTTGGAGAATATCTGGCGATGTGGTTTGAGGCATCCCATCCTTTTCCTTTTCTTTTTCTTACCCTGCTTTTTTCGACCAGGTTTCTCAGTTTTTTCCCATTCATATATGTATTTTATGTCTATTATTTATTATAATTTTTCTTTTTCATATTATTATCATTAATTTGAGATACGATACTAGACAGATGATGGGATACAGAGAACTTTTGGGTGGATTTTTTCAATCAGAAGAGCCACCTTTTGATCTAAGAAGTTCATTTAGATACCAAATTCATGAATATTTAAACATATGGGTGATGAATGTTTGTTTGTTTTGTCTTATTTTGGGTGTTGCTATCAGATTTGAGTAAGGTGGAATTTTTTTGGGGGTCTGGTAGTGTTACCTTTTCCTTGCTTTTATGACAAAGGATTTACTGCCTTCTGTATAAGGTTTCAATTGCCTTTAAGTTTTGATAGTCGCTCACAGCAATTGGCCTATCCAGAGACAATATATTTGATTGACAGGTGAAAAGAGAAGGAGGTTACATTGTTTTTTACAACCAATTATTTGTTGGTGGATACTTTTTACATTTTCATGTTTCCGTTTCTTGGTATGTCTTTGATTAAGAGCTGTATTAGCTTGAAATGCGTAAGACGGTTTTGTGATAACCAACTTCAATTATGCCGTCTTACCATCTCCATGTCTTTGATTTTTAAAATGCAAAATAAATGCTAAAGTTTTTAGCAGCTCCAGAGTGTGTCTGCTGATTTTTCATCTTTACCTCTGAGCCAATACAGTGAGGCTCACGTCAGGCAAGGAATGTGAGTGAATGCACCTTTGGCTTGCTTAAAACAAGTTTTTTTGTGCCTGGATAAATCAGGGGGAGCCCTGCAACATTCACCAGGGAAAGTAAATATCCTACTAATTTGTGCCATACTACACAATATCACTGGGGACACATGTGTAATGGAGGATGAGGAGACCCTGAAAGGGGTGGAGACACGAGACAGGCTCATCATGGACTACATTACTTGTGAGTACATTACAGGAATCAAACACAACACATGTATAATAAGGAAATAGGGGTGCTGAAGGATGTTGGCAAATAATATAGCTATGAGATAGAGTAGTTGTTGTTCAAATCACTTATGTTTAATTGATGGCTGGTTTACTTCTCCACAGCTGTCAAGTTCACAAACATTAAAATTCGCCCGTCCTGATTTGGGTACCCCAGCTCATCATAATTCTCCCTCCAGTATTCGATGATTTAAAAAAAAAATTATAAAAATGTATAAAAAATAGTTCTGATACCTTTATTCCTAAAAATAGTTAGCAAGCTCCAGACATTTTGCATATGTTAAAATAGGTTCAGCATGTTTCAGAGTTTAATGCTCTTCTTCAGGATTAGGAACCCTCAAACCTCCGAACTATGAAACATTCAAAATTATCTACTTTGCCACCTTAAATTAACTTCAAAGGGCTAACCCTTAGTTGATTCAAACTCCCAGATGAATCGTAACAGTCAATCATCTTAATACCTTAGTGAAAAATTTTAGACAATAACAAGATGGCAAAATAGGACAATATACATCAATAAAGATCACTTACATTTTATATCATCTCTAAAAAAGAAAAAACACTTTCATAAAGCGCACCTCTTGGTGCTCCCTAGTGCTACTGTTTATTCCATTATATTAACTGACAGTATAGACCTCCGACAAACTTCTGACAATTTCAGAAACTGATCATATGTTAATATGACGTGCCTAAGACCTAAAAGGAAACACCTGTAGGACAATACTGGTCAACTTTGTGTTTTCTAGTAGGCTAATATAATTTTAAATTCACCCTCAGGTACTTAAAAAATCTTTGGTGATTTTGATGTTGGATTAGCCATTACTTAATTTAGAAAAATACTTAAGTGTTATCTGTACGTTATTCTAACTAATGCATGTCTCTTGTCTCATGGGTCTATTAAAGAAACGGGTGTATTGATAGCATATTCACTGTTGCTCTTCATTTTATAAAGCATTTGCACAAGTTCTTGTAATACCCCCTAATGTTGTGCTGAGTGGAATTTTAAATGTAGAGATGCAAGCAGATGTTCTCCCTGCATTTTGTCATCAATAGACCTGACTAGCGGTTTCTTCCTTCTCCTGTTCTGTAGCCAAACACTACATGTTGTCATTAATTCTTTTTAGTTTTGCTATCCTATATTTTCAGTGATTGTTATTATTATTCACCTTTTATAACCTCACCAGTGGCTCAAGCTAAATGGGGACAGTCTTGCACATAGTATGCTAAGAAGCAGGTGTCAGTTGTTGAACTTCAGCTCACATCATGACCAAACAATACCCTCAATGTACTTTGCTCTGCTACGTGTATTATGAGTTGAAATTAGACAACACTGGATGTGCTGTGTATGATTACCAATGCTCCAACACCTTCCCACCAGGTAATATGTTCAATGCATTGTTTTACAATGCACCAGAGACATATCTGCTACTGACCTTGTAAGATAACTGAAGGAATCACAGACATGATTGGAATCAAGAAGTGCATGTTGGGAAAAGATAACAAATTAGGCTTTTTTTGGGGGGGTTGGAAAGAGGTGCAGAGGTGGATACCCTCTCCGACTGTCTGGTGACTCTGGGCAATCCTGGGGTTGTTATGGGAGTCTCAGTAGAGGGGGAATCAGTTGACTTGATTGTTGACTTATCTCTATCTGCAGCACCCGAAGTTGATTCTGCTCATGCATTTCGGTCAGCATCTGGCCAAACATATCATTGAGTCCAGTCCCAATATGGCGTAACTTAATGGCAATGATGGCTTGCTGTGATTCTATAGCAATGAGGGTGGCTATGGTTCACCTCCTGGAGGAGCATCTGGTCTCCCTCAGCAGCCTCCTGAATGCTGATAAACTCCTCATCCATCCTGATAGTGGTGTAGCAGTGGCAGAAGATGAGAGTGTAGATGGTGCATTTGGAAGTGTTAAGGATGCCTCAACTCCTTGTTCTGCCTGTGTATATTGCCCATTGTAGTTCTCATGGTCTGTATGTGGATCAGATGCTGCAGCTGCTGGTGAAGTGTATGGAGATGCAGGTGTCATGGGGCTAGCATGTGAAGAGTATGCGGGTGAGAGATGTGCCCCCACCACATCGATCGTCTGCACTCTGGTCACTGATGGCTGTTCCCTTGGTTTATTCTGTACTGGGGGTGAATTCAGGGTGATTGAGGGCTCTGTGGCTCACTGATAAGGCCCAGATGTTTGTAGTCGAGTGGCCATGGGTCATACAGTGGCAATTCAGATCTGATGCCTTCCCACCTCACTGTTGTCTGAAGGCTGGGCTCCTGGTGTGGTTGAATTCAGGTAAGTGGCTTGGATCATGCTGTGGGTTCACATGTCCCATATTATGGAGTGCTAACTATGCTGGGCATCCAGTGAAATTCTGGTGGTAGTGGTGGTGGGGCCATCCAGTAATGGCCTGTGGTAGTAGGAGGCATCCATCTCCCATCCACTGTTGACCAGTTATGGGTGGCAGCCCGTACTCTGATGGTCATGGTGGTGTTGCTGACCTCCAGATGGTGCCCTCTCTTGGCTCTTCATGGCCTCTGTACATGGGGGATGGCATTGTGATGTATGGGATACCATCCTGGCACTCATTAATTGAACAGCTTGACAGGATCTTTGTGGAAGTGACCTAATAACCATGACATGTTGGATGTGTGTATGTTCTGGTTCTCCTGGTGGTTTAAACATGTGTCCTCCAGCTGCTTCTGTTGCTGTGTTCCCCGTCAATGTGTGTGTGTTGTGTTGCTTCACCTGTATGTGTTACTGACATTATGTCTACTTAGTTGCCATGGTTGTGTCAACAATGCAAATATGTGTTTTGAGTCCCTTGGGCTATTGCTTATGCAGGTTTATGAGTTCGATATGTAATCAATTTGTATCATTTGAACAAATGGGGTCCCGCAATCTGTCTTCCTTTGCACCGCCTTGGGACTTGTCTGAACTCTGAGAGGCAAGTTGGGGTTCAGGCCCTGCTTGTGCTGTCCCTGTCTGTGCATGTTGTTCCTCGACATCCATTCCTCTTCCCACTGCCAGTTCTGTCCCTGTCTGTGGTGTATTTGTCTGTTGTCGGGTACCCCTCCACTCTCCATCTTCTTCCCTGACCGGAGATGCCCTACTCTCCTTCCTCCTCTGCCTCTCACCATCCCTCTAGCTTCCACTCCTCTCCCTGTCATCTCACACCCACTTCCAGAGGCACTCAATCACGATCACTCTCTGTCACTCCTTACACTCACTGAATCACAAAATAAAGATAGGTTACGTGTGCAAAAATAAAAGATGTGAGTGTTTGCGTGTGTGTGCATGTGTGCAATATGTGCCAGAGTGGATTATGTGTAGATATCAATGCAATGCTCTCAGCTCCCCACTCCATCTACCTCTCTCCAATGTCTGCTCCTCTTTCTCTTTCTCTGTCACTATCTTCCTCTCCTGGGCCCTGTGCTCTATCTCTCTGAACCTCAAAACACAGACAAGGTGTGCCAGTTATTTTGGGATATATATAGTTTCATTTGAATGTACTTGTTAATTTGCTGTGTTAGGATTTGCTGTGATTTTGAACTTGTCTTGACTACGTTTAGAGTCGCTAGTAGGGATGGGCGAATATTTTCGCCTCTGTCACAGACACCAGAATAAATAATACACACGACACAGGTACAGTGAAGTTTAACCAGTTTATTAAGATAAGCAAGAGTAAGCACTTCCCCAACCTTAGTAGTAGAAACAGGCGTGAGGACAATGCCGAGTCCACTACCCAAGGATTGACACTGAACTGTAACCAGTTCTCAGTAGCCTATAGAGATAGATGGGAGCAGAAGCAGGCTTGGTTCTATACCTAGCAAATGGACACCTGGAAAGCCAGGAAACCTGATCACTGGAGCGACAGCTAAACTACAAGACAGGCAGACAGATGTCTCGAAGTAGTGACTCTACCTCAGAGTGGTAGGAGGAGCGAGACAGTAACTAGTACTCCAAAAGAGTCACGGAACCGGTCTACTAGGCAGGTAAAGGGTGGAGGCAAGAATGTGGAAAATAGCCACCAGCAACACCGGTAACTATGTGAAGGCAGTACTGTATGTAGACTACAGAGAGGAGGGTTACGCAAAAGGTCCAGGAGGTAATGGATACAGTGGCACAGGATGGAGGCAAGGGAGCGAGAGGCAAGCAGCGACTCTACTACGGAGGTAGCAGTTGCACTACACCGATGGAGCGTGCCCACAACTAGCCCAGACAGGTGGTAGTCAGACTGGAGTGAAGGACAGCATGGAGCGTAAGTCAGACAAGCCACAGTCGAGAGCCAGATCTGGTAGTCAGCCACAGCCAAGGTCAAAACAGAGAGGGTAGTCTGGCAATCCAGGGTCATACACAGATCGGGTAGTCAAACAAAGCCACAGGATCCATCAGGAGTAAACACAGCTGCAAAGCAAGGGTCAAATGAGAGCAACACCGAAGAAACACACAGATACACCACAAAAGGGCAACAAGTCCTAGCCTCAATGAGGTTTATAAAGCAGCAGAAGGAGACGGGACCCAATTAGGCCCAACAGAATAGGCCCATAAACAGGTGTCCGTGCCAGTGCCTGTAACATGACTAGCAATGAGGAAGTGGCCGGAGGCCATGCCGGCTGGCGGCCATACAGAGGTAAGAGCACAGGATCTCTTAGGCCTCAAAGGTAGACTGTGATAGCCTCATACTGAAATCTGTGAATAATGGCACTTCCCGCTTGGATAATAATTTCCAGAGAAAAGTGCAGTTTTTCCACTTTTTTCACCTAGCTCATTCCATTGAAATCAATTGAAACGTTGAATTTACACAAAACAAATATTATTTTATTTATCAAAGGAGTAGTATAAAAGGGGCATGAGGGTGTCTGTGTTGGTGGGGTGTGGGGAAAGAATCAGTTGAACAGGGAATGTTATTTTTTGGGGTTGTTTACTGGGATTGGGGGGCAGTTAATAAAAAATCCTAAATACAATTAAAAATACCCCATAAGATATGGTATAAAGGGGGTCTGAGGAGGATGGCTGTGTTGGTGGGTGGATTCAGTTGAACAGGGAATTTGTTTTTGGGGTGTTGACTGGTTTGGGGGGACAGTTAATAAAAACCAAAAATAAATATAATAAAATAAGAAATTTGTATGTAAAGTGATAGAGGTAGGGACCCCCCGACGTAAGCTGCCACTGGGGTAGACTGATACTTGATGTGTATTGGATGATTTGTAAGATTTGTTGTTAGAGGCCCAAGCCCTGAGGAAACATTGATTTGTAGGACTTAGACTTGTTTGGCATAAGCCCTAAGGAAACATTGATTTGTAGGACTTAGGCTTGTTAGAAACAAACCCCCCAAAATTGTTTATTTTTTGTTGGCCTATGTTTTGTATTGTTTTTTTTGTTTGTTTTTTTTAAAGCACAAGCCCTGAGGAAAAAAAACGCCATACTGGCCTAGTGCCAGCAGGTCACACATGTTGTGTTGGCCATTGGCCATTATAAGATGCCCTCTCTGCCGTTCTTGCTGCTGATGCTGAGTTGTTTAAGCAGCAGGATGATTAGGCAGTTCAAAGAGTACTGGATCAACAACAGCAGTGACATGGGTGATGGCTGATGAAGGTTCCACTTGCCACGACTGATGCGCCTGAGGCAGTAGCAGCACAATAACTAGACTCCACCACTTCAGGTATGTGTGGAGAAAAGAAGAAGTTGGCGAATAATTTTTCTACACCTGCCCCTGCTCCAAAATCATGGGTGTATTGTTACTAGGAGTGGGCAAACTATCTCAGCATCTTCCCGCGGGAAATTCTGTGAAAACCACGTTGTTGTCCACTTTTTCGCTAGAAAATCTGCTTTAAAACCTGGGATTAAAATCTTTGCATTTTTCGCCCACTGGCCAAAATTTGGCACCATTTTTTCGATGGCTATAAAGTTTCCATCCATTTATTTACATGGTTTTCGCTTTTGCGCTATAAAAATGTGATGTATTCCAGGAAGTGGAATACAATAGAAGCAGCAACAAGGCAAGGTAGATGTGCTGTGCTGTTCTAGAGGCTCATAGTGGATGCTATCAATATGAGCAGGTTTAAAAATAATAAAAGGAGGAACTGAAAGGACCATTATGTGTCCACTGAGTCTGAGGAGGAAGTGAGCTCTACAGAAGTGCTGTGCCTGCTGCTAGTACTGCTCCTGCTGCCACCAGTGTGGTGCCGGTTATCAGACATACTGCCCCTGCTGCCAGTGCCACCACCAGTGCTGTGCCTGCTGCCAGTACTGCCCCTGCTGCCACCAGTGCTTTGCCTGCTGCCAGTGCTGAACCTGTTGCCACCAGTGCTGAAGCTGCTATCAGTGTGTTTTGTAATGCTCAGGGGAGGGGAGAAGTACCGCCAGTGCTAGTACTACTGCAGCTAAGGTCCAGCAGCTTGTTAGCGTTAGGAGTGAAGGAGGGGGTAATCAATATGCTCCTATTAATAGTGACTGTGAGGAGGAAGACTCAGGGACTGAAATTGATGTGGATGGTGTTAGTAGTAGTAGTAACAGTGATGATGAAGCAGCTGGTGGGACTAGTGTTAGGGGATTGGTAGGGGAAACAATTGAGAGCGTCCAGACTAAAGGTCAAGGGAGCCCACACCATTCCCCTGACCCGGAGAGTCCCCTTCCCCCCACGGCATTGTCCATGTGGAACATGATCCTGAAGAAGGCAGAATTGTCTCCACCCCAATAATACAACCAACAGGATCACAGATCAGCTGCCTGTGCCTGCTGCTACTGCTGGCAGTCTGCCTTCTTCACGCTACCAAGAAATGACAAGTGTGACATTAGGGGACCCTCTGTCACATTGCGCTTCACCTTCTCCAACAAGCAGTGAGCTTTTGGAATTTGCAGATCTAGAAATACCTCTAATTCCTGCTGCTGCTGAGTTGCAAGCGTAGCAGAATGCTGAGGAGCAGGCTAGTGTGCCACAGACCACCGTGGACACAGTGAGAATGGGGTCAACAACTGATGCAGGATTATTAGGACAGGTTCCACTTGCCAGCAGAAGTAGCAACACATATACCAGAAGTGGTGGGAGCTAGTTATGGTGCTGCTACTTCCTCAGGAGCATCACTGGAGCTAGTCGTGGCAAGTGGAACCTTCATCATTCATCACCCATGTTACTGCTATTGTTGATCCCATTCCCTTTCAGATGCCTAATCATCCTGCTGCTAAACAGCTCAGCAGCAGCAGCAAGAACAGAACAAGGAGGAAATCTGACAATAGCCAGTGGCCACTGGCCAACATGACCTGCCAACATGACCTTCTGGCACTAGGTCAGTATGGTATTTTATTCTCAGGGCTTATGCTTAAAAAAAAAAAAAAAGAAACAAAAAAACCATAGTCCTACAAAACAAAAACACAATTTTGGGGGGTTTGTTTCTAACAAGCCTAAGTCCTACAAATCAATGTTTCCTTAATGCTTATGCCAAACAACAAATCTAAAAAATCATCCTCTACAAAATACTCTATCAAGTCAAGTGTCAGTCTATCCCTGTGGCAACTTATGCCAGGGGGTTCCTGTCTCTCTCACTTTACATACAAATGTCTTATTTTATTTTATTGATTTTTTTTTAATAACTATCCTGCCAATACCAGTCAAGAACCCCCCCCCCACAAAACAAATTCCCTGTTCAACTGATTCATGCCCCAAGCTCCAACCACCAACACAGGCACCCTCCTCAGACCCCTTTAATATCTTGTCTTATGGCGTTTTTTAATTGTATTTAGGATTTATTTTTTTATTAACTGCTCCCAATCCCAGTAAACAAAACCCCCAAAAATACATTCCCTGTTCAACTGATTCTTTCCCCACACCCCACCAACACAGGCACCTTCATGCCCCTGTTATAATATGCCTTTGGGAAATAAAATAACATTTGCTGTGTGCTGTGTGTAAATTCAGTATTCCCACTGATTTCAATGGAATGAGCTAGGCGAAAAAAAAGCGGAAAATCAGCACTTTTTGTGGGAAATCATTTGCAAAGCGGGAAGTGCCATTATTTACCAGTTGCAGTTTGAGGCTAAATTTTTCATCCATCCCTAGTTGTTACTAGAATAGAAATGTTTCCATTGAGTGATGAAACTGTGCCTCTCATCAGCAACTGCAATGTGCTGTCATGGAGTGACTAAGAAATAACAACACTGACAAGTACAGATGAACTTAAAATAAAACTTTATTTTAAATACAATAGCGGCAGCAAGGATGACACAGTAGTGGCAGCAATGAATGACACACAGTGGCAGCAATGAGTGACACAACAGTGGCAGCAATGAGTGACACGATAGTTGGCAGCAATGAGTAACACACTTTCACAAGGCCAGGGAGGAACAGTGAACTCACTTTCCTCACCCTTCACTAGGCTAGTGAGATAGGCCCACGTCTGTACCCAGACGATAGAGTAACTCAGGCAACAGCAGCGAGTAGCTCCAGATACTGGAGCACACAGTAGTGACTCTAACTCCACCACCTCCACGAGGCCAGGTGAGGACAGTGCAAGACACTTCCTGAACCCTTCACTAGGCAGGTGTGGCTAGTCTCTGTATGGCTCTAAGAACCTTCACAGACAGATGGGAGGACAGTGCATGGCACTACCACAATCTGATTCGGCAGGAAAATGAAGCACAACTATTCCCTAACTCTAGGGTATACCAAATGCAAAGTAAACTGCACTGAGGGCTTAGTAAGGCAGCACAGAAACCAGAACGACCACAGGAGGTCAGTACATGGACTGACCGACAAACGCTGCTAGGTGTAGCGAGCGTTGAAATGGGTAGGCACAGGCAGCAAGGATCCCAATAGCTGAGGCTAGGTAGCCGAATAATAGCAACCGGAGCGCAACAGAGGGAGAGTAACCGAAGGCAGCCAGGGATCAGAACCAGAACGGGTAGTCAGCCAAAGCCAGAAGTCAGAGCCGGATCGGGTAGTCAGACGTTGCCAGTGGTTGGAGCCGGATCGGGTAGTCAGACGTAGCCAGAAGTCAGAGCCGGAATAGGTAGTCAGATGTAGCCAGGAGTCAGAGCAGGTACGGGTAGTCATACGGAGCAGGAGTAATACACAGGAACAGAAATGGACCAACACAGCACTAGGCTCAGGTACACCATGAAAGGGCAAAGGTAATAGGACATGCTGAGGTTTAAAATGCCTGGCAGGTGGGCGGAGAGATGACATCACAAGCACAGTGACCTATAAGAACAGCGACTCTCATAGAGCGACAGCTAGGAAGTAACAATGTCGCTGTTACAGCAATTACCCACTGGAGACAATCACGGGCACCGTTATACGTGCACAGTGTGTGTGGTAAATAACACCTGGCATAACTCTATCCAAACACCATGACACCAGAAACCAAGTACTGCTGCTGTCACTATGCCCCTTATTCACAACCAGCTAAGGACACATGGCAACTTGCTCACAGTTTAATAGTAATGATGAACCTTCCAACCAGCTTAGCATATTCTGTGGGATGGAATCTACTCAGGTGATGCTTGATGCCTTCCTTGCAATTCTCCTCCACTACACTGCCATGTGTAGTCAGTGCAACACGCAGCATGCAATGGGTGGACACAAACTGCCACATTCTAATATCTACAGAGTGGCAATCATTTGGTGGGGATGTAAAGAAGAACGAGGTGGATTGGCAGAAGATGTAGACAGCCTAGAGCAAGAAGGTTATGGCGAGCTAGTTGTTTTCCTCATTATCAAACTTACAACATTTGGTTTTCTATTCTTCCTCCTCTTTGATCTCCACCTCACCTCTTGTTGCCTTTTGGGTGAATCAGGGGGTACAGCAACAGTGGTGCTTGATTTCTGTGGTGGTTTTAAAATGTTAGACATAAATGTGACAGAGGATTCCCTCATGTCACACTTGCCATTTCTTGTTGACCTGAAGAAGGCAGACTGGCGGCACTAGCAGCAGACATAGGCTCCTAGTGTTGGTGGTATTATTCTGGTAGTAACAATTCTGCCCTCTTCAAGGTGATGTTCCACATGGAGAATGCTGTGGGGGGAAGGGGACTCCCAGGTTCAGGGGAATGGTGTGGGCTCCCTTGACTGCTAGTCTGGGCACTCTCAACTGCTTCCCCTACAACTCCCCTAACACTAGTCTCACTGGCAGCTTCACCATCACTGTCACTACACTACCAGTAATATTAATCACATCAATTTCAGTCCCTGGGTCTTCCTCCTCACAATCACTAGTAATGTGATGATTACCCCCTCCTTCACTTCTAATGCTAACAAGCTGCTGGACCATCTTAGTAGTAGTTCTAGCACTGTTTGAGGATAGCAAGTGTGACTTAGGGTCTCCTGCTGTCACACTTGGCATCATCTTCTCTCCCCCTCCTGAATATTACAAAACACACTGACAGCGGGTTCAGAACTGGTGGCCGCAGGTTCAGCACTGGCAGCAGGCTCAGCAATGGTGGCAGTAGGGGCAGCATGTCTGACAGCAGGCACAGCACTGGTGGCAGCAGGGGCAGCATGTATGACAGCAGGCACAGGCAGCTAACCTATCCTGCTCTCACTACTATCCTCTTCTTCCTCCCTTGACATTAATTTCCCAAAGATTCCTAGGGGGATTTAGGGGGACTGGCCAGCATTGGTTCTGTAGTGCTCACTTCCTCCTCAGACTCAGACTCAGTGGACAGATAAGGGTCCTTCCAGTTCCTCCTTTTATTTGTTTTACACTTTCTCATAGTAATAGCAGTTACTATGAGCTGCTCATGCCTCAATTTTGCAAAAAGATCACAGCAGAATAGTAGATGCTTCTATTTTGTTTAACTTCCTGGAATATGGGCGAAAACTTTCTAGCCACTGAAAAAATGGTAACGAATTTTTGCCAGTTGGCAAAAAATGAGAAGATTTAAATCAATGGTTATAAAGCGGATTTTCCTGAGAAAAAGCAGACATGGTTTCTGTGGATTTTTTCGCGGGAACACGACAGGACCTTTCGCCCACCTGTAGTCTCTAGATGTTGTCAACCTTCATCTTGCTTCCCTTGAGTCTGACTTGTCTGGCATTGTTTAGCGACTGAAATGAACACACCATAAGGTCAAAAAAGATTTTGAAGCTAGGTGTATTTGTTTGGTCTACTCTCGTTAGCCATTCTGGTAGATGGCTTATTGCAAAGCTGTGCAACTAAGACATGCCTAATATTTGGTATTGTTCAGTAATGCTTTTTTCTTTACTGACTGTTTTACCATGCTTTATTGGATCGGGTCATATAAAAGCAGTCCCTGCTCAAATTTTCCTCACTTGGCATCCGGCAAGGACCAAAAAGTTATAAGGAGGGGGGCTTTTTTTCTCTGTTCTTCTGTCTCCGGAACCTGGATGGATTTATGGATAACTATTTTTTTTATGGATAACTATGTTTTTTTAAGGCTGCAACATGTTTAATCCCTCAAGGACCAGAGTTTCTGGGGTGTGTGGTCCTTTAAGGACCAGATAGGAAATTTTGACGTGCCATCCCATGTGACTGATCACATGTGCCGGAACACTGAATGGGGACTGAAAAAGATCACTCTGGTCTTCGAGCGATCAATTTCAGTCCCTGCTATTACTCACAGAGCTCCTGCAGGTGCGCTGTGAGTAAAAAGTATGTGACGTGCCAGGACCGTCACTGGTCCTTAAGGACCGGACAGCCATGAAGATCTTGGCACGTCACTGGACGCGAAGGGGTTAAGGAATAAGAAGACAGAAGAGCACAGACAAAGAACAAGATAACAGATGAAGATGAAAGAAGATGACAGATGATAAAGAAGATAGAAGAAGATAATATATGAAGAAAAGAAGATATAAGATTATGGAAGAAGAAAAAAGAGGAATATCAGGGTGCAGGAGACTCCAATGGACGTCAGACATCTAGGTAAGTGTGACAGCTATGGGGAATGGGTGATAGGATAGTGTTAGGGCTATTATTTGTAAATTTTATTATTATTATTAGGGGTAGTGTAGGGCCAAGGGTAGGGTTAGTATTTGGGAGGGTGGCTGTGTTTTTTTAGCTCACACTCAGTGTTTGACAGTGTGTCAAACACTGAACATTAGTTGGTTTCCATGATGTTCCAAATTCTCACATTACTTAGTGAGTTATGGGACTGAAAAAAATACAATAAATGTTGGGCCACAATAAGGCTTTGTGTTGCAACACTTGTCGTGGTTCATATTGATAGGGCAATTTCATTCAATGCTACCACTGTGTGTGTGTACCGCAAGTGTTCCCCAATGAGCACAGAAAGTTGGACTGTTGGTCTCACTTTTGTTGGAAAAAAGGCTTTGGCATGGGCTTTGGGAGAATAAACCTATCATTCACAATTTTTCCGAGTTTGTCTCTGCATTCATATGGGTGTTTGACGTACCCGCCCGCTCTGTCTCTGCTGCCAAACATCTTATGTCTATCCACCAGGGCAGCCGTACGGTGGCCGAGTATGCGATTGAGTTTCACATATTGGCAGCAGAGGTAGGCTGGAATAATGAGGCACTGGTAGCCGCTTTCTCGCTGGGACAAAGTGATGCCATTAAAGATGAGATCTCAGCCAGAGAGTTGCCTTCTGACTTAGACCAATTGATTTAATTTACCATATTGATCGACACCCGTATCAGGGAGAGACCCTCTTTTAAGGAACGCATACGGAGGCCTCCGGCATGTTTGGCTCCGAATTTCAGTTGCCCACCCATTCCTCCCTCTCCTCCCATGCCTCTGGTTCAGATCTAGGAGGGGGGGAACCCATGCAGTTGGGATTCACCCGGCTTTCTGCTCAAGAAAGAGCTTACCGTAGACTGCTATTTAATGAGTAATTACAGAGTTATTATGGTTTAAATTGTTCTTTTTTACATTAACAGTTCCCACTGGTGTCCAGAAAATTCAACTGCAGTTTGCCTGGTGTTCAGACAGTTATTCTATTACTTTCTATGGGATGGCGTGCTAAATAAATTAATTTTATCAGCTTCATTACTTTCTGACAGTTTGAACTGTTATAGCATTTTAACAAAACAACGTTTCTTTATTTATAAAATTCTGACAATTGCAAGTACTCATCAAAAAGAATGCTGACAGGAGAGATTAAAGTAGAACTGTCAGCTGTCCAAATTCTCCTTTCAGTAGAAAAATCCAACTTGACAGGATTTGTACAAGTGTCAGGTTGTCAGTTTATGCAAATAAGCAAGCACTGGCTAGCAGAGAGTGGCAGGTGGGTGAAAGCAGGGTAGGGAATGTTAGTATGTAGCTGGCATGTCAGTCTTATTTGCATAATCGTACAAATAACTCTAAATATCCCTAAACTATTTTAAAAAAATGCTAACACAAATATTGGTGATTTTGAAACCCATTTCAAAATCACCTAGTTGTCTCAAGTGACTCCACTTAAAATATTTTAAGTTAATTGAACATGACCTAATATTTGGATATACTTTTCAAATCAAAGTATGAACCTTCCTTCAAATTTTGGATCCAATATTGCAGAAATGTTTCATCAAGTGTATGTTTTCTAATGAAATTGTTTCGTGTTTGGCTTTAACAAAACCAAGATCATTTTTTTTCTTATCAACAATGATTTTATTTTGCGAAGGTTAGGAGTGTTGACCTTATTCCAAAAACATATATTCTAGTCATGGACAAGTAACACTTTAATCATTTTCTAGCTGATTGAACGGAATTCCTTGAGAGGATCAAATTATCCTACATCCCTGGTAGCTGCAATTAAATTATATTTTCATTTTAGATTTAGGCATCCATCTTCTTTTTATGATTTCAGTGATATGTTCGGCATGGACCAAAGCTTTAATGTGATCTCTAATCTTAAACTAAGGTACAGGATGTTTTTGTAAGGATTTAAAGGTCATTTAATCATTAACACCAACATGTCAGGTTTTACCTTATGTCTAAGATCATAGACTCAAATATCAGTTGTACCTTTTAGATAAGAAATAGTCAAGTATGTTTCTTTATAAAAATATGAATTTTAGTTTGTGTATATATTTTTTAAGGTTGATCACAGACATTTTTTTCCTGGATGTAGTGAATTATGCCAGCTATGCACTTTGGACTTACAGGAAAATAAAAAGCAGTGGAGACATTCTGAGTCAAACAAAATGAACTACAGAAGACAAATAAAATGTCCCATTAGTTTAAACTGAATTTGATTTGCAATGTATTGGAACTCACTCTAGCATTCCTGGGGTTAAAAGCTCAATTTAAATCAATATTTTTTTTTTTATTTCACCACTATGAAACAGTTGACTCCCCACTGAATTACTCCACTTTTTAACCCCTCAGAATTTCAAGTTTCCCTTGGGCTGAGCCCTCTCCACTAGGCTTTCCTCCAACCCTGACTACTCAGCCCATCTCCCTCTCAGTATTGGTGGCTCAAGTGGGGTTGATGTTATCTGGTTGGCGTGGCTAAGGAGTTGCAGGCACTCATCAAATAAGTGGATGTTGGTCCGTCCAGCTGTGTAGTCCTGCCATGTCCATCACCCCCCTCCCCTGCCCTCCCCCCCTCTACCTTAACACCACATTGGCTTACATTTGCACCCGTTTAGAATCTGCATTAGAACTACTATCAGAACACTCCATTTTTCTGCTCCCTAGTCTTTTTACCTTTGCCATTATCCAACCTCCTGATAGCTTACAAATCTACCACATTCTGAACCAAATATAGTTCTCACGGTTCCCCTAACACTCCCCTCCCCGCAACTCCCACTGCTAATGTAATAATCCTTCACCTTTTCTTTGACCCCCCTCCTGGCTTAGTTGGTATTGCTGTTATGCATATAATACTGGTAATATCTGTCATGCTTGATGAGAGTTTTGTGTTTCCTCCTTTGTAACACTGTACTTCTATATCATTGTACTTGATTTTTTTTTAACAATAAAGTAAAGAAAAAAAAAAAGAAAGAAAAAAAAAAAAATTGTGCTTGCCATTCATGATGAGTACACACATAAATTTTGGGCCGTATATACAAAAGTGGGTACATGCAATTCTAGGGAAAACCAAATGCATATTAAGGGGCAAATAAAAAAATCCCCATATTAATATTGATTGATTGATTGATTGACCTTGTAAATATATAAATATCTACCCTGCTAAAATCATGAACATATATGGAACATACAATATTCACTAACACCCTCTAGTGACTTTACTAGTGATAGTATCCATAAATATAATAAATGGTAACTAGCATATACTACTATTGTCTATATATAATCATGATAAATGAGTAATAAGTAAAATCGAGGATGATGTGCAAAAGTGAATGATGGACTATGATAAATAAGTTTGTAATAAAGTCCATGTGACAATGGTATTGAAATAAATATAACCAATACTGAGGTGATAAAATGTGGAGTGATGTTACTGACTAGATGTTCCAAAGGATGACAAAGTAGTATCAACAAAGTTTAATTTAATCCATATATAAATGATCATTCCTTACAGGCAGAATATACTTGCTTTATTAGTGTTGGAACATGAGTTTTTCATGTTAGCATGACCCCTGTGTCAGGAAGTGATAGAAAGTGGCTCAATCTCTCATATCACTTGCAGCTCCACATTTCCTTTCTCAAGTCCATGTCTCCACGAGGACATTTTAATTTGAACTCAGAAGTTTATTACTCTCATGGAGACATCAGCTTAAGAAGGGAACTGTGGAGCTGTGGCTTATAGGAGAGATTTAACTTCCTAACACATGGGTCATGCTAAGATGTTAGATCAGCAAGAACACATTCAGTGTAGCACTGATTTGGTTGAAGGAGAGTAGTATCTCTTTGAAATGTGTAGGGAAATAACTATACATATGGGTGCTGTGTGCAAGTGGGATAACACAGAAGTAAATTAAGCCAGGTGAAGATACCACATGAACCATTATGATGCAGAGAAAAATGTAGTGAAGATAGAAGGGAAGGGTAAGAGACAATTGGAACTCTAATGTTGAATGACTTCGATATTCCTATGGACTTACGGATTTAATTTACTGCAATTCGATGTATTAAGTCCAAATGTTATAACCCACCCTTCCACAAGCGGTGCACAGACCAAAATTCTACGTATCTATGAAAGAGACATCTATGTTCAGATATTGATTAAAAAAATGCATGTTTTGATACTAATGAAGCATCTATTTCTGCCTTGAAGGAACAATCATTTATTTATGGATACTTTGTTGATTCTAGTTTGCCACCTATTGGAACATATATTCAGTAACATCATTCTGCATTTAATGGATATTGGTTAAATTTATGGATATTGGTTATATTTATTTCAATATCATCATTTAGACTTAATTTATCACAAACGTATTTATCATATTTCATAAGTTAATTTTGCACATTATCATCAAGTGGATTACACATTTATCTATCAGGATTTTATTTGAATCGACATTCATTGTTTAGGGTATTGGTGTTATTAGAACACACACACAAACACATATATTATTTTTATTATTTTTATGAATACTGATGAAAATGTGAATTGCACATTAAAATGTTGACACTACTCTGAGTAAACGTTTCTGTGCTGAAAGTCCTGTGAGTGCTGACTCACCTTTGACATCTATGACAATAGCAGTATATGCTGTTTTACCTTTTGTTATTTTTATTAATACTATCACTAGTATAGCCATTAGAGGGTATTAGAGATTATTGCATGTTCCAAATTCATTCATGATTTCAGCAGGGCACAGTGAATTTTATTTACATCCATGGCAGCAATACAGTTGAACCCCTTAAGGATCGGTCGCGCACTCGGATTCAGGGCTCCCTGAATGGCACGCAACCGCGCAGGGAACCCTGAATTCCATGATGTACATGTACGTCCTTGGTCCTTTAGGGACATCCAGCTCATGTACGTCACGGGGCATTAAGGGGTTAATAGACTATCTCTTTATCCAGATTATGTAACACATATTATTTGAAGAGTAGTGGCACTTCAATGTACTTAACCCATTAAGGACCCATGACGGTTTTGGCATGTCATGGGTCCAACATGCGATAAAGATGTTCCAGGGCCATCTTGGATTTCAGGGCTACCTGTGCGGCTGAACCTTAAAAGTAAAACAGGCAAAAAAATAGCACTTCTCTCCAAGAGAGAAATTGCAGATTTTCAGCTTTTTCCTGTCTAGCTCATTATATTAAAATCCATGGTAAGAATGAATTTCTCCCCTTCTTTTCCCATAGGGATAGTATAAAAGGGGTGCATGCCATTCTATGTTTGTGAGAGATAGAGAAAGCACCATATTTAGTTAGGATAGGAAAATAAAGCAAGGATGGAGTTTAATTTAGGTCTTGAAGGTAGGAAATATGTTCTCTGTGCTTGGGGAGTCTGGGGGAATTCAGGGAGGGGGGGGATAAGGTTTACCCAAAATGCGCCAAATTCTTAATTGAATGAGGCAGCTGTGATCCACCAAGACCAGTTCTCTACGATCATGAGCCAAACAATCTTTGATAATATCTTGGTGGTCGGGTATCTACTCCAATATGACCGCAGGATTGGTCTGTCACTTTCTCTCACTAGACCAGGAGAAAGCATTTGAAAGAATGGATCACAGATATCTTATAGCCACTCTGCATGCATAAGGCTTTGGTCCATGGTTTGTGGGCTACCTGAAGATGCTATATGCCTCTGCAGAGTATTTAACTAAGATCGATTGGTCCCTAATGGCACCCCTGGGATTTGCAAGAGGGGTGCAGCAAGGATGCCCCTTGTCTGAACAGCTATATGCACTGGCCATCGAGCCTTTCCTATGCTTGTTGAGGAAGAGGCTGACAGAGCTGGTACTGAAGGAGCCAGACATGAGAGTCATCCTTTTAGCTTATGTCCATGATGTAATACTCGTGGTTGAGGACCTAGTTGATCTGGAGCAGGCTAAAGAGTGCCAAGAGGTGTATTCAGCTGCCTCACCTGCTCAGATCAACTGGTTCAAATGCTCAGACCTTTTAAAGGGTCCCATACAGGTGAACTCCCTGCTTCCTACCTTCTATAACAAAAGTGGGAGGCTACTTCTTTGAAATACCTTGGAGTCTACCTGTCCTTTGCAGATTACACAGTCCCTGAAAACTGGAAAGAACTAGAGGACCGGGTCCTCTCTCATCTGAGACTGTGGAGGGGTCTTGCAAAATTGCATTCCCTAAGGGGCAGGGCTTTGGTGATCAACCACCTGGTTGTCTCCCAGCTATATGACTGGCTGATCTGCCTTAGACAAACTCCTGATTTCATCACCAAGATCCAGAGAATGTTGCAGACTTTCACTGGAAGGGAAAACATTGGGTCTCTGTGGGTTTTGCATACCTCCCACTGGGAGAGTGAGGTCAGGGAGTGGTTTGCATACACAGTCAGGTGCACAAGTTCTGCCTCCATTACCTACAGAGATACCTGTACCCAGACCCGTCTCCACAGTTGTGCCCATTGTACTCCGGCTTCTATCGCCAGTTGCACAATATGGGATATGACCGACAATTATTCCTCTTCAAGCCTGAGGGGTTTGAAGTGACCTCTCAGTAATGCTGGCATACTACCAGGAAACCCGCAAGGCCTACAGCATGGTCTCCGTGTCAAGGCACGGCACAGCACCGTGGCAGAAATTCTAACTGAGCCCATGCTATAAAATCCACCTCTGGGGGCTTGTTGAAAGCCCCAGCATATGTTGTTGCCTTCAACAAGCACAGATGACCTGAGTCAGGGATCTCCTGGACTATGAACAGTTGGACAGGGTTGGGACCAATGTGCTCATGTACTGTATGGGTCTCCAAAGCCCCAGAGTACTGCTCCAGGAGATTAAGCTTGCCATCTACCCTGACTCACACACCTTTATTAATGAGGTCCTACAGGTCCCAAAGCTAAATATGTTGCTATCTGTTGTCTGTGTCAGAAGCATGTGAACAAGGGGAAAGCAGACTCACACATATGCACCTCCTCAATGATATCTCACCTGAAGCACCACCACAGGTCTGATTGGGAGACACACCATCAACATGTCAGAAGTGCCACAACTTGCAGCAGCAGAAGCCCTCCTACAAGTTCCCTGGGGCACATATTAGAAGTGATTTTGATGTGTCAGAAAGTGTGCTAAGATTTCATTAATTTGAAATAACACCTATGGTTCCTGCTGCCGAGAAGTATGACTCTGAGTTTGTAGTAGGAGATGACAAGAGTTGTAGAGTGCCCACACATGCAACAGCAGAAACCCCCAACACCTCCACAAGTTATGTTGTTAAAGCAATACAGTTCTTCTGCCATGTACTACCAATCCACACTAGATGAGTTCTTGGGAAGGAGTCAAAAACTTGACAAAAATAATCCCAAAGTATTCTTGTGGAATGGCAATATGTTGGTAGCAGATATGTTACTTTATTCTTTTATAGAAAACAGAGGGTTTTAAAGAATTGATGTCATGTATTGCACCCCGTTGCATATCCCAAGCCACATTTATTTTTTGAGATGGCTGTGCCACAGTTGTATAAGCAGGTGGTTAGTGTGGTAGGCATAGGCCTGGAAATCTCATAAGGAAAGAAAATTCAGTAGCTTACAGCATCAGATCACAGCCAGTAATTTTGCTTCTGATTCTGGTATTATTATTAAAGGACAGCAGCAGGGTAATCCATACCATGGGTAAGTCAATTTGTGCATGCAGAGTTCTGAGATGTGTCATAGATGTGTTAAATGAACTACAGCAGGTGATAAAGAAATGGCTTGAACCCTGCTCCTTGAAAGCTGGTTTTGTGTCTGCTGATAGTGGCTCCAACATAATAGCTGCCGTGAAAATAGGTGATACGATGCATGTACCCTGCTTCATCCATATCCTACATTAAGTTGTGAGCACATTTCTCTCAGAATATGAAACATTCAGAGAGATGCTAAATATCGCCCACAAAATATGTGCACATTTTAGCCACTTCCTCATGGCTCACAATGCACTATATTCTATACAGCTTAAAATGGAGGTCCCTTCCAGGTGTAATTCCATTAAGATCATTAGCGAGTATATAATGCATAACTGGAAGGTTTTAGAGGGGGGCATATTTGCTCAATGGCAACTAAAGTGTTATGTATGCGAGATACTAAAACCATATGAGAAGGCCATGTGCTGGTTAGTCAGGTTGAGGCAGGAATTAGTGAGATACTTCCATGTATATATTTATCGCAGAAAAACTAGAGTAGCATATCTGATGAATCTTACAATAAAGACAATACAGACATGAACCAGCTGGTAAATGACTTTAGCATGCTTCAGCAGGATTCTTGCATAGTGACCCTTAAAAGCAATGAAGAATACATAATTCTTAGGGATGGTTGAAAATTTTCACCTCATACCAAAATTGGTGAATAATGGCACTTCCCACTTGGGGAATAACCTCCTGTGAAAAGTGCAGTTTTTCTGCTTTTATTGCCTGGGGGTCTGAGGGAGCCAGTGTTGGTGGAGTGTGGGGAAAGAATCAGATGAACAGGGATTTTTTTTTTTTTTTTTTTGGGGGGGGGGATTTGACTGCTATTGAGGGGACAATAAAATAAATAAATAAAGTAAAAAAAAAGATATGGGACTCGATACTATTACCACCACTAAAAAAAAAAAAAACACAGGCATTGTGTTTTTTTAAGCCAGGTTTTAGTATCCTATTACCTGAGTTGTGAAAACAAAAAACAACAACTCTGAAACAACTAAAAACAATGCGCAAGTAGCATCCTATTACCTACGGTCAGTATTACTGCACCTCAGAATTGAGGCATAGAAGCCACAACAGTGGTTTCAAAACCATCATTGATAGAACAAAAGTAGTACATAATACAGTATACATTATAGAAATCTGATATAGAGTCCCCCCTTCAACATATTAACCCCCCATTGAAATTTGACATATAGTGCTCCCATGACCTTCTTTCTCCATTTTAATTCGACAAATATTGCTCACATTCAAAATTATTTAGTCTCCAATTTTTTTTCAATGTGCCCTGTTGTATATGTATTGTATGATTAACCCTTTGAGTACCAGAGAGGTAGCAACACATTGCTTTACAATGCGTTTGCTACCCCTCTGGTACTCAAAGAGTTAATAGGCAAGGTATGCAGCTGCATACCTTGCCTGTATATGTGTAATAAATGTTATGTGTTGTATTTTATTAAAAAAAATAGTTCAGACCTCAAGGGGGCATAGGGACCTCTCCTGATACCCCCTAGTATTGATCACCTATCCAGTAGGATACGTGATCAATGCAGGTGACAATTGCCGGCTTTTTTAATACAGTGCATATAACCTATGCGTAACGTAGGTTATGTGCGCTTTTACTAATATACATTGATTTCAGACCTCAAGGGGGAATCAGGATCCCTCCTGATATCCCCCCAAGCATGGATCACCTATAGCATAGGTTATATGTGCTTATACTAATCTAGATTTATTTCAGACCTTGAGGGGGGCATCAGGGAACTTCCTGATTGTAGAACGCTTGTAGTGAACCCTGTCACCGGGTTCATTCATAAAAGCACACTGATGCGCTTTCATGATTTAATCAATCAGACGGTTTTTGAATGGCCAGGTGATTAACGAATTCATAAAAGCACAGAGCTGCGTTTTTATGAATGAACCAGTTGACAGGGTTCACTACAAGCATTATACTGGAGCTGGCTTATACAGCCACTCCAGTAGTAAGAAAGGAAGGCAGAAAATGCCTTCCTTGTCACCCCTACTGGATAGGTGATCCATGCCAAGGGGGATATCAGGAAGCGCCCTGATGTCCCCCTCGAAGTCTGAAATAAATGTATATCAGTAAAAGCGCATATAACCTATGTTACACATAGGTTATATGCGCTTTATTAAAAAATCTGGCAATTGTCACCTGCATTGATCAGCTATCCTACTGGATAGGTGATCAATGCTTGGGGGTATCAGGAGGGGTCCCGATGGCCCCTTTGAGGTCTGAACTATTTTTTTTAAATAAAATGCAACACTTAACATTTATTACACATATACAGGCATGGTATGCAGCCGCATACCTTGTCTATTAAACCTTTGAGTAACAGAGGGGTTTTGATGTGTTGCTATCTCTCTGGTACTCAAAGGGTTAATCATGCAATACATATACAACATCGCATGTAAAAAAAAATTGGAGAATGTGAGCAATGTGAGCAATATTTGTCGACTTAAAATGGAGAAAGAAGGTCATGGGAGCCCAACATGTCGAACTTCAAAGGGGGAGGTTAATATGTTGAAGGGGGCCACTCTATCTTTGATTTCTATAATGTGGGGAACACATCTAAAGCCTAATTTAACATTTCTGTCATCAAACGTACGCCTATTTCTTTGGACTTTGAAATTTTGCTAGTTTTTTTAGGTAATAGTTTAAGTAGTTGAATAGAAGCAGACAGCCCCATTTTTGGTAGTACATAGAAATGTGCTGTTTACGCCGGCTTTGTTTTACACTGGTTCTACAATAGAATACAGGTAAAACACGTTTGCAAAATACACGTTGCTTGTTTTTACTGTAATGCCGGTTTTGGCCTAGGTAATAGTATCAAGGGGGAGGAGTTTATTGACTGGGATTGGGGAGACAGTTAACAAAATAAATAAATAAATAATTGGTATGTAACGTGATAGAGACAGGGACCTCTGACATAAGCTGTGACAGGGCAGACTTATACTTGACGGGAAAGAGTATTTTGTAGAGGATGATTTGCAGGACTTAGACTTGTTGTTAGGCGCAAGTCAAGAGGAAACACTGATTTGTAGGACTTTGGTTTGTTAGTGTCACAAGCCCTGAGTAATCACATCAGTGAAAATTTATATTAATCAGGTTTGTTAGCGTCACAAGCCCTGAGGAATCACATCAGAGATAATTTAAATCAATCAGGCTTGTTAGTGTCACAAGCCCTGTGGAATCACATCAGAGATCATTTTTATAAATCAAGCTTGTTAGCCTCACAAGCCGTGATGGATCAGTGATTTGTAGGACTTAGGCTTGTTAAAAGAACAAGCTCTGATGGAAAAAATGCCCTACTTCTCTAGTTCCAGAAGGTCATGTTATGGTGGCCAGTGTCCACTAGCCATTGGCAAATGCCGCAGTGTCATTGCCGCATTTGCAACTGCGGTTCTTGCTGCTGCTGAGTTGTTTAAGCAGCAGGATGATTATGCAGCCCCAAGGAAATGGGATCACCAACAGCAGTGATTTGGGTGATGATGACCATGGTTTGACTTGCCACTGCTAGCTTCAGTGATGCACCTGAGGCAGTAACAGCACCACAACTAGCTTCCACCAATGCTGGTATATGTGGAGAAAAGAAGCTGCCCAATAATGCTTCTCCTCCTGCCCCTCCTCCAAAATCATGTGTTGTTGTAATAGAAATTTTAGCTTGAGAGCAGGAACTGTGCCTCTCATCAGCAACTGCAATGTGCATAGTGTTTGTAGTAAATAAGGGTTGGACTGGGAACAATGGGCACATCTGCACTCACATGAAACACCTGGCCCAACTCTAACCAAACACTATGATGTTTAGGGTCCCCAATGTGAAATCATCCCACCAGATACCAAGAACTACTGCTGTCACTATACTCATAGTCCGCTTCCCGCTAAGGACACGTGAAAACTTGTAGTTGTAGTAATAATGATGACCCTCCCTGCCACCAGCTTAGTATATTCTTGGAGATGGAATCTCTTCAGATTCAACTTGATGCCCTGATTAATATTATCCTCCACCACATTGCCATGTATGCTCTGCGCACAACACAGTGTGCAATGGATGGACAAGAACTGACACATCCTGACATCTACAGAATGGCTAACAGCTGCCGGGGGAGGAAACTATGAATGAGGGGGATTTTCAGAAGCTGTTGTTATGTCTTCCTGAGCCTGGACCCAAGAGCAAGAAGGTGATGGCAATCCAGGTGTTTTGCTCGCCATCGAACTTTCAGCCTCTGGCTGGGTCTCTCTATTCTTCCTCCTCTTTGATTTCTCCTCGCCTCTTGTTGCCTTTGGGGAGAGTCAGTGGGCATGGCAGCATCAGTGCCTGATTTATTTGGTCTGTATTTGGCTTTAACATGTTTTACATAAATGTCCACATATCAGGCTGTGCCAAGGTGCATTCCCTCCTTTCCTTTTTTCACTGACTTGTCTGAAATTGTGCACAGTGCTGTTACTGATGACAGCACTGTGCCTGCCCCAATGCACCAGTAGAAAAATAGTCCCACACCCAGGAACTCGTGTGGTGGGGGGAAGGTGGAGAAAAATGGCATCATTCTTCTTCTCCTCCACATTCCCCTTCACTGGCTGGAGCAGAAGATGATGTTGCTGCTACCTCAGAATCAGCACTACAGCTAGGACCAGGAGTATTGCTGCTGGCAAGTGGAATGTGTCCTAGTTCCACATCACTACATCTGGACCCCTTTTCCACTGTATCCATAGTGGTCTGTGGCACACTAGCCTGCTCCTTATCATCCTGCTGCCCTTGCATCTCAGCAGCAGCAGGAATTACAGCAGCTGCAAACTCTGCAAATCTCACTGCTGGTGGTGGAGTGATGCCCATCACCATTTGTATCTCAGTCTCCCATGTTTTCTTGGTTTGGGCTAAAACGTCCATTAATGTATCTTCTTCCCCAGTTGGTCCAACATCATCCTCATCATTTTCACCACCACCAGTTCCTCCTTAATGCTGCTGCTGCTCTATTAGAATGTCACCAGTTGGAGGTGATGGCAAATGTGACAGAGAGCCCCCTACTGTCACACTTGCCATCTGTTGAGGTGAAGAAGGCAGACTGGCAGCACTAGCAGCAGGCAACGGCGGCTGATCTGTGCTCATGGTATTACTGCTACTATCCGCCAGTTCTGCCATCCTCAGTATCATGTCCCAGAGGGACAATGCCTGGGGAAGGGAAACACTCTTCTTAGCCGTTAGACACTTAACGGGCAAAACAAAACACCCGTTACATAGGAAAACAGACAAAAGGCTTACCGCACAAGCATGTCAATGGAAAAATTAACCAGTGCAATGCCAAAATAACACAAAAACATGGACAGACACCACAAATCACTGTCACACACAACAAAAAGCAACACCACAGGGCACGGAACAATGCGGGTTATCACACAACACGGATACCTGCCAATACAAAACAAGCTCACCCGTGCAACATCACCACATGATCCAGATGCAACCTGCACCCCACAACTTCACACCCACAATTGACAGAGACACAACATTCATAACACACCACATTTTAAAACACAGACACACCTGCAAACACTTACCTGGACAACAAACACCTTCCCTTTGGTCATCAATCACCTCATCACCACACCTATACAATGCCCTACCAGGTACTTAAAGGGACAGCTCACCACACTCAGTTGTGGCTTGTTTTCCACTCAGGAAGAGAGAGAGAGAGATAGATATCGAGAGAGAGAAGGACAGAGAGAGAGAGATAGAGATAGAACAATAAGTATGTTGGGAGTCTTATTGATGAGAAGACTGCGGAGAAGGGGTGCAAGGGCGAGAGCTAAGGAATACCAGTAAGCCCCAGGCACCCCTGATCAGCACCCTTCAACTGTTGCAAGTGAGGAGGCTCTGGCTCAACAGCCAAACAGGAGCCCATCACCACCTGGAAGACAGCAACTGCCTGCAGATGCACAGCTGCAGCAACAGGATGCTCCGCAGCAACAGTATGCTCCCCAGCTGCCACAGGGACCCCTGCAGCAGCTGAGGATGTATAGATGACCACCAAGGCCCAGGGTATACCACCCAAGGGTCAACATCTTTGGAATGACCGATGATGAGGTGATTGATCGCTACAGGTTGAGGCCACACAGCATCATTGCCTTGTATGAGGTCATCAAGGATCAGGTGGATCCCATCTACATCCACAACCATGCCCTATCTGGCCTGCAAAAACTCCTCTGTGCCATACACTTCATGGCAAGTGGCGCTTTCCATTCCACTGAGGGTTACGCATCTGGAATGTCACAGGCCACATTCTCCAGAGTACTTGCCCAGGTCTTGCCAGCCCTCAAAAGCAAGGCCAGTACCTACATACATTTCCTTACCACCGACATGGACTGGATACATCCCAAACATGGTTTTTACACAACGGGAGGCATGCCCAGGGTCATGGGTGCTATAGATTGCACCCATGTCCGTATCAAAGCCCGAGCATGTGACGCACAGCTATTCATCAACAAGAAGAACTTCCACTCCATGAACGTGCAGATGGTGTGTGACAGCAACATGAGGATCATGAATGTCTGTGCAAAATATCCTGGCAGCTCTCATGATTCGTACATTCTCTAAAACTCCTCAGTACACAGAGACTTTGAGAATGGAACTTTTACAGGGGGATGGCTTCTGGGTGAGTTCACAATACTATATCACACCACATCCATAGGTGTACACACAACACTGCTCACCATGCTCCTGACCCACAGCTAGTACGTCCACAGCACAAAACATCATTCACACAACATGTGCTCCCTGTCTCAACAGGTCACTCACATTCCACAGGTGATGCTGGCTATGGCTGCAAATCCTGGCTACTGACCCCGGTCGCTAATCCACAAACAGATGCCCAGGAAAGATACAACCAGGCTCATGGCAGAATGAGAAATGCCAATGAGCGGACCTTTGGCCTCCTCAAGTCCCGATTCAGATGTGTGGACCACTCAGGGGGAGCACTGCAGTATGCACCTGTAAAAGAGTGCAACATCATAATGGCGTGTGCAATACTGCACAACATCGCAGTGGACACCAGGTTGTTGGATGATATCCTGGACCCCTCCCCATACCTGAAGTGCCAATGAACATCGGCCATGTTGAGGAGACCCTGAGAGGGGCGCAGATCAGAAACAGGCTCATCACGGAACACTTTACCTGTGAGTATAACACAGGCATTCAAACAATCCATGCAAGTCCCCCATCAGTCCTGTGAATTGGTGCCAGCACACTAACCACACCGCACATGATGTTCTGTTTCACCCCACAGGATCAATGACACAGCACTGCACTGGCAGCAGTCTGGCCCAGAACATCATCCATACCATGGGTGTGACATATTGTGTGAGGGGGATTCCAAAACCATCTTCCATTCTCTCCTCCATGTTGACATACATACCTCAAAGATATCACTCACACCCCCAGGAGAAACAAGGTACAACACATAACCCATGTTCATCACCTTACAGGGCTTGATTTACAGCAACTAACGTGATTTGCCATGATCATAGCCAGAGCAACCATGGTAGCCTTGTAGCGAAATAGTGTTATTCAATGCAATGTATTGGATAACACTCTGTCACATCAGGGGTTAAATTAACCATTGCTATCCAGTTAAAGGTACACAGGAAGTAACATGGTATGATATGTATGTGGATATGTACCTTTCATATGGGTACAAATATATCCTTCCTAGATATGAACCCAGATATTAGTTTAGTATGTTTGTTTGCCTTACTGGCTATATATGTGCACCCATCACAAACTAACTTTTATTGATATCATAACTAACAACATACCTTGTATATTCCATCTAAGTAAGGTGGGATGTGTATTTTGATGATATCAATAAGAGTTAGTTTGTGATAGGTGCACATATATGGGCAGTAACAATCACACGTACTGAACTGATCTCTGGGTTCACATCTTGTTGGGACATATTTGTACCCATGTACAAATACAGTGGGACCTTTGCAACTTGATTCATGTTATTGAATATTCTCCATAGACTAACAATGGGATTGGTGAAGTGAGGGCATGTAAGGGTTAATTTCGCTCCATCATCTCTTTTTCACTGCTTAGTGAATGTCCCCTGTGTAGCATGTAATCGGGTTGCGGAGGCTTTGCACTGCGGTGGAGTCCATCTTATACATTAGACGAGTCCTTGTTGTCTAGTTAACACTCTGAGTACCAGAGGGGTTGCCAAAGCATTGTTGATCAATGCATTGATAATCCCTCTAGCACTCAAGAGGTTATGTGCTGGTTTCCATGTGGGTACATGGGTGACATTATGTAGGAACAGTTCTGATGTTTAACATACAACACTTTTATGAGCATGGTTTGTGTGGATTGTGTGTGATCAGCACAGCAACCAGGGAGTTGGACAGGTTTGGACCTTGTTGAACCTTCACATTTGTCCTTGTCTTGTGTCCTGTTTTAACCCACAGGGTGCTGTGTTGGTGCAGTTGTGTGGATAAATGATGGGCATATGTTGGGATGTGACTGCGTTTGTGTGTAATGGTTGTGTGGGTTGATGTGGTGTGTGTGGTTATGTGATGCTGCACTTACCGGTAGTGTGAGGGCTCCTCTCTTCCCCAGTGTCCGATCCTCCAGGGACCCCCTCTATAAGTGTGGTGGACATTCTGTGTTGCACCATCTCCTCCCATCTGCTGAAGGTGATTTGGACAGGTGGGCCACCTCAGGTGCCTCGGGTGTGCTTGGCAATTTCGGCCAACTTGTTCTTGACCACCCTCTTGCAGTCACCCCATCTTTTCTTTATTGAATCCATGTCCCTTCTGCAATTGGACACACCATTCACCCGGCTGCAGATCTGGTTCCAGGCTGCTTTCCTCCTCGCTGACAAGCCAGGGACCTTTTCACTCGGGTGGAGGACACCCTCTCTCGCCAGGACAGCCTCCACGAGAGCTGTGTTCTCCTCCTCAGTATATTGGGGATCCATGATCCTGTCCCCCTCAGCTCCGGCCTGCGAGGAGTCTGAACCAGACTGTCCTGCCTGCTCTGCCCCTGACTGTGTAGGGTGCTCCTTGACAGTTACCCCTCATCCCACTGACACATCTGACCCTCTCCTTTGTGTGCCAGGTCCCCCTCCTCCCTGCGGATCTCCCTCTCCCACCCCTGCTCTCAATAGGGATGTCCTGCTCTCCTTCCTCCTTCTCCACTACTCTCCCCATCCCTCCCTCCTGTCCTCCTCTCCTAGCCATCACTCACCCACTCACACCCAGGCATTCGCACAGGCCCTCACAGACACACCTGATCCCACTCACTCTCAGTCACACTCTGTCACTCACAGATTCACACTGAGAAAATAAAGTTTAAAAAATATGATAGGTGTTATAAAAAAAAAAAGACTATGTGTGTGTATGTGTTAGTGTTTTTATGGGCGTATGTAATATGTGCAAAAGTGTAATATGTGTATAGTTAAGTGCACCTCTCTCCAAACTCCTTCTACCTCTAGTGTACGCACCTCTCTCTCTCGATCACTAGCCTCCACTCCTGGGTCCTCACTAAAACTCGAAACACAGACAGGGTGTGACTGTTATTTTGGGGTATATATAGATGTATTTGAACATTTTTGCTACTTGGGGGCCTTGGGATTGGTTGTAGGTTTGAATTTTGTTTGTGCATATATCAGGGTTGCTAGCCAACGGTAGCCATAATGTTACATTTTGACTAAAGCGGTGTTTAACGGGTGTTGCGAAAACAGGTGCAACTTAGGTTTTTGTTACGTGTTTTTGTTGTGCTTACGCTCATTAGCTATTCTTGTACACTTGCTTTTAAATCTGCAGTAAATCATGTGTTATTTGCGGCCGATATACCTTTTTTACTTAGTGGCTGGCTTAACGCGAACCTTTAAATCTAGCCCTAAATCTCTTGAATGCTAGAGAGGTCTTTAATGCATTGCAAATAAATGCTTTGAAACCCACTCTAGCATTCAACTGGCAATCTTCAATTGCCCTCTATGGTGCAGTTGGTTTTCCAAAGAATTGCTCAAATCTAGGACTACAGACCTTAGTTACCAGGCCCGGATTTATATCTCAGGTACCCCTAGGCACAGCACTCTGTGGTGCCCATAACTCCGTCCCTAACCACACCTTCTCATGTTTAAACACACCCACTTTTGTGGTCATACATATCTTAACTCTATTCTTCACCGTACTGTTTTAATATTCAAATTAATTGCATCACTTTTCTTAATGTGGTGCAATTTTGGAGCAAGCCAACTGCACCACAGGGATCAAATAAAAAGTCCTGTTGCTTTTGATTGAGCTTTTAACCCACTGAATGCCAGAGAGGTCTCATAGTGGGGCAGTGTATGTTGGGGTCAGTGACATATCTGGTTCTACTGTCCTAATTTATCCATTTTAAAAAAGCATGCAGTACTCATCAGAACCCTTCTCCATGCCAATTTTTGGTGAAATTCCATAAACCAGTTTGGGAAAAATGGGAAAACTAATTTTTAAGAATACTCTTAAACTACCCAACCAGTTTTTAGGATACTTACAGTTTGGTGGGACTGCCAATCAGAACTAGAATTCAAAATCACAACCAATTTCATTACTGCAATCAAACGTTATGGCCAAAATAAACATGTCAATCAATAATGGCACAGAACCTTTTTTTCAAACGTAACCCTCTGAGTGCCAGTGAGATATCCAACACAAATGCAACTCAATTCTGGCACTCAGAGGGTTAACTGTAGAAGCCCTATTTGGCTACAGAGCTGTGTGCAATGCATTACTTCACAATGAGCATCCCTGGGCCTTAAAGAGTTAAAAGGAAAGCAATGTTTTTGTGAAAAATAGATGTAGGGGTTTGCCTGTTCATAAGAACAACTGTACACCTATGTATATAAGTCCTCCTTTTACACAGTTATTATGTGGACATGCCTGACTGTTATATGTAGGACCCCTATGTAGGTAAGTGCTTGTGTTACACAGTAATTATATAGCTACACAGGACTGCTGCATGATGGACTCATACCTAGGTAAGTCCAAGGTAACTGTCAGTATGCAACAGAAGAACTTTCATATGTAGATTTCAATCATAGGAGGTAGGTTCATCTACTGTGTTAACAGAAGAACTTACCTATATAGGAGTCCATCATACAACAGTCAGGTACAGCAATATAAAATTACTGTAACAAGGACTTACCTAGATAGAAGTTCATTATATAGAAGTCAGGTATACATTGCTTTCTCTCTCTCCCACACATATGATGCCTCATCCCTCAAGTCTCACTCCTACTGGACAGGCTTTTTTCTCTCCTCTACAGCCAGGTTTCTCCCCGCTAAGCACCAGACATCTTGCCAGAGATATATGTCCCTCTCTCAACTCTGGGATGCTTCGCAATGTGGAGGAGATATGCATGCAATGATATTTGCAATGGGCCGCCTCTTCTGTGCTGCTTTTCCTCTGACCTGAGTGAGCCACGCAGTCACCAACTGGTGGCTGGACTAGATGGGACCCCAAAAGTTGTTCACATCAGGGAGTTCCTGTTGACACCTAGCAACCGGCTTGTTGGGCATAGATGGCGGGTTGTGGAGGCTTTGCAATGCGGTGGTGTCCCTCTTATACATTAGACAAGTCCTTGCATATTTTAAGATGTTTTCACTTTTTTCAGTGTTTCATTGAATGCTTATCCCAGTGGTATCTCGTTGTGTAGGCTGGGGTGATGGTTCGCACCATTGATCTTTGATCTTGATTCGGCCCACCCTCCCAGCTTCAGTGTATGCTTTACTGAACCTCATTAATGAAATAAACTTATGCACCAACAAGTACATTTTTTCATGATCACAGGTCTTCCAGCCAATTTGCCAAAACACAGCACAGTTGAATATAAGTCCTCACAAACACACAGCTTTCAGCCACACATAGAGGAGCTGCCCCCATTCTCTCCCCATAGACACCAGCTCTTTCTCCCTGTTTTACTGCTTAATTTTCAACAAAAACTGATAGGTAATGTCTCACTTTCCTGCCAGTGGTTACCCATGATCTAACAATTTTAAAACATGACAGGAGGCTCATATTGCTTTAAACTTTCTTTACTTCACCTCCATAGCAGCAGCTTAACAAGTAACAACCAATCAGTGGAAAGCAAAAACTATAAATAGATCTGAAGAACTGTCCCACTTCCTCTTTCTTGCTGCTCACCTCCATCTGCAAAAGGTCAGAGTATTTATTCTTCCTGATAAATATTTATTGAGAAATCAATATTATTTTACATATATTTGCTATATATATATTGTGGTTGGCTCCATTGTTTAATATTGGCTTATTTTTACCTCACAATCTTTCTTAAAATCTTGTCTACTTCCTTACTTATCGTTTCTTTGGGCTAATTCCCTTCTCCCCTTATTGTCCAGTTTGGGGTAACTCTTCCCCGCTCTTTTTCCCTTTTACCACCGTCCCTTTCTGAAAGTTTACCGTTTCGCCCGTTCGGCAGTCTCTTCTCCTCTTCCCTAAACCTTGTAAGCGCGACATCTTCCATCATCTCGCGTCTCGCGAGATTTCGGTTGACATTGGCTGTCAACGGTTTTTCCTCATTCGGCTGTCGGCCATTCTCCCCTCCGCAGCGCGCTGCTTCTCTGCACTATCCTCGAGGGTGAGCCCCTCTGTATACACTTCAGCTCTGTTTTTTCTGCCTGAGGGTGAGCCCCTCTGTATCTTAATAGCTCTGCTTGTCTGCCTGAGGGTGAGCCCCTCTTATCTTCAATATTAATTGGGCATTAAATTTATTTTAAAAGGGTGAACCCCCTTTTTGCCTCCATATTTTCTCTTTAGTCCCTGAGGTTGAACCCTCTGTTTTCATAATATAGCATTTCAATTGATATTAAGGTGAGCCCTTAATATTCTCCGCTTTGCCTCTGTTAATATTGCCTTGCACTACAGTAGTGACACTTATTGTGATTCTATTATTTCAATGGGGGACTCTCAAAAATCCTGTGGCTCTGAAGAGCTTTTGAATTTAATTAATTCTGCTGTAGCAGCATCTCTGGAAAAAGCTTTAGCTGGTGCTTTTCCACTTTTGTCTTCTTCTGCTCAGGCTGCTAATTCTGCTCCCCAAGTAGCTGAGGACTCTCCAGATTCTGATTTATCTGGTCCTGATGATTCTCATTCTGCTAAACGACACTGGAAAGGCTCGCATTCTAAACCCAACCCTGATAAAGGGAAAACCCCTGCCAAAAAGGGTAGGTTGACCTCTGCCCCTGAGGTTTATGGGGCTTCTACCTTTTCCTCGGAAGATGAGGATTTTGATTGCCCTCCTTACTTGACGGAGGTTGATACATGGCAAGCGGATCTGTCAGATATTTCAGATAACGAACTTGGTATATCTACTTCTCTACAGAAAGACGAGCCTTTCAAGGGTGAGCCCCTTGTCTCTGATTCTTTCGCTAAGTCTCACATGGATTCCCTGGAGGATTCAAAAATTTTGGATTCTTCTGGGAATCCCATGTTTGATCCACGCGGCATTCGTCATCCGCGCTCTGCAGAATGGGTTCCCCCTCCCCACATTTCGCAATATTTACATTTTTGGCTTAGACGCCCTTTAGAAAAGGAAGTTAGAACTCGTTTAAGAAACGAATGTCCGAGACCCCTCATCCCGGACAAGGTCGCTCTAACTCCTGAATTTGACCCTACCATGATTACGTTCATGGCTAAGTCAGGTAGGGACCCACGCAAAGGTCTGGAGCGTGGCCTTAAGCTAGCTCAAGACAAATTATTAGATGTTACTGGTCCTATGACGCAGATATTATATTTGGCAGACTCAGCTCTTTCATCGAATAAACCTTTGGATGCTCACTCTGTGAGAGAATGGATACAGCGTTGTATCTGCCTAGTTGGTAACGCTAATGTGGCTCTCTCTAATGAACGCCGGAAGGCTGCTCTCCTCCGAATAGATCCCAAATTAGCAGAGCTCAATGATAAAGAAATGGGACCCTCTGCCAGGGGCATGCTTTTTGGTGAACCCTTTCTTAAACAGCTTCAGAAGCATGTCAACATTTTTTCTTCTTTAAATAAGGCCCAAATATCCCTGAAGAAGGTCTTCAGACCTACCCCGCAGAGAGGTGTTTTTGGCAGGGCTGGTAGACAGCGGGGCCGTGTCTCCAGCCGCTTCTGGCCATCAGGCCCCAGGCCTTACTCCCAAGCCTTCTTTCCATCCTCTGATCCCAAGCCTCATTTTCAACCCTCAAGAGGTTCTTCCGGAATCCGTGGATTTCGTGCCAGAGGACGTTCCAGATTCCAGTCAGGTGAGTCAAATTGTTTTAAACCCTTCTTTCCCCCTACCCTCTGCTGGCAGACTTCCCTTTTTTCTTCAGAACTGGATGACTATTTCTTCAGATGTGTGGATCCTTCAGACGGTCCAAGGATTCCTGATCGATTTCGTGTCTCCACCAATTCAGGTGGTTCGACCAACCCCTCACTTTATGTCAGACGATCGTCGGCTCCTCATCTCTCAAGAACTCTTTGCTCTTCGAGACAAAGGGGCTATCGAAAGAGCTTCAGACATGGAAGGTTTTTTCAGCAACATTTTCCTTGTTGCAAAAAAGTCAGGGGAGTTCAGACCAGTAATCAACTTGAAGACCCTCAATTCTTTTGTCAAATACAGACATTTCAAGATGGAGGGCATCCATCTTCTCAGAGACCTTCTGCAGAGAGACGATTGGTTTACTCGACTAGACTTAAAAGATGCTTACCTCTCTGTTTCCGTTCACCCGACATGTCGTCAATTCCTCCGATTTCTCTGGTCCGGCGAGCCCTGGCAATTCACTTGCCTTCCGTTCGGACTCAGCTCAGCCCCATGGTGCTTTACGAAACTTCTGAAACCGGTTTTAGCCCTGTTTCGATCATTGGGGATTCGTTGTATCGTCTACTTAGACGACATTTTGTTTTTCAACGCAGACAAAGATCTGTTATCCGATCAAACTTCCTTCGCTATTCACACGCTAGAAAACCTGGGCTTCTTAATCAACCGGGACAAGTCGACTCTACTTCCGACCCGGAGGATCATCTTTCTCGGTTTCGAAGTCGACTCCATGTCTTGCAGTCTCCATTTACCTCCTGTCAAAATCTCGGCTATTCGAAAGGAATTGAAGAAGGTTCTCCGTTTATCGTCAGTTCCTCTGCGTCTGCTGGCTCGGATCGTGGGCCTTCTGTCCTCTTCTATTCAGGCCATTTTTCCAGGCCCCCTTCATTACCGAGCAATGCAACGCCTCAAGGCTCAGTTTCTCCGGAAGGATCCCTCTTACGATCAGTTGATCCCTCTATCCTCCGAAGTTCGCTCAGAGCTCAATTGGTGGCTACTCAACATGCAAGCGTGGAACGGTCGTGCCATTTTTGGTGCGACTCCGGATTTGATAATCAACTCCGATGCCAGCTTATGGGGTTGGGGGGCATCTTGCGAGGGCATCTCGACAGGAGGAGTCTGGTCTCGTTCGGAGGATTCTTTCCATATCAATGCCTTGGAGCTGATTGCAGGTTCTTTTGCCATTCGGAGTTTTGCCAAAGATCTGTCAGATTGCTGTATTCTTCTGCGCATGGACAATGTTTCCGCGGTCCAATACATCAATCGATTGGGGGGAGCCCGTTCCAAGGATTTAGCAGATGTGACCAAAGACATTTACCAGTTTTGTCTTCAGAGAAACATCTCATTACAGGCAGAGCACTTGCCAGGGGATGTCAATCTAGAGGCGGACTGGTTTTCCCGTCACTGGCGAGACACCAGCGACTGGCAATTGAATCGGGCAATTTTCGCTCACTTGTTATCCCGCAGGGGTCCTCTAACTCTGGACCTGTTTGCCTCCCGTCTCAATCATCAACTTCCAGTTTTCTTCAGTTGGCTCCCGGATCCCAGCTCCAAAGCGACGGATGCTTTCCTCCAACATTGGCCCCGGTCAGGGGCATATGCCTTCCCTCCGTTTGCCATGATCCCCAGGGTGCTTCGTCACATTCGGATTCACAGATCTGCAATTTTGTTGATAACCCCTCTCTGGCCGAGTCAACCCTGGTTTCCCGAAGTTCTGAGTCTTTCTTATCAGGACCCTCTGTTGATTCCTTCCTTCCCGGAACTTCTGATGAATCCGAAAGGGCAACTTCATCCCCTAGTACTTCTAAATCGCCTGCAGCTAGTAGCTTGGTCTCTTTCCGGGGCTCTTGGGATGTCTCAGGTCTATCGCTCACAGCTCGTCGTCTCTTCTGGGACTCCTGGGCTCCTGGCACGCGACGCTGTTACTCATCGTCTTGGGGAGTCTGGTCAGGCTGGTGTCTTCAACGGGGTTTCGATCCCTTTACTGCCCCTATTCATTGCATAATTAATTTCCTTTCCCACTTATTTGATTTGGGGAAGTCTTATAGAACCATTAATGTTTACAGATCAGCTATTTCAGCTGCCCATGTTCCAGTTTTTGGTCTGCCTGTGGGTAAAGACCCTCAAGTATGTCGTTTGTTGCGGGGTATTCGCCTTTCCCGTCCTCCCGGTCCTAGGTACTCTTCTCTCTGGGACGTCTCTGTTGTCCTTCTTTTTCTTCGATCTTGGCCTGACAATGATCTTCTATCCCTTCGCCAGCTTTCGGCTAAACTAACTCTCCTTCTCTGTCTGCTTTCGTTCCGTCGTATCTCTGACGTCAGAGCTTTTGATTATGACGGGATCGTTTTCTCTCCTGATGGTGTTGTTTTTTCTATATCTCGAAGGACGAAGTCCAATTCTAGTGCTATCTCTTACCCCTTTTTTCCAGCTGATCCCAAGTTGTGCGTAGCAACTTGTCTCCGTTGTTACCTGGACAGGACTGCTGCTTTTCGCCCTTCAAATTCAAGACAGCTTCTAATATCTTACGTGCGTCCTCACAATCCGGTTTCTTCTTGTACCTTGGCCCGTTGGGTCAGATGGCTTTTATCCTTGGCCGGAATCGATGTCTCCTTTGGAGCTCATTCAGTTCGCGGTGCAGCTGCCTCTGCGGCTTTTTCTTCTGGCGCTTCTTTAGCTGATATTCTTCATTGTGCAGACTGGTCCCGGGAGTCTACGTTCCGGACCTTCTATTTCCGTCCGTCTTCTCATCCGAGCTCTGTTCTACTTTCGGAGCGTTAAAAATGCAATATGAGCCTCCTGTCATGTTTTAAAATTAGGGATTATCCTAGCCTTGGTGACGAGATAATCTAAATTTTAATAATGACAGGAGGCGAATATTTCCCTCCCCAATATTACATTCCCAACCCTTCTTTTTCTTCTCTTTATTTTATCTGTATTAAAAATTTGATGTCTTGCTTATTTGTTGTGATAATAATTTGATATGTTTGATTATTACACCTGTTTATTGTGCATTCAATGATATATGTATCATCTTAGGTTCTGTATGACTTGGTAATACCACAATTCTATTCTTTTCCTGTTTTTCAGCTTAATTGGCTTCATTATTCTGTCACATACATTCAAGTTTTTCTACGTCTATGTTCAAGTTTTCTACGACTTCTGCTTCTTCATGTGGGATCTACTGTGTGATACTCAGTCATGTCAAGTTTCCTGCTCCTTTTGGTTCCAGTAGGTTCGCTTCAAGAAAGAGGAAGTGGGACAGTTCTTCAGATCTATTTATAGTTTTTGCTTTCCACTGATTGGTTGTTACTTGTTAAGCTGCTGCTATGGAGGTGAAGTAAAGAAAGTTTAAAGCAATATTCGCCTCCTGTCATTATTAAAATTTAGATTATGTCGTCACCAAGGCTAGGATAATCCCTAATTTTCACCTCACTTGGAAATGCGAGGAATAGCCAACGAGTGCAGCATCCACTCTCACTGGCTTCTGAATATACACAGTCGCACAAGCTATGCCGAGATGCATAGCTTACTGTGTGGCTGCATATTGCTTTGTCGCCTCTCGAGATTTCAGAGACTCAAGGGGGGCAGCCCGGGAAGCGCAGCCATGCTGGAAACAAGAAAGCTGAAAGGCTGAGTAATGAAAGCTCACATCATTGCAATTTCCCCCAACTTGGTGGGCCAGTAGGTGTGACAGGCCATTGCCAGGTGCCCCTCAAAATCTGGCACCCTAGGGAAGTGCCTTCTCTGCCTATTGATAAATCCGGCCCTGTTAGTTACATAATATGGCAATAGCATGCTGAGCTTGCCATACCAAGTCTACCTACTATACACATGTTCTAAAGTATTTTGCTTTCTCTTTGTATCTGAATCTCTTTGTACTTTATAATGGAGAGAGAAACTCTGATTACTATCACAAAGAAAATTCATATGGCAGCTGGGGTGGAAGATGTGAATGAACCGACAGAAGTTGTTCAAACTTCCAAATATAAAGATCCAGTTCCAAGTTTTGATAAGCAAACCTAATGAAGAAAAAGTACATTTAAACACCTTGAGTGCAAACAGGTTTGACCAAAATAAGATAAAAGTAAAATAAGGGTACATATATGCAACCAATATTCACCAACATTTGTTGCATGTCAGATACCGTAAAATCTCGGGTATAATACGCACAATTTTACCCCTCTTCACCTTATGTGAAGTGGGGGGTGCGTATTATACCCGAAAGTTTTTTACAGACTTTAAAAAAAAAAAAAGAAAAGTTAGCGCTTCCTGCTCCCTCTCTCTCCCTGCAATCTGGTGATTAAGTAAGACTTACTTTTTGAGGCTTTTATGGTGTACCGGTATCTGAAAATAGATCCCTCTCTCCCATCTCCCTGCGGGCGGCACGCTTGCATCTGCCACCCGCTTCCTTCAAATCGGCTTTCAGGACCTTGAGATCCTCACATAGGAGGAAGGTCCTGAAAACCGATTGAAGGAAGCGGGCGGCAGATGCAATCGTGCCGCCCGCAGGGAAGATGGGAGAGAGGGATATTTTTTCAGATACCGGTACACCATAAAAGCTTCAAAAAGTAAGTCTTACTTAATCACCAGATTGCAGGGAGAGAGAGGGAGCAGGAAGCGCTAACTTTTCTTTTTTTTTTTTTAGTAAGGGGAAAACAAGGGTGCGTATTATACATAGGCACTCTTGTTTTCCCCTAAATCTTGGGCATAATAAACACCTGCGTATTATACACAGGTGCGTATTATACCTGAGATTTTACGGTATTTGATTGCATTTTCTATATTTAGTAATTTGACTAGCATCTAATGGTTCAAGTATATGAAGTCATGTTTTAACCCTTTGAGTGTCAAAGGGGTACGGAATTCAAAGGGTTAATAAATTAAGGGCTTGTGCCTCTAATATAAGAATTTAAACACACAGCTGACCTATAGAGAATTTTACATACCTGAATATGCAAATCTCTTAGATGCTAGAGAGGGCTGCAATGCAATGCTTCACAATGAAATGGTGACCACTGTAGCATACAATGGTGTCAGTCATGAAAGCGCAATTATATTTGCACAAAATACAAATCATATTTTCCCTCTATTAAACATGACCATCTAGGTTTGAATAACTAAAAGTTTATGTTATATATGTTTGCAAATGAGCAGTCCTTGAGTGCCAGATAGGTATTCAAAACATTGGCACTCAAAGGGTTGATGAAATAAGAGCAGTGTGATTTCAAATCTTTTTTTCAAGTTATTTGTGACATGTAGTTGCTAAATCATAATATTAAGTTTCACAGTGCCACCTACTGGTATCTTGTTAATCTACAATTTGCTTTTACATTTCATACTGCAGGGTAATATTTTCCTAAGATTATGGTTTTCCTTTGGCCAAACTAAGTTATATTAGGTTAAATTGCAGGTATAAAGAGGGCAATTAATTGGTTAAATAACTGTGCACATTATTGTGTTGAGCAACATTAAAACTGCTCATATATAATAGATTTCCATCTAATTTGCAAATTGCATCTAATTAGCACCGTATAAGCTTTTGGGGACCTATCTAGCATTTTAGGGTTTAAAAACTCTAGTTCAAGCAATAGTCATTTCCATTTGTTACTTAGCTTTGCTCCACAATTGCACCGTTTTTACTGTCTGTATAAGTCCCAGAGTTTACTAGTTATTCGAACCAGTGTAGCACAAAGCACAGCCAAATATGTATCTGCAAACAGATACTAAAATATCCTTTCTTATGAATGATATGTTAGACAGAGAAGTGGATGAGTTTCACTGCGAGAGTTGAAGGTCCCCAAATGAACAGGGGTTTTAGTCAACCTAATGCTTTATTAGCACAGTGCAATTGCAGTTACTATTAGGGAAATAAGTACCACTGCATGCTCTAAGCTGGCTTTAAGACTTGAGGCTTTAGGCATCAGATCAGAGGCTTTAGCCCCATCAGCAATCAATACAAAAACTGTCTTATGGAACAATTCAACCTCCTGAGTATAGGAGCAACTAAGCTATACATTCAGTGATATACAGCAGAAGACTCCAAGCACTATGTCTAGGTTTCTCAGAAAAATATGGGGACAAGAGAACACAGAGATACTTGATAATACACCAGGTTGGACCTATGAGTTACATGACTTCTGAACATTTTATCATCAATGAATGTAATGCTGAAGACTGCAAGATATTACATTTAGGACACAGAAATCCATAGGTGGAAAACAGGTTTAAAGGGATAGTAATGTTTCACAATAAAAGCAGCTCCAATTAATCTTCATAGTATTTGGGCTTTGGAGAGTGTTATTTCACTGCTGTCAGAGTTGTAGTTCAGGAGTAATTGAATGATAAAGTATCCCCCTCCCACCACTTTTACTGATGTAACACTGCTCACCTCAGAGCAAGACTGTCCGGTTGGAATGCAGAGAGGGACAATCTTCAATTATCATAAGGGAAAACCTGAAAAACCTGTCAAGGGGGGCAGGGTTTGCATTGTTCTAACAGTAAGAAGATTGTCCCTTGCTGTGAGCTGTCCAGTCCCAGGACCAGATTCCACATCTGAGGGGAAGTGGCTTACACTAGGTAAAAGGGGCGGAAGGGGGAAATTTTATCATTTAATTACTCTTGAACTACAACTCTGACAGTATTGAAATAACACTCTCCATGGCCCAAATTCTATGAAGATTAATTGGAGCTGCTGTTTTTGTGAAACATTACTATCCCTTTAAGTTACTGTGTTGACAAAAATATCAGAGAAAGGGGACTTGGGGGTTATTACAGATGACTTCAATGTAGGCAAGCAATTCAATAAAATAGTGAGGAAAGCAAACCAAATTTTGGTTGTATAGGAAGAGACATTAGCAGCAGGAAGAGAGATGTACCAATAATCTATAGATCACTGGTAAAACCTGACCTGGGGCTCAATTCTATTCGCCCCTGGTAAAACAGCCGTTAAGGGGAAAAAAAGGACTGACCGATAAACAGCTATCCTATAGCTGGCGAGGTACATAGAACAACTCACATTTTGGCCCAACACACGTTGTCGGTTTTTGTTCCCACAACTTGTGTTAAATAGCGTGAATTGTGTGAGCATCAAAGGAAAAAAGTCAACTCTCATTGTGAGCTCAAAACATTCACCCTCTCCGCACCTCCCATACACTAACCCTACACTATCCCTAACATGAACGCTTAAATAATACTACCCCAACACTATTCTAACACCCATAAATGTAATCTTTAAAATAAATAAAATGGAGTAGTTTCTTTTAAATAAAGCCCCCAAAAGATGCCACAGTTAACCCTTTGAGTGTCTGAGGGGTATCCCTCCAGCGATCAAAGGGTTTAAAAAGTGTGGCATCTGTCCTCCGGTTATATTTTTTTTGTTTTGCCATTAAAAGGAAAAAAAAAAAAAAAGTTGTTTATTGTCCATGTGTATTAAAAAAAGAATTACGGCCACATTTCCCCTTTGCCGCTGCTGCCTCCACTGCCTACCTCTTGGGCCGTTGCCCGAGTCATACTGCGAGAATTTTCAACAGAGACTGGCTTTTATATGCCAGTCTCTGTTCAAAATAATTAGCTTCCTCCAATTGGTTGCGATGTGTGTTTAATCACCTCCCAGCCAATCAGTTTCTAGGGGGCTTTGTTATCCCCTGCTAGAAGCTGATGTGAGGTGGCATAGAAAAGCTATTCTCTGTTCAAAATTCTCACAGTATGACTCGGGTAATAGCCCTAGAGGTAGGCGGGGGCTCTGTCTGTCTGCATGTGGAAAGGGGGAGACATGTCTGGAATTCTTTATTTTAATACAAATGGACAATAAAATGCCTTTTATTTTTTAAAAATAGCAAAAAAATTCCACACTTTTTAAACCCTTTGAGCGGCGGAGGGGCACTCAGAGGGTTAACTATGGCATCTTTTGGGGGCTTTTTTTGTTAGTTAACATACATAACTACTCATTTAATTTTTTTTTAGAAGATTGTGAAGAGAAGAAGGGAAGAAAGAAGACAGAAGATTAAAAACGATGGCCAGTAGCTGCTCAAGATGCTGAGGACCCCGCTGGACACCAGGATAACTGGTAAGTTTGTTTTTCCAGGACATATGTTAACTCTTGGTAGATTACCACCTTAACGACCCTTGACGGTCCTGGCACGTCATGGGTGGATTTGCATTAAAGGGATAGTAATACTTCGTTTTAGCTTTATTTTATTTTGTAGGTATTAAAAAAACACGAAGAACGATATAAGTCTTATCTCTCAAACCTTTATGGTTTGAGAGATATTCACAAGCAAAGTTTCCCCCTCCCTCCCCTTTTACCTAGTGTAAGCCATCTCTTCTCAGATGTGGAATCTGGTTTTAAGACCAGACAGATAACAGAAGGCGACAATCTTCTTCCTATGAGAACAATGAAAGCCCTGCCCCCCTTGACAAGTTTTTCAGGTTTTTCCCTTATCTTAATTGAAGATTGTCCCTCTCTGCAGTCTACCTGGGCACCTCCCTTCTGATCTGGCTGAACAGTGTTACATCAGTAAAAGGGACGGGAGGGGGATACTTTGTCATTGAATTACTCTTGAACTACAACTCTGACAGAATTGAAATAACACTCTCCAAAGTCCAAATACTATGAAGATTAAGTAGAGCTGCTTTTATTATGAAACATTACTATCCCTTTAAGGACCCATGACGTGCCAGGACCGTCATGGAATTCCGGGCTCCCCGCGCGGCTGCACTCCATTCAGGGAGTCCAAAAGCGGATGTGAAAAAAAAAAAAAAAAAAAAAAAAGTGGTCCGTGGTCCTTAAGTGACGGCCGCGTGTGTGCGCGGCCGGTCCTTAAGGGGTTAACCTATAAGTGCCAGTGTGGTATGCAAATGTTTTTATCATAAAAGTAATTATTACACTTTCAGAATATATTGTACATTTTACAGAAACACATTTTTTCTTATTTTTAAGTACTTGGAAAATATGAAATAAGCATTGTATGTTGTGGTAATGGCAGATGTCCTGGTTTCCCTAGTAGTGGTGCATTCCAGCTGTCCTCTGCATTCTACCTTCAGTTCTGTGGTCTGGTAAGAGCCCTGTTGGGGACAAGTAGTGTACTGCATTCAAGTTCTTTTCTTGCTCTCTGTCACTCTCTGTCTGCCTAAACTCTCAAGCTCCACAAGGTGGCAGCTTTGTTCTGTTTTAGGTATTAATATTTCCAGTCTGTCTGAAGTCTACATTACAGTATTTGTGAAATTGCTTCTTAATTAAGTAAATGACTCTGTTGTTATATCCTGTGCTCTAAGCTAACCTGTGTTTTCTTCCACAGATACAAGATAATGGAGATTGCAATTCATTTGAGGACACAATTTGCTCACAGGGGATCTTGAATTAAAATATATTTAACTGTCTAGTGTGAGCTTGCATGAGAAAAACACAGGACTTTGTACATGTACCCATCCATGCACTGTAAACATACACTTACTCCCTTTTAAACTGATAAAGGATGGGGGGGAGATGCAATAAGGTGTTATAGGGAGGTAACATATTTGATGAGGCTGAAAGAAGACATCCAGTGGAAGGAAAAAAAAACAAAAACAAAACATTGAAGCCATTTCCAATTAAGCCCCAAATGGGTAAAAAAAAAAATTTATTACAAATTAATCAAAGGTCAAAGAAGGGAGGGAAATCCCTGTACTACCTACAGAGACCCTTTTTTCCTTCCGGTCTCCTTGGTAGCACACCTAGAGAGAAAACAAAGCTCAAGGCGCTAGAAGGGGGGGGGGGGGTCACATGCTGCCTGAAGCACTTTCTGCTCAAAAGCAGAATCCTCCACTGCTTGCAGGTCTAAACGGTAATGCCGGACAAAAATGTGGATATTTCACCAGGTTGCAGCCCTACAAATTTGCTCCACTGATGCTTGCGCCTTCTCAGTCCAAGAAACTGAAACCGATCTGGTTGAATGGGCCTTGATACCAGATGGAGGATCAGAGTTAGATGCAGTATAAGCTTCCGCTATTCCTGTTCTTAGCCATCTTGCGATAGTAGATTTTGAGGATATTTTACCCTTGGAACTGCCAAAAAAAATTTACAAAAAGGGACGATGAGGTCCTGAAGTCTGTCGTCCTCTGAATGTAGCACAGGAGGCATCTTTTAACATCTAGGCAATGAGGACTTGACTCCTCTGCAGTTTGAGAGTGCGGAAAAAATACTGGTATACACAACTCCTGACCCCTGTGAAATGAAGAGGCCACCTGTAACGGTTTGTTTGACACTCAGACACAGTAGGTTTAGATAAAACACAGTTTTATTGAACAGTTGCAGAAAACAATAACCCTCACAGGTCCAGTAATATATGACACAATATAGTACTGACACAGGACAGGTATATGCAAAGTACAGCAACACAATATACTGACACAGGTCAGGTCACTTTCGTGTGATACTCAAGCTAGGCAGCACAGAATGGGTTACTATTAGGCCAGGAGGACTGACAGGCCCTAATAGAGCGAGCCCTTTAAGACTCTCACTCTGCAGAGAGTGCAAAATATTGAGTAACGCAATAGACAACGGAGACCAGAGCAACTTGTGGACTGCCGTAGCAGTAGCGGAGGACTGGCAACAAGCCCGGAGAGGTACCCAACCGGAGACTGCACGGATAGATAGCAGGTGGACTTGCACCTACCCCGAAGGGGTTAACAACGCTCAGACCAATGTCGACTGCTCGATCAGGTGAACTGCCTGAGGCACCCAGAGTAAGCCCAACCTCAGCGTGAATGGCAGGAAGAAAGGTCAAGCATATCATGGTGCACGGATTGGAAGGAACACACCAGCAATGTTGCCTGGGCGACACCGACAAGCGTATAGTGGTATGAGGGTCACTGTCCGGAGACAGAGAGGATCCTGGATAACAACCCCAACCGAGGACTGTATGGGGCGTGTCAGCAGGCAAGATGCACGGCCAAAGGAGCCCAACCAGGCCGGGTCGGTACACAGAGCAGGAACGTCAGCCAATCCGAGTCAGTACACAGAGAAGGAACATCAGCCGGGCCAGGTCGGTACACAGAACAGGAACGTCAGCCAATCCGGGTAGGTACACAGAGCAGGAACATCAGCCGGGTAAGTACACAGGCAGTAACGAGATGCAGAGTAGTCAGGCAATCTGGGTTGGTACAGAGAGATCACACGAAAACAGGAACAAGCGCTGGTAACGGAAACACCATGAAAGGGCACCGGAGAAGTGACAAGACCCAGTATTTAAGGACAAATACTGGGCGGGACAAAGTCACTTCAACCAATAGGCGTAAGCAGAAGTGGAAACTGACAGAATGTTGCCAGCATAGCAAGGGCACCGTGATAGTACCCCCCTCTCAAAGACCCCCCCTCCTTGAAGAGGGGCCGGTTTCAGAGGGTATTTGGAATGAAAACTACGCAGCAATCTGGGAGCATGGATGTCACTGTGATCAACCCAGGAACGCTCTTCAGGGCCATAGCCCTTCCAATGGACCAAATATTGCAATTTTCCTCTATATCTTCGTGAATCAATAATGCTTTGAACTTCGTACTCCTCCTGACCCTGAACTTGAACAGGACCGGGGACCGCAGGAGTGGTAGTGTAACGGTTGCATATCAAAGGTTTCAGAAGGGATACATGGAACACATACGAGACTGCGTACGAGACTGAGTTAATTTTGCTTATAACCTTAAAGGGACCAATGAACCGGGGAGCCAACTTATTACAAGGAACTTGCAAATTGAGGTTTCTGGAGGATAACCATACCCTATCCCCAACCTGGAAGGAGACCGCCGGCAACCGTCTGCGATTAGCGTGGGGCTGATAATGCTGGAACGAATTACTGAGGGCCCTCTGTACCTGTGCCCAGGTGGAGCGGAGTTGCTCGATATGCTCATCCAGAGCTGGAATCTGCTGCGTCTGAAATGAGTCCGGGAGCAAGCATGGCTGGAACCCATAGTTGATGAGAAACGGGGAGCTCCCAGACGATGAATTAACCGCACAGTTTCTGGTGAACTCTGCCCATGGCAACAGGTCGGCCCAATTATCATGATGATCGGACACAAAACAGCGTAAGAATTGTTCTAATCTCTGATTGGCACGCTCAGCGGCTCCATTGGTCTGGGGATGGTAGGCAGACGAAAAGGACAGCTGTGTGCCCATCTGGTCACAGAATGCTCTCCAAAATCTGGACACAAATTGGCTCCCGCGGTCTGACACCAGCACCCTGGGTACCCCATGCAACCAGGACACCTCTCTGGCAAAGACAACAGCCAACTCCTGGGCCGAGGGGAGGCCAGGAAGGGGCACAGGGTGGGCCATCTTGTAAAATCTATCGACCACCATCAGGATGAAAGAGTAACCCCTAGACACTGACAGTTCTCCCAGGAAGTCAATAGAAACGTGGGACCTGGTTGAAGTAACCCAACTGGGAGGTGTCTAGGGGACTTGGCATGGGCACATGTTGTACAAACTGCAGTGAATGCGGTACTGGTTGAAGTAACCCAACTGGGAGGTGTCTAGGGGACTTGGCATGGGCACATGTTGTACAAACTGCAGTGAATGCGGTGCAGTCAGCACATAGAGAAGGCCACCAGAACAGTTGTGAAAGAGACCAAATCAATTGATCCCTCCCAATGTGCCCAGCTGCCCGAGATGCGTGGTATGTCTCAAGTAAGCAGGTACGGAATGGCTCAGCTACAAAGCACTTGCCCACTGGGGTGTCAGGGGGTGCAGCAGCCTGGGTAGCAAGAATCTCCTCCCCCAGTGGCGAAGTGATACTGGTACATAGGTAGCCAAAATGTGATCAGGCTGAATGACGGGTGGGAAATTTTTACTGGCTTGTCCAAAACTTCTGGCCTGCTGCCTGTGGTGTTTAGCCGTGAGTCTTTCACGGATGAGGGAATCAATTAGTATATCGAAATCAATAAACTCATCCAGATCGTTAGGCACATCTCTGGCTGCCGTCTCATCTTTAATATGGTCAGCGAGTCCCTGAGCAAATGCTGCCACCAGCGCCTCATTGTTCCAACCTACCTCTGCTGCCAATGTACGAAATTCAATAGCGTAATCTCCCACTGTACGAGAACCTTGGTGTATCTCCATTAATCATTTGGCAGCAAAGGCAGCTCTACCAGGGACTTCAAACACTCTGCGGAAGGCAAGCACAAACTCCATGAAGTTCTTAGTGCAAGGATTGGCAGATTCCCATAAGGGGTTGGCCCATGCCAGGGCTCTGCCCGTCAGTAACGATGTCATAAAGCCCACCTTACTGCGGTCATTAGGAAAGGCTTGGGGAGTTAGCTCCAGAAAAATTTCCAGTTGGTTAATAAACCCTCTGCACAGGGTGGGTTTGCCATCGTACGTTAGTGGTAAAGGAGCTGTGGTGGTTAACCCTTTACACTAGGCCACTTGCGTCAGGGATTGAGCTCCCGGTGTCGAAACGGGGGAGACCACTGAGGCTTGAACCAGTTTATCAAGATGAGCAGTACGCTCTAGAATGGTTTATACGGCCAGTGCCAACTGGTCCAAACGCTGTTCATGTAAATCCATCCTCCAATGGATGCTTTGTGCATTACCTTCACCTGTACCGTCTGAGGTCATGGCCCTTTCATTCTGTAACGGTTTGTTTGACACTCAGACACAGTAGGTTTAGATAAAACACAGTTTTATTGAACAGTTGTAGAAAACAATAGCCCTCACGGGTCCAGTAATATATGACACAATATAGTACTGACACAGGACAGGTTACAGTAAGATATTCCCACACGGGTCCAGTATATGCAAAGTACAGCAACACAATACACTTACACAGGTCAGGTAACTTTCACGTGATACTCAAGCTAAGCACAGAATGGGTTATTATTAGGCCAGGAGGACTGACAGGCCCTAATAGCGCGAGGCCCTTTAAGACTCTCACTCTGCAGAGAGTGCACAATATCGAGTAACGCCCCAATAGACAACGGAGACCAGAACAACTTGTGAACTGCCGTAGCAGTAGCGGAGGACTGGCAACAAGCCCGGAGAGGCACCCAACCGGAGACTGCATGGATAGATAGCTGGTGGACTGGCACCTACCCCGAAGGAGTTAACAACGCTCAGACCAATGTGGACTGCTCGATCAGGTGAACTGCCTGAGGCGCACAGAGTAAGCCCAACATCAGTGTGAATGGCAGGAAGAAAGGTCAAGCGTATCGTGGTGCACGGATGAAAGGAACACACCAGCAATGTCGCCTGGGTGACACCAACAGATAACGGAGACTAGACTGCAAGCGTATAGTGGTATGAGGGTCACTGTCCGGAGACAGAGAGAATCCTGGATAACAACCCCAACCGAGGACCGGATGGGGCATCAACAGGAGAGATGCACGACCAAAGGAGCCCAACCAGGCCGGATCGGTACACAGAGCAGGAACGTCAGCCAATCCGAGTCGGTACACAGAGCACGAACATCAGCCGGGCCAGGTCGGTACACAGAGCAGTAACGTCAGCCAATCTGGATCGGTTCACAGAGCAGGAACTTCGGCCGGGTCGGTACACAGCACAGGAACGTCAGCCAGTTCGAGTCAGTACACAGGCAGGAACAAGATGCAGAGTAGTCAGGCAATCCGGGTCGGAACACAGAGATCACACGAAAAAAGGAACAATCGCTGGTAACGGAAACACCACGAAAGGGCACCGGAGAAGTGACAAGACCCAGTATTTAAGGACAAATACTGGGCGGGACAAAGTCACTTCAACCAATAGGCGTAAGCAGGAGTGGAAACTGACAGAATGTCGCCAGCATAGCACGGGCACCGTGATACCACCTTTGGGTGAAATTTTGGAGGCAGTCTAAGAATCACTGATTCCAGTCCAAACTGCAAATAGGGCTTTAGAATGGACAATGCTTGAAGCTCTCCTACACGTCTGGCTGATGTGAAGGCAACCAGAAGAGCCGTTTTGAAGGACAGCAGTCGTAAAGGTATAGTTTCTAGTTGTTCAAACAGCGCTGCCATAAGGGCCTTCAGGACCAGATTCAGATCCCAAGGGGCCACAGAGGGAACTGGCCTAGGTCATAGACTGGCTGCTGAATGAAGAAATCTCCACACTGTTGGATGGACCGCTAACTGTTGTCCCAAAAAACTGCCTAGGGCTGCTATTTGTACCTTCAGGGTACCAGGACTTAGAACCTTAGAGAAGCCTTCAGCCAGAAAGTCCAGAATGGCCGGAATAGATGGATACAATGGATCAACAGTGTTCAATGGCCCAAAATGAAAACCTTGACCATGTCCTATTGTAGACAGATGTAGTACTGCATTGTCTAGCTTGTAAGAGAACTGAAATCACCCCCTTGGAAAGGCCTTGGTTACACAACAGTTGGAATTCAGGAACCACGTGGAAAGACGAAGATTCTGTTCTTAGGGATGAGGTACTGGACCCTGGAAGAGGAGATCTGTCGTAGACGGGAGAAACAGGGGTTCCTCCTGTGTTATCGACTTCAGGAGTATGAACCACGGCCTCATTGGCCAATATGGGGCTACAAAGATGACTGTGGTCTTCTTGTGGTAAATTTTTCTCAAGGCAACAGGAATTAGTCTCAGGGGTGGGAAAAGATAGGCCAGATGAAAGTCCCACCTCTGTACCAGGGCATCCACTGTCAAGGGATGATCCTGGGGATATAGAGAAAAAAACTGGGGTACCTTCGCATTTTGCTTGGTGGCCATCAAGTCTATTTGAGGTATGCCCCATTTCTCCGTAAGTTCCAGGAAAATTCTTGGATGAAGAGATCATTCATGTGGTAGAATCATCCTCCAGCTCAGGAAGCCCGCCCAGCTGTTGTGCTTTCCTGGAATGTGAACCGCTGTCAATGCCATGAGGTTGGTTTCTGCCCATTTAAGAATTCTGGAGGATAAGAGAAGGAGGGTCGGACTTCGTGTTCCCCCCTGATGGGCTAGATAGCACACCACAGTCATATTGTCTGACCGGATTTTTACTGCTTTTCCCTTTATGAAGGGGGCCGCCACCTTCAAGGCTCTCCAAACAGCTAGTAGTTCCAGGTGATTTGAATGAAGATTCGACTCTGACTGGGACCAATGACCTTGAAAAGAGTGAACTCCTAGGACTGCTCCCCATCCCTGCTTGCTTGCATCCATAGTGATGACTGTCCAGTCCTGAATCCCCCAGGGCAGACCTGCTGCTAATTTGTGTCTGGACCATCAATTCAGAGAGCTTTTGACTGCTAGAGGTATGGGCACTAGATGGTGCAGGGACTGTGGATCTCTGTTTCATGAAGACAGGATCAGCTGCTGTAACGGCCTCATATGGAGTTTCATCCAGGGGACTGCTTCTATCGATGAAGACATCATGCTCCATCAGCTGATGGAGAGTTAGCTGTTTGGATAATTTTATGAGAGTAGTCTGGTCCAATAGTTTCTGCATCTTGACTGGTGGGAGGAATGTCTTTTCCACAGAGGAGCCTAGGATCATTCCTAGGAATATTTTTCTTCCGGAAGAAAACATGATTTCTGTAGATTTAATCTCCAGCCTAAAGAGGTCAGAGTTGATGTGACCAGAACCAGATGATCCATCAACAGAGCAGGTGATGCTGCTTTTATCAACCAGTCGTCCAGGTAGGGGACGACTGCTATGTCTTTTTCCCTCCGAAATGCCACTACTACCGCCATAATCTTGGTAAACACTCGTGAAGCCGATGTCAGGCTGAAGGGAAGTGCTGCAAACTGGTAGTGGGATGTAATTCCCTTGTACGTGATGGCGATTCTTAAATACTTCTGGTGAAGTGGATGAACCAGGACATGAAGATATGCGTCTTGTAAGTCCACTGTTCCCATTCTGTCTCCATAGTGAAGTATATTGAATGTGGATCTGAGGATTCCATCTTGAAATGCTCTGGAACTATGAATTGTTTCAAGAAAGTAAGGTTTACCACTAAGCGAAAACCTCCTGAGCTTTTTGGCACCAGAAAAACAGTTGAGTATGTTCCCATCTTATGACAGGACTTTGGAACTGGAATTAGAACAGTATCTTGAACCAGTTTTCGAATGACCTGTTGAAATTCTATCCTTCTGGAGTGGGAACCATGGATCAAAGTCGTGAGAAACCTTTGTGGTGGAAGAGTGTGAAAATGGATTTTGTACCTGTCTGCAATGATTCTCACTACCTAGAAATCTGTTGTAACGTCTCGCCATTGATCCAGGAAAGAACAAAGTCTGCCTCCCAGAGGAATTGTAGGCCTGACGTCAGAACTGGGATTTAGGGTAAGCATCCTGGGTCGGTTTCTGAGTCTTGCCTCCGTTTGGCACATAAGGTCTTGAAGCTGGCCTTTTACCTTTGTACGATCTCTTCTGATCCCTGAAAGGATGAAAAAAATGTCTTCTGAGGAGAAAACCTTCTATCTTGAGGCAAGAACTTTTTCTATTTAGAAATATTCTGAAGAAGAGCATTTAGTTCCTTCCCAAAGAGGAAGTCACCCTCAAAGGGCATATCACACAGCTACTTTTTGAGCCACATCCGCTGCCCATTGCCTGAGCCAAAGGGCTCTGCGACCAGCTGCAGAGAACGCAGTGGCCCTGGACGAAATCCTAACATTCTCCATGGAAGTGTCGCAGAGAAAATCTGCAGCTAGGCGGAGCATGTATGTGGACTTTAAAAGTTCTTGCTTGGGTACTTTATTAACAAAATCTTCCTCCAGCTGTAAGAGCCAGAGTCTCAGGGCTCTAGAAACGCAAGTAGAAGCGATACTAGATCTAAAGGAAGCTTCATTTTTCTGACAAAGTGCAGTCTCTAGCTTCCTATCCATGGGATCCTTGAACGCAGATCCATCCTCCACTGGGATAGTAGTCTTCTTGGTTAGACATGCCACATGGACATGTACCTTGGGAATCCTATCCCAGAGGACTGAATCTTTGGGATCAAATGGAAATAAGCTTTTAAGCTTCCTAGGAAAAGAGAGACGCTTCTCTAGAACTGCCCACTCTTGTTTGATAAGCCCTGAGACTACCTCATGGACTGGAAAAAAATTATGTTTTTTTCTTGTACCCTAGGTGGAGCTCATCTGTTACTGACCTTGGTTGTTTATTTTCGTGATGTTAAGGGATGCCCGGATTCTCTTCATGAGGGAATCCACGCATTCTGCTGGAAAAAGGTAGGAATCTTCCCTGTGACCCTCGTCAGACCTTTCTGAAGAAGTATCTGTATCCGACGCCTCTATATGTCTTCTAGAAGAGGATCCTTCTCTGGAAACAACGGGGACAGACGTACCTTCCATTTCTTCCTCTGCCCTGAGATTTTTCCAAGTTTCCTTGGTGACTTGAGGAGAAGAGACAGATCAGGGATGTCATATCTGTAGGTATAGTGGCCAGAGAAGGCTGAGGAGATTGTGGGACTATAGAAAGGTTGACCTCAACCAGACAGGAGGGACATAACTTTTTAAGATAACCATCTTGTAGTGTAGTCTTACAGAGGAGACAAGCTTGTGCATCCATCTGTGGAAAAAAAGATATACATGCAGCATGTATATAAGAACAAGAGAACATGCCCATAAGATAGATTCAAATGAACATACATGACCTCTTAGTACCAAAAGAATAGGTACTTACAGTTTGCAGTGGTTAAATCTGCTGGGGCTGGCCTGGCTTGCTGTGCTGCAAGGGGGGGCCGAGTGATACCTTGTTGCATCATAAATACCCTGCCTCGCCGTTCAAACCCGGTAATAAGACTCCCAGGATGCACAGAGCATGACTTCCAGTCTGTGGAATGCACAGACCGGAAGTGCCATAGGCCAGCATAGTAATATGCATTTCAGCGCCGGAAGAGAACAGAGACTGGGCATGCTACAGAAAGACAGCTAACTGCTGCTTATAAAGTAATTTATGGATACCCAGCGGGGCACCCGAAACACAGGAACAGGGGGATGGCTCAGGAGACACGCTCCCTCCAGACTCGTCCGCGATGGCTCTGCATCTGGAGCCAACGAGGTACACAGCGGGGTCCTCCAAAAAACAAAAAACAGGACATTGATACCTACCTAGGGAGGACAAGTAAAAACACTGGGGATGGTGAGGGAGGGAGGTCCCTTTTATAAGTTTTTACCTGTCCTAACTAAGGAGGAGGGGCTTACTCTCTTGGTTGCTACCAAGGAGACCAGAAGGAAAAAATGTATTTCCTGACTCCAAATGGCAGATAGTTCCCTGGTTCAACAACCTATTTGCTTTGAAGCCAACCGTCATAATTCTCAATATTGTTCTGTGCAAGATAGACATCCATTACTTTTTTTAAAAGCAGTTACAGTATCTGATGCACAGCATCCCGAGGCAAAGAATTCCATAGCTTCCCTGCTCTTACTGTAAAAAAAATCCCTGCCTTTTTTAGTCGATAGAATATTTACACATTTATCAGTGATAGAATACAAGTATATGCCATAGAAATGTACACCTGTGCACCAGGGGGTTATCCATAAAGGCATGATAAGAGGTTATAAAGTGAAGACTTCTCCAGCTATATCACTTCTCCATTTACCATGTTATTCTATCTCTGTATGTCTATTCCCTATTGTACGGCTCTGAGGAATAAGCTGGCACTATATAAATAAAGAATAATAACAATTATTGAGTCTATGCACTAATATATCTACAGTCCTGGAGATCTTAGTGCATAGGTTATATAGTATAACAGTGGAAATGGAGAAGTGACATCACTAGAGAAGTCATCTCCGCTTTATAATAGATGAGAGTTGGTACCGTGTTAGCCGTAGAAATACAGGATGCAAAATTTTTTTGTAAAGTTGATACCTTTATTGGCTAACTAAACAGATTTAAAATGCAAGCTTTCAAGACTTCTCAGGTCTCTTCCTCAGGCATGTTATACAGATGAATATGAAAACTTCTCTCTTAAATACAAGTACACATTACATTGTTTATAATGGAAATCAGATAACAACGTTAGTCCAGATACCAATTCCTTGATCAGTCAATGGTAGAGGATGTGATTTAAATAGCATTCTTCCTCTGGGTCCAGGTATTTATGATTCCAGAGGGACTGTCGTAAAAGTTAATTCACCATTAAGTACTGTGACAGGAATTCCCTGTCCCTGTTCATGCCATAGGTCAAAGAGTCAAATTGTAACATTAATTTTACCTCCCATAATTTTCTGTCCCTCTGATTGCGAAATTGTCCCATTAGTACAGTCAATTTAATATCCCTGATACTGTGCCCACTTTGGCAAAAATGTTCTCCCACTGGTGTCTCTGTCTTTTTGTTGTTAATACTGGATCTGTGGGAATTAAACCTCTTATGTAATTTATGTCCCGTTTCCCCCACATAAAGAGCTGTTGGGCATTTTGCACACATGATAATGTATATTACATTGGATGATTTGCAGGTGAAATTACCATTGATCTTATGGTGCAACTGGGTGTTTGGGATAGGTATCTTGTCTGTGGTATAAATGTGTGCACAGGTTTTACACCTACTTTGTAGGCAGGGTAATGTGCCATTTTTTGTATTTTTGTTCAGGGCACTCCTTACCATCAGTTGCTTTAAATTGGGAGGCTGTCTGAAGGAGAGTAAGGGAGGCTGTGGAAATATGTTCTTAAATATGTTGAACAAAAATACAAATACATCTGTATAACATGCCTGAGGAAGAGACCTGAGAAGTCTTGAAAGCTTGCATTTTAAATCTGTTTAGTTAGCCAATAAAGGTATCAACTTTATAAAAAAATGTTGCATCCTGTATCTCCACTTTATCACATACACTTGTACTCCATTACTCTTTCACTGATAAATGTGTAAATTTGACCCAATAAGAAATATGCGATTTACTTAACAGAGGGAAATACTAACTTATTTTCTTGTTAAACCAGAGATTATCAATCCTAGTCCTAAAGGACTACTAACAGTGCAAGTCTGATAAAGATAACCTCTCTAATTCCAGTGGAGCCTAGGCACTAAAATCTCTTCAATATGATACCTTAGTGTATACATGCTATAGAATAACCTAGGAGTTGGAAAATTAGAACACCCAGGTCTTAAGGATTTCACAGCTTGAGCCAAATGAGTCAATAAGAGGGCAGGTGTGACCAGTGCTGCTGGAGCTAGTTCAACTACCCGAAAGATGTTGAAGCTTGAAAGTGAAGCTGGTGAGCAGTGTCAGTTGCAGATATAATCTTGCTGTGGCCTCATTTGTGAGCAAAAGTGACAAACGCAATGTCAAATACCCAGGGTCCAGTTGACCCAGATCTGGTTAATACTCAAGGAATGTGGGCAGCTAGAAAGGCTGGCAGACACGGAAGAAAAAAGTGGGCGGAGCTGCAGATATAGGCCATTAATTGCCAGTCCAGGATATGAAATAGAAGGCTCACTAAAAATACACACAGCTCGATGCTATACCAGCAGTGACGAGAGGAGGCAAAAAAACAAGACCTGGTAGTAGTACTAGTGTAGTTTAACCCTTTAGTGCCAAATAGGTATCCATCGCATTTCCCTCTGGCACCCAAAAGGTTAAACTGTTGTGGCCTAAAGTACACCCTAAGAATGCCCTGCATAATCCCTGACTACACTTCCAATAATCCCCAGCAAAATTCGGCTACGTGCACACCCTCTCTAGCTAACAGACCGGTCTGTTTACACAATCCCCGCCCTTTCGCCGCGTGTACTTCCCGGATTGTACCACAGCTGCTTCCGTGTGGAGATGGAGAAGGAGCCGGGTATTTGGGCCTTGCTAGAACGAGCGGTGAGTGGCAGTAGGGTACAGGCGATTTGTGTAAGAAGTGGATCTGTAATGTGCAGGCAGCCAGGTTGCACAGGGAACTGACCTCACTATGTGTGTAATGAGGCGTAAAGCACGTGTGACTGGGACAACGCGTTTAGAAAAATTGTGATACGGGGCGCTGCGGAGTTAACGTCTGCAAGTCTTGAGTAGGATACTGACGTCATATTGTATATGTAAGAGAGAGATGTAGCGTTAGTGTATGGAGTTCTGTGTAACTGGGGCTGCAATGTGAGCAGTGAGACGCTGTGCAAGTGTAACTATGGTAGTGAACTCGGCGTGTGTCAGAATGTGTAGCGTGTATATAAGGGTATCACATTTGTGTGTGCTTAGTACTGGTACACTGTCAGTTGTACTCTAACAGTAAAATTCCTTAGTAGTTTATTTTCAATACAATAAAAACCTAAAACCATCGTTCAAAGCTTAAAACAGTGAACACAGACTATATATTCACATAAGAGGCAGTGAAGTGTGGAGACTGACTTGGTTCACATGTAGAGCAATGGGTTGCTTACTCCTGTGGCACTCAAATGGTTGAAATGGGTTATGGTGATTCCTAGAACGAGGAAAAAGGAAAAGCGCTATCTGAATATGTTTACCAGAAAAAGGTATATAGAGGGTACAACGGAACACAATAAGAAGCAATAAAAAAACCTCAAATAAGATATATAATATATATTCTCAAATAAACATCCCCAGATAAGTCCAAAATGCAGTGATTGCAAAACACACTTGAGATGTGTGTGTGTATATGTATGTGTGTGTGTGTGTGTGTCCTCTGCATCTAACACAATTATGTATCCAGAACAAATGGCATTGCATTGAAGCGCAGCCTTAACATCTATGAGCTGCCTGTACATTTTTTGAACAGTTGATTATCTCTTCTGCCTACACATGTATGCACTCTGAGAGGTGTGAGAGACATGCTCCATTGAGGAGAAAGATGGTTTTGCACTGAAGTGTATGCTAACATTAGGAGCTTGTATGCTTCCTGGATATCCATGGGTGTTGGATGTTCACCCTTAAACACCATATCATAAAATTAAACTTAAATAATAAAAACAAGACACTTTGAAAATGGTGGTAAGGCCGCAGTTTATTAATACTCATGAATTAAATGAAAAACATTTCCTATCAGCCCTAAAAGCCTGATAGGACCCAAATTTAACATTAAAACCATGTAATAACTTGCTCCGCCCTACCAGCCAGGAGCCCAGATTAAACACTTGCATAACGCTTTTCTTATAAAACCTCCTAAACTGCGACATAAATGATTTATTAATAAATAATCAAACCAAAATACACACATATACATATACATACCATATATCTATATATATCCTTTTTTTTTTTTTTTTTTTTAAGGGTGGGGGGGAGGGAGTGCCACAATGTCCCAGCTCTGCAATGCCGAGTCAAAGTGAGGAGAGAAAATGCAGGCAGCGCTATAAATCTTGCACCTTCCCGCCCAACTGGCTAACCCAGCGCGAGGACGCAGCCTGGCCAATAGCACTGTCGGGCGGGAAGTGCCTCACAAACCGGTCCCCGCTCATAAAATTTAAAGGGACACCGCATGTTAAAAGGGGGAGGGGGAACACCAACCCCATGCGGTCCCTCCTAAAGGATCGGTCCCTTACTTGGGTGTTGGATGTTCACCCTTAAACACCATATCATAAAATTAAACTTAAATAATAAAAACAAGACACTTTGAAAATGGTGGTAAGGCCGCAGTTTATTAATACTCATGAATTAAATGAAAAACATTTCCTATCAGCCCTAAAAGCCTGATAGGACCCAAATTTAACTTTAAAACCATGTAATAACTTGCTCCGCCCTACCAGCCAGGAGCCCAGATTAAACACTTGCATAACGCTTTTCTTATAAAACCTCCACAGCCAACCTTTGTGACTCCTCACAAAGGTTGAGCTCACCCACCACACAAAGCGTTTTCTCAATTAAAGACTGAATACCTAGGTTAAAAATATCCAAACCGATGTCAGAAAGATGAACACCGTCCAATCTATACAGGCCATTACCACCATTTTCAAGGTCAAGGTGCCTATATGCTATACCCCCAAACTGAGAAAATAATTTAGACAGAAACCTATTAACCTTCTTTCTCGTACGTTCTAAAGGTTTTAATTCCTTGCTTTGAAGCCATTTTAATCTAGGAACGATTTCCGAAAATCCTACTATTACCCTTGGGAACCTACATATAATTTTAATTAAAGTGTCTTTAACACGAAAAAGAAGATCAATTGATTTCAAAACACCCAAATCATTACCACCTGCATGGAAAATGATGATATCTGGTTCTGGAAATTTTTCAATACAATAACATAACTCCTTTTCAACTTGTGTCCACCTAAGCCCTCTCCTGCCACACCACCAAATTCTGCATATTTCCGGGCTAAAACCCAAATTTTCACTGTAAGATCGAATAACTGCTCTTCTTTGAGCCCAGAAAACAAAGGAGTGACCTATAATCCATATCTCCATTGGTCTTGGACCTATAATAAAACAGATAACACTAACCTTGAGACTAAACATCAGACTGTAAATGAGGGCGAATGTAAATTTTAAACCTATTGGAACTCCACCTCCCAATTCTCTTTATATTCTCTTCCTGCATACCTAAATTAAAAGCTTCTGTTGCTGCACCTATCCGAAAAGAGTGCAGTGTAAATTTCTGATCTTCTAAACCCAATTTATTCAAACATAATGTAAAGACCCTCTGAAATTGGAATCTGGACACAGAAGAACCATCAGAATGAATAAAAAAACTACCTACTAGATTGGGCCTGACTTGAAGAAAATTCTTCATGTTCCAAACGGGGCAAATATGTGACCCTCTTAGCTCTTTTAAATGCACCCACACTCCTTTACCCACTTGATCAGTTTTTGATCTTTGTACAAAAACTGACAATTTTCCATCTTGTATAACAATGTGTTGATTTGTCAAAAAACTAACTTCTTTTTTATTTTTTGCCACTATTTCACCAACTCTAAATGCTCCAAAAAACATTATCAAAAATAGCGCTTTAAACATTACTACTTCATAAATGTTTTTCCCTAGCGATTCCAAAACTTGCAATAAACTATTCAACAACACCACTGATACTGGCTTCCTAATATCTAACGTCTTTTTTCCTTTGCTATAACCTTTCAAAACTCTCCTAACAGAAAAACTGTTACAATCACTGCTTATCTTTAAAAGCTGACAAAAGAAATTAATTCCCGCAAGCCGCTTTTTAATCGCTGAACTTGACACCTCTCTTTCCATTAGAAACTGAATATATGCTAACAAAGCTTCCTCATTTACAATAAAAGGATCATTTGACCACTCCGTTCTTAAGACAAACCACTCATTCCATGACATCACATAACTTGACCAAGTAGAAGGAGCTAGAGAATTAATAATATATTGTTGTAGACTTCCTAAATTAAGTCCCAAAGGTAATGAGGACATGGGAGACCTTGAAGCTGTGACTGCGGAGCCAATTCTCGGAACTTGTGCATCTGTAAGCGAGATAAAGCGTCAGCTATGTCATTACTAAAACCAGGGATATGCTTCATCTGTAACCATATGTTCAATGATAAACATTTCAATACCAGATGTCTCAGTAGAATAACTACTGGGGCTGACTTTGCTGACATCCTATTGACTGATTGTACCACACTCATGTTGTCACAAGAAACCTTTATTCTCCTATTAACAAAGTTTTCACCCCATAATTCTATTGCAACAATTACTGGGAATAACTCCAAAAGAGTTAAATTCTTGCAATATCCTAATTGTATCCATCTATCAGGCCACTCCTGTGCACTCCATTGACCATCCCAAAATGCCCCGTAACCCGCAGCACCTGCAGCATCTGTAAATAGGTCAATGTCACTGTTGGTCACAAAATTCTCCTGAAAAACTGTTCTACCATTATACTGCTCAAGAAACCCGTCCCAAACCGATAAATCCTCTTTAATGTCTTTAGTAAGCCTAACATGTGAATGGGGGGACTTTAAACCTGCTGTAGCTGCTGACAGCCTACGTGAGAAAATCCGCCCCATGGGCATAACTCTAGTAGCAAAGGCTAATAAACCCATAACGGATTGCAACACCTTCAGTGTCGCTTTTTTATTATCTAACAATAGACGGATATAATATCTTAGTTTAAAAATCTTATCTGCAGGTAATCTAAACTCCATATTCAAAGTATCTATGGTAATTCCTAAGAAAACTAGCTCATTTGTAGGTTGTACTGTTTTCTCAATCGCTAACGGAACTCCAAAATCATCAGCAACTTTACAGAAACAATCTAAAAGATTTTTACAATCTAAAGAACCGTCGGGGCCTACAAATAAAAAATCATCTAAATAATGAATAATTGTATTTAAGCCACTTTTGAATTTCACCACCCATTCCAAAAATTTTGCAAATTCTTCAAAATAAAAGCATGACAAAGAACATCCCATTGGTAAACATTTATCAAAATATAACCTGCCTTGAAATTGAAAACCAAGAGATGGAAAACTGTCAGGGTGAATAGGTAATAACCTAAATGCCGATTTTATATCTGCTTTTGCTAATAACGCTCTCGGACCACATCTCCTCACCAACCTAAGGGCCCCCTCGAATGATGCATAAGTAACAGAACTTTCTTCCTCACTAATTTGATCATTCAAGGACGCACCTGGTGGAAAGGAGAGATGGTGTATTAGCCTAAAAGAGTTTGCTTCTTTTTTTGGGACCACACCTAAAGGTGACAACCTGAAATTGGAAAATGGGGGTTTTAAGAAAGGACCCTCCACCCTGCCCGCTTCAATTTCTTTTTGTATTTTTTTCCACGCTATTTCAGGGGCTTCTTCTAAAGATTTCAAATTGTCCACCCATTTCAACTTTCCTTCTGGGCAAATTGGTAACATAAAACCATATTTAAAACCATCTCTAATTAGGGAAGCCCTCCCCTTGTTTGGGCAATGATCTAACCACGGTGACATGTTTCTCAGGCTCACTGGTGTTACTGCCTTTGAGAAAATTGAATTTTGTACTTGTACCTTGCTGTGTAGATAGCTGTTTTTTGAAGCAGCGAAAACTAGGGTGTCCTCCGCTGCAGACCGCACATTCGTGGCGAAACTTACAATTATTTGGGAACCTGCATTGAGACTCATTGAAAGCCCAGCACACACCTTTTTTCAACCCTTGATTGATTGATGAGGCCTGCATTTTATGCAGAGCTCCTGATGCCTGCTGGGACATCAACAAAACCCATAACACAACATCTTTCTGACCCCATGTGACAGATGTATGAACAGCTAACTTTTGACGGAAATGTTCATCATAAGAGTACCATGCAAAACCGCCAAAAGTGCGAAAAGCTTCTAGTACAATTTCAACGTGTTGAAACATGCCTGAGCAATGCTCAGGATGCTTCTCGCCCATCACTGCAGCATAAATACAAAATGCCTGTAACCAATTGTTAAAATTTTTTGATACAGGCCTACGTCTGTCCGTCTCGTTTTTATCTTCACTCTTTTTCAATAAAAATTCTTTTGAAGCCGGGAGTAAAGATAAAATATCCATAAATTCTCCCTTCCAAATTTTTTCTTTCATTTGATTGGACAGATGGAGACCCAATGGTGAAGTATTACACGTAAGCGATTCTTTCAAACATGTTTCCCCAACACTGGCAATATTATCCCTTCTAATATCCTCAGAGTTACATGTACTAATGTTTAACTGTGTACTAACATTTGGTAAATCCTCTGATACTCTCGCATTTGGTCCTACTTCCCAGACATTCGCTATACTCTTATCCATATTGATTAAATGACTCACTAACTTCTGAAGGGAGCTTACCACTTCCCCTAAAGACTGTGCTTTGTTTTTAGAAATATACTCACCCATCTGATGCGATCCAGCTTGAGGAGTTGCCTCAGTAGAATTTGGTTCTTCTTCACAAGATGTTGATTGTAGCGGTCTCTGCATTTGACTTGATTGTAGAGGGAGATGAATCTGCTTAGAAATTTGAATTGAGGGAGTGGAAATTAAAGAGGGATGAGAGGGAGGGGCTGAAAGAGGGGTGAAAGAATTTGAAATAAGGGGAAGACTTGAAGATAATGGCTGACTGGAAATGTGAAGAGAAGTTGGTACATTTACGTTTGAAGACTGACTAGGAGAGAATTGACAAGGAATAGAAGAGAAAACTTGAGGAAAATTGTGAGAATGAGAGAAAGAGGGACTTTGAGAAGAAATTAAATCCTGGGACATATTAACAGAGGATAAAGAACCCTCAATTTGAACACTGTCTATATATGGTTTTCTTCTCTTGTGCTGAGAAATTTGTCTAGATGACTGTCTCTCTGGAGAATATACCCTTTTTGGTGTCCTCTTGCGTCTTCTAATATCCCTAGCTGAAACACTAGAGCCACTTTTCTGTAAAGACTTATGAGACCTATCTTGTCTGATTAAAATTGAAGCCTCGCCCCCAGATACAGCATCAGAGACAGAGGGAGGAGGAGACTGAAAAGAAGTTGACATATCTTTTGGGGAGATGCAAGCTGAAATTGACGCTGCTGCCTGAGAAGATGTAGATGGGACTGCACCGAGACAATCCCTCAACCAGGCTCCATCTCCACTTTCCAGAGCTTTCTGTTTAAGTTGCTCAGCCAGCCTCAGCAACTCCTCTGATGGACCAGACGACATGGCTTAACTCTCTCAGTGCCACAATGTCCCAGCTCTGCAATGCCGAGTCAAAGTGAGGAGAGAAAATGCAGGCAGCGCTATAAATCTTGCACCTTCCCGCCCAACTGGCTAACCCAGCGCGAGGACGCAGCCTGGCCAATAGCACTGTCGGGCGGGAAGTGCCTCACAAACCGGTCCCCGCTCATAAAATTTAAAGGGACACCGCATGTTAAAAGGGGGAGGGGGAACACCAACCCCATGCGGTCCCTCCTAAAGGATCGGTCCCTTACTTTAGACTCTGCCGGCAATATCTGGCATAAAGCCGCATTCATCCTCTCTTTAGAACATTGAATATATCTTCAGAAACATGGAGGAATAATTACCATCTTCATTGCTATATCACTCCTATTGACATTACGTTTGTTTACCATCAGCTCATATATCACGATTTCTCCTGGATACATAACTATTTTACATGCAGAGTGTGGGGGAGATTATATATAGTATTTATAACTGAATGGTTTACCTACTACATTTTGGGCTAATTTGGGAACTTGTTAAAAAATATGTATTTATCTTGTTTTAAGATTCATTATTTCTTACTTGTAATTTTTTTTATATTGTGCAATATATACTTTGTTTTTTCTAGTAACTGTATCATATTCAGAGGACTGCTTTTCCTCTTTCTTGGAAGCACCTTAACCCTTTGAGTACCTTTTGCTCTTCAATATTTTTGCTTACTCCACTAGCACTCAAAAGGTTGAGTGAAGGCTGCTGTTCTTGGTGCTGAAGTCTCTCTCTGCTCTCTCCCTCCTTCCTTTCCAAAACCTTTACACCAGGATGATATGCTAAAGACTACGGTCTCTTCCCCTCCTCGTGTATCCCTAAATCTTGGTGCAAAAGGTGATGTGTGTCTCTTTCTCCAAGGTGATGTGCTGTCCACAAATCGACATAACACTGAATCTTAGTGCATCTCCAACTTGGAGTTTTAGGAGCCAGTTAAGGAGTGGATATACATAGATGTTTGTTTTTAAAAAATCTTCAAAACATAGGAGCCAGAAGTTACATTTTAGGCTCATGAGACTTTTCCACCACTGCTTTTATCAATAATGTAATGCATAGATACACCATGAAAATAATCTTATTGGAGTTATGCAATAAGAAATAAATGAAACAACCCAATGGAACCATACAGAACAAATGTAAATCCTACAAATTTCCCATTCATTTAAATTAAGCTTTTAATCCATAGAGTACTACAGAGTTCTCTAAAGCTTTGCTTTACAATGGGTTGTAGACTATTCTAGTATTCAAAGGGGCAAAAGCTACATATATTTAATATGCCACTTGAGGTTTAACTAGCTTGCTCCAGAATTGTTCTTCTTTTCTTCTATACATTTGGCCTTTAATCTGTTTGCCATGTTCTTACTTGTTTAGAAAAAGTCAATAGGGGCACACGTTTTGTCAAAAAAAAATGTGTGTAGGTGATTATATAATTAGCACTTTCCTCAAGCATACACTTAACCCATTAAGGACCAGGGTTTTTTTTTATATGCAAGATGAGCAGAGCCATTTCATTGAATGAACTGTCACATGTGAGTGATCATATGACTCCTACTGAGGTTGGTCTCCTGGGAACCTCAGTTTGTCTCTACCACCTGGCAGTTGCCATCGAGCCTGAGCATCCGTTAACCCTTGCTGCCTGGTTCAGTTATCCTTGGCTCGCAGTTCTTGCTGGTTCGGTTTGGCATTACACTGTTCCTCCGGGTACAGTGATACTGTGTTGTCCGGTAGTCCGTGATTCCTTCAGGGCCTCATTCACCCATTGTGGCAAAAGTCGCTATTGTGTCACTCTCTAGTAGAGAGTGCTTCTTGGGCCTTCCGCTATTAGGGCCTATCAGCCTCCCGGCCTAATAACACCTTCATATCGTTGTCTCACTGATTCACACAAACTGTAACCTGACCTGTGTCAGTAATATACATTTTGTTCTCAGATATATGTACTGGACCCGAGTAGGTTAATATTATTCTGTAACCTGTCCTGTGTCAGTATTACATGTTAACCATTGCTGGACCCGCGAGGGTTACTTTATTCTGTCTGGTTTAAATAAAACTGTGTTTTACCATACAGCCTGCCTCTGAGTGTACTGAAAACCGTAACACTTACCTCCTGCACTTTGTTGAATCCCTTCATGAATTTGAATGTTTCTATCATATCCCATCTCACTCTTCTCTCCTCCATGCTATATATGTTCAGATCCTTTAGTCTATCCTGATATTTCTTTTCCTGTAAACCAGTTACCATTTTAGTAGCCCTTCTCTGAATTTTCTCTAGAGTAGCTATATCCTTCTGGAGATGGGGTCTCCAGTACTGTAGACAATACTCTAGGTGAGGTCTAACTAGAGATCTGTAGAGTGGCATGACCACTTCCCTTTTTCTGCTACTAATGCCCCTAGCTATACAACCCATTACCATGCCTGCATTCACCACTGCTTTATTACATTTCCTGCCTACCTTTAAGTCATTAGAAATAATTACTCCCAAATCCCTATCCTCTGTTGTCTCTGACAGCACAGAACCCATAATAGTATATTTTTCCTTTGGATTTTTATGTCCCAAGTGCATTATTCTACATTTATCAACATTAAACTGCAGCTGTTACACTCTTGTCCATTCTTCTAATTTACCTAAATCATTTGTCATCTGGCTTATTCCCCCTGGAATATCTACCCTATTGCAGATCTTTGTATCATCTGCAAAAAGGCATACCTTACCTTGAAGACCTTTTGCAATATCACTAATAAAAATATTAAAAAGAATGGGCCCCAGTACAGATCCCTGAGGTACTCCTCTAGTAACACTACTTTTGTCCGAATATTCTCCATTGACTACCACCCTCTGTCTCCTGTCACTCAGCCATTGCCTTATCCATTTAAACATAGTGTCCATTAATTTTCCCACTACTGATGTAAGACTTACTGGTCTGTAGTTACCAGACTCTTCCTTGCTACCTTTTTTGTGCAGCGGTACTACATTTTCTACATTCCAATCTTCTGGAACTACTCCTGTCACTAGTGATTGATTGAATAATTCTGTTAAAGGTTTTGCAAGAACACACTTAAAGGGATAGTAATACTTCATTTTAACTTTATTTTATTTTGTAGGCATTAAAAAAACATGAAGAATGATATAAGTCTTATCTCTCAAACCTTTATGGTTTAAGAGATATTCACAAGCAAAGTGTCCCCCTCCCGCCCCTTTTACTGATGTAACACTTTTCAGCCAGGGCAGAAGGGAGCTGCCCAGGTAGACTGCAGAGAGGGACAATCTTCAATTAAGATAACAGAAAAACCTGAAAAGCTTGTCAAGGGGGGCAGGGATTTCATTGTTTTCATAGGAATAAGAGTGTCCCCTTCTGTTATCTGTCCAGTCTATGGACTGCATTCCACATCTGAGAAGAGATTGTTTACAGTAGGTAAAAGGGGCGGGAGGGGGAAACTTTGCTGGTGAATATCTCATAAACCATAAAGGTTTGAGAGATAAGACTTATATCATTATTCATGTTTTTTAATGCCTACAAAATAAAATAAAGTTAAAACGAAGTATTACTATCCCTTTAAGTTCTTTTAATAATTTTGGGTGTATGCTGAGTGTATCGTATCTGGTCTCATTGATTTTTATCTGTTTTTACCTTAGAAAGTTCAAGTAGAACTTCTTCCCATGTCTTGCCATTTCCTTTTTCTAACAGAGGTCCCTTCCCTTCATCTTCCTCTGTAAAAACTGAACAGAAATATTCATTGAGACAGTCAGCTAGCCCTTTATTCTCATTTACACAGTTTCCATTTTTTGTTTTAAGTCTAACTATTCCTTGTTTCATTTTCCTCCTTTTGCTTATATATCAAAAAAAAAAAAAAGTTGTATCCCCCTTTTTTATTGACTGGGAATTTTTTTACTCTGTGCTTCGGCAATTTGTATTAGTTCTGCATTATGCACTTGGTTTTCTCCAGAATTGCACCAGTTTATACATCAGCCTCAGTATGTTGTTTAAGGAATGCTTTGCATTAAATTTAAATATATTACCAAATGTACCGTTTAATGCAGGACACTGTAGTGCATCTACAGCGTAGCGCTGGTTCCTGTTCAGCCATGTAGGATAATATTTTCATAAACATTCTGCATTAAAGTGTTAGTATTGTCTAAAAATTATTTTTAATAACTTTGTAGAGGGTAAAAAAATAATCGGATTTCCACAAACCCCACCTCTCAAACCGCTTTGGTTTGAGAGATATTGGCAATCAAAATTCCCCCTTCCCCCCCCTTCTCTTGATGTCAGCTGTAAAGCTGACAGGAAGAGATCTGTGTCGGCCAACACGATGAGGCTCTTCAGCAGAGCCAAAATCCCGTTATTGCAAACAAATTACTTCATTGGAAAGGTCTACAAAATGTGCTTGCAAACCAGGAACACTTTGTAGACCTTTACAATGATGTAGTTGGTTTGCAATAAAGGGATTTCAGCTCTGCTGCAGAGCCGCAGGCTGATCCCTGGGCTGGGATCACCTGCTGTCAGCTAGATGCTGACGTCAGGAGAAGGGGAGGGAGGGGGGAACTTTGATTCTGAATATCTCTCAAATACGTTTGAGAGATGGGGTTTGTGGCAGTCCGATTATTTTTTTACCCTTTAAAAATGTATTAAAAATTATTTTTAGATTACTAACACTATAATTGAAAACCTTAAGATATTTAATCTACATTCATATTTTTTTCCTCTCTCCTTACAGCCTATTGACTGGACAGAACCATGGCTGATTGGACTTGTGATATTCCACACATTGTGCTTCATAGTCACTTGTATTTCTTTTAAATTTTACAAGTTTCAGATTGGTCACTTTTTGGTCATGGGTAAGTAAAAACAAAGCCTTCACTTCTGTTTTATAGAAATTGCATACAAGTAAAATGTATTGAGATATAAGGGAAGGACACACATTTGTGCAGCTGTTGGTTGCCCCCTGCTGCCTCCTAAGACACAGAGTAACATATATATATATATTTTTAACTGAGTGGCAGCAGTGTTGGTTCAGGAGGCAAGAGGCTAAGTCCCCTGTCTCCTCCTCAACCAGTTAGTGCTTTTCAGCTTAGCCCCTTGACAGCAAACCAGATTCACTTAGATTTATATATAACCCCTTGAATGCTAATGATGCTGTGCAACTCCATTGTATTTTGAAACGTCTTCAGCACAGGGCTGCCAAAAACGTAAAAAAAGGTTTGAGACAGACAGAAGTCTTAGGAGCCAATTTAAGGATATAGTATATAAAATACCCACAAAATTTAGGTACCAGAAATAAAAATGTAACCCTTTGAGTGCCAGAGGGGTACGGAACGCATTGCAAAGCAATGCGTGCCGTACCCCTCTGGCACTCAAAGGGTTAAGGGCATGGGCTCTCAGTGTCATGAGGCTTTCTGACCCATGAAAAGAGTAGTTTTAATTACACTTGTCAATCCCAAAGTAAGCTAAATTATGATACACATACTTTTATATGAAAGTAGGTTTTACTTTAAAATTTCTGTTTTCTCTAATTTCAGTGTTCAAATTAAACCGTATATAAAGTTTCAACATTATTTTGTTTCTCAATATCTCAATACATTTTGGCTGTTTTATACCAGTAACAGTGGACCTTTATAGGGCTAAACAATTGCACACTATTTTTGGAAAAAAAGCTATTGAAAACATTCATTTTTTTTTATGATTAGTAAGGTCGAGATAGATGAGAATACAAATAAAAAATGGCCAATACTCCATCTTAGCATTTAGTGTTTAGGCAACATTTCAACCTTATTATATTAATATCCTTTATTGAGTGCCAACATAATCTACTGTGCTGAACAAAAGGGGAGGAGAGAAGACTGTACAGTGACAAACAGAAAAAACATAGTAGACTACCCCCAAACTGAGATGTGATTCAGGGTTTCATTAACCATATTAAGAGTGCCCCAGAACAACACACATGCCATTTCATGTGGCAAGAGGTATGTTACCTTGGTACCTCTTCAAGATTGGCCATCCAAAATAATGGAAACGTTTTTAAAGCGGAACTACCACCCCTGTTAAACTTTGGCCCAAATAATTACCCTTCTGGCGACTTGCTGCTCAATAGTGCTAATCGCCAGAATTATTACCTGGTAGTGAGAATTCTATACTGCTCCTGGACTGACAGGGAGGAAAGAGTGCAGACATCTTTCCATAGTGACGTCTGTGCGCCTGCGCTGTCTCCCAGCCTGCTCTAGGAGGAGTTGCTAGAAGCTGTTCAGCACCAAAAGGGACTAACAGCAGTGGTGTGCAGACGTCACTATGGAAAGATGTCTGCTCTGTTTCCTGGCTGTCAGTCCGGGAGCAGTATAAAATTCTCAATAACCAGGTAATAATTCTGGCGACTAGCACCATTGAGCAGCTAGTTGCCAGATGGGTAATTATTTGGGCCAAAGTTTAACAGGGGTGGTAATTCCACTTTAAAAGGTTATAACCCATTTACCATGGATACCTGTGTAAACACAAATAATACAGTATGGAAGAGGGAGGTTAGTTTGGGGGAGAGCCAGTTTAGCATAATTTATATTTTAATAAAATTATTATACTTTAAAATCACAGAAAAATATTATTGCAATCTGTACTTAATAGTTATTGAAATTATGAGCCTAAAAATGTGTTTTACTTAAAAAAATGTACTGTTCATTGAAAAAAGAAAAAAAATGCATTGATTGTGAAAAGGAAAAAAAAAATCATAGCAATAATAATGTCACAAGGCATCTTCTATTTGTGCGTGTGAAATATTAAGATACAATGAAGTTATTTATTTTTTTAGAAGCAGACTTTTTGACAAAAGTTTTCACAAAAACTAAGCTGACCCTGAATGTATAACTCATTTAAAATAGAACTATACTATAGTTATACATTTCTCTTAAAGGGACAGTAATGTCCCCCCCCAAAAAAATCCAGTTTTGTAGCCTTTAAAAAAATCAATATGGTCCAAACCCAATCTCTCAAATCCTCTTTTTTTCTTTTCTCCTGACGTCAGCATCTAGCTGACAGAAGGAGATCCTGGTCAGGGGACCAGTAGGCGGCTCTGCAGCAGAGCCGAGATTGCGTTGTCTATAAAGAATCTATTCATTGGAAATGTCTACAAAGTGTGCTTGCAAACCAGGCACATTTGTATATCTTTCCAATGAATGAATTCTTTATAGATAACGTGATTTCGGCTCTGCTGCAGAGCCTCCTCCAGTCGTACAACTGACATCAGGAGAAGGGGAGGGAGGGGGGAACTTTGAATCCCTATATCTCTCAATCCATAGCGGTTTGAGAGATCAGGTTTGGAGCATATTGATTTTTTTTTTTTTTTTAAGTCTACAAAACTGGATATATATATTTTTTTTTTGGGACATTACTGTCCCTTTCAATTTGTCTAACAGATAAACATACCTAGGTAATTCTTTTTCATGCAGCAGTACAGTATAACCAGGGCTGGAAAAATGTTAGTGGGATTCACTAGCCTAATTTTTTTTTATGAAAAAAAAATATTTGACCGCATTTCTTGTATATAAAATGAGTATTCCCACAGTTTTGGAATTTTTTAATTCCTATGATTTTTTTTTATCTCAGTTTTTTTCTGCAGTAACCCCTTAAGAACCAGAAGGATATATGGTGCATTGCAAAGCAATGTGTTGCACTTAACTCTTGCCCTTAAAGGGTTGATCTAGTTATTTTATTGTGGTTACTAGATGGTACTGTTACTGTCACTTACTGTGGAGAGCAATAGCCTATGACGCAAGCTCTCCCATAGAGTGCATTGTAAATATAATTTGCTTTTGTACACCACCAGTTTGAGCTGTTGCTAACAGTTATATTAAACCAAATTAATACAATAAAAATATGTTTGAACTGTAATAACATTTCAATTGTTTATTTTTAATACTAGTCACTAGTGAAAATATCCAGCCTTGGCTATCTCTATCTGTTTGCTTATTTCATTTTACCTGCTGCTTGCTGTATATAATATTATTATTATTATTATCTGTTGAAGTTTGCATTTAAGTCATGCCTCCTCAGAAAAACAAATAAGACTTCAGTAGGCCTAAATGGGGTGTTATGGTCAACTGTTATCACAATGCCAACTGAAATTGATATCAGTGATCAAATGTAAATAAAATTAGATATAACTGCTTTTTAAAGGACTACTCCCTATGTATGTCCGTCCATTAAACATATTCCTACTAATTCCTATATTTTATATTACCCCTTTAAGCATATTTAGCGCTATTACCTGTTTGGCCTGGAATTTTCAGTGTAACTTAAATATATTGGCTCTAGATGATGCTAGGCTTATCTAAGCTGTATCCATTTCAACTAATGCATAACTGTGCCTAAGGGACTACGTTTTACCTCTGTAGTGTTATGTATTCTTATTCCTAGTGCCCCATACTGGAAAACCTATAATAACATGCTTAACCCTTTGAGTGCCAGAGAGGTGTGTAAAGTATTGGGTTGCATACCTCTCTGGCATTCAAAAGGTAAAAATGTATAAAATCCTAGCACACCAACAATTTCTGGAATAAAAAATGGCATTTTTTTCCATCTACTACTTTATTCTCAAAATGCTTACAAATCACTGTGTTGAGGGCATGATAAAAATAACTTCTTCTTTGTGTAAATATGTAATTTCCCTGACATTACTGTAAAAGCTCTCCAGAACATTCTTGAAAATGAGAGCAATCTCAATGTATTCTTCCTGTTAAAAAAAATAACGGATGCTTTGGACAACCCCTTTGGCACCATTGGGGTTAAACTTTGCCTTATTTTCTGCTCAAAACTTTCAATATTTATGAAACCGTTACTGAATGTCTACTACAACTTTAGTACCACATGCAAGTAGCAAACATTAATTCCTTAATTTTTCTCTTTACAGTTGCATTAGTAAGCTGCGCTGAATACATCAATGAATTGGCTGCTATGCACTGGAGGTAATTGCACTGTAAACCATGTTTCAGAGAGAGTATTTGCAAGAAATATATTTCCATATCTGTATAAAATACCATAATTTTAGAACTTAATTGTACAGTTAAAGGAGAACTACCAGCTCCTAATAATCACACACACACACACACACACACACACACACACACACACACATGCATTTACCTTACTATTGCCCCTTTTTTTCCCATTTGCTCAATGACTTAAAGGGGAACATTCACATCCCCAAAAATTTTGACCATTGCTTATACAAAGTAAAAGAATATTAACAGTGGCTTTCTTTCTTTCCTTACCTACCAAAGAGTGGAGATATTAATCGTTGAAATGTGCCATTTCTGCATTCTGCGGCACCGTGTATGTGCGGCACTGAGCCGCAGGACTTCCCACCTCAGTAGCATGGTAAACGGAGCCTGCTGTCACGTTAGCCCAGAAAAATGCAGTTCTGAAGGGAAGCGCGAATGCGCTCCCTGGGGCTGCTGGGAGAGAGTTGGGAAGTCCTGCAGCTCCGTGCGGCACATACACGGTGCAGCAGAATGCGGAAGTGGCACATTTCAATGGTTAATATCTCCACTCTTAGAAAGGTAAGAAAAGAAATAAGCGCTAATATTGTTTTACTGTTTAAAAGCAGTGGCCAAAATTTTTGGGGATGTGAATTTTCTCTTTAAGAGTGAATGTGTGGAAAAGGTGTCATATTATGTTTAAAAAAAGTTATTTATGCATTTGGGATGCAGAAATGGCATGCTGCATATACAGTAAATGGGAAATCTACTTGGTGAAGTCTTGCTAGGAAAGATTTAGGCATGCTTATAGACAATAGCGTTTACAACAGTGTGCAGTGTCACTCAGCTGCTGTAAGTACCAATATGGTACCATCATGCGTGTAGATGCACAGGATGGGAATATAATTGTATTTTCATATTCTATATGAGACATACCAAGAACATAGACTTCAGTTTTGGGCATAAATTCTTAAAGACATTACTGAACTGGCAAAACAGGGTGGATAAAAATTGATGATTTAAAAAAAAAAAAAAAAATAGGATTTTTTTTTTTTATTTAAATCGGATTTTTTTTATTTTATTTTAATGAAATGCTTTTGGAGGAAAAATCTATTTAATGATAGTTTTCTATTTAAGATACATTATAAGTTAAAGGTTATTCATCATGAAACAGAGCTTAGTTATGTAACTGAGGCTGTACAGTCGTGCAATTATATTTTATTATATGTTCCAAATATCAGTGATCTATTAAAATAAAATCAGTTCTGATATTGCTGTTTTACTAATCTGACAGGTTATATTCTAAATATCACTTCTTCACTTGGTTGCAAATATTGATGGTTTTAACTACCAACAAGAATGAGTTTTTGCATTTAAAAATCATGATTTAAATAGAGTGTTACTGACTAGTGATTTTAAATCATGTCTTAAATCAACTTGATTTAAATCAAACCCACCCTGTGCCCAAATCACTGATAAATGGGTTGGGGAGATTTTAGTTATAGAGATTAGCCAAATTGTGTTAGTTTACATTGGAGAAGAGAAATCTAAATGTGTGTGGGGGGGGTATGATTTCAATACATTTGAGACCAATAGTTAATACTTTCTGGGGGAACTATTTTCTTAGACATCTGAGCAAAGAATTGAGGTCAGCCAATAATACTAGTCTAGTGGTAAGGCTCTTTCATCTAAAACTAAAGCAGAGGCGTTTTTACAGTAAGGGCAATGATGTTCTGGAATTCTTTGCCTCATGAGGCTGTGTATGCAGATACTGTAGATGCTTTCAAGAGCATATTGGATATCTTGGTAGCTCAAGCAAATGTTGAGATGTATGACAACTGCTTTTTAATGCAAGTAGGATGTTGATCCAGGAAGATTTCCAACAGCCTTTAGAGTCAGTAAGGATTGTTTATTTACCCACCTGGGGCTTAAATTACATTTTTTTTCAGCATCATAAACTGTTACTATGTAGATACCTCCATTCAGTGTTTATTTGTGCTTTTAAAGGAAAACTCTAGGAATGTGTGACTTTTGAAGGGCCACACAGACACCTGACCTACCGTTGAACAGTACTAATGGACACACACATAATTTGCTAAATGTATGTTTTTCAGAAGCTGTCATGCGCAGTCCAGTCAGCTGTGTGTGCTGCAGTCATGTGCAGTACAGACTGCCCGCACTGCGGCTGATAACGGAGCGGGGCACTCTGAATTCAGACTGTAGTCACAGAGAGGACTACGGTCTGAATTTGGAGAGCCCTGCTCCGTATCAGCCGAGGCGCGGGCAGTCTCTACTGTGCATGAGTGCACCGCTGCCTTTGCTAGGTGGCACTGTGGCCCGTGTACATGGGCTCTTCAACTAGTGCATAAATAAAATGATGAGTAATTCTGGAGCATACTGACTGCATTATAGGGGGAATTAACATTTCCATTGATTTTAAAAAGAGCTTTCAACTCTTTGAATGCTACAGAGGTCTCAAACGCATTCCTTCTCAATGTTCTGGAGGTGTCTCTAGCATTCAGTGGTTAAAAGCCCCATTCAAACCTGTGGGGTTTTTATTTTGCAAATAAGGACGCGCTCCAGAGGATCGATCTTGACAGTAAAAAAATCTTATTTATTGAGATTTAAACACGTTTGCAGACATCAGGGTAACCAAGACTCATAGTCTCACACTTTTTGCACTATACCTGCATTTTACCCCTGCAGTGCAGTTGGTTTGCCTTAGATTTGCTCATTGTTTGAGACCTGTACCATTTAACCGACTAAGTGCCAGAGAGGTATTTAACACATTGATTTGCAGTGCGTTGCATACCCTTCTGGCACTCAAAGGCTTAAGCAGTTGAAGGCCCTGTTTAAATTAGGAGGAGTTGTGGGAATTTGTTTGTCCCCTGTGGTTCAGTTAGACTGGTCCAGATTTGGCACCTTTTTAAGGTTCTATAATACCATGTCTGTATCATGGGCAAAATATGTTTTTATTTATTATAGTAAAATACTTATTATTAGATGTATCAGGTGCTCATACAGCCAATAGAGGAAGCTTGCAGATGAAGAGGGGAAAATTAGGAGAAAGCTACAGGACCATATTCATCAAGCTAAAGAGGCTCGGTTCTTAAAGGGATAGTAATACCTAAAATGTAAAAAAAAATATGTTGTAGGGTTTATCCCCCTGAGTAAAACAAGAGAACTCCCACTGCTGAAAGGTGTTTCATTTAAAGGTTATTAATTTTCAAAGTTGAATTTTTTAGGCGCAATATCACAGTGGCCTGAAATTTTACAGTGGCGCTGTTGCTACACCATCCTATGGAGATTTATGGTCCTGAGACCAGAGCTGTCCATAGGATCCTGTAGCAACAGCGCCACTGTACAATTTCAGGCCACTGTGATATTGCACCTAAAAAATTCAACTTTGAAAATTAATAACTTTTGAATGAAACATCTTTCAGCAGTGGGAGTACTCTTGTTTTACTCAGGGGATAAACCCTACAACATATTTTTTTTTACATTTTAGGTATTACTATCCCTTTAAACAAATCATCTGCAACTTTGTGGAGTTGAAAAATTCCCATTGATTAACATTGTGTTTTAACCGTTTGAATGCCAGAGAGAGGTCTCAAGCACATTGGGGGTTATGCACTAAGGTGTGCTAAAGAGATGATAATGTGGAGAATTCGTCTCCAGTGATATCAGTTCTCCAATTTGTATATTATTCTAAGTATATATTATTCTAGGACTTGGAGAGTTTGAACACTGATGAAGTCCTCTCTGCTTTATCACCTTTTTATCACACCTTAGTTCATCTATCCCCTGAGTTACAATGTATTCATGACCTTCAAGGATTTAAAAAACGCATAATAAATCGGAGCTTTCTAAATGTTCATTTCAGCCCTGTGTGGAATGCTGTATTTGAGCTGAAAATGGAGCATTGACGAGTTGCTTCACATATTTTATAGCAAACCTCCTATTCAAAGTAATGTTTTTCTTTGATAAATATGGTGCAGATAATGTCACATAGTTTCAGTATTTCTGCTTTCCGTACCCTATCTGGAAATAAATTCAGAGACAGGAAAAAAAATACACACACACTATATCTCTGTGAATGTTCGGAATGAGGATGCACTGTCTGAAACCCCATTGTTGGTCCACTGTATCCACAGAACAACCATACACTGTCTGCGCATGCACTCTCTCTCTCTCGAAATATCCAATGAGTTGCTTTATGATTAAGAGGGACAAAGTCATTGAGAAATGTTCCCACTAATCTTGGCTGCATTCAACTTAAAGTTTCTCTCTGCGGAGGGTCTTACACTGCTGGGCTGTGGACGAGCAGTGTGAGGGCATAAAAACCCCATTTAGATCAATGGGATTTTTTCTCCGTTACTTTACCCTCTAGAGAGGTGTACGGTGCATTGCGTTACAATGCATTGGACACGTCTCTTGCACTCAAAGATTTAATTGATATAAATAGGACTTTTAACCCATTGATGCTGGGCTGCAGGGCAAGTTTATTTTTTTTTTTTGTGGAGAGCCTCTTACTGCAAGCCCACAGGTTTTTCCTGCAGGCCACATGTTTGACATGCTTGCTCTGCAGTGATTTTCCACATTGTATTACTTATGTGTAAGCTAAGTACGGCATAGTAACAGTTTGAAACTGAACATTGTAGACTATGTCGTCACCTCATCTGAACCTTGGAGCACCATATTAATTATATTGAATATTTTTAATTATATTGAAAGTCTCCTATAGAACACGTCTTTCTGCTTTTTTGCCCCCGTGTTTCAGATAGATGTGTACCACACCTTCTTTGTTGTGTATCAGATGGACATGAGTACCACGCATACCTTGTTGTATATCAGATGGATAACCACCTCACCAGCTTGTTCTATATTAGATAGATGACTACCACACCCACCTTGTTGTATATCAGATGGGTACCACACACACATTGTTGTATATCCGATAGATAACTACCTCACCACCTTGTTGTATTTAAGATGGATAACTATGCATGCACCTGGTTGTATATCAGATGAGTACCACACACACCTTGTATATCAGATAGATAACTACCTCCCCACCTTGTTATATATCTGATCACTACCGCACCCACCTTGTATATTGGATAGATGAGTACTGCACCCTCCTTGTTATATATCAGATAGATAACTACCTCACCACCTTGTTGTATGTAAGATAGATAACTACCACACCTACCTGGTTTTATATCAAATGACTACCACACACACACACCTTGTTGTATATCAGATAGATAACTACTGCACACACCTTGCTGTATAGCAGATCACTGCCGCACCCACCTTCTTGTATATCAGATGAGTACCGCACCCACCTTGTATATGCGATAGATGAGCATTGCACCCACCTTGTATATCAGACGAGTACCAGACCCACCTTGTTGTATGTCAGATAGATGAGTACAGCGCCCACCTTGTTATATGTCAAATAGACTAGTACTTCACCCACCTTGTTGTATGTCAGATAGATGACTATCTTACCACCTTGTAATTATTGATTTTGAAGAGTAAGGGTCTTATGCAGAAAGCAAAAGATGAGCTATTAGAGGGCAGATCAGATGCACCATAGTGGGGGGAAATCTTATTGATGTAAATTGGATTTTAATTCCTTGAATGCTGTAGGTCTCCAATGCATTGCTTTTTCAATGCATTGGAGACCTCTAACATTAAACACCCTATTTAAAGCAACTATATTTGTCCCCTACGGTGAGGTTAATTTGTCCCATAACAGCTCATGTTTTGCTTTCTGCATAAGGTTCTATATTTTGTTTGAAAAAAATCTTCGCAATACAGATCCATATTTGCACATGTATCCATTTACATATTTCTTTCAAAAAAATTTTTTAGGTCGTTTTCAAAACAGCAATACTTTGATTCATCTGGAATGTTCATTTCCTTGGTTTTTTCAGCACCTCTGTTATGTAACACTATAATAATTGTGGTAAGTATCACATTTCTTGATCTAAATTAAAGGAACACTAACACCAAAAAATGAAATTGGCTTAAATATAATTTACTTTCAGCTAGCATCTGTAAAGTTTATTGTAGAGCCCTAAAATCTAATGATAAACTTGCATTTTAATGTATGTGTAGATTATCCAATATAGACAATGTTAATATATCGAGATTAGTATCCAGTGCTATTCTCTTCAGAAAGACTGATATCTTATCTCAGACCAATTTATAGGCAATAAAAAACTCACTTTTGAGATGACTATCAGAATTGCTATTGTAAAGGGTGCCCTGGAAAATCCGTAATGGGAGCCCCCAGAGAGCACATGTAAGACCTAGATTTTAGGCCTCAGTAAGCAAATAGAGAATTTGTGCATAGTCTAACATGAAGTACAAAAGTCTATAAAGGCACACTGATGCCTAAAAATTAAATTGGTTTATATCATTTTAATTATTAGTTATTTTTTTGTTCCTATGTAATTTTTTGGAGACAATTCACTAAGATTTTTTCAACTTTGGAGATCTTAGTACATAGGCTGTATAGAATAACATAGGAACCGCAGAAGTGATAACCTGGAGAAGTCATCTCCACTTTATCACCTCTTTATCAACGCTTAGTGAATCTCCCCCCCCATTTTGAATGTTTGTGCATTGTTAAAACTGTTCTTCTGTTCCAAAAAGTCTGTTGCCTTGTCTTATCCCCTTAAAGGGATAGTAATGTCACTAAATACCCCCAGTCCCATCTCTTAAACCTTTATGGTTTGAGAGATAATCATACTGAATGTTCCCCCCTCCCTCCCTTTTACCTGATATCAACACTCTAGCTGACTGCAGTTAAATCCGGGCCATGGACAAGTGGAGGCTCTTCAGCAGAGCTGAGATTGCGTTTTTGAAAAATAAATCCCTCACTGGAATGGTCTACGAAGTGTGCCTGGTTTGCAATACAATATTATCCCATTAAAGACATAGCACTTCTTCAACACCCTATCAAGGCAGTTGTGGAAACCAGAGCCCTCACAGAGGATATGTAAGAGCAGATTTTAGATCTCTGATAACAAATAATTAATTCAGAGGCTAACGTGCAGTACAAGTATTTACCAGTAAGTGTGTATAACCCAGATCAGTTTTAGGTGTTAGTGTTCCTTCAGTTGGAATGCTATGATTTGTAATAACTGCAGTTTATCAACTAAAATACAGTGTTACTATACATTGTTATCCCTGATATGGATTTATAAGAAATACTTGTTCTGAATCATTATTTACTTAGGTGATTACTCTTTCAGCCAGAGGCATTGTATTTCCATATACATTGTGCCTTATTTATAAAGGCAAAGTGGAGCTGCTCTGGAGCAAAGGAACCACACTATAGGCAGCATAAAATTTCTCAAATTTCCCATTGATTTTATTAGATATTTTTAATCTCTTGAATGCTAGAGACATCTTCAGTACATTTTTTGAAAGTTAAAAATCCCCATTGAAATCAATGGGAAGTTTTATTTGTCAACAATGCTACAGTTAGTTTGTTCCATAATAGCTCCAGTTTACATTAATACATAAGTCTCATCGTGCCCAGTCATATAATCCATTACAGTGAATGGGAAATTTGTATTCTAGAACAGCAGTAGATAGCCTATTGGCTCTACAGCTATACCTGCCATCATCCCATTTAACCTGTTGATAATGTTTTGTCCTATAACCTTTTGTACCAGAATGGTCACAATTAAGGATGCACCGATACCGGTATCTGTACCGATACTGAACAGTTGCACGAGTACTTCTACTCATGCAAACTGTTCTGATACCGAAACCAATACCCTTCTGCCCGCTCGCTGCCCTCAGTGAAATACTCTAACCAGGCAACCCGGTCATTATGTACAGAGGACTGTGGGAAGTCTACCTGTATTCCAATCACAATGGAACTCTTACAGATAGTTGCCTGATTGGGCAGAGGAAGTGGTGCGTTCTGGGAGGACAGCCGGTGTGAATAGACTGGGTGCAGCTTCCACTGGTAAATAATGTCTATGTGTGTGAACAGGGACCAACGTTCGACAGCTGTTGAGGATTAGGATTCCCACAACACGAGACCAGCAATTGGCTGCCTGTGGATTGTGGGAATTGTATTCCTCAGAAGCTGGAGGACCTCAGGTTACATACCTGCCTTTTATCCCTATAGTAAATACCTGCATATTAGCACTAGTATGCAGTGACAGTCAGAGATATGGGCCCCCCTGTATCCTTGTGTCCCCCTGTATCCTGCTGTCCCTGTCCTCCTGTATCCTTTCGTCCCTGTTCTTGTGTCCATATATCCTGCTGTCCCCGTTCTTTCCTCCTGTATCCTCCCATCCCTGTTCTTGTGTCCATATATCCTGCTGTCCCTGTTCTTGCCCCCTGTCCTCCTGCATCCTTCCACCCCTGTTCTGGTGTCCATATATCCTGCTGTCCATGTTCTTTGTCTCCCTGTATCCTGCTGTCCCTGTCCATGTCTCCTGTTGTCCCTGTTCTTGTCCTCCTGCCCCTGTATCCTGCTAACTCTATTGTGTCCCCCTTTACCCTGCTGTCACCGTTCTTGTCCGTGGTTTTAAAATGTGAAGTTCAGCTCCATATTCTAGGTGCTTGTCCTTAAATGTTAATAGTCTATGAGCTCCCTGCATGTAAATATTGCCTTTTAAATTAATTAATGTATTATTTAGATATACTGTCTGTTTTGCTGCACAAGTGCAGTGTCAAGTCAGCTGTGTGAGGTTTTGTGTTTGTATCACTCTCTGTGGTTTCATGGACCACCAGTGACACTTTAATATGACTGCTTAGGGGAAAGTGCCCCTACAAATGTTTTGATATGGCCTGCAAGGTGATGGCCAGCTCTGGTGTATGTAATGTGAGGGATGTGTGTGCACTAAGAAGAAAGAGGGACAAACTAAGTGAGTCATAGGAAATAAATAAAAATGAGAACCAGGGATGCACCGATGCTGAAACCTCCCGCTCCCAATTTCGGCGGCCTCCTGTTGGTGCTGCTCTCTTCCATAATGTGTGGGAGGTATCTGTAATTGGTATTGGTGAGTACCTGAAGGAAAGTATTAGTATTCATACTCGGTCTCAAAATAATGGTATCCGTACATCCCTAGTCACAATGATTTTGCCACTCAAGGAGTTAATGCTACCATGAAGCAGTACATTTTTATGAGAACTTGTATGTTAATGAGTAAAACTGTGTCACTCTTACAGTTTTTGGTTGTTTTATCAAATGTTCTAACCGTTCAGATTGTCAGAAGTAGAGTGATCGTGCTATTTCTTCCTGAAATTTCAAACTGATAGCATGACTCATCAATTTCTATAACATTCTGTGAGCAACTGCTTGACAGTGACTCACCTCTCCCATTTAATGCATTAGAATTACTAATTGAAATCTGACCACTAGAGCATGCTGTTAAAAGAAATCAAACAAAATACAGCAGTTTAACTTTTATAGTGCTAGGGAAGTAGCTAATACATTGCAATGAAATATGTTGGATACCTCTGACACTCAAAGGGTTAGACTGTTCTAACTCTCAAATCTCTCAGCAATGGGAGCACCCTTACTCAGCAGAAACATAAATGTGTGTGTACGTCCCAAACTTGGATAGTGTGGTCCTTAAGGGGTTAAAAAGAATAACATTTTGATTCTGTTGTACTATCTGGATTTTTTGTATGCTTGTGTACTCTTTACACCTCTTTCTCACTTCAGTTCTTTATTACCCAATTTTTAAATTGATGAAAGTTATTTCCACCGGACATGGGAAATCTGTGGTGCTTCTACAGCTGTCTTACTGCTACTCCCTTCATCACTGACTGGTCTAGATTCTAAACAGATCTCACAGATCTGTATCCTCCACACCAGTGTTAAGCAACCTGTGTCCAATGGTGGTTGTGGTCAATCGGCTGTTGTGGCACTGAAATAATAGAATATCTTGGCAATGGAATATCTTTTATACAGTGGACATTTTAGTTATTTATATTTGATCACTTTATAAAGATAGTAATATTTGTTTTTTTCTTTGTGTCTTTTTCTGTAGGTTCATTGGGTTTATAAAACTTTGTCCGTTATGACTGAACTCAAGTCTCTACAGAAGAAAAGGAAAGAATCCAGGGAAAACCGAAAGAAGAAGGAATAGACTGAAAGACCTGGAATTCTGGGTTAATCCTCTGGCAAGAAAACGCAATGAGGGCCGCATGTACAGAAACAAATGTGGAGTGATTCTGGCGTAAACCAGCCTTGCCATGTGGCAAAATTAAAAAGTGCCATTGATTTAAAATGCAGCGATCTATCCCCTTGAATGTTAGAAAGGTCTCCAACACCTTGCTTTATTAAGCAGTGAAGACATCTATGGCATTGATGGGGTTAAAAGTACCATTTATATCATTTGGAATTCCTTTCATTCTCCTGTGCTGCAATTGGCTTATTCCACTTTTTCTTTCATGTACATTGTTATAAGAATTTGTACAACTAATAGCAAAGCAACTGCTGATACCCAAACCTGGACATTGACCTATGGATTGGCAGTAAAGTCCTTACCACACCTCATTGCATTCTGATTATTGCAATAGTGTAAATGTCCAGCAAAAACCATAGTCTTGAAGGGTGTAGGACTGAGAATCTTGTTTTATTATATTTGTTAAAGAGGAAATATGATTTTGGAATCAGTGGTTCTTAATTTGTTTAACAAATTGCATGAATTATTCATACCGCAATCAGGTATATCGATACAACACCAGGAATCAATATGGAATTCACCTGATACACCATAAGCATAATAATAAACTTTAGTGTTGTAGTTTATGTGGAGAGCGATTGTTGTTGTAAAAAGCAATGTTGAATGTTTTTGCTTGTCAAAGCTGTATCAGTATCCGTATATGGAACCTATTCCTTATTGCCACATGGTGTCTATATGCTAGTCTCTGTAATTGAATGATCCTAACCAGCTGTGATCTGGTATTTGGCACTAGTCCCTGGTTTCCAAGTCCTTTTTATGTTCTTGAACCAAATGGTACAAACTTTGTTTCACAGCACCAATGTCATGACTAGCATGGATAGTCAGACCTGCCACAGTTCAGTGATCCTATCCCTCTCTTGGCTGTTGGCTGATGACATTATTGTATCCTAGGTTTGTCGTAAAGCATCCCACAACTGAAAACACTGTGATGCTGATGTAAGAAGACACTGTAAGCAATTCTGGTACAGACTACCTCCTCCATAGACAACACATGGAATTCCCTTAATTTCAATGGTGTTTTTAACCCTTTCATTACTAGAGAGGTCTCTAGTGCATTGCTTCAAAATGAACAGATAACCTAGCAGGTATTCAATGAGTTAAACACCCATTTAAAAATATGATTTTCAGAATTTCTTTTGACCCATATGTTACAGTTGGTATGCTCCAGAATCCCACAGCTATCAGCCTCTCTGCCCAGCCTATGAACTTTACCCACGTGGCCCATTACTGCAAAACTGTCATCATTTTATATCTCAGCAAATCCGTTCTTTACATCTCCTTCTTCTTGGTATTGCTATTTCAGTGTTTAGGATTATGTGTTTGAGGTTAAACTCCACTGTAGTCTATTGAGAATGCTTACATGTTACTTTAGAACCATGGGCAGAGGTGGCTAGAACCTTAGCGAGAGACCCAGCCGTGTTTATAAAGGGCCATGTAACATAGCAGATGAGGCTGAAAAATGACAGGCGTCCATCAAGTCCAGCCCATGCCAAAAACACCCCCGTCGATCCAGAGGAAGGCAAAAAATCCCCCTGGAGCCATTTCCAATCTAGCCCCAAGTGGGGGGGGGGGAGATGTATTCCTACCTGACTCAAATTGGTAGTCAAATAGTTCCCCGGATCAATATCCTATCTGCTTTGAAGCCATCTGTCATAATTTTCAATATTGTTCTGTGCTATATAGGCATCCATTGCTTTTTTTGAATGCAGTTGCATTATCTGCAGGCACAACATCCTGAGGCAAAGAATTCCATAGACTTACAGCCCTTACTGTAAAGAATCCCTGCCTTTGTTTTAGTCGAAAGCACCTTTCCTCAAGTCTTAATGGATGACCTCTTGTTCTTAGCTCAGCTCTTTCCGTAAATAATTAATTGTGTAGTTTTGTATTGACCTTGAATGTATTTGTAAATAGTAATCATACCACCCCTTACACGTCTCTTCTCTAATGTAAACAAACCCAGTTTGGCTAGTCTCTCTTTATAACTCAGTTCCTCCAATCCCTTTACCAGTTTTGTTGCACGTCTCTGTACCTTTTCCAATTCAGTAATGTCTTTTTTAAAAACAGGCGCCCAAAATTGTACTCCATATTCTAGATGAGGCCTAACCTAGGATTCATACAGAGGTAGGATAATATTAGCATCCCTTGCTTCTACACCTCTTTTTATGCAGGCTAGTACCATATTTGCTCTTGCAGCAGCTGAGTGACTCTGCACACTGCTGTGAAGTCTATTGTCTATCAGTACTCCTAAATTTTTCTCTAATGTGGATTCCCCAAGTTGTTTCCCATTTAGAGTATATGTTTCAAGTTTGTTTCTACAGCCCAAATACATAACCTTACATTTATCTACATTAAATGTAATCCGCCACTTTTCTGCCCATTCACTTAGTGTATCTAAATCCTTCTGCAGAGAAAAAACATCCTGCTCTGTATTAACCCTGTTCCTCCTAAAAAGTGAATAACCCTCTAGATTGACTGCTAACTCATATGTATCATCCAACCAGGTTTCCGACACTCCAATCAGATCATACTGCTCATGTGTTGCAATCATTTCTAGTTCCCCCATCTTACCAGCCAGACTGCAAGCATTTGCATGCATACATTTTATCATTTTGCCATTCCTAAAGATTTCATTCTTTGTCAAATGTATTATGTCTCTGTTCAGGTAGGGCTGCAACAGAATTCAGCTGTAAATAACAGTAGATAGATACACCTGACTGCTGCAAGGAAGATACCTACCTAGGTAAAGCCTTCATATTAAGAGACCTATATTCCAAGGGTAAATATCCCATTTAAATTTGTTTTCCCACTAAGGACCAAAGTAGAATGCTTATTTGTGTAACCCTTCAAGTACCAACGCGGTGTGCACCCCTCTGGTCCTTAAAGGGAAACCATAATTATTATTTTTTTAAATTCTGTTTACCAGTGTGTTAGATAGGTAGCCAATGCATGGCATTGCAATTCATTGCATACCTCTCTGACACTGAAAGGGTTAAGCAGAGCCGGGAGGTGTATAGTATAAGTTTACAATTTTAAAAAACTTGATCAGTTTGTATTAATGTATATTTTCTTTCTCTTCTGTATTTTTGTTTATTTTGCTTAAAATTTTTTTTAAATCTCTTCTAAATAAATCTGTACACTGATACAAACAATGAAATCATGGGTCTTCATTACAGATTTCAATTGACAGTAAGGGACAGCGGGGCTCTATGGAAAATGTTCTGCCATAAAACATCCCAAGATTTTTGTGTTTCGAATCAGATGCAAGTTAGATGTGGTGGATTTTGTAGACCAGAGACTTTTTGGCACTCCAAGGCTTACCATGGCCACACTCCTGCTCCTTCTTTGACAGTGCCCACATCCACTGGTACGAACACTTTATAATGACCTGGTAACTATTTGTGAGTTTCTGTAGATTGTCCAATACTTCCTGGCAGGGAGTTCAGTTGAGAGGGAAAGTGAAATGTTAGTGTTTGACACACCAAGTTTTGCCAGTAAGTAATCCCTAATTTGCACACACTGACATATAATGCTAAATATTTATTAAACTGTATTTTTTTAAATAAACAAACTATGGCTCTGAGTGGATGCACCTCAAGCGGCTCTGAAGCGAAAACTGGCAATCCATCCCCATCCCCAGGGACGTCCCCACACTGTGTACGCTCACTGCCTGAGTGCAGGAAAAGGCCTACAGTATTGGCCACTTGGCTCCCTTCTGCGGCCCACACCAACTGGGCAATCGATTCGGAGGTTTCCGGTGTTGGAGACGGTGTCAGTAAGTCACCTATAATAACTTCTGGTGGAGGGAAAACAGAGGATAGGGGTGAACACTGCCAGCATTACCCTGAGCAGGCGTAGACTTAGAACCGTGGCACCTCGCAGTGGCATACCACATTAACGGAGGGAAAGGAGGGGAAGAAATCCAAGGTAGAAAAGAGAAAAAATGCTATTCTACAAGTGGCTTGATGCCAGAGTCTTCCTGGGCAGTTGCTGTGATCAGAGTTGGCCCACCTATACATATGAGTTGGCATGTCCAGGGGCTTAGAGTGGAAACATCAGATTTGGGCGAAGAGAGGGAGAAGGGAAAGGGAAAAAAATGTTCACATCCTCAGCTTATGTGCCCCCTCATGCCTACGCTCACCCTTAACATAGCCCCAGGTCTTAGGGCCTTACTGCCTGGATGGTGGTGAGTGGTGGATGTTTATGTGGCCCCAATCCAGTGGACACCACCAGAATTGTACTGCAGAGCTTCTACACTGCAATCCTGGAGGAAAGGTGACGTTTTAGGTGGCATATCTCAAGTTGTTGGTGCCCTGTTTACAGTTGCCCAGGGTTTCTTGACACTTTCTGCCTGGTTCTTGTGGAAAACCCCCATCTGTCTGGTTTAGGGCCTACAATCATAGAATGCTTGTCAAGTGTGCTGTCTGCTCCCCCCATTTCCCCTAGCACACCATCCTGTTTGTTTTTTCTTTCCTCTCCGGTGCCCTTCCCTCCCAATAGATTGTTGTATGCCCTTGCCTACTCTCTGGGCCTTTGGTGGCATCATCTGCCTGTTCTTGACAGCACCCAGGTATAGTGTGTGCTGCTGGTCCTAGTTACAGCTGATCCAAGGGTGTCTGCCAGACTCCATCTGCACTCCACTGTGGTTACATGCCTGACTACTGGGCTCCTGCTCCATTTACAAGCCCTTATCCAGGTGTTTGCATTCATACTTCTGCTTTTCACAGTCCCTGCGCTTCGCCTGGTGTTGAGCCTGCTGAATATATCTAAAGGGAGTGACTCCCAATCTCTATGACCCTCTCCTCACTGCTTTGCCTAACCCTTGACACCCAGCTATCAAGTCAATGCATCCATTTCGTATTATCTAGTCTCTCAGTGCTACCTCATGTTGTGAATTGATCTTCAGAGCTCACATACTGCCCCCATCATGCCTTACTGAAGTTGTTACTTCTCCCCTCTGTCCCTCTTCCTGGCACTGCTTCGTTGGCCACATGTCAATCTGTCTAACGGTTTTGAGATGTGTAAGAAGTCCGGTGAATACAAATCATGGATGAGCAAATTTGCTAGACACCAAACTGCTGAGGGTGTATTTGAGGCTATTATGGAGAATCAATCTACCCCGGCGTCTCCTGTCCAGTCATACGACTGTAGAGCTCAAGGCTGCTATCGCCAATTGTCAGGCAGTATTAACTACTAAAGTTTACACAATTCAAATTGACCTGAACCTCCTACGGGGTGGACCAGTAAGTGATGAGAGAAAATGCAGAGGCAGGTCTTGACTGTTGAGGATGTCCTACCTTCTGTTCAGGAAGTGGTGTGCACCTTACAATCCCAGGTGTAGGCTCTCACCCTTAAGGCAGATGACCTGTAGAGTAGATTTTGCCGTTGTAATAAACAAATTGTCGGCCTACCAGAGAGATGCAAGGGAAGATTGAAAGAGTGGTTTCTTGAAACTTGGATAAGAGTCACCCTGAGCATGAAGGGCCTCTCTAACTACTTTGTCATTGAGAGGGCTCACAGGGTACCATCTACGTTTCTGCCTGCTGGGTCCCCACTTAGACCCATAAATGCAAAGATCCTCAATTTCAAAGACCAAGATGCTGTGACTTGGGAGGTTGAAGGGCAAGGTTGAAGGGTTTCTCTTAAGCCTGATTTCTCAGTTGATATTCAGAAGCAATGGAGGAAATTCCAGGATTTCAAGAGGTGTTTTAGGGCCAAGCTCCCAATTACCGATTGAGATAGTTCCCATTTTTTCACTTCTGAATTGGAGGCTGTGGCCTGGCTGGTGTGGCTCTATGAGTGAGTGGCTGTGAGTGATCCTCTGTTGACATCCCATGGCTAGGCTGGGGTTTCTGCTGCTTTCTGTACCAGTGGAGCACTTGCTAGGATGGTGGAGTGCAGGCGTGGGGTGCCTCCTGTTCTGTTCCTTCCTACTTCTCTCTGGACATGATCCTGCCTGGTGGGGTGGCAGGTGGTGGACCAGTGTACTGTTGTAAATGTTACTGGGCCCAAACAATTAATTATTACTTAATTTTTTTATATGAACTTTTATATATTCCATTTATGTGTTATCCTTAAGGTTGTGCGTGTCATGTGTGCTTTTTTTGGGATACTATTGTGATATCGCCGAGTTCTCTGTACCATGTGGGTACATGTATGGCTATGTCTGTGCTGCTCTCGTGTTCTATTACTGCTGTGACTCATACTAATGTTTGCACTATATATGCCGCTCGGGGATATCTGGAGGTGGGCAGCATGTACTCTTATGTAATGATATTGTATTTATGTTTACTGTGATCACTACCACGTTGCTTATGCCCTGGCCGGGGCTGGGCACCGATGCATACTTTTTTGGCCGTGCACTGGGACGGAGGGGGCCAACTTATGGGAGGAGGAAGATCCCTTCTTTTTGGGGGGTTTGTTTATGCTGTATAAAAAAGTTTGTGGCTGCTTTGGGATGAGTGTCCTGTATTTTCTGTTTTTCATCTACTATGCGTGACTGGAATAGTAGTGAGCTACTATTATTGTCTTATTTCATGCATTGTCTTGCTTTGTGCTGTATCTAGATGTCCTTAATAAAACTTTTTCAAAAAATAAACAAACAATTGCTCACATAAATAATAGGTGGTTTTGAAGGCTATTTAAAATGATAAAGGATATTATAAAGTGTTCCGCTTTAACATATAACATGCAAAGTAACCTTTAACCCCATTGCTACCAGTGATGTGCCTTAACCGTCACACGTTTCCATCCTTTAAGGAAGGGTAACGGTCCTGGCATGTCACTACTTTCATGGGAGCAGCATGTTTCAGGGCACACTGTAATCTTGCTGGGGAGGCTGCAATTGATTGCTCTAGGACCGGAGCAGTCCGTTTCAGCCTTTCCCCGGTGGCTTCGGTAGAGCCACATTACAAATGTAAGGTATGCATTGCATTTGAAGGAAACTAATCCACACTTGCGCAAAAGATTTAAGTATTCTAAGAGTCCAATGTCTATAACTAGAAATCATGGAGTTTACTATATATATGGAGAATGGTCCATATAAACGGATGAAAAAACACAGTACCTTATGATTTAATGGATGGAAAACTGAATAAATGAAATGATGTTCAATGATGAGATGATATGAGGATGAAAAATGAGGATGAGTATGAAATGATGAAGAGATGATGTGATCAAGTAATGGTTCTTAACTATTGTGATGCTTCTACTAAATTCCAATGGCCTTGTCCACCAGCGCGCAAATATACTGTATCTAGTGTAGTTGGAGCCCAAAACATAAAAGAGAAGAACAATAATATCTAAGTGTAGAAGTTTTATTAAAAGAACAAGTTTAAAACAGTGATCAATATGCACTCACATGATGCACATCATGGGCTTTAGGTGTGTAAAGGGTCCCTGCCCCTGTAGCTAACGTCCTGTGTCCGTTCTCTCCCACTTCAACTGGTGTCCTTATCTCCTGGTGTGGTCCTTTCTTTTGGGTATTAATGTTCTTGATTCCCTCGTATCCAAGGTTTAGAATATCCCAAAGCATATAGGATGGTTACAGGATACTAGCACCGGGGTGCACGTGTGTAGGCCGACTCTGTCGGCAAGATGTTGGAATCGTGACGGGAGCTGGAGGTGGATTCTCTCAGGGTACGAAGGATGGACCCAGCTCTAAGTGATTGTCAGTATGGTGACCTGATGCGAATGACAATGAAAGATATCGGAAAAGTGTACATGGTGTGAAAATGTAAATAAAAATAATAAGTAATAAATAATGGCAATGGATAATAACCATATCACGGTGCCCGTGATTCGTGCTGCTCTGTGTCTATCACTTGCTGAGTATTCGTGATTGGCTGTCTGTCATTAGCCCTCCTCACACAGCCTTTTTAAACCCAGGTTGAGCACTTCCAGGTTGACCTTTCGTGGTGTCTCTGACTCCACCCTGCCTCACCTGCTTGTCAGATCTCTGGGCCTGTTTCCAGTGTTCCTGTATGCTACATTCCGGTGTTCCAGTGTTCCTGTACGTTAATGTTCCAGTGTTCCAGTGTGCCTGTATTCCGGGGTTCCTGTGCTCCAGCACCGCGCGGGTTAACCTGTACGAGTTCCTGAGTCTCACGCTCCAGCTGTCGCTCCGGCGACATTGTTCTCCTCGCTATTGCATACACATTGTTGGTTCCAGCGTGCGGACGCTGGTTTGCTCCACTAAACCTGGTTGCGATATACATTGTTGGTTCCAGAGTGCGGTCGCTGGTTTGCTCCACTAACCTGGTTGCGATATACATTGTTGGTTCCAGCGTGCGGACGCTGGTTTGCTCCACTAAACCTGGTTGCGATATACATTGTTGGTTCCAGCGTGCGGACACTGGTTTGCTCCACTAAACCTGGTTGCGATATACATTGTTGGTTCCAGCGTGCGGTCGCTGGTTTGCTCCACTAAACCTGGTTGCAATATACATTGTTGTTCCAGCTTGCGGACACTGGTTTGCTCCACTAAACCTGGTTGCGATATACATTGTTGGTTCCAGCGTGCGGTCGCTGGTTTGCTCCACTAAACCTGGTTGCAATATACATTGTTGTTCCAGCTTGCGGACACTGGTTTGCTCCACTAAACCTGGTTGCAATATACATTGTTTGTTCCAGTGTGCGGACGCTGGTTTGCTCCTCTAAACCTGGTTGCGATATACATTGTTGGTTCCAGCGTGCGGACGCTGGTTTACTCCTTAAACCTGGTGGCGCTATTTACCATTAGTCCCAACGTGCGGACGTTGGTTTGCTCCTGAACATCCAGTACTGTGGTCAGTCGCTGTCCACTTCCTTGCAGTTGTCTGATTATCCCTGGCTATAGACTTCTGCTGAGTAAGACCTCTAAACTTATGCTCTCTGCTGTCTTAGTCACCTAACAGCTGGCCTATTTGCTCAGGCTGCCCTGCCTGGTATTGGTGAGGCCGGTAGAACCTTGACGTTACTATCCTATAGGTTGCCTCACCCGGTATTGGCAGGGCTTTAGAGCCTACTACAGTACCTCCTTGGGCTGCCCTGCCCGGTATTGGTAAGGCCGGTAGAACCTTGTAACTCACCATCTTAAAGGTTGCCTTACCCGGTATTGGCAGGACCGGTAGAGCCTACATTCAGCATCCCATTGGGCTGCCTTGCCCGGTATTGGTAAGGCCGGTAGAACCGGAATTATCATCTCACGGTTGCCTTACCCGGTATAGGCAAGGCCGGTAGAGCCTGTCATTTATATTGTCACTTGGGTTGCCTTGCCCGGTATTTAGGCAAGGCCGGTAGAACCTTTTGTATGTTCTATTGATGTTATATTGTTATGTATGTTTACCCTACGGGGACTGCCTTTAACTTTTAATAAAGTTAAATTTTACCAAACCTTAAGTCTGAGAGTCTTCAAAAACCGTGACAAACCATAAGCGTATGATAACCGGTATCTTTTATTGTCATTCGTTCAGCATGACCATATTTTATACTGGTTTTAGTGTACATTGATTTAGAATTACATATTTTTTATTTCATCCTTTGTATTTATTTCTATAGTCCACAACAGATATATTGATATTTGGTTGAACTTTTATAATTTACCACCCTGTGTAAAAGTGTGAATTATAGGAATATACGAAAAGGTATAAATAGATTGACCTTTGTAAGATGAGACTTTCTGATACCCCTTAGGAAGAGGAGGCCGAGCTCCACAATATGTGTCGGGTCTCCATACTGACATTCACTTACAGCTGGGTGTCATGGACTCAGAAACAAGAACTGGACCAGTACTGTAGGTAACACAATCTTTATTAAGATATAGACATACAGAATGAACGGCAACATCAAGAACACAATACAACACAGAAGACTTCAGGAAGGATAGTACTGCTGTGGTGGTGCCAAACTGAGTTCCAGAGGGTAGGCTAGAGATAAGCCACCTCAGGTCCGCACCTGTGGAACTGCTGCAGGTCCGCACTTGCACAGACAAGGTTTCTGAGAAGGCTTCTGCGCTACAGGTCTGTACCTGTATAGGCAGGATCCTGAGAGAAGCTACTGTGTACAGGTTTGCACATGTACAGACAAGGTTTCTGAGGAAGGATATTGCGTACAGGTCCGCACCTGAACATGGCCAATGCGTACAGAGACAAGGAAACGTCTGCCAGAGCCACCAGGCGTCCCCAACCAGCTATCCACTGGAGCGTTGGTATGCTGGGTGTGCAGTGGACAACCCTAGGTAGCTCCAAGGTGTGTAGTCAGACAGGTAGGAAATACACAGGGAAATACGTACACCAGGGCCGCAGGTCAACACCAAAAGGTGCTTGGATAGCCAGGGTCACACACAGAGCGGGTAGTCAGACAGAGCTACAGGTCAACACCAGAATGGATAGTCAGCCAGGCCAAAGGTCATACATGGAGTAGTTAGTCTACCAGAGCCACAGGTCCACACCAGAAGGAATGTCAGCCAAGCCGGGGTCATACACAGAGCTGGTAGTCAGACAATCCAAAGGTTGGCACCAGAATGGGTAGTCAGACAAACTGAGTAATACACAGGACACAAGCTACTGCACAGGACACCTCAAAAGGGCGAATGAGAGTGGTGTCCTGGAAGTTAAAGTACCTAGTGGCCCAGGAAGAGGAGGAGCAAAAAAGATGTGCTGTGACTTTAAATAGAACGCGCGTCCCAGCTTGGACGTGCGCCAACATGCTGCTGCAGGGAGCCGGAAGGGACCAGAACCCTGCTAAAGGATGCGGCTGAGCCGCCAACAACCCCTGCTCCCGCGGAGGAAACAGAGGACGGACAAAACTATGCTGCTGGAGATGCCAGAAGAGAGCTGTGGCAGGTTGCCGGGAAAAGCTGCGGCCACCAGGTATGCTGACACTGGGTCACTCCCACGCCCCCTGTGAGAACGACCCTTCAAATCTCTAACACCCCTAATGAGGGTCAATCTTCTGACGTCTTTCAAAGATGTAAGGTCTTCAACTTTATGGCTGTCCAGTGCCACTCTGGGCCAAGTTATCTTGGATGAGTGGAAGACGCCTGTTAGAAAATGTCTTAGAAAGAGAAAGTCACCTAAGCTGCACCCCTTCTATGAGGCAACTATGGCGCAGTGGGCTTCTCTTTCCACCGTTGATACCCAGTATCCAGGCTCTCTAAGTGTACAGCTCTGCCCTTGGCAGATGCTACAGCTCTTAATGACATGACAGATAGGAACTTTGAAGCTATTCTCAAGTCTAACTTTGCTGCCATTGGAGATGCTTTACTGCCTGGGTCACCATAGCTATTGCTGTTTGGGGCGAACAACTTACTGAGGCTGTCAGGGTTGACGCCACTAAGAAGGATCTTTTAGCCCTCTTAGCCAACATGTCTGAGGCTCAGACATATGTTACTGATGCTCATTTTGATGCAGTCACACTGTCAGCTAAGGCCTCTGCCTTTTCTGTCACAGCAGGATGCACTTTGTGGCTCAAGAGTTGGTCTGTTGACCTGTCAGCTAAGTCACTGATTTCTCTCCCTTTCCAGGGTTAATTTCTTTTTGGACCTGCACTGAAACAGATCATCAGTGAGGCTACTGGGGCCAAGACCACCCTGTTACCTCAGGTCTTCAGACCTTTTTAAATGACACATTTTTCGTCCCCCCCAAACAGAGGTGCAAAAGCCAAATATGAGTGTGCCTCAGGCCACCAAGCCCAGTGTAATGGTTTTGTAGGACACTCAGACCAGCAGGTTAGAATAAAACACAGTTTATTTAATAAAGCAAGAAAGACCGCCCTCTATAGGCAATATAGAATAATAGAAAGAACAGTGGTTACAGATGCCTTCTCAGGCCCAGTATACAGAGGAAATAAATATACATATACTGTCACAGGACAGGCATAGAAACATAAGTGTACTCAATGGTTAAAGTACATGTAAATCAATCAATCTCTGTTGTGGTGTTTGACACACTATCACAGTGCCTGTGATTCCTGTCACTCTCTGTTGTGGATGTCACTGATTTGCTGACTGAGTTTGACCCACCTCCTGATGACCTTTTTATACCTGGCTATCTCTGATGTCAGTTGCCCTTTCGTGGTGTTCCTGAGCCAGTAGTGCTTTTGCTGTGTTCCTGTATTCTGAGTTCCTGTGTACCGATTCGGCTTGTCCTGACCATTCTCCAGTGTTCCTGCCTGTGTATGACCCGGCTCGTCTGCGGACCACCCTTGGATCCTGACTCGGCTAGTTTGACGTTCCTGCCTGTGTATGACCCGGCCCGGCTGACTTCCTGCTCCGAAGATCGACTTCCAGCTTGTTCCAGTGACCTGCGTTCCAGTTGTCGCCGCCGCGACATTTTCTAGTCCCTGCTGCCCACGTCTGTGCCACTGCCTTGCCTGGTGATTCCTTCGATAGTGCTGTGCCTCGTTCTAGTGCAGAGCTGTGTGTATTCTGTGGGCCTTCCTCTCCTTGCAGAGCCTGATTGTAGCATTGAAGCCTCGAGTAACGTTACAGAGCCTTGCAGTAGCGCTGAAGCCTCGAGTAAACGTGCATTTTAACTCTTGCAGTGCTGCCTCATATTCACTCTCTCTATCTCCTGTACGAGCCTTGTTGCAAGTGATACTGCTGCTGAGTTGGCCGCTCTCCGTCGGCAACTCTAGTCTAACGTTGCAGAGTGTTCACAAAGCTTGGGCCGTTTGGGCGCTTAAGGCTCTCCGGTGTTGGTTACCGACGAGATCATTGACACAGAGTGTTGGCAGAAAGGCTTCAGTGTTGGCTTATCCGGTACTCGCCCGAGGGGGCTAGTGGCTCTGGCTCTAGTATTACTGCATTCGATTACACCTGAGGAGGTTATTAGCTCTTGCATTGCAAGTCGGTTTCCATTACGCCCTAAGGGGCTATTCGCACTTGCACATACTAAGCAGTTCCTGTAGCTACGCCCGTGGGGGCTAAGTTGTTACCCATTCTGCTTATCATCTACCACCTTGGCAAGGCAGCTCGTTCCTCAGCACCTGATGAACATCGTCTGTACAGCACAGCCTATTTAACATCCAGGGCGTGTCAAACTTCCACATCTGAGACTGACTGTTATTTGGACTTTATCCCCTTTGGGGTCAATATCATCCTAGTGCATACTGATTTGCATTTATGTCCATAATACTATTTTCCTTGTATTATCTCAGTTTACGTTATCTGTGTATTACCTACCGCCTCTAGAGGGCGTAATTGTACATTATTCACTTTAATAAAGTGTGTTTTATTTTCACTTATTGGTCTGAGAGTCCTAAAAACCGTAACAGTACGAAAGGGCCATGACCTCAGACGGTAAGGGTGAAAGTAATCCTCTGAACATCCACTGGAGAATGGATGTCCAGGAGCAGCGCCTGGACCAATTGGCACTGGCTCTACAAACGTTACTTGAACGTACAGTACATTTGGACAAGTCTGGTCCGAATCCGGTGGTCCCCCCAGTCTTGACACCGGAGAATCCCTCTGTATCTCTCAGTACTAACACAAGAGGGTTAACGGCAGCGGTACCGTTACCCCTAAGATATGATGGCGAACCCTCCTTATGCAGAGGTTTTATTAACCAGTTGGAGATATTTTTGGAATTGGCACCCCAGGCATTTCCTAACGACCGTAGCAAGGTCGGCTTTATGATATCTCTGTTGACGGGCAAAGCTTTGGCATGGGCAAATCCGATATGGGAGAGTGCCAGACCCTGCACACTGAACTTTAGAGAATTTGTGGTGAAGTTCAGACGTGTGTTTGAAGTTCCTGGTAGGTCTGCCTTTGCTGCCAAAAGGCTGATGGAGATTCAGCAGGGCGAACGCACTCTGGGCGAATACGCTATCGAATTCCGGACCTTGGCAGCAGAGGTAGGCTGGAACGATGAGGCCTTACTTGCTGCTTTTACTCAGGGTCTCGCTGAACAGATCAAGGACGAGATAGCAGCTCGAGATGTACCCAGCGAGCTGGACGAGTACATTGACTATGTCATGTTAATAGATTCTCGCATCCGGGAGAGACGCTTGGCTAAAAGGACCAAAGCAAAGAGTTATGGCCAGAACCAGTTCCTTAACCCACCCACTCCACCCGTTCTACCTGAGCGAACAGCTGACGGCTCTGAACCTATGCAATTAGGTTTTACTAGGCTCACTAAAGAGGAGAAGCTGTATCGTAGAAGGCACGGTTTACGCCTATATTGTGGCAAACCAGGTCATATATTACGCAATTGTCCTGTAAGGCCGGGAAACGAACGCACCTAGGGTACCTTGGGGGACAGGCCCTAGGTGATGTTGAACAGTCCCTAGAGACTTGCACCACTAAACCCACCATCCAGGTGGCTTTTGCATGGACTGACAAGGTCATAGAAGTCCTAGCATTGGTGGACTTCAGGGCAGCCGGATACTTCATGGATCAGTCCTTTGCTGAGTTTCAGGGCATTCCGTTATGTAAAAAGGACTCTCCTGTGGCTATAGAGGCCATTGATGGCAGACCCCTGGATCCTGCTTTCATTACCTTCGAGACAATACCAGTGTCTATGACTGTGGGGGCTTGTCACAGGGAGCAGATACAATTTCAGATCATTCGTTCCCCACATCATTCAGTTATTCTGGGGTTCCCGTGGTTGCAAACACACAATCCCCAATATGACTGGCAAAGGTGTGAAGTTAACTCTTGGTCGGAGTACTGTAACAAGAATTGTCTTTCTCTCCCTGTTAAGATTATGTGTACCTCTCCAGCTGTGCCAACAGAATATGGGCAATTCAGTGACGTGTTTAGCAAAGGAGAGGCCAGCGCATTGCCTGACCATAGGCCATACGATTGCGCCATTGATTTGTCTCCAGGGGCCGTGCCTCCTAGGGGACGTACTTACCCACTGTCCTGTGAGGAAAATAGGGCAATGGAGGAGTATATCACAGATGCCCTGGAGAGGGGAATCATTCGAAAATCTACATCTCTGGCTGGTGCCGGATTTTTTTTTGTCAAAAAGAAAAGTGGGGAACTCAGGCCTTGCATTGACTACCGTGGGTTGAATAAGCTGATGCCCAAGAACGCCTATCCCATTCCACTTATTACAGAATTATTCGACAGATTAAAGGGCTCTTCGATCTTTACCAAACTTGACTTGCGAGCCGCCTATAATCTAGTCAGAATTAAAGAGGGTGACGAGTGGAAAACGGCGTTTAATACCAGAACAGGGCATTATGAATATCTGGTGATGCCATTCGGCCTATGCAATGCGCCTGCAGTATTTCAGGAATTGATTAACGATATTTTACGTGACTTGCTCCAGTCCTGTGTGGTAGTGTATCTAGATGATATACTAATTCATTCTGCTAACCTTGCCCAACACATTAAAGATGTCTCAGAAGTCTTGCTCCGACTTCGTAAGCACAAGTTATTCTGTAAATTAGAGAAGTGCGAATTCCATACTTCTCAAGTACCATTCCTGGGGTTCATTATATCCAAAAGTGGCATTGCCATGGATCAGGAGAAGTTGGCAGCGGTTCTGCAATGGCCTCGGCCTAAGGGATTAAAGGCCATTCAACGATTCCTAGGTTTTGCGAATTATTATAGGAAGTTCATCAAGAACTTTTCCACGATTGTAAGACCATTGTCAGACTTGACTCACAAGGGCGCTTCTCCCTCTCAGTGGTCTGAGGCAGCTGAAAACGCATTTGTTACCCTGAAATCTGCCTTTGCATCTGCTCCTGTACTGTCCCACCCTAATCCCTCCCTGCCGTTTACTTTGGAGGTTGACGCTTCAGATGTTGGGGTTGGGGCAGTGCTCTCCCAACGTCCTGTGGGAGGTGGAGCTTTAATGCCTTGTGGGTTCTTTTCTAAGAAATTGTCCAGCGCCCAGAGTCATTACGAGATTGGTGACAGGGAACTGTTGGCCATCATACTGGCACTAAAGGAGTGGCGACATCTCTTGGAGGGCACTCAGACTCCAGTACTAATTCTTACTGACCATAAGAATCTAACCTATCTCTCAGAAGCCAAAAGACTGTCTTCTCGACAGGCCAGGTGGGTGCTGTTTCTGTCCCGGTTCAATTTCTTAGTATCCTATCTTCCTGGTTCTAAGAATATCAAGGCTGATGCGTTGTCACGTCAGTTCGCTTCTGACACTGAGAGGGAGGAAGTCCCGGTACCCATCATTCAGCCAGATCGGATACTGGCTACTATTCGTACCACTATAACCTCGCCACTGGGGGAGGAGATACTGGCATCACAATCACGGGCACCTCCAGGAACCCCAGTGGGGAAGTGTTTTGTAGAAGAGTCATTTCGTATCCGTCTCTTGGAGACCTATCACACCTCTAAAGCAGCTGGGCATATTGGTAGGGACCAATTAGTATGGTCTCTCTCGCAACTATTTTGGTGGCCTACGTTGAGAGCTGACTGCGCCGCTTTTACGGCAGCTTGTACCACTTGTGCCCGTGCCAAGACCCCTAGGCATCTCCCTGTGGGCTTATTGCAACCGGTGCCTAACGGAGACCGTCCATGGTCGCATATATCCATTGACTTTTTGGGAGAACTACCGGCATCTAGAGGTTACAAGTTCATTCTTATGGTGGTCGATAGATTCTCTAAGATGGCACATCTTGTGCCTCTGACTGGCCTTCCATCGGCTCAGGAATTGGCTATAGTTTTTGCCAGAGAGGTGTTCCGTCTGCACGGAGTGCCCAGAGTAATTGTCTCCGACAGTGGGAGCCAGTTCGTTTCTAGGTTCTGGAGGGCATTTTGTGGTCAGATGGGCATTCAATTGTCATTCTCTTCCGCCTACCATCCCCAGACGAATGGGGCCGCTGAGCGTGCCAATCAGGGACTGGAACAGTTCCTGCGCTGCTTTGTCACCGATCATCATGATAATTGGGCTGACCTGTTGCCATGGGCAGAGTTTGCCAGGAACTGTGCGGTTAACTCATCGTCCGGGAGCTCCCCGTTTCTTGTGAATTATGGTTTCCAGCCTTGTCTGCTCCCGGACTCCTTTCTGGCGCAGCAGATTCCTGCTCTAGACAAGCATTTGGCACGACTTCATTCCACTTGGGCACAGGTTCAGAGGTCCCTCAGTCAGTCTTTCAGGCGGCAGCAACGGCACGCTAATCACAGACGCCTTCCAGCGGTCTCATTTCAAGTTGGGGACAGGGTATGGCTGTCATCCAGAAACCTCAACTTACAAGTCCCATCCAATAAACTGGCTCCCTGGTTCATTGGTCCATTTAGGATTATCCACAAGATTAATCCGGTTTCTTATGCTCTGGAGCTTCCACCCTCTATGCACATTCATAATGTGTTCCATGTGTCTCTCCTGAAACCCTTGGTGTGCAATCGTTATACTACTACGCCAGTGATTCCTGGGCCGGTGGACGTCCAGGGCCAAGAGGAATATGAAGTCCAGAGTATTATTGATTCCAGGAGATTTAGAGGAAAGCTGCAATATTTGGTTCATTGGAAGGGCTATGGCCCTGAGGAACGTTCTTGGATTGATCAGGGGGATCTCCATGCACCAAGATTAGTACGCAGCTTTCACTCTAAATATCCTTTGAAACCCAAACCCCCTTTGAGAGGGGGGTACTATCACAGTGCCTGTGATTCCTGTCACTCTCTGTTGTGGATGTCACTGATTTGCTGACTGAGTTTGACCCGCCTCCTGATGACCTTTTTATACCTGGCTATCTCTGATGTCAGTTGCCCTTTCATGGTGTTCCTGAGCCAGTAGTGCTTTTGCTGTGTTCCTGTATTCTGAGTTCCTGTGTACCGATTCGGCTTGTCCTGACCATTCTCCAGTGTTCCTGCCTGTGTATGACCCGGCTCGTCTGCGGACCACCCTTGGATCCTGACTCGGCTAGTTTGACGTTCCTGCCTGTGTATGACCCGGCCCGGCTGACTTCCTGCTCCGAAGATCGACTTCCAGCTTGTTCCAGTGACCTGCGTTCCAGTTGTCGCCGCCGCCGCGACATTTTCCAGTCCCTGCTGCCCACGTCTGTGCCACTGCCTTGCCTGGTGATTCCTTCGATAGTGCTGTGCCTCGTTCTAGTGCAGAGCTGTGTGTATTCTGTGGGCCTTCCTCTCCTTGCAGAGCCTGATTGTAGCGTTGAAGCCTCGAGTAACGTTACAGAGCCTTGCAGTAGCGCTGAAGCCTCGAGTAAACATGCATTTTAACTCTTGCAGTGCTGCCTCATATTCACTCTCTCTATCTCCTGTACGAGCCTCGTTGCAAGTGATACTGCTGCTGAGTTGGCCGCTCTCCGTCGGCAACTCTAGTCTAACGTTGCAGAGTGTTCACAAAGCTTGGGCCGTTTGGGCGCTTAAGGCTCTCCGGTGTTGGTTACCGACGAGATCATTGACACAGAGTGTTGGCAGAAAGGCTTCAGTGTTGGCTTATCCGGTACTCGCCCGAGGGGGCTAGTGGCTCTGGCTCTAGTATTACTGCATTCGATTACACCTGAGGAGGTTATTAGCTCTTGCATTGCAAGTCGGTTTCCATTACGCCCTAAGGGGCTATTCGCACTTGCACATACTAAGCAGTTCCTGTAGCTACGCCCGTGGGGGCTAAGTTGTTACCCATTCTGCTTATCATCTACCACCTTGGCAAGGCAGCTCGTTCCTCAGCACCTGATGAACATCGTCTGTACAGCACAGCCTATTTAACATCCAGGGCGTGTCAAACTTCCACATCTGAGACTGACTGTTATTTGGACTTTATCCCCTTTGGGGTCAATATCATCCTAGTGCATACTGATTTGCATTTATGTCCATAATACTATTTTCCTTGTATTATCTCAGTTTACGTTATCTGTGTATTACCTACCGCCTCTAGAGGGCGTAATTGTACATTATTCACTTTAATAAAGTGTGTTTTATTTTCACTTATTGGTCTGAGAGTCCTAAAAACCGTAACACACGCCCAAGGTGGTAATGGAAAAGCAAGTGGTGCTAGATGAAACAACACCATCAGTCTATTGAACAGAGATTGCTGCTTAGGCAGAACAGGAACTGAGGCCAAATACTCTGCTAGAGAGTGTTGCAACGGGTGTTGCAATGGAGATAACCACACTGCAAGAGCTAGAGTCAATAGCCCCCACGGGCATAGCAATGGAGACAAACTGCACTGCAAGAGCTAGATCCAATAGCCCCCACGGGCGTTAAATGGAGACTAATATCACTGCCAGAGTGAAGATACTAGAGCCAATAGGCCCCACGGGCGTAGCAACAGAGACTAATCACTGCAAGAGCTAAAGCCAATAGCCCCCACGGGCGTAGTAACGGAAATTAAACACTGTAAGAGCTAGAGCCAATAGTGCCTCCCGCAGCCGCGGTAACGGAGACCGACTACACTGCAAGATAGACAGAGCCACCGCCCTGTATATGGGCTCTGCAAGGTAACTGGCTCAGCAAGTGTAGCGGATGACTCAGGCAGGGCCGGATTTACATCTCAGGAGCCTGTAGTCACAGAAATCTGAAGCCCCCCCCCCAAAAAAAAAAAAAAAAAAAAAAGCAAAAAGTTTTGACTGAAATATTTTTTTATTCAGTCACAAAAATGATGTATGATACAGTCATCTGAGTCAGGTAATGGTGTAAGAGGTATACACATACAGCCATCTGAATCAGGTAACAGTGTAAGAGGTATACACATAAAGCCATACAGTCACAGAACTACACATACACTGTCAAACATGGCAGCCTTGGCCAATGGTAATCGCATAACTACACTTAAAGTGTCTAACACCTCAGCCTTATTCCACTCTCACCTGGTAGTCAGAGTATCACACAAACACTGACTGACACCCCAGCCATGTTCCTGTGGCAGTCACAGAACCACCACATATACACTGTCTGCTAACTCTGCCTTGTTCCACCTATGAAGGGGGATCTAAGCATGGAAGTGGAAGGGGAAAAAGAGACACAAAGAGACCTGGAGGTGAATGAGGGAGAATACATGAGGGGGGAAGAGAGGCATGGAGAAGGATAGGTAGAGGCAGACATGGGAAGAGAGTGGGAGCCTTTTCATCCCTTCTTACACCCCCATGTCTGGGCAGGACCCTGTAGACATATTAACCTTTTCAGTGCTGGAGTAAGCAACACATTGGTCTTCAGTCTTGCACTGAATGGGTTAATTGTGCAAATGCTATCCTAGTATGTGAGTAATTTGTGAACAGTCATAAATCCTCCAGAGCTGCTCTCGTCCTGCTGCTCTCTGTGTATGACCAATTAAAAGGCTGCTTCCGGTCAGAGACACAGACTGAGGAGATCATAGGAATGCAGCACCAGGGGGAGGAAGGTAAAGATCACAGTCTTGAAGGATTTATTATCACCATTTTCTATGAATGAACGGCTCACATACAGTAAAAGTGTGCAGCCCAATAACTCTTTCAGTGCCAGAGGGGTTGAGAGTGCATGCAGAGCAAGGCATCCCACTTGTTAGAGTTCCGGTCTGGCACTCAGACTTAACCCTTTGGGTGCGAGTGGGGTGTCTAACACAATGCTTAACAAAGAGTTGGCCTGCACTCTGGCAATCAGAGGGTTAATACCTCTGTGTGTCCTTGCCATACCTGCTCCTCACTCCTCATGGCTGTTCCCATGCTCGTGTCGTGTCCATCCACTTGGCGCATGCTCCCAGCGCCTGCAGGGGGAGCACATGAGTCACAGAAAGAAGTGGAGGACTTGCACCAGCTATTCACTGCACTCGGAGGTGTGTAGCTGGTATTTTCAATATTTAAATGTTGAAATTACATCGTACTCCACTACGCCTCTGCTCACAAGCTCATCTCTGAAGTCACTCACAGCACAGCATGCATACATCCCCCTGTTGTAGTCCACCCAGACATGGATCAAGGCTGGCAGGCTAATAAAAAAAATCATCACAAAGACAGGGGCCCCTCTGTGGGGTGCACCTGTAGGCAGATGGCTACTCTGCCTAATTGTAAATCCGGCCCTGGACTCAAGGCAACGGCTCAGCAAGTGTTAATAGAGGCTCAGTAAATGGAGACAGCAGCTCTGCAAGTGTACTGGAGGCTCAGTGAACAGACAACTGCTCTGCAAGTGTTAATGGAGTCTTAGGGAATGGAGACAAAGCTCTGCAAGCGTAAACAGAGGCTCAGGGAATGGAGATAACAGCTCTGCAAGTGTTAACAGAGGCTCAGCAAACAGAGGCACGGCTCTGCAAGAGTTAACGGAGGCTAAGACACAATGAGCCCTGCCACCAGTACAGCGGAAGTCAGAATGTCGCCTAGGTGACACCAAGCAGCAATGGCAGGAACAGAGGCAGGGTCAGCAACGAGCCGGTACAGGTCACGGAGCAGGAAGTCAGCCAGGCCGGGTCAGATCACGGAGCAGGATACTCAGACAAGCCGGGTCAGGTCACAAAGCAGGAACGTCAGCCAGGCCGGTTCAGATCACGGAGCAGGATTCTCAGACAAGCCAGATCTGGTCACAAGCAGGAACGTCAGCCAGGCCGGGTCAGATCACTGAGCAGGAAACAAGGAGCGTAGTCAAACAGGCCAAATCGGTACACAGGAAGCAGGAACACAGCAACAGCAACACTGGCTCGGGAACACCACGAAAAGTCACCTGACAGATGCCAAAGGCCAGGTATAAAAAGGCCACAATGGGCGGGCCAAACCAGCTCAGCCAATGGGAGCATCCACAACCAGGAGTGACAGATAAGGATCATGGGCACAGTGATACCCAGACAGCAGTGGCACTCAAAAGACGCTGCTGCCAGGTCTGCTTTCACATGACTCGCAGAATCGTGGTCCATAGTTGCCTGTGGGCGACTGGTCCATGTTTCAAACTCGGGCAGAGTCCATTGCAGACCAGTGGGTTTTGCAGGTGTATTTGGAAGAGTACAAGATTGCATTCAAGTCTCTTCCTCCTCTTCCAGTCCAGGATTTCTCTGGGCAAGGAAAAGTTGAGACTTTTCAATGAGGCGGTTCAAGCTCTCCTGGACAAGGCAGTTCTTGTTCCATTTCCTTCCCAAAAGAAAGGTCCAGGTGTTTGGACAAAGCTGTTCGTGGTGGCCAAGAGGGACAAAACGGCAGCCATCCTATGTTGGACCTCAAGGACATCAGTTCATTTGTGGAAACTGCTCACTTCAAGATGGAGTCCTTGTACTCTGTCATCAAAGCTATGTGCCCAGGGGAATTCCTTGCATCTCTGGATCTGCAGGATGCCTACTTACTTGTCCCGATCCATCTGGACAGTCAGAAGTACCTCTGCTTTGCTTGTGAATCCGGGCACTTCCAGTTCACCGCCCTGTTCTGTAACGGAAGCTAAGAAGGGACCGGGTCACCTTCCGCCATTGTTCCCGGGTCTCTCCTTCTTGACGCCGGCCTGGCGCCGTTGGATGCACCGGTCGAGCAAATCAACGTTCCAGTGGTCGACTCGGAGTGGCGTTGAACCCCGGGATGACCGACTCTACCTCGAGGATGTGGATACCGGAGGGGGTCACAGGCACTCGAACACCGTTGAGCGTTCATAGAACTGGAGCAGGGAAAAGTGTTGCAGGAACCAAAGTAGCTGTAGCCAAGCCGTTCGAGCACTCCGGTGCTCGACTCGAAGGTTGAAGCTTGTACAAGAAAAACCACAAGGCAGAGTCCACGTTGCTGCCTGACAGGATAAGAAGTCCGTTATCGGGATCCTGGCAACAGACAGACGAACATTACAGGAACCTGGTTCAGATGGGCGGCAGAGTGGCCACTTTAACCATGGGAACACAAAAGACTCCAGGACTCTGGTTCTCTCCAAACAAGACACACAGTACAGTACAATACAGTACCACAATGGGATGGTATTCTAATACAGACTTGGCCCGGGGACCAATCAGACACAATAGGCAGGTGACACCGGTGACAAAAGGGCCAATGGCAGATGGAACCAAAGGGCCAATAGCAGGCAGAGACAAAGGGCCAATGGCAAGTGACCTAATCAACATATTGCTCAAGAGGTGTACAACATCTGTAATACCACATGTTTAATTAGGCTTAGACAAAGACAAAGACTTGATTAGAGGGAATACACATTTAGAGGACTAGGCCAGGGGTTGAAGCACGTACACACTAGTTTGAATATGCGGCTTCAACCCTGGCCAATCAGTGTGTGCAGTGAGTCGTACGTCGGCCAATCCGGCGTCGACTCACTGCCTCCGGTTTGCCTCGGACAAAGGAACCGGGGAACCACCGGTGTTTGTGTATCCCTCGCACCTATTACATACGATATAACACATTCGAGATACATGTAACATACGATGTTCGACATACAGTAAACGTGCAACATTCGACAATGCATAAAGTATAAATCTTTTAACATGAAGGATAGTAAAGCCCCATCTAAGGTCAAATGAGGCCAAAGGGCCATAGTCTTTTGATAAAACTTTCGAGGTCCAGACAAGGCTCAAGTAATGGATAAGATCCGTTACATGCTCTTTGGACTTACCGCCACTCCTTGGGTGTTCGCCAGAGTTCTGGGGGCCCTGCTTACCTTTATTCACACCCAGGGGATTCAGGTGACTCCTTACATGGATGACCTTCTGCTGAAGGCTTCATCCAAGGAAATCCTGAACCAGTGTGTCCAGGACTGTGCTCAGGTTCTCTTCCACCATGGGTGGATTCTCAACATGGAGAAGTCTGCTCCAGTTCCCTCTCAGGTATTGGTTTTCCTTGGACTCAGATTCAATACCTGTCAAGGAATGGTTTTTCTGATGGAGGACTCCATTCAGCAGGTCATGCGTCTGGTGTCCTAAGCTATGGATTGGCCCTCAGCTCCGGTGTCCAAGTTCATGACTCTTGCTGGTTGCATGGTGTTCACCATGACGATTCCATATGTTATGGCCCACACCAGAGAGCTCCAGAGGTTCACTATCTGATCTTGGCATGGGAACACAGATCTCTTGGATCTAAGGGTCTCTCTTCCTCCGGAGGTCAGACAGGATCTGCTCTGGTGGTTGAACAGAACCAACCTAGAGCAGGGGAAATCATTTGTGACCAGGAATGGATCTTTGTCATGACAGATGCCAGCCTTCGGGGCTGGGGATGGTCCTGGGTGACCTGGGAATCCAGGGCAGATGGACCTTGGAGGAGTCCCTTCAGTCCATCAATGTTCTGGAGCTCAGGACGATTCAGCATTTTCTTGTGTACTGGTCCCTTCAGCTGAGGGGTCATCCAGTACACAGCCGTGGCATACATCAACATGCAAGGAGGCACAGAAAGCCTCCTGCTTGGCCAGAGGTCAAGTCTATTTTGTCTTGGGCAGAGTATCACATTCTGGCTATTTCCACCATGCACATTCCAGGGGTGGACAACGTCAGTATGTTTTCAACATGTTGGTGCAGCAGTGGGGTCTTCTCAGATAGATCTGATGGCTACCAGGAACAACAGGAAAGTTCAGATGTTTTGTTCCCGTTGGGGGGATCCTCTAGCCTTTGCCAAGGAGCAAAAAACCAGGAAGAGCGCAAACCACCAAGATATACATTTGCACAAATTCTGTTGATAGATATCTCCAATCCTCACAATTCTCGCGATGGAATGCTGGTTGTAGGTAACAACCAGCTAATTCAAACGGGGTAACGTTAAACTGCCCCGTTTCAGACTCTTATCCCAGGACAAGCAACTAGAATACACTCGGTAAAAGCTTATTTATTATATAGCAATTGTTATATAATGCCAAGATAATGTAAACATACAATCTGTAAAATTATCAGTTAAATGTGGACGCGTTTCGGAGAAAAAAATCTCCTTTTTCATATACTACAAAGGCATATATCTCAAAAAATATATAAAAAATGAGTAACAAAAGGTCATATGTTGGTGTTACCCATGTTAAAAGCACCAAAGGGTTAACATACACAGTATGCACTTTAACCCTTTGAGTGCCAGAGATGTTCTCAATGCATTGCTCTCTGGCACTCAAAGGGTTAATACAATCTAAAATTGTAAAGATGTTGTGAATTGCTTTTTATTGTGTAGGTGTACACTGTGCCATTAAATGTAGCAATTCCTTCTATTTTTTTGTGCAATCTTTTTTTATTACTGCTAATTTCCAGCTTTTTAGAGAGAATGGCCTTTTAACACTTGTTCATTGTTGCAGTATTAGCTTAGTTGGATCTTTATTCTTATGTATTTTGCAAAGAAATTGCAGTTACAATGAATCCTCACTCCTCCACTGAACTTTTGATTGTTTGGTGCCCGAGGCACTGGGAGATACAGAGCCTGATCTACTAAGAAGAACTGGGGAAAATCTGTGACAAGACAACTGTTCAAAAGGGAATAATTACATATCCCTATTGATTTAAAGGGATAGTAATGTTTCATAATAAAAGCAGCTCTAATTAATCATCATAGTATTTGGACCTTGGAGAGTGTTATTTCAATTCTGTCAGAGTTGTAGTTCAGGAGTAATTCACTAACAAAGTATACCCCTCCAGCCCCTTTTACTGATGTAACACTGCTCAGCCAGATCAGAAGGGAGGTGCCCAGGTAGACTGCAGAGTGGGACAATCTTCAATTAAGATAAGGGAAAAAGCTGAAAAACTTGTCAAGGGGGGCAGGGCTTTCATTGTTCTCATAGGAATAAGATTGTCCCATTCTGTTATCTGTCTGGTCTATGGACTGCATTCCACATCTGAGAAGAGATGGTTTACACTAGGTAAAAGGGGCGGGAGGGGAAAACTTTGCTTGTGAATATCTCTTAAACCATAAAGGTTTGAGAGATTAGACTTATATCGTTCTTCATGTTTTTTTAATGCCTACAAAATAAAATAAAGATAAAACAAAGTATTACTATCCCTTTAAAGGGGCATTTAACAACATGAATGCTAAAGAGGTCTTCAACTCATTCCTTTGCAATTTGTTTGAGATCCCCTAGCATTCTAGGTGTTAGAAGCCCCAAATGAATGATAAATTGGTGAATTGTATTAGCTACTATGGTGATAAGGTTTGCCGCACAATCCTGCTGTTCTACTCCTAGAGACATTTCCAACATACTGCAACACATTTACTGCAAAATCTCAGGTATAATATGCACCTGTCCTTGTTTTCCATCTGCCTCACTAAAATAAATTTACTTTGGGTGCTCTGACTCCCTCCCTCCACTAACCACAATCCTCTTCCCTTTGCCTGCCCTGCTTCAACTTCCCCCTCCGGAGTTGGCTGTGATCAGTTGTGCACAGTGGTCGGCGCTCTTGCATATGCCACCCTCTTCCAGCAAATCCCTGTTAGGACCTTTTCGTTTAAGCCAATTGTAATACCTCAAGGTCCTCACAGGGCAATACAATACATCCAATGCACAGAGTTCTATGCATTGGATGTACTGTATTGCCCTGTGATGGCCTTGAGGTATTACTATTGGCTCATATGAAAAGGTCCTTGCAGAGATTTGCTGGTAACAGACAGCAGATGCAAGCGTGCCGCCCGGTGTGTACAGCTGATCACAGCCAACTCCAGGGTCAGTTGAAGCAGGGCAGGCAAAGGGAAGCAGATTGCACTGGGAGGGATCACAAATAAATATATGGAATTTTTTTACTCGCATATAATACACATCCCTACACACTTAAGGTGAAGAGGAGCAAAACTGTGCATATTATACTCAATCTTTTACTGTAGTTAATGGGAAAGTCCTTCGGATTATGAAAATAAATTTATTTGCCGATATTTAAGTGAACTTGACACATCCAAGTTTACCTGCTACCTGAACACCTTTTCATCTGATTAAAACAACTCAATATTGTCCCCTTTGTTTTCCCGGCAGTTTAATAGTTTTAGAGACTTTTGATTTAGTAGTTTAGGAACAAAGCAGAGCTGATAAAACTGCATAATTATTTAAGAACATGTCCAGAAAGTCACTCGTCTCCACCACCTTAGGCTGATAAACTCAGATTCAACCAGTGGGGTGATATAAATTGTTATAGAGGAATAATCATGAAAATCTGTTCACGGTGGAGGCTCCCACTGTGGGAACCTCTTGCAAATGTGACGGGTTCTCTTTAACACCTTAGCGACAGATGACATGCTAGGACTGTCATTGGTGGATGTGCGTTAAGGACCGGTGATGGTCATGGCACATCACGGAAATCTGGGATGGCAGCACGGCGGCATGCCACGCTGCCATCCCAGAATGTATCTGTCAAAAAAAAAAAGTGCCATGGTCCTCTAGGGTTGATCCACCCCTGGATCGGGTTGTCGTTAAGGGGTTAAGATACGTTCATTACATTTTAAAAACTATGTATTTTACAGAAAAATGTCTAGTACAATATATATAGGCATATTGTCATTCTCTGTAATGCAAATTTAACCTTTTGCCAGAGAGGTAGTGACTCAATGCGTTGAAATAATCTGTAGCAAATGGAGCTTTTAATCCCTTTCTTTCTAGAGAGGTGTGCAATGCATTTATTTCACAATTTGTTTGAGATCTTTCTAGCATTCAAAAGGTTAAAAGTCACATTTAAATCAATGGGAATTTGTTGAGTTTTAATTTGTCCCCTATGGTGTAATGATGCAGTTACTTTGCTCCAGAACTGGACATCTTATTCAATTGCACTTTACATCTTTTTCCACATGGTGGCAGTAACACATCTAAACTCTTGCTGTTAGCCCTGAATGCAATAAAACTTTTACCTATGAACAGTCCCTTTCCTGCAGTGAAAAGATTGTGTCACAGCCTTAACCTTACAATAAGATAATTTAATTTCTGGAACAAACGTAATAACTGTTGAACATATCACATGTCAGGTTCCATATATGAACTCCTCATACGCCAGTGAATATAATTTGATTTTAATATGTTTATTTTATTTCTTATTTATTTAATTTCCTGCATTTTGCTTTTAGTCCCAAGGAAATTAAAGATTAAACGCAAATGTGGAAATCTTAAGGTTGAGGAAACATTTTTCATGTATTCTTTAACCCCTTGAATTCTAGAGACACCTCCTATTGCATGGCTTCTCAGTGTCTTGAAGACAGCTCTAGTATTAACCCTTTGAGTGCCAATGTGTTGGATAGCTCTCTGACACTCAAATGGTAAAGTGACATTTTCCCAACTTTGGGTGCCTGAGATGCATCCAAATTATTGAGAAGCATACAGTAGGCAGCATATCTATTAGTCCCTTTGAGTGACAGGGAGGTAATCAACACATAGCTTTGCCATGTGTTGCTCACCCCTCTGGAACCCAAATGGTTAAATAAAGAACAACAATAAAGGAGCCTGCTCCTATCCTTAGTATAAAGATACACACTAGAGCCATTGTTTGCAAATGCAACCCTATCCCTAATGACCCCTAACAGGTTGTGTCTTTAGGATTCCCCCTTCTTGAGCACAGGTGTGTTCATTAAAATGACTGTGCCTCTGTTTAACTCATCTATACTCAAGCATGGAAATCATAAAGGCATGGACTGCTCCCTCAGGAGTGGGCTGGGAAGCCCTGCACTAGCAAAACAGGGACAGTTCTGGAACAAACCATCTGAATCAATGGTTAAGTAAAATGTCTAGTGATTTAACCCCTTAGTGACCAGTGGTCCTGGGAAGTGACCTTACCTTAAGGAACGCTTTGATAGTTGTCGGGGCGCCGGAGCAGTGAACTGTGACGTGTACCGGCACACCAAACTGGGGTTTGAGAGAGACCGCTCCAGTGTTGGAGTGGTCAATTTCAGACCCTGTTTGTGCTTACAGCGCTCCTGCAGGGAGCCAGGGAACACCAACGTGCCACAGTAATCTGGTTGCAAACCGCTGCTTTAAGATATAATTGTCTCAGAAAGCCTAATCTGTCTTCATGTTCTGAATAAGATCGTCTGTCTTAAACTAGCCAGTGTCATTTCTATCCTAATGGATGATGATAACATGAATATCCTTGTTGGAAAGGGAAGAGCCTTTCCAACAAGGGTTTTCCTGGAATGATAAGAGTTATGGAGTACTACCCCCCAAATCCAAACAAAAAACATACATAAATGGATATAATATAAAATTCTGCTCACGTGCTCATATGACATTAACATCTTCATGCCCTAAGTTTTTAAAGGGATAGTAATACTTCGTTTTAACTTTATTTTATTTTGTAGGCATTAAAAAAACATGAAGAATGATATAAGTCTTATCTCTCAAACCTTTGTGGTTTATGAGATATTCACAAGCAAAGTTTCCCCCTCCCGCCCCTTTTTCCTAGTGTAAGCCATCTCTTCTCAGATGTGGAATGCAGTCTATAGACCAGACAGATAACAGAAGGGGACAATCTTCTTCCTATGAGAACAATGAAAGCCCTTCCCCCCTTGACAAGTTTTTCAGCTTTTTCCCTTATCTTAATTGAAGATTGTCCCTCTCTGCAGTCTACCTGGGCACCTCCCTTCTGCTTTGGCTGAACAGGGGGGGATACTTTGCTTGTGAATATCTCTTAAACCATAAAGGTTTGAGAGATAAGACTTATATCATTCTTCATGTTTTTTTTAATGCCTACAAAATAAATTAAAGATAAAACGAAGTATTACTATCCCTTTAAAAGAATAGATTCTACTCTTTCCAACAAGGCTACCCATAAATTGATAGGGGATAAAGCTGAAATTCAAACAATACTTAGCCAACTCAAAATTAGTATTACAAGTGGAGACTTAGCATGCATTTGACTTATAGCATTGTCCACACTAAAATTGCAACAGAAGAAGAGAAGAAGGCTCTTCCTGGTGCAATATTGTTAAAAAGTTGGTAAACATCCAACCATCACCCGTAAGAAAATTACTCACAAGGGGATTGTTCAGAAAAACACTTATGTGTTAACTGAAAGAAGTGCAGGTGGGATGTTTATACTGCCCAACCACAGTATGGATCATGGTACTCCAACCAAAGTATATACTTGTTCACGGCTGCTCCTCAATATGACTCTCCAAGAGTAGAATACATAAAGGGAAAAACAACAAACAAGAGGATGCCCAACAGTGCCTATTACATTCCCGAAATAGGATAAAATTCAGATCGAAATGTACTCACATAAATGTTGGTTGGATGAAGACATACGTCTACCTCTCAGGGAAGAGATGATGAATCCAAGGCTGCTGTCAAACTATCCCACCTGAGCACGGAGCGATGGGATAGCGCGGGCTGGCTGTAACTAAGCGATCCGATACCGGGCACTTAGTTACAGCCAATAGCAACATTGTTGCAACCTGTGATTTGCTAGATTAGCGAATCGCATGTTGCAGAAGCAGAATTTACAAATACTGTCCCTGTCACATCTCTCTGCCTCTCTCCATCTTACACACTTCTGAGGTGGAGAGATACAGAGAGACATCTTGCTGCTGTGTTCCAGAGCCTGTTCCAGCACTCCTGTTACAAAAAAAACCCAGTTTAAAATCAAAATTAACCCATTGGTCACTGGTGTTGTAGTGATCAATACATTTCCTCCCCTCTGATCACTCTAGTAGTGATCAGTTTGCTGCTGATCTGTGGTACATCCCCCATACCCTTTGTATTTTTTTACATTTAAAAAAATATATATTTTTTTTCTTAGTTTTTTTTAAATAGAATCTGATTATTTAGTGAATTTTAGGTAGTTTAGGTAGGTAGTTGGGTAGGTTTAGTCTACGTGTGTTAGGGAAAACTTTAGGGTAAGATTTAGGTTTAGGAGTAGAGTAGGAAAGAAAAAAACAAAAAAATATAATAATTATAGTTTAGATAGGTAGTTGACTCGGGTTTGGTAGGTTCAGGGTATCCGTGGGTTAGGGTGGGTTTAGGGTTAGATTTAGGTTTAGGAAAAGCGTTGGAAAAAAAACAAAAAAAAAACAAGCTTATTTTATTTCAAAATTGATTTTATATTATAAGCTAGTTTAGATAGGTAGCTGGATTGGGAAGGTTCAAAGAATACGTGTGTTAAGGAAAGGCTTAGGGATAGATTTAGGTTTAGGAGTAGCATAGGGAAAAAAATACAAAATACAAAAAAAAAAAATTATCATAGGAATAGTGACGGTTTGGGGTGAGAGTTAGGTATAGTTAGGTATAGAAGTTAGTAATTGATTTAGTTTACAGTAGGTGTGTACAATGCAGCGGAGGTACAGTTTAGAAGAGGCGTATTCATTTTTGGCGTCTGACTCAGAAGCCACAGACACTGCGTCAGACTTCGACATCAGTCAGTTTTCTGAGAATGAGAGCAGCTCTAGTGATGACACAGGGCCTTCTGTCAAAAAAAGATGCACTGCTCCAAGGGATGCCCCAGCAACTGCCCCAAGAGCTGCCCCAGCAACTGCCCCAAGAGCTGCCCCAGCAACTGCCCCAATAGCTGCACCGGCAAATGCCCCAAGAGCTGCCCAAAGACCTTCCCAAAGAGCTGCCCTAAGAAATGCCCCAGGAGCTGCCCTAAGAAATGCCCCAAGAGCTGCCCCAAGACCTGCCACAAGTACTGCCACTCCTGCTGATGAATGGGTATCATCAGCCAATATATACCCACAAATTCCTGAATTCACAGGCAACTCAGAAATTCAAGTGGATGTGGCAGGATTTACAGTTCAGTTTTTTTATTTAGTTTTGGGGGATAAGTTTTGGAGGAAATCGTGTCTCAAACAAATTTATATACAGCCCAATATATTGCCGCCAATCCATCAGCGTTCGTTTCCAAGGAAGAAATATGGCAACCCACAGACCTTTTAAAATTTAAGAAATTCTGGGCCCTTACAATGACAATGGGAATAGTTATAAAAACAAGTATTAGATCATACTGGAGTAAACACCCCATATATGATACCCCTATATTTGCCAAAACAATGACCAGGACTAGATACAAAATGATTTTGCACTTTAGTGATAATACCCTGTGATTCCCCAAAAGAACACCCCCAGTATGACAGACTGTTCAAAATGTGCCCCCTAATAAATCATTTACAGGAAAAGTCTGCCCAAGTATCTACCCCAAAAAAACACATAAGTATAGATGAATCCCTTATGAAATATAAAGACAGGTTAGGTTTCAAGCAATACATCCCCTCCAAGCGATCCAAATTCAGTGTTAAATTGTATAAATTGTGCGAAAGTGCCACAGGCTTTACCCAGGCTTTTCGAATTTACGAGAGCAAGGACAACCAACTTGATCCTCCTGGTTGCCCCGAATCTCTGGGAACAAATGGGAAAATTGGTTGGGATCTAATTTACCCCTTATTAAATAAAGGATATAATTTATATGTTGACAAATACTACACCAGCCCCCTTTTATTTAAGTCACTTTTTTATTTTCACACTATGGCCTGTGGCATTGTCAGGAGCAATTGCAGGGAGATGCCCAAAGAACTGGTAGCAAAAAATCTAAAAAATGGGACGTCCTCAGCTTTGTGCCAAGAAGACCTGCTGGCAGTTAAGTTTAAAGACAAAAAAGAAGTATACTTGCTTTCCACCATGCATGAGGACAAAACTGTGGCAGTCTCTGTTCGTGGCAGAAGAGGGGGTACTAAAAAGGCCAGTCTGCATCAAAGACTACAATAAGCACATGGGGGGAGTTTTTCTGTGTGATCAACTCATGCAGCCGTACCTCACCATGCGAAAGTGTAGGGCATGGTACAAAAATTTTGCCATTTACATGATGCAGACTTCAGTATACAATTCTTTTTTAATTTTCAAATTGGCAAACCCCACTCTAAAATATAGTTTTCTGCAGTATCAGCTCCAACTTAGTTTGCAATTTTTGTTTCAAGGGGCAACAGCAGTGCCGGATTTGCAATTAGGCAGAGTAGGCATCTGCCTACAGGCGCACCCCACAGAGTGGCGCCTGTCACTGAAGTCAATTTAATTTATTTATTTTATTACACTACTGGCCAGTGGTGTCCGTAGACATTTTTCCAGGGGGGACAAAGCCATAATATGACCCCCAGGCCAGCCCATCTAGCCCCTTTATTTGTATGGAGGAGGGTAATTGTAGGGGGGGCAAGTGCCCCCCTTGCCCCCCCCTCCAGACGCCCATGCTGCTGGCGCTGCGCACAGTGGCAGCAGCAACTATCCATATAATAAGGTCTGCGCTTCCTTCTGCACAGATCTGTTATGCTGTTGCTCACTCCTCGGCTCTTTAGTAATGGAGAGCGCTGGGAGATGACATTATCTCCCAGCTCTCTGCATTATTGAAGAGAAGACCGCGGGATCAACAGCATACAGATCTGTGCCAAAGGAGGCACAGACTTTTCCTGCCGCTGGCCCACCAGGGAGGTAGGAAACAGATATGGGGGGCAATGTGAAGCTGATGGGGGCAATGTGAGGCAAATTAGAAGCTGATGGGGCAAGTTAGAAGCTGATAGGGGCAATGTGAGAGCAAGCTGGAGCTGATGGGGGTAAGTTGGAGCTGATGGGGGCAATGTAAGAGCAAGCTGGAGCTGATGGGGGCAAGTTGGAGCAAGTTGAAGCTGATGGGGGCACGTTGGAGCTGATGGGAGCAATGTGAGGCCAAGTTGGAGCTGATGGGGGCAAGTTGGAGCTGATGGGGGCAATGTGAGGGCAAGTTGGAGCTGATGGGGCAATATGGAGCTGATGCGGGGCAACGTGAGGGCATTATGGTTATGTGGGGGGTAATGCGGAGATTTGGAGCATTGTGTAGGTGTCCAGTGGAACTGGCCAATGGGGGGGGGGGGGGCGCGTCAGGTTTCTGTGCCTACAGGCTCCTGAGATGTAAATCCGGCCCTGGACAACAGAAATAACTCCACAAAATCCTGGGGTAGTACAGTTTATTTATAAAATCCCCCCAACCCCCCAAAAGATAAACCCACAAAAGTGCTTCAGGGTTTGCTACAGCAAGGGAATACAGAGAGAAACCCCAACTTACTGTCCTGAGTGCCCTTCCAAACCTGGCCTCTGCATGGGTGACTGCTTTACGCAATACCATGCAGGCACAATGCAGTAGCGCTGTAAAGTTTATTTTATTATTTGGCCACTTTTTCCCCTGAAATATCCTGTTTTTTATTTTTCAAAACACATCTGTCCTTAGATCTAACACTATCAAAATATAATGAGAAGCAAAGCACCCTAAGTTTTTTTTCCATCTCTGATAATAGAAACACACATGCTCCCTACTGGACCCAGTAGCTCCCCCAAACCCTGACAAACCTATGCATATGGGGCATTGCCGTACTCAGACGATGTAACTCATCACTAATGTAAAGAACTTAAAAAATCTGCAAATATCATCTGATTGAAATTTAGAGCAACACTAAAATATGTGTGAAAAAATGGTGTTTCTCTGCCTTACTGCAGATTTTGGGAGGGATTGGTGTGGCAGTGAAAAAATTGATAAAATGCAAATAGAATGAAAGCCAGGGTTGTCTACTCTTCTACAACATATACTTTTGGGGGTAAAATTAATTGCAGCATTGCCAAAAAGTTCAAAATGAGACAAGGCACCAGTTGTAAAAATGGCATGTCTGTAAAAGGAAACTAACATGTTCCAACTGGACCCAGTAGCTCCCCCAGACCCTAATAAACCTATGCATATGGGGCATTGCCATACTCAGAAGAAGGAGCCAAACACTAATCAATGAAGTTTATAAAATCTTCACCTATTCTGTGCTGAAATTCACATCAACACTGAAGTCTAAGTGTGAAAAACGCTGTTTTTTTTACTTACATCAAGTTTTACGAGGGATTGGTGGTAAAATGGTTGTGTACAAAATTTGAAAACACACCTAAAATGAAAGCCTGAGGTGTCTAACTTCCAAAAATATACACTTTTGGGGGGAAATCTTAAAGTGGAAAACTGTTGCACAGCCTCAAATGAGACATGGCACCAGTGACTCAAGCTCTGAAAATTCAGAGAGTGAACCTGGAAACTCACATGTTCCAATTTGGTCCCCGTAGCTCCCCCAAACCATAAGAAACCTATGCATATGGGGTATTGCCGTACTCAGAAGAAGGAGCCAAACACTAATCAATGAAGTTTATAAAATGTTCGCCTATTCTGTGCTTGAAATTCACATCAACATTGAAGTCAAAGTGTGAAAAATGCTGATTTTTTTTACTTACGTCAAGTTTTCACAGGGTTGGTGGTAAAATGGCTGTATAAAAAATTTGAAAACACAGCTAAAATGAAATCCAGGGGTGTCTACATTCCGAAAATACACTTTTTGGGGGAAATCTTAAAGTTGAGAACTGTTACACAGCCCCATTTGAGACATGGCACCAGTTAAGCAAGATATGAAAATTCAATATTTGTTCAAAATTGGCTCCCGTAGCTCCCCCAAACCTTGAGATACCTATGCATATGGGGTATTGCCGTACTCAGAAAAAGGAGCTGAACACTAATAAATTCAGTTTATAAAATCTTCACCTATCCTGTGCTTGAAATCTTACATCAATATTGAAATATAAGTGTGAAAACCGCTGAATTTTTTACTTACGTCATGTTTTCACAGGATTGGTGGTAAAATGGCTGTGTAAAAAAATTGAAATCATACACAAATGAAAATCTGGGGTATTCCTCTTTCCAAAAATATACACTTTTGGTGGGAAATCTTAGAGTGGAACACTGTTACACAGCCCAAAATGAGACATGGCACCAGTGACGCAAGCTGTGAAAATTCAAAGTGTGAAAGTGGAAAATCGCATGTTCCAATTTGGGTCCCTTAGCTCCCCCTAACCTTGAGAAACCTATGCATATGGGGTATTGCCGTACTCAAAAAAAAAGAGCTGAACACTAAACAATGCATTTTTAAAAATCGTCACCTATCATGTGCTTGAAATTCACATCAACACTGAAGTCAAAGTGTGAAAAATGCTGATTTTTTTTACTTATGTCAAGCCTGGGATGTCTACTTTCCAAAAATATACACTTAAAGTGGTGCAGTGGTACACAGCCTCAAATGAGTCATGGCACCAGTGACGCAAACTGTGAAAATTCAAAGTGTGAAACTGGAAACGCTCATGTTCCAATTTGGGTCCCGTAGCGTCTACAAACCTTGAGAAACCTATGTATATGGGATATTGCAGTACTCAGAAAAAGGAGCTGAACACTAATCAATGCATTTTTTTAAATTTTCAACTATCCCGTGCTTGATATCAACAGTAATATTGAAATGTAAGTGCGAAAACTGCAAAAAAACAAAATATTACAACAATTTTGAAAAATATTTCTGGAAAAATAGCTGCATAAAAAACTCCAAAATTCTCCTGATTATTTACCTTATGTTGTCTAATTTTCAGAAACATATACTTTTGAGGGACATTTTTGGTTATGGCACCGTCAACTAAGCTATGATGCTCACATGCCAATTGTTGAAAAATTACAGGTTGGAAATAATGGCATTCATCTTGTAATATTTACCTTGTAAATGTGAGAAAGGGATTGAAATAATAGGCATATGGGGTACTCTTATATTCAGGAGAAGCAAATTAATATTTTAGGGGTATTTTTTGCAATGAACTAATGGACAGGAAAATGTAAGCAAAATGTTGGGGTTTTTTTTATTTTTTTTGCTCTTTTTTTCTATTTTAATCAAATTAAATGATGAGGCATTCATATAATTGCGGTATCTAAAGAAAGCCCTACTTGTGCTTAAAAAAACAGTATATAATTTGTGTGGGTGTACAAAAGGAATTAAAGAGAAAATGTGGTTGAATGACGACATAGTCAAAAAAGTCAAAATTGCTCCGGTCCTTAAGTGAAATCCACCCCAGAATTTCCCGGTCTTTAAGGGGTTAAATACCCCTCCCTGTTCTACTATTGGTTAAGGAAAGCATATTATAAAATCTATTGATTCGCTTAACTTTCTTACTCTGATAATGAATTAGATCATAGAAAAGGTGATATCTCCCCTAAAAGAGGGGTATATTTCCAGCCCTTATTTTCCACAATATTTACTTAAGAAGGCAAACTGGAAGTTGAATATTTTCAATCCATAAAACTGGAAGTGATGATCTTAATTTTCAAATAGCCGTTATGGCTCATTCAATAAACTTCCACATGAACATATATATTAAAACATACGTCCAATTACTTCTGGCTTATTGTGATGCAAAACCAATTCGGTTGTATCTAAATCGCATCTAAATTTGTCATCTCCAAGTCAGTAACTTATTGAAAATAAATTAAATAAACCAGAAGTAATTAACTGTAATAAAGGTTAAAGTAAACCATGCGTTCAAATAAAAATGGAACGCAAGTTTTCACAGAACCCCATATACACTGTCGGACCACCCAAGCTTTGTTCCCTTGCCTATTGGTAGCAACAAATCCAAATGGGCACTACCTGGGCAAAGGGAACAAGGCTGGGGGGTGTCAGGCAGCGAATGTGGGACCAACACATAATGGTGATGTTCCCCATGCTGCCCCACAATATAGAAATCCAACATTCTGCCCTCCACCTATCAAGTCCGACATGATGCCCCTGCAATGCGTCTGTATATGAATGGGTGCTTTGTTCCTTCTGCTTCAGCACAGGAGTTCATTCATTAAAGTGGGGTTGCCTGCTTTTAATGAAAGAGCTCCTGAATCGGCTTTCTATCAATGAGCACTCCACTCAAGCTGGCTTGATTGGAGGATAGGAGCTTCAAGTGGAAGGCACTGTGTGGCTTCCTGGACACCACATCGATCACATATCCTGTTGGATAGGTGGTCAATGCCAGGGTGACATCAGGAAGGGTCCTGATTCCCCCTGCAAAGTATGATTTGAATATATACAAGATGGATATATTTTTTAACAGTAACCTTTTGAGTGCCAGAAGGGTACGCAATACATTGCACTGCAATGTGTTGTGCACCCCACTTGTACTTAAAGGGTTAATATACAAGTTATACAGCAGATCTAACTAAAAGGACAACATATGTTTTTATCAGTAATCCTCTGAGTGCCACTCAAAGAGTTACTGTGTGGGGGCACCTTATGTCAGATTTTACTAGACGTGTGGGCCTCATGTAAGAGTTGATTGGGGAAGGCATCATGTCGGAGTTTACTGGGGGGGGACAGCATGTCGGAGTTTACCATGTCACAGTTGATAGGTGGAGGGAAGCATGTTGGATTTTTACATTGTGGGGCAGAATGTCAGATTTCTGTATTGTGGGGCAGCATGGGGAACATCACTATTGTGTGTTAGCCCCACATACACTGCCTGATACCCCCCCAGCCTTGTTCCCTTTGCCCAGGCAGTGCCCATGTGGATTTGTGGCTACTAATAGGCAAGGGAACAAGGATGGGGGGCAACTGGTAGCCACAAATCCCCATGTGTGGACTAATATGATACAGAGCTGAGAGGGTAGTGCATAGTGTACTTTTTTAAGGGTTGAGCAATACACATCCCTATGGCACTCAAAGGATTAAGGGAGTGATGCTGTTCTTGGTGCTGAAAGGACCACTCACCTACTGACCAAGTGGGGCAGCAGACAGAGTATGCTATCAAACTTCAGGATTGTCATAGTGCTGGTGATGTGTAAGGGAGAGCATCCCTTCCACATCAACAGCAGTTCACAAACCTCTCTCCTTCTTCTTCTGATAGAGGGCTGTTACTTCATAGGAAAGTACGGGGAGATCCCAACTTCTCCATCCTCAGGCAGGTGAAGTTGACACCAGGGATGGGCTAAAATTTTTGCCTCAAACTGAAATCGGCGAAAAATGCCACTTTACGCTTGGTGAAAAATTTCCAGTGAAAAGTGCCGTTTTTCTCGCTTTTTTCACCTAACTCAAAAAAAACTCTAGACCTCATGAAAGTTTTCTACAGCCATATAAAAGGCTGCCAGGCTCTCACAGCATGTGATGAAGGAAGGAAGGAAGGAAGAGAAAAAAAAAACCAACCTTTCGCCAGAATCAGCCAGCAAGACGTCGACAACATAAGCCGAGTGGAAAAGGAAGCAAAGCCCAACATGAGGGCCTCAACAGTGTCCCCGGGTCAAAGCTAGCTCTATGACTATTTCCTATGAAGGACGAGTTTGGTTGGGTTGGGATGTGTTGCCCTCCAACCATAAGAACCATTTAGTCTGGAATGCATGGGAAGTATTCATGGCCCTCGCGTGAAGATTTTCCAATGAGATATAAAAGTCCACTGCTAAGAGTCAAGAATTCAATGAAGGGGGGTTTGAGATCTCCAATTAAGAGGAATTAAGTTTTTTGCCACATTGAGAAGAGTGGTAATACAAGGCCAATGATTGATGCTGCTGAGACAAGGGTCTAGCAATCTGTGTAAAAAAAAGCAGGGGAGTGGATCTAAAGGTAAGTCAGTGTGGAAAGAAGCGTTTATGTGACGTACTACGTGGGACCAGTAAACAGAAATAAGAGGACATGTCCACCAAATATGATACATGGATCCAATCTGTTGCTGGCGTCTCCAACACAATATCGAAGTCAAGGCAGAAAAGCTAGCCAGTCTTTGAGGAGTCATGTACCATCTGGTTATGAATTTATAATTAATTTCTCTTGTTTTAGAATCTTTGCAGAGACCCACAGATTGTGAAAAATATGATGTCATGTGTCAATCTCTAGGACAAGGCCAAGCTCTTTTTTCCCATAGTCTAAGAAAAGAGTATTTAGTAATGGGAAAAGAGTTGGAGAGGAGAGAACAAAAGTGAGTATGGGTTTTAAGTCGTTTTCTTTCAAGAACAGTGAAGAGCCTGAGCAGAAGATGTGACCTAGTCACATCACTAAATCAATGGTCCAATTGTAAATAAACTCACTAAGGAATATGAGTGTGAGCAGCATGTTTTTGCACTACAGAAGATAGGCAAATAAAAGGGAATTGAACCTTAGTTTAGGTTCTCTGTAGTAGTGGAGTCTGGGGGTACAATGGAGAGAAGAATGGAGGAAGGAGGTTGACCTAAAATACCCCAGAATTTGGTTTGACTGACTGGCAAGACACAGGCAGCTGGGGTCCAAATTGATTGCTGATTTTACTTTTATTGTCTCTGTGCTGGGGAAGTCTGGGGAAAGAATTTGTTGATTTTGTTTTTTAGTTATATATATTTTTGGGACTAACTGTGGTAAGATATGGTAGACAACTTAAAAAAAAAATACAAAAATAAAAAACATAAATAATTAAAAAATAAATATATTAGACAGCTGACTGGGAGCTCTGTAACTGAAGCAGACTTGATAGATAACAGACGGCATTGAGAATTTTGTTGAGGGCCAAGGCAAGACATCACACTCCATCAGTTGTGTACTGTAGAGATTAAAAACACATATAGTAGTTGAGTAGTTGAGTCTAGCAAATGCACAAGTGGGAGGGGAGGGAGGGGTGCAGTTTGTCAAGGTCCCACCAACACCACACGCCAGCCCCCCACCACCACTACCATACACATCTGCCACATTGTAGGTTGTACTTTTTTTTTTAATCACTTGACATCATCATGAATATGTGCCAGTGTCACTTAAGCAGGAAGTTAGTGTTGTGGGCAAAGGACAAAGGCACTCTGTATGCTAAGACATTTTTCAAGGTATATGTTGCTGTAGGACTCACAACTTTGACTTCCAGCTACTTATTTCTCTACTACAGCCCTCACAAGAAGTAATGTTGTTCTGAGAAATGTTGCACCACTGAAGTAAACAGGAGCGCTACCGGTGCAGACATGGAGGCAACACTTGCAACCGGTTATGGACAGAGTGGAGAGTAACCAGTGGCAATGTACCGGTGCAATCATGGAGGCAACACTTGCAGCCGGTTTAGACAGAGTGGAGCGCAACCAATGGCAAAGTACCGGTGCAATCTCGGAGGCAACACTTGCAGCCCAGTTTTGACAGAGTGGAGCGTAACCAATGGCAATGTACTGGTGCAGTCACGGAAGCAACACTTGCAACTGGTTTTGACAGAGTGGAGCATAACCAATGGCAATGTACCAGTGCTATCATGGAGGCAACACTTGCAACCGGTTTTTACAGAGTGGAGTGTAGCCAATGGCAATGTACCGGTGCATTCACGGAGGCAACACTTGCAACCGGTATTGACAGAGTGGAGCTTAGCCAATGGCAGTGTACCGGTGCTTTCACGGAGGCAACACTTGCAACCGGTATTGACAGAGTGGAGCATATCCAATGGCAATGTACCGGTGCTATCACGGAGGCAACACTTGCAACCGGTATTGACAGAGTGGAGCATAGCCAATGGCAATGTACCGGTATTTTCACGGAGGCAACACTTGCAACCGGTATTGACAGAGTGGAGCGTAGCCAATGGCAATGTACCGGTGCTATCATGGAGGCAACACTTGCAACCGATATTGACAGAGTGGAGCATAGCCAATGTCAATGTACCGGTGCTTTCACAGAGGCAACACTTGCAACCAGTATTGACAGAGTGGAGCATAGCCAATTGCAATGTACTGGTGCTATCACGGAGGCAACACTAGCAACCGGTTAAGACAGAGTGGCGGACTAGGCCAGAGGTGCTCCGTAGAGCCACAATGGGACAATACTAGGCAAGCCTGTGGGTACAGAGGTGCCAAGCAAGGCAAGGCACCTGAAGTCAGAATGTCGCCGAGGCGACCAGGATCAAAGCGGAGATCTGCCGAGTCGGAGTCTAGGAGCAGGAACGTCAGCCAGGCCTGATCAGGATACAGGAGCAGGAACGTCAACCAGTCCGGGTCGGTACACAGTAGCAGGAACATCAGCCAGGCCGGGTCGATACACAGGAACAAACACTGAAGAATAGTCAGGCAATCCGGGTCGGTACACAGGCGCAGGAACTGAAGAGTAGTCAGGCAAGCCAAGTCAGTACACTGGAAACTTCATAAGCAAATGTAGCACTGGCACAGGAACCCCACGAAAGGGCAATGTGTGGGTGCAGGAGCCCAGTATATAAAGGCTATACTGGGCGGGCTTAACACAGGGCAACCAATGAGGACCTCACATTGGATAACTGACAGAAAAAATATAAACAAGGAATCATGGGCACCGTGATAAAAATGTGTTAGAATTGGATAAAAATGTGTTGAATAGGCAAAAAATGTGTTAGACAATGCAAAAAATGTATTAGAATAAGAGAATAATGTGCTCCACTAGACAAAAAAAATTGCTGGAATAAGCAAAAAGTAGGAAAATTTACATTCGAGAAAAAGAGAAAACGTTTTCAAAAGAAGCAAAAAATCAGCCATTTTTTATGAAAAGTCATACAAGTGATTTTTCTCACTTTTCACCCACCCCAATTGAGACTGTGAACTCTGACAGCAGAGGCTGCTATTGAAGTTTAGTGTATGTGGTGAAGTATGACATTAACATATAAATACACCCCATGAATACAATAATGGCTCGTTATCCTGCATTTCCATATGTAAATGAGTAATCATGTTTAATTTCGATATGGAAATAGGACATTGTCGATGTGATGAGTGAAAATACGTAAATCTATCTATGTGGCCAAATTTGTGTCAGACTGCTGGTGATGTGATGTCGAAGACACTTTATTAAATACTATCCACGAGCCTTCGCCACTGCTCCAGCAGCACATCAACATTTTGAGCCCTCTTCGAACTGTAGTGAATCTAGGCAAAAGTTCTTGGCTGAAGTTCTTGTTGACAGTTCTTAGTATCAGAAGACACTACAAAAATACAATTTTTGAAATATTTTAAAATGGGATCCACCCCAGCTGGCACTGCACACTACTGCTAAGTCTATTGTCTACCATTACTCCAAATCCTTTTCATTAGTATATTTCCCCAAAGAAACACCATTTAAACTATATGTTGCATTTTTATTATTATACCCAAAATGCATAACTTACACTTGTCTATATTGAATCTCATTTGGCATTTGCCTGCCCAGTTACCCAATTTGTCCAAATCCTCTTGTAATGAAGACATTTATTACCCTACTTAATTTTGTGTCATAGGCAAACACTGATACATGGCTTCCTATGCCCACTGTGAGATCATTAATAAACAAATTAAAAAGAAGAGGTCCCAGGACAGATCCCTGAAGTACTCCACTTATCACACATGTCCAGTTTGAGAACTTCCCATTTACCACCACTCTTTGCATTCTATCTTTCAACCAATTTCCAATCCACACACAAACATTTGCCCCTAAGCCTATTTCAGTAAATGTGTACAGTAACTTTTTGTGTGGAACTGTATCAATAGCCTTAGCAAAGTCTGAATAGATCACATCAACCGCCGCACCCAAATCTATATTTTACTCACTTTTTCATAAAATGCAATTAAGTTAGTTTGACAAGACCTGTGTTTCACAAAATTTCACATTTTCTCCTAAGCCTATTTCAGTAAATGTGTACAGTAACCTTTGGTGTGGAACTGTATCAAATGCCTTAGCAAAGTCTGAATAGATCACATCAACCGGCGCACCCAAATTTATATTTTTACTCACTTTTTCATAAAATGAAATTAAGTTAGTTTGACAAGACCCGTGTTTCACAAAGCCATGTTGGCTCCTGCATGATATCCCTGTTCAAGATGAATTCTTGAATATTTTCCCTTAGTAACCCTTCAAACAGTTTCCCCACCAGATGTCAAGCTTACAGGTCTGTAATTTCCCAGCTTGGGTTTTGATCCCTTTTTAAATATGGGCGCCACATCTGCTTTACGCTAATCCTTCGGCAACATACCTGAAATAAAAGAATCCCCGAAAATCAAAAATAATGTTCTGGCCAGGGCCCGGCTTAGCTCTTTAAGTACCTGTGGGGTGTATACAATACGGCCCTGGAGCTTTCTCTTTCTTAACACCATTTAATTGTTTTAACAAGCGAATCAAAACTCTTTCCATGAAACTGACAAAAATGAAAAGCTATGCTGAATTTCATATATTCACACTGAATATTACTTAAATGTTCATTCCCATGCTCTCTAAGAGATCTCAATGTTTTTCCAACATATTGTAATCTACATGTTCTATAAGAGAACAAGTTAATGACATTTCTAGTTGCACAATTAAAGTGCAGTAACCTCTAGTGATCAAATTCCAGGTAGTTATTCTGTTACATTCTAATGGAGAGGAAAATCAGTGACATACGCTTCTCCAAACATTGTGATAGAAACCTCTGAGTCACTTCCTGTCAGAACTTTCGGGAAGGAAACGCACAGTAAATTCACTTCCTGATTATTTGATCATTTAAAACTTTTGAATGAAACAACTGATAGCAGTGGGAATGCCCTTGTTTTACTCAGCTGGAAAAGTTCTATAACATATAGGTTTTCATTAAAAAAATGTACTTCTCCTTTAAGTTTTCATACAGTAAAATGTGTCAGTCACATGGGAACAAAAGCTCTTGGAAACATCAATTATAGTGCATAATCCCTACTTTGTGGTACCACACCATAGATAACAAGGATACCAATATTATGTTTTTGTCTCCAGCAAAGAGACTTGGTGATACTCTATTATCCACTTTAGGGGCTTTCTTGTGGACAAATTTAATTCCTTCAGACACAATTGTCTGAAACTTGTCATCACCATTCAACATAAAAATGTGTTTCAACATTAAATACGGGATCTTATTAAATTCCAAACGATAGGGCATACTATATATAACCTTATCTACCACTCTTACTCTTACCCTGTGCTATATTGTGTTTCAGCAAATCATGTCTAACACATCTCTTAGCTATATTGATCTAACATCCATCTGGGGTAGCCCCTATGCAAAAAATCTCTCATATAGATCTCAGAATTGTTGTTCAAATAATTATTCCAATGAACAATTATGTCTAGGATGCCAAAATTGTTCAACCAGAATCCACTAGATAACATGATGCGGGTGACCGCTTTCTGCTCTCAAAAGTGAATTTGCCAATGTCTTATTATGGAAGACATCTGTCATAATGTGATTGGACTCCATATTCACTGAGAGATTAAGATCCAGAAATATTATAAAATGGCTTTCAAAAATAAATTGAAAATTAATTTCATCAGCATTAAGATATAAAATCACTAACTGAATCAATTTTACTATGCCAAATTAAGAAAAAAAAATTGTCAGTGTACCTTATGTACATAACTATATCCCCCTAAAGGGTTTTATATGTTGATGTGGGACTCTTCCCACTAACTCATATAAAGGTTGGAAAATATGGGAGCAAATTTAGCCCCCACTGAAGTCCCACACCTCTGGAGATAGAACACCCCATGAAAAAGAAAGAAATTATGTGTCAAGAGGTACTCAATAACTTCAATGATGAAATCCTTAGGAGTAACAGAATGAAGGCTATATCTCTCCAAAACGAACACCTAAAGCATGAGGGATGCACAAATGCAATGAACTCACATCGCTAATCAACTAAACATAATCCATATACCAGCAGCTGATGCCTGGGCTGTCTCCCTTTAGATCTATGACAAGGTATCTGAGCCACAATTCTGGCTGCTCAGTCTCTCCAGAGGAAAGCAGTTGGCAAGCATCATTCTCCTGTATTTGTTCTAGAACCTGGAAACATGGTCTGGCTTTCAACTAAAAACACTAAGCTTTACCAGCCATCTAATAACTCAGTCCCCACTACTTAGGGCCTTTTAAGATTCCCTAGTGCATTAATCAAGGATTCCTACAAATTGGAGATTCCCCCAAATCTCAAGATCTCTCCTATCTTCCATGTTGCTTTGTTCAAGCCCTAGGTTCTACCTTATGGTGTACACATTCCTGCTCTGAAAAGAGCATTTCTTTGTGATTTCCCTCTAAGCTATGCTTAAAACAAATGGACTGTGTATGTTTAGGGGTGGTTAGTGTGAGAACCTGGCCCAGAAAGACCTGCTCTGCTATTATTTGCAGCTCTGCCTGCATATGTGGATATACCCATCTTCTTACTCCTGTTTGGCCATTACCCAGTATCTTGTCTGTTTACTAGACTTGTGCACGGGCAAAATTTTCGGTAAAATTCGAATTCGGACGCATTTTTTTTTTCTAATTCGGATGATCCTAATTTTGGACCGGGCCTATTCGATTCGGACGAAATTCTGATCCATTCCGAATTATTCGGCTGAATTTAACATGGGTTAAATTATAGCAGTGCGCCTCCGTGCACGCTGCTATCATTATTTGCAGACAGGGTGTGCATTTAGAAAAAGATCCATCCCAAAAACGGACATTGTCGTACATTGAAAGTCTGTGCATGTCACCTCTACTCTAGCATGGGATGCCAGTCACAATGCAAACGTCAAACATCGAAAACCCATGCCTGTCATTCAATTTAGCATGTTCGAACATCAAAACCCCATGTCTGTCCTTCAATCTAGCATATGTTCGAACATCGAAACCTCATGCCTGTCATTCAGTTTGGCATATGCTCAACATCGAAAACCCATGCCTGTCACATCCTACTCAACATAAGTGGTCGACTCGAACATGGACAAACTACATGTCACATTCTATGTTAGTACATGGGTAAAGATTAAGGTTTCATTTTCTGGTACCAGCCTCCTACCCTACTGTCCCTCTTTAGTACCCAAATTCCTCTCTCTCGTTTTCCTATCCTGATTTCCCCTCATATCAGATAACTCTATGTGTATATACATTGTAGAGTTTCATACTACATCAAGAATAAACATCAATGATTGTAATGTGATAGATGTAATGTGTTAACCCTTTGAGTGCCAGAGTGGTACACAATGCATTGCAAAGCAATGCGTTGCATACCACTCTGGCATTCAAAGGGTTAAAAAGAAAAATTGAGACATTCTGTTGTGAACAAACTGCAACACAGGAGAGAAATAAAAAAAAATGCTTGACATCTATACTGAAGAGGGGTCCACAGCATTGTCTTAGTATAGCAATATCACCGTTTTCCGTGAGTGTGCAATACAGGGCTCTACGGTAATTGCTGGGCATTTCCCAATGTCATAATCAGGGGATGATGGGAGTTGTATTCTAACTACTGTTAGGAAACACATAAGTGATGCACATTCATCTCCCACCTAGAAATTATTTACACACAAGGCAACTCCCCCAAGTAATACCTAGCCCCTTTCCAAGTGAAGGGACTTCCAGAAAGGCTTCAGATCTCTTAGTGACTCACCTGTTATTGCCAGTCAGCGGGACCCGGAGAGTAGGAGGGGGTGATGCTATGGCTGCACGGCACGGTGCTCTTAGTTGGTCACTTGTCGCAATGTTGAAGCTCGGCCCGGCCAGCACCTTCTGGGTGGAGACACCTCACAGCAATCCTGTTCAGGACACATCATGCACTGTTGTGCACTCATACTAGGGATCCCAAATGTTTAGACTCATTTTGTACAGGGGGCACCATTCTGTATTTGTAAAACCTCTCTAGCAAATCTGGGACGGTAGACCTATTTACTCAAGTCTTGACTTTAGATGGGCGATAAACAATACAAAATAGGCATAATGTTTCACTATCACATAATTCACGTCACTGAAGCAGCCAGCAGGCATCGCTACTGAGTGAGCATAGGGCTGCCCGGCTGCTGACAGTCACACTGATGGGACACCCTGCAACACAGAAATGGTGGAAGAGCACAAAATAAACATGCTATGGGACGGCAAATTGCCGCCCCTGTCAAAGTGCCGCCTGGAATCCATGGACCCACTGGGACCCATGTAAGGGCCGGCCCTGTATTCGAACAAATACCTAATATTTTTTTATATTTTGCACAGGAACAAATATTACTTGCTCTTGCAGTGGCAATAACTGGAACTAATGCTGGGTGCCTACCTATGCCTAGCCTAATGCTACCTGCCTGCCTACACAACAACTGTACACTCTCTAATCTCTTCTCTCTCTGAGCTCCAACAACCCAATGAGGAAATGCAGGCTGTCTGTCTGTGTGACTGTGTCATTAGTCCAACCCCCATCATGAAACGAAGAAGGCTATTCGAATACAGACAAAAGAGGGAAGTAGTGCATGAAACGGAGAATGGAATTGGACTAGAGACATGGAGGGAAAATTATGGAGGGAAAGTAATTGAGCGCGCACAGGAAGTACAAAAAAGTCCTGGTCAAAAGTAGTCAAAACTTTTGGAAATGTGTCGATTGCCGAAACTTCCGAAAGTTTCGACGAATTTCGGACCTGGGCTGTTCGGAGTCAGATCATTTTTTCCGAATGACCCTTGAGTTTCGGATTGGCCGAATGTCTCCGAATGACCCCATTTTCGACAAAATCCGAATGTCTCCGAATGAATTCGCACATGTCTACTGTTTACACAATAGAGGCTTTATTAAGCAGCAGCACTGAAACTAAAGTGTCTGCCTGGTTTGTGTTCTAGAGTTTTGATTCCAGACTTCTTTGACCTTAGCTTGTTTCTGACCACACTTGATTACCCCTTACCCTGACCTCTGCTACACTGTTGACCTGACTCTGGATGCTGATTTGTATTAATTTGGTTAACTTATGACCTTCTTATTCTGGTATTTTCCTTGGTGTACCACTGGCACCACTGCTTTAATTGAAGAGCAAGTGTGTTGATTCTGATACAGGTCCGGTTCACCTGGTTCTGGCTATTTAACCTTGCAGTTGACCATTTTATCCACAGTTAGTAGCCACAAAAGGTTGCACTTATAATCAGAACCACTCACAAGCTATGCACCCAAGCTTTCCATAAAGCAGTTCTTCAGCAGCCGTCTCGAGAGTTTGTTCTAATTTCCAGCATGCAGCTCCTCAGCTGCTCTGTTCAACTCTGGCAAGTGATTTGCATACACTACTTCCTCTTACTCACTAATCTATTCCTGGTTGGTGTTCATCTTTCTTCTACCTAGTAGTCTTGTTCTGCCCTGCGGGTCTGCCTCTTATCCAGTTAGCATGATATTTGCAAGCAATGCTTTGCACACTCTTTGGGCCTTAAAGAGTTTGCATTATTGTAAGGATGTTCCTAGTGTCTCATGCACATTATTCCAAGACATACACTTTGATTGCGTTTGTTTTTCAATCTTATTTAGTCCTGATTCACAATATCTATAACCAGTCAGAAGACATATGAAATGCATTGCTTTCCAATGCAGTGGATATTTTTTTACCATTCAAAAGTTTAATGGAACTCCATTGTGTTCGTCTATGTGAGTACTGAATTTAGAGTATTAATGCCAACTTCTGAGTCACTGTAAACATAAGTAAATATTTATAAGGGTATTGTCAATATTTTTGTCTGTTTGGGAAAAAATAACTTAATTGTATTTGTTAAGTAAGTGGCTCTTCCAAGAATCACAGAAGGAATATCAGGTAAAGCATTTTCTACTGAATAAGAAGCCAACATGTAAGCTGCTGGTACATGGCCCTTAGTAATTTGGATTTATTTTTTCAAATGACCCAAACAATAAAAAACATATCTCTTCAAATATGCTATCTTCAAATTCAAAAATAAACTGCAACAAATTAAAACCAAACTTCCTTTTAAGATGTTTTTAATTATTTTCTCAGTTTAATGTAAACTTGTTACACTCAGATACATTTAGTTTGTTTTACAGATACCTAAAACACAGCTATATTATGTACTAGGAATATTCCCATAAAGTGATCCTTTATATATATTGGTAACACAGTGTGGCAATTTATGCTAATCCCCTGAACAGTATTTTTAATTAGTTCTGTTTGAGGCCAAACATCACTTTGTGGTGTTATAAATGTCCTCATGGAGTGGGCACTGTCTAGATTCATTCCTAGCAGAGTGTGTGGTAATATTGTCCCAGCACAGAAATGAATTAGCATAAAGTGCCAGACTGTGGCACCAAGAAATCAAGGTTCATTTCTCAAGAACTATTTGTAATACAAACAAATGGCTGGTAAACATGTAGGCATTTTTAAATCCCTTTACAATTAACTAAACTTATTTTTGAGTGAATGGACCAGTCACATTGGCCCATATTTATAAAAGCAAGCTTCAGCTATTCTGGAGTAAACCAACTGCACCACATGGGACAAATAATCATTCCTAAATTTCTATGCACATGCATATAACTTTATTACCTCATAAGAGGTCTCCAATGCATTGCAAAGCATTCAAGGGGTTAACAGCCCAATGAGATTAAACAGGATTGTTTTTTTGTGTTCCCTATGATGCAGATGTTTCTCCATAATAACTCCAGTTTGCTTTTTATAAATATGGGCTATTTTTCCTAATGAATGCAGCCTATGTCATAAACTAGCAGGACAGGAAAAATACTGCCCTTGTACAGAAACACAGGATCAATCCATACATTTCTAGGTATGACTTCTTCAGGTACATAAATGGCCTGTGTGCTTTTTCTTATATAACTGCCTTTAAATGGTATAAAATTGGCAATATTAACAGTAAGTACAGATTTAACTTCAAAAATGTTGGGATATTTTTTCAACATTGTTGTTTCATGGAAGAAGTCTCTCAGATCTGGCACGATGAGGACGAGAGATCTAGAATTGTCATTCATCCTATAAAATATACTCAGGTGTCAGAAGTAGGGAAATTCCAACATATTTGGTTTACAACATAGAACAACTGGAATGGATCCAAACACTATCAGCAAAATGGGAAATACTTAAATCGTCATCATGAGTAACAATGGAACACACACACAAAAAAAGAACCATCTTAAAGAACACTCAGCAGTTCTATATAAGCAACTTATCTAGTGTAATCAGTAAAAAAATGTGTAATTTCAAAAAACGTATATTTAATAGAATTATGTCCAACCATGCAGAAAAAAAGGCAGCATCTTAATGAAAATAAAATATAGATAGTAAAGTCTAAAATAAAAGCATTGCTGGAATCTATTATAATTAGAAACACAGGAGCCTAAACATCTCTGTCAATATATATCCTAGCTAACAGAAATACCCTTGTGTTACCTGGGGGGATGGTGTTTGTGTATGTGGGTTCTGTCTCTCTCTGTATGTTTCTATGTGTATGTATTTGCATTTGTAATGAAACTCATGTGTGTGTATGTGTATGTTTGTGTGTGTGTGTGTCTAAATGAGATTTTGTTAGCAACATGTGGCCCTCAAGCCTGTGTGTACATGTGAGTTTCTTTTTCTGTCTTTTCATGTGTACATGTGAGTGTGTATATGTGAGTTTGTATGTGTTCTAGTGTATATTTGTACATTTGTGTTTGTCTGTTTATGTGTATTTATGTTTTTGCACATTTGTTTCTGTGTGTGTTTGAGCTTATGAGAGTGAAACACAGAAACATAGATTTTGATGAAAAAAACCATCTAGCCCCTCCAGTTTGCCCAGTTTGTGTGTGAGCTTGCATGTGTTTGTTTGTATGTGGGTTTGTCTCTACATGTTTGGTTTTGTGTGTGTTTCAGATTGTACATGTGAGTGTATGTGTGTATGAGCAAAAGAGGAAAGAAACTCACAGTAATAAAAACCCAAGTGAATAAGATATGGAGAGGAATGATGGGATTCTCCAAGTCCTCAAACTAGGCACAAGCCTAAAGCAAAAGCTAAAACAGAAAAAAACAACCTGTGCTTCTCCATACAAGTTACCCAAATGTGAACCCTGCATAAAGCATATATTATACAATTGTGTTGATAAATACCAAAATGATTAAGTTTTTGTTTCAATGGGATGGCAATATGTATTGGTAGATGTCAATATGAGACTTATGGCAATATCAATTAGATAGGACTTGCTTGTATAGAGGTACCTCCGCGAGGTAAGCGAACTTAAACATACTTTGTCCAAACAATGCATCAAAAACCTCATTATTTTGAAAATTATTTTGAAATCTAGCAACACATTTGTGTAATATATGCTTTATACAGGGTTCCCATTTTGGGTAACCTATGTGGAGAAGCGCAGGTTTGTTTTTTCTGTTTTAGTATGAATGTGTATGTTTCAGTTTGTGTATATGTGTTTGTGCATGTTTGTTTGTATACGTGCATGTATGTTTTGTGTGTTTGTGTGAGTTTGTATTTGTGTATGTATGTGTGTGTTTGTGTGTTTGTGTGTGTTTCCATGTCTGTGTGTTTGTCTGTTTTTTTTTACTTGTGTGTGCTTGTGTGTGGTGTGTCTGAGTTGTGTATGCTGTCTGTTTTGTGTGTGTGTGTATTTTGTGTGTGAGGTGTATTTTACTTATGGTGTTTGTGTGTTGTGTGTTCTATTTGTATGTGTTGTTTTGTGTTGTGTGTGCTTGTGTGTGGTGTGTCTGAGTTGTGTATGCTGTCTGTTTTGTGTGTGTGTGTATTTTGTGTGTGAGGTGTATTTTACTTATGGTGTTTGTGTGTTGTGTGTTCTATTTGTATGTGTTGTTTTGTGTTGTGTGTGTGTTGTGTTTTTGTGTGTCTTATGTTCTGTGTGTGGACTGTGTATGTGTGAATATTGTATAGATTCAATACTTTTAACAGCCAAAAGAATGTGCCAGTAAAAGTATTTTGATTCATTCTGATAGCATATTAGTGTCTAATGGCAAAGAAGCATATTCATAGAGCAGTCTTATAAAGTACATACATGTCTACACAAGATGTGTTCAAGTGGCATAAATGGCAATTGAGAATATAGATCAGTGATTCTCAATCTGGGTGCCAGGGCATTTTGTTATGCCACAAATTGCATGTTAGGGGTTCCCTGAACAAAAAAGATTGAGAGCCACTGATATAGATGGAACAGTTAAAGGTGCTTAACCCCTTAATAAGCAACCAGTCTAGCAAGGGCGGACGTTAAGGACCACGGTGCATTATTATTATTTTTTTTTGCTCAGTACCTGGGATATCCATTTGACACTCAAAGGATCATTCAAGAGCTGTAGGGTTGGACACTCATTTGACATTCAGAGAGGTACTTGAATACATAGGAGCCTTCAATCAGTGACTCTCCAGCTGCTCTTGGATTAAACCCACCTTATATAAGTAATTAGTATTTCAATATGTAATAATGCCTCTTTTATTGGACTAACATTCTATTATATGGAGACAAGCTTTCGAGAGACATGCTTCCTTTGTCAAGTCTAAAGCATACTGTTAATAAGAGAAAAAAAATGTAAAAGAAAGTTTAAAACTGATAAGAAATCAGTCCCCTGATAGGAATGTGAGGGGTGGGCGGTGGCAGCATGGGAGACAAGGGGAGAGAGACAGAATCACAATACACAGATGCAAGTAGAAAAATATTGTTAGAGACATGAGTAAAACATGTACCAGAATGAAATAAATAGAAAGAAATATTATATGAAATTTGGGTAATGTGACAGGAATCCTGAGTCTTTATTAAGTCTAATGTGTTTGGACTGATCAAATGTCTTTCTCTCTTTGTATTTTTGAAGTTCCCTCTGAATATTTTGATTTTAAGGTTATGGATGGAGTGGTTAACTTGGGTACATTATGACCAACTGGGGTATGGTTCTTAGATTTATGTTATTTTTCAAGTGATTGTCTGTGTCTGTTCATCCTTAGGTTTAGTGGAAGGCCTGTTTCACCAGTGTAACAAACTGATTCACATTTAGTGCATTGCATCATACATACAACATTTGCTGATGTACACAAATATCATCCTTTAATGTTGTATGTCTTGTTCTTGTGTTGAGCGGTATTGTTTACACAAATATGTTGACATGATTTGCCGCACAATTTGTTGCTCAGTTTGGTCCAAAATATCAGTGTTTGTCCATTCATTGGTCAGTTTTCTAATGATACATTTTTGTTTCAGATTCAGTGGTTGCCTGAATGCCAGAATAAAGTTATGGTAGTGTCCAGGAAGTATATGCTTTCTGTAGAGAAATCAATTTTAAGTTTAATGGATGGATGAAATGCACTGAACCAAACAATGACACTTACAACTAACCAGCTGCCAAATCAAATACTAACTACAACCTGGAAAATAACATGATAAACTCTGCAACTGTAAATCTCTCAGATCATGAGCTTTCTTCACTTGGTTTTATCCAAGGGATTATCATTTTGTCCAAGCACTAAACTGGATAATATACAACTCTAGTCAGACTTGGAGACATTTTTCAGGAGACTACAACTAAAAGAATATTTTCACAATAAGGACAACACCACAAATACTTCACTCCACCAACAGTACATAACCCCAAATGGATAACTATATAGAAAACTTCTGCTTTAGAACCACATCCTACATTAACTAAGCAACAGAAAACCAACACATACAGCCTATCACCACTAGAGAGGTGTGAAATAAGTGATCTAAGCACCAACCATAAAATCACCATTAAACCGGCAGATAAAGAAGATGCAGTGGTGATCATGAACACTCAGGACTACATAAAATAGGGAAATGACAACTATCTGACACCTATTACTAAACAAAACTAAGTCAAGATCCCACCAATATATATATACAAGGCAACTCCAAAATCTTATTAAAACATTCCCAAAAGACTCCCAACCAGAACTGAGAAAACTTATATCACCAACCCTGCTGTGGGAACTTTCTACATGCTTCCAAAAATCCACAAACCTGGAAACCCAGGCAGGCGTATAGTTACAGGTATGGACACACTGACTGAACAGATTTCGGGCCTGGTAGCAAACTGGCAACCCCTTGGCATTAACACCAATAGCTTTATTTAGGACACCAAAGACTACCTTAACAAACTCAACCAAATCAAGAATATACCTACTGAGACAATTCTGGCTACCATGGATGTGGAATCACTCTAGAGCAACATACTACACCCAGATGGAATTAATGCCTGCCATCAGGTATTATCATAATGGGCCAAAAAACAAAATTCTAGCCCTGTAATTATCACCTTCATCCTGAATTTCTGCCTACAGATAATGGGGTGTGCCATGGGCACAAACATGGCACCAGGGGTGGGCAAAAGGCTCAGTCATGTTCCCATGAAAAAAACCATGCTGTTTTCCACTTTTTCACTGGAAAATCTGCTTTAAATACATAGATTAAATTCTTCGCTGTTTTCTCCCATTGGTAAAAATTCTTCCCTATTTTTTCAATGGCTAGAAAGTTTTTTCTCCTTTATTAAAGTGTTTTTCACCTTTTTGCTATAAAAATGTGCAATTTTCCAGGAAGTGAAACACAACAGAAGCAGCTACAGAGCAGGAGGGAGGTGCTGTGCTGTTCTGCTGTGATATTTATAGCAAACTTGAGACAGGAGAGGCTCACAGTGATAGCAGTGGATGGTGTGAGTATGCGTTCATTCCATTCCATCCATTAATCTTTGGAGTGCTACATGACAGCTCCTGCAATCATGGCAATGGGGCATCACAGTCATGCTTGCTCTCCTGCTTCTGCTGCATGTGGAAAGTCAATTCACTCTCTGCTTTCTTTCTTAGAGTAGACTATTTCTCCATTTCCTTTGTTAGACATGTTGTCCTTGTCATGCAGGACATCATTTCAGTCTTGCAACATATTTAATGTGCCCCTGGGTTGGTCACCAAATTGAGGGTGACATTTTGATAGTGAACCCACTTTGGCTTTCACCAAATGCTTCCTAAAGAAAACATATTCCTTGGAGAAGAAATGAAGAAATTTGCTTATTTTCACTGGTTATATAACTTTGACATTTTTTGAGCATCAGATACCACATATTTTACATTTAAAATGTAAGCTAGTGCATGCTGTTTTTTATCAGGTTGGGCAAGCAAGTTTCCTTGCATAGTCTAATTCCAGGTTGTATTGCTCAATGATCACCACATTGCTGTGATCTCCAGCAAAACAACTGATAATTCTTTGGACTGCTGTGATATTACACCCACTTGCACAGCCAAGATGAATGAAGCTGTCACTGGCAACTTCAGCTTTTGCAGGAGGTAGAATGCAAAGCCCTTGGCCCACCTGTACAAACAGGTCTATAAGTTTATTATTCTACTACTTCAAGAAGTGGAAGTAGCAGTGATTAAGTAGCAACAGACTAAAGGCAGAAAGCAAAAGGTTAGCAATTTTGGAGCATACGAACAACTCCTTAGGGTCCAAGTCAAAATTCCCCAAATTTTAATTAAATGAAATGGGATGTTTAAAGGGATAGTAATACTTCGTTTTAACTTTATTTTATTTTGTAGACATTAAAAAAACATGAAGAATGAGATAAGTCTTATCTCTCAAACCTTTGTGGTTTATGAGATATTCACAAACAAAGATTCCCCCTCTCGCATCCTTTTATCTAGTGTAAGCAATCTCTTCTCAGATGTGGAATGCAGTCCATAGACCAGACAGATAACAGCAGGGGACAATCTTATTCCTATGAAAACAATGAAATCCCTGCCCCCCTTGACAAGCTTTTCAGGTTTGTCCCTCTCTGCAGTCTACCTGGGCACCTCCCTTCTGCTCTGGCTGAACAGTGTGACATCAGTAAAAGGGGCAGGAGGGGGACACTTTGTCATTGAATTACTCTGGAACTACAACTCTGACAGAATTGAAATAACACTCTCCAAAGTCCAAATACTATGACGATATCACGGTGCCCGTGATTGCTGCAGTTCCTTGTCTGTCACCAGTAGGGGGCTTCTATTGGCTGTCTGCAGATAGCCTGCCTCTTATTGCCTATTTAAACCTGGATTGGGCACCCTTTCGTGTTGTTTCTGACCTTCTTGCTATCACTATGCCAGTGATAGCTGGGCCTCTGTTCCAGTGTTCCTGAGTTCCTGATCTCATGTGTTCCTGAGTTCCTGATCTCTACTGTTCCAGTGTTTCCTGCATGCTGAAGTGCTTCCAGTCCTGGTTCCGGCCTAGTCTCTGGTGTTGCAGTTCCTGCTGAACTTCTTCTCTGCGGTTTCCTGACCTGACTGATCGTTGCTGGTTCCTGTCATCGCATCGCCTGTCTCCTGTATCCTGGCGACCTCCTGCCTGGTCGCGTCGGCGACATTGCTTGTTACTCCAGTGTGCGGTCACTGGTTTGCTCCACAGCCTATTGGCTATACAATTCTGTGTTGGTCCCAGCGTGCGGACGCTGGTTTGCTCCTAAGCCTTGCGGCTAGACAAACTCACTTGTTACACCAGTGTGCGGTCACTGGTTTGCTCCAAAGCCTATCGGCTATACAATCCTGTGTTGGTCCCAGCGTGCGGATGCTGGTTTGCTCCAAAGCTTTGCGGCTAGACAAACTCGCTTGTTACACCAGTGTGCGGTCACTGGTTTGCTCCAAAGCCCATCGGCTATACAATCCTGTGTTAGTCCCAGCGTGCGGACATTGGTTTGCTCCAAAGCCTTGCGGCTAGACAAACTCGCTTATTACACCAGTGTGCGGTCACTGGTTTGCTCCAAAGCCTATCGGCTGTACTATCCTGTGTTGGTCCCAGCGTGCGGACGCTGGTTTGCTCCAAAGCCTTGCGGCTATACAAACTTGCTTGTTACACCAGTGTGCGGTCACTGGTTTGCTCCAAAGCCTATCAGCTATACAATTCTGTGTTGGTCCCAGCGTGCGGACGCTGGTTTGCTCCAAAGCCTTGCGGCTATACAAACTCGCTTGTTACACCAGTGTGCGGTCACTGGTTTGCTCCAAAGCCTATCAGCTATACAATTCTGTGTTGGTCCCAGCGTGCGGACGCTGGTTTGCTCCTAAGCCTTACGGCTATACTAACTCGCTTGTTACACCAGTGTGCGGTCACTGGTTTGCTCCTAAGCCTATCGGCTATACAATTCAGTGTTGGTCCCCGCGTGCGGACGCGGGTTTGCTCCAAAGCTTTGCGGCTTTACAATTCCCCTGTTAGTCTCAGTGTGTGTACACTGGGTTGCTTACGATCCTGTCAATTTGCCATTACCATCTGACTGCTGCTACTATCTCTGGGCTGTCCTGCCCGGTATTGGTAAGGCCGGTAGAACCTTTTGCCACATTCCATCTGAGGTTGCCTTACCCGGTATTGGCAGGGCCGGTAGAGCCTACATTATGAATCTATTGAGGCTGCCTTGCCCGGTAATTTGGTAAGGCCGGTAGAACCGTTATGCGATTCCATCTGCAGGTTGCCTTACCCGGTATTGGCAAGGCCGGTAGAGCCTAACATTCTGTTACTTCAGACTGTCCTGTCCGGTATATTGACAGGACCGGTAGAGTCTGCCTTCTGTCTTGTTATATTCTGAATATATCTGTATGTATGTGGTTGCCATCCTACGTTATCAATTTATTATTTCAATAAAATTGATTTTTACCTAAAACTTGTGTCTGAGAGTCATAATAAACCGTGACAGATGATTAATTAGAACTGCTTTTATTATTAAACATTACTATCCCTTTAAGCCCTCTAATGCTATAAAGGTCTCCAATATTTTGTTTCCTATTGCCTATCTATTATTCAAGGGGTTAAAAGTCCAATTTAAGTCAAAGGGATTTTTTTTTACCCCTTATGGTTCAGCTAGTTTGTAACAGAATAGTTTATTGATCTCGGTGTTTCCATAGTCCTTATCATGATTATCTCAGTGAGACAAATATCTTTGTATTCTCCAGTCCAATCTCTAGTTCTTCATGAAGATTATTGCAATAAAAAATCAACAGCAACAAGAACCCCACAACCAAATTTCATTTGTTAAAATCTAAATGTTCTTTATATATTTTTTAGATTTATTAAGACTACACTTATATATAAAACAACAAAACAGTTAAATAAAGACAAGAAAATGGATTATAAGATATTTTCATTGAACAAAAATGTTTTACTCAAGGATTTGGTATCATAGGAACATTCGTTGTAATAAGTAAAGCTTGTCACTGAAAATTAATGCTCAAAGGTTAAATGGATCTTTGGGATATGTGTACAAAGAGGTTTGACTTCACAGTGCAATATTTGGAAAAGAGATCACCGGTACATTAAGTGAAGGAAATACCATAATGTAACGTTGAATGAGTCACGTCTCTAGAGGAATATTGTCATAGAGCCGAGGACTGTCGTTCATGGCCAGAAACAAAATATCCAACAATAAGAAATCAAAGAAAACTTTAATTGACCAAACCTCCAGCTATCACTTGCAATGAAACTGTGTCCCTGTGTCCTGCTACAAGACAAAAGGAATTGTGTTGTGCTTTGATAAAATATATTGAAAGTTGTTGTATGAAATGGGAGAATGTAGAGAATGGGTTTTGTCTGATCAAGGGCATAACTACATGAGGTGCAGTTATACTGGATCCCATCATCCAAGGGGGCCCCATCTGCCCCAAGGTCCAATAGATTCTAGTCATGCCTCTATGAACATTTTTTGTGATATTGGGCCAAACAAATGTTTCCACTGGTCACCACCAATTCCTAGTTATGCAGCTGTGTCTGATTATTGCTATATTACACTACTAATACTTGGATCTCTTTTTGGAAAATGTTGTGTCCCAGAAGAATGAAAGGAGCACAAATATATATTTATGCTACCTGGTCACTCTGTGTGACTGATGGCTGGCCTATATGGGTGTCAGCCCTATATGATTGGCTAACACGCACATGGCTTAGTTAGTTAGTTAGTTAGTTAGTTAGTTAGTTAGTTAGTTAGTTAGTTATTGGAGATTGATAAGCATTTCACCCCCTAATATCACTGCCTATAAGCTGCCGTGAAGATCAGGCATTATGCAATTTGGTGGTACCAAAAGTGGAATACATCCAAGTTGCAACATGCTGCATTCCATAGAGTTGAGATCATTCAAGTGAACAACACCACTGTGTGCAAATATCCTTAAGGTGAACTCACACTTGATAACTGTACTTTTTGCACAATTAATATGCATTAACACATTTATTCACATGTGTGTGTTGGTAAAGGAGGGCACTTTTTGTTATGTTTCTATTATACTATTTGTGTTTTTGAAAGTACTAAATTAATGTCAAGTTTGATTTAAATTTATATGTACAAATTTAAATGATTTTAGTTAACTCATATTTTGTGAACACTAGAGTGTGACTTTGCCTCTTTGGAAATTATATATTGTTTTTCAGACCCAAAAAAACCTCCATATACAATGGTCATAAAGCTAAAAAGACTCATTTTATGTGCATTGCTTTTTATTGTTACTTTTGTGTCTGTGACTAAGTTAGGGAACTTTTGAGTGCACATTTCCGCTTTTTTCTAGAGGCTCTAAAATGAGGAGTCCATGGCATTGTTGATCACTGCTAGATTTCAAACTAGAGAATGTTATTGTATTTGATTTATTATTTTACACTTTAAGTGGTATAGTGCTGGGCAACTTATTGCTGAGAAATGCTTTTCTCACCCATCTGGCACAAACATTGTTAAATTACCATGTATTTACAGTGGATTATCACCTTAAGCCAGAAGGAGCGTCAATCTAGGTAAGAAAGCCCTCATACATCTGGGCAAAGGTTGGGGCAATCAATAAGGGAGGTTGCGGACTCTCTCTGGTACTTTTGCTTCCCCCCCTTAAGGTTTTAAGCATTATTTACACCCTTACAGGGGAGAGAAGTGCAGGATCTTCTGATCCCTCCCGTTCACAATTTGTAATTAATATGGGGTTAAATGGGTTATTTGTTTTACCATTGTCATCTACAAGGATTTAATGGGAGGCAACAGAAGAGCACTCCATTGTGAAAAATATAATGATTAGGTTGTCAAAACCATGTTCCTTTATTTAAATTTCTACCCCTATAGGAGAATAGTGAGATGGATGTAATGACCTTTCACTTGTGAAAAATTACATTCATATGGAGTCAATTTACTTCATATATTTTAAGTATTTAAATTCCTCCTTACTTGTGATATAGAAGGAGTTGGGCAAGTTTAGTTAATATTGGGCCTATAGACCTATAAACATAATATATCTTAAAAAAATAGCGAGAAATAGAAGGATATTGAATAATTTGCTCTTGGCTTTTTTAATTAATATGGAGTCAATGAATAGAGTAGCGTGATAGATTAACTTGATATTTTTTAAGCATCAATCATTCCGGTTTTGGCCATACCAGCAAAAGAGGTGTTAATATGGAATTGTACAAGCAGTGGTTGAGTGGAGGGTCAGGTGAAAGAATGGAAATGTTTATGAAATGGCTATTTCTCTTATGGCCTGCTTTCAAAATACAAGGCTGTGTGCAGCTCCAAGGAAGCTACTGACAGCCCTGAATCCATGGGTTTACTATAGAAATATCAATGATGCAAGTGCACGTGTCAAAAAGGGGGTTCACAACATCATGGGCATCAAAAAATGTAGCAGTTGAAAATGTTATCCTAACATAACCTTAAGTAGCCTAACCTAAACCACCCCCCAATCCTTGTAGATACTGACCCTAAACTAACAGGTACTGATTTTAACCTAACTAATACGATCTTATTCTAACAGATACTAACCTGTGGATAACAGTGGTGGTGGTGGTGGTGACATGGTGAATGATTTTAGGTGGCTCCATTTCAAAAGTAGCCATGTATATCATCATGCACATCCATGAACCAATGTGGTGCATGATTGCTCAATCACAAGAAAGTGCCTTGAATGCTCTGTACCTGGGCTTAGTTTATAACCCTTCCTAAAATTAAGGGTTTTATTACAGTTAAAAAGAAAACAACTATTCATAAAAAGGAGAATACTAGAACAAGCGGACACGAGCAAGTGGATGTTGAAAAAGTTTAAACAGTAAACACGTTTAAGTACAGTTGGAATAAATATAATACTATATTCTAAGGACTGAGGAAGTCTGAACATTTGAAATAGACAGGCAAATTAGATTGGCCAAATGACACTTATTTGTCATCAGATGGTATGGTGATTCTATATGGTTCTGTCATTTACTATAAAATAGCCCTTAATTAGAAGAATGTTGAAATAAGTAATCAAATGCTCAGACCTTGGGAATTCTGTCATAGCTCCTTATCCATTGACTCTCCTATTCTTTTTCTCTGCATGCCATCTCAGTTATGGTGATTAGTAAAAAAATTAGCATGCAGTGATGTCTATACTCACTAAGGGCTAGATTTAATGGTAGGAGTTAACATAGCCGGTAGGGCCAAAGTGAATATCAGCTGTTAAACTAACATGTTTAATGTGGTATTTAGAGGCACTACCAGCTACCAATTTAAAACAACTGATGGTAAGGAGTGCCCTGAACAAAAATACAAAAAACGGCACATTACCCTGCCTACAAAGTAGGTGTAAAACCTGTGCACACATTTACACCACAGACAAGATACCCATACCGAACACCCAGTTGCACCATAAGATCAATGGTAATTTCACCTGCAAATCATCCAATGTAATATACCTCATCATGTGAGCAAAATGCTCAACAGCTCTTTATGTGGGGGAAACGTGACAGAAATTACATAAGAGGTTTAATTCCTACAGATCCAGCATTAACAACAAAAAGACAGAGATACCAGTGGGAGAACATTTTTGCCAAAGTGGGCATAGTGTCAGGGACATTAAACTGACTATACTAATAGGACAATTTCGCAATCAGAGGGACAGAAAATTATGGGAGGTAAAATTAATGTTACAATTTGACTCTTTGACCTATGGCCTTAATAGAGACAGAGAATTTCTGTCACATTACTTAATTGTGAATTAACTTTTATGAAAATCCCTCTGGGATCATAAATACCTAGACTCAGAGGAAGAATGCTATTTAAATCACATCCTCTACCATTGACTGATCAAGGAATTTGTATCTGGACTAACGTTCTTATCTGATTTCCATTATAAACAATGTAATGTGTACTTGTATTTAAGATAGAAGTTTCATATTTATCTGTATAACATGCCTGAGGAAGAGACCTAAGAAGTCGTGAAAGCTTGCATTTTAAATCTGTTTAGTTAGCCAATAAAGGTATCAACTTTACAAAAAATTCTGCATCCTGTATTTCTACGGCTAACACGGTACCAACTCTCATCTACCAGCTAGAACTCCAAAGGACGTTAAGCCACAAAAACAGTGTTGTGGCTGAACATCCATTTTGTGCGTTTAGTTCCCAAAATGCTGCTAAAAGCAGAGCTATTGGGAACTGAACAGTGAAAAACAATTAACTATCAGTGCTTGACATACTGCCAATCACTGATTGTTAACTGATCCATGTTACACTTACCTGTCATCCACTGTCCTTCTGTCTTCTTTCTTCCGCCTTCTCTTCAGTCTTCCGTCTTCTCCCTATAAAAGAAAAGAAACCAAGTATTACCAAGCATGAACAAATACATTCCAGAACCCTTTGAGTGACAGTGGGGTACACACCGCATTGCATATCTCACTAGCACTCAAAGGGTTCAATAGTAGTGCACCCCAAACATACCCATATATGCCTCCATGTAATGCCCCAACAAATACAAATGCCAAGAAATAAATGATCCACATACACATAAATCAATGCTATTCCTTAATGTCCAGTATGACACTTAGATCAGAGATTCGTGTCTCCGCCGCCTGGAGTGGCCGCAAGGGCGATGTCAGTGGAGACACAAATGTCCCACAACGCTTCCATTCAGCTGTGTATGGGCCGATGCCTGTAACAAACTGAGGGCATTTGAAGTGAGCCTGCCTTTATATATGGGCAGGCTCACTTCAAGTGCCCTCACTACCATTGGCTTAGAGCTGAAAGTATAGGAAGCCTAGTAAACATAAGCTACACTATTTTTGTTGCAATAAATTAAACCAGGTCATTTAAATATCACATTTGCTTCTCTTTCCCTTTGAGTGCCAGATGGGTGTGCAACACATTGATTCTACAGTGGTTTGGGAATCTCATATTATAAAACATCCTGCAGCTTCACTTACATGAGTGAGGTCACAACTGACTTGCAGGAAATTGTTACAAACGTTTATATGCCTGTACTTTTTACAGGCATGTAAAGAACACAAACTGAAATATACAGTATTTTGTTATTGTATACATAATTTGTCTGTGGCTTTCCTTAAGAGAAAAAAACATACTATCCTTCAGTGATAGAAGTAAGAGCGTGTGGATGTAGTGGAGGTAGACTTCTAGATGGGTGTGCCAAGGTCACTGTAATATATTCTGGGAGAAAATGAGACTGGCTGATCTATGAAATGGAGGGGTATGGCAGATTTGAAGAACTTCAGTAATACCTAGCAGTGACTCAAATGGGAATATTTAAGTGCTATACTTAAAGGACAGCATTGAAATAAAGGCTGATAACACCACAATGGGGTTGGATTGTTATGTTTAAATTACTGTGGACCACAGTTTATTTTAGTATCTATATTATTAGCTGGAATATATACAAGTTCCCTGCCTGGATGAGTGTTTAGGAACACATTTTAAGTGGTATTGGAAACATGACTGGCTACCTGTACAGTAGAGTGAAAAGAAACAAATATTCAGAGAGGTAAACAGAAACACACCCATAGTAAAATAGACACAAACACCTGCACAGACACGAACACAAGGTAACAAACACTGTAGGCACATTTAGGGACTCACACACACAGCCCTCTCACTGTGACACAGGCAGGCATATACTTACACAGTAATACTGATTTAGAATGAAATACAGATATTTTAGTACTGGGCCTGAAAGTGTGTTTTACAATATCATTCTGCCATTACTACATTTCTAAAATGATTTTTGCATAGAACAACATATTTTTATTGCCCCCTGGCCCTCTCTCTTTCTTGTAGCATTGCCTGCACTAACGATTCTGCAGGTTCAGCCTCACAGCCATGCACATCTGAGGAATAGTGAACTTCCCCACAAAACTGGCAGGTTTTTCAATAGATCTGGTCTTCTGGTGAGTAGAGATTGTACTAGACGTTGGTAGAACGTCTTTACAAATAGTCAGGACCTCCACATGCACCAAACTAGCATGAAGGTGATGGTGTATTTAAGAAAAGGAGTACACTGGGTAATTGAACAGGTAAGTGATAGAGGATATTCAAGATATCATCAGGAATTGTGGAGATAAAAATACACTAGGGGCACACTCTTTTATAGCAATTAGCACATTCTTCTTTGGATATATGTACATTCACTGTACTGAACTATACAGTTTCATATTTAATGGAACTGCAGGGATGGAAGTGATATTGCATTATGACTTTGCTTCTGGTCAGCCACACATTTTTGTTCAAGGGTATATAACAGGGAAGCCTAGTCTTGAGGATATTGTAGAACAAGTTATCATCTTATGAATGATTATTTAGATATGTTCCTAAGTTGTAAACTGTAGTAACTATAGTGATAGTGAAATATGTGTTGTATTCTAGTTCTATGTCTATCTAACAAGTATGCAAAAGTTTAATGTTGTATGAGCCCATGAGAAACCCTAAAGTGTCAAAATGTGTGTCTGTGTAAAAATTACAGTGGAAAGGGTTAGATTACTTTTTGTTAATTCAAGATATACAAGGTTACAATAATTAACCCTTTGAGTGCCAGAGGGGCTTTGAAATGCGTACCCCTCTGGCACTCAAAGAGTTAAAGAGGTAGTACCACCTAAAACAACATAAGGATTAGTGCAACAGCATATTTAGAGATGGAAATAAAACAGATCTATTTTTCTAATAACAAAATCTTTTACATAAAATATATATTAAAAATAATCTTTGCTCTCAATCAACTTCCCCAAATAGTCTGATGATGTCAGTTGCTGAATTTCCACCCAATCTCACAGCTCATGCTGCTCCTTACCTTTGCTGAGCAAGAAACAGGCTTATGGAAAGTGTGAGAAAAAAATTCTAAGAAGTGCTGCCTTTTTAAAGTATATTTATCCATGAATAAGTCAGTTGTTCTCTGAAGTTGAGAAGAAATCCTCCCACCCTCTCCTTTCAGATGAAATTCAAATTGGCTTTATTGGAGTTTGTTTCTACCTCCTACATAAACAAATGTAAAAGGGTTGAACTTGATTGTTGTATGGCTATTTTCAAACTAAGCAAAACATATATGCCAAAGTATCTTGCATGTTGGTTTCAAAAGAGTTCAAATCATTTGCTGTGGGATCTGCAAATGATGCAAAGCAGAATTTCTATTAGAATGTCAAGAATTGTTTGTGTCATGAGCTGGTGACCTTAGGCGTGTGAGAGAGATTCAGGCTGCACATTTTGTTAATAAATGATTGTCCTTAAGAATGCAAACGTTTCTTTGAAATGATGTCAGCTAGTGATACCTGCTGATAATCTAAGAAAAAGATGAGCAAAAATGACCTGCAGGCCAGATCTGGCCGATGGGTTGATATAATCAGCAGAGGAAGAGTGATTCATTTTTCTCACAAATCAAACTTTTTAAACAATACATCATTGTAGCAATGTGATGAGATTCTGAATTGCTATATTCTCTGTGCAGAAGTAGCAAAAGGAACAGGTAGACTATATATGCACAGACAATATGTTTGCTCTGTTCAGTGAACCAATGTACATCCCAAAATCATGAGGTACTGTATGAAAAGAAAATCACACAATACCATCAAAAGAAAGAGACCCATTCAAAGAAGCACACTAATAGGGCATAAAGTGTAATAGAAATGTTATTAGCAGTACAGAAGCAATCAAAAGTGTTTGTAAAAACATTTAAAAACAGGATACAGACAAGCAAACCCTGAATAAATAAGTAAAAGCAGCATCCTAATAAAGATACAATGTTCCAAATCTTAACAAAATGCACAAAGTGATAAATAAAGAAAAAATATACTCATCAATCCAAGTGGAAACATAAGTAAGTCAGGGTAAGCTAGTCATCCCAACAGCCAGGGCCGGATTTACCAATAGCTAGGCACTGGCCTAGGGTGCCCAATTTTTTGGGGCGCCTGGCAGAGGCCCAGTCATGCCCACCAGTCTGCCCACTTCCAATTTCCAAGTGTATTCTGTGTAAAGTGTGCGCCTAAGAGGGTGCTGTTTTGGTTTTATAACTGCTGCCTCTATCAGCCTGGTGCCAGCATGTGCCTGCTCTGCTCCTCCCCACTTGTGCTGGCCCCTTTGATTCAATTGTTCAGAGCCGTGCCTGCTCCCCACTTCCCAGCCTCCCTGTTGACCCGGCTGCCATGTCCAGTGAGCATGTGTTGTAACTTGTGGATCCAAATTTGTCTGAACTCTGGCCAGATACTAGTTCATTGTTGATTCACTGGCTGACTGAGTGATCCCTGAACTTAGAGGACATAGGTGCTCCTTGGTATTATATGCACATATTTTTATTAAGATCACTGCCTGGTTGATATACTTGTTTTTGTATATGGTGTAATGTCTTTTAGGGTACAGCAATTGCCAGATGATATCTTATATATATGTTTTAGTGCCTATATAGTCTCACTTTTATCTCTTAATGGTCTATCACTTGTTTATTTGTGTTACTGGGAACCACTGGGAATAGAATGGATTGGGTAGATGTATTCCTGCATTGGAATTTAATGAGTCCATAAGACTCCGTGGATTACAGAAGTACTTTTTCTGGACTCATTGTCTGGATGTATTTTATGTAATACTGATCTGCTGGTGTTTTGTCCAGTGTGCCAGATTTATTTAGTAGAAAATTAAATCGCTGCCATTATTAACCCCTTGAGTGCCAGAGGTCTATGCAACTCTCAGCAATTCTTTGCTTTCTCCCCTGATACCCAATGACAATGTACTCATGTCAAATTCATTGCTTTTGGTACTTAAGGGGATGTGCAAAGCCTTTTAACTAAGTGACTACTATATTGTGTACTGTACTAATTCACAAACTACCTAGCGCTTCTATAGGTACAGACTGCATGTATATAAAGGGGAGCTACGTGCCTACACACACCCTTTCTTTATCAGCGGAATGCTGATATGTTTTCTCTCTACCGTCTTACACTGTTTTACTTCAATAACTCTTCATAATTCTGTAGTTGAAGCCCTTCTCAGTGCTGTGTTTCATAACCCACTTTGTGCATACTTTTTAACCCTTTGTGTGCTACAGGAGTACACAATGCATTGCTGTTCAATGCATTGCGTACCTCTCTGGCACTCAAAGGGTTAATGTTTGACCCCCATGCAAGTACTGTGTAGACAGTAGGCTGTATCTTTAATGGTATACCAATCTGCTCAGTACATGTAAATATTCAGTCTCTACTACACTGGGTTAACATTATATTCAAGGCGCAGAGCGCTGAAAATAGTTGTATTGTAAAGGGAATCTCTAGACGCAGCTGGACCACCCTAAATTTCCCTCTGCTGAACACAAATCATGGCCGACTCACTTCGCCGTAATCATTGGAACTTGCAAATATTACATGTTACATAATGTGGCCCAGGTTAACCCTTTCACTGCCAGAGAGCTACGCAACACATTGAAAACCAGTCCATTGTGTACCCCTCTGGCACTCACATTCTGCTACAAGATGCCATCCACAGGACTGGCCTCCAACTACAAAGTGGAACCTCCAACATATTTCCTCCCTCATCCAGAGCACTAACTATACTTAGCAATGTTTTTCATACCTCTATGACACTCAAAAGGTTAAGATAGTTCACACAGAAGGAGTGGCAGCTTGAACTGACACGCATGTCCTCTCTACCCTTCCTATGTAACACACATTTCCTCTGTACCCTTCCTGTGTAACACACATGTCCTCTGTACCCTTCCTATGTAACACACATTTCCTCTGTACCCTTCCTATGTAACACATATGTCCTCTGTACCCTTCCTATGTAACACACATTTCCTCTGTACCCTTCTTATGTAACACACATGTCCTCTTTCTCTCCTCCCACCTTCCCCGTTCATATCAGCCCTCCACTGACAAAGGCACCTAGCTCTCAAATTTAATATCTATGCTATAAGATAGATTTAACAAATATCAAAAACAGCAATTAGAGGTGCCACATTTTCTTATTTATCAATAAAATTGATTAGGAAATATTTCAAAAATCATTTATTAAAAAATGTTCAAAAGAGCTACAGTACACTTTCTATTGACACCATGTCACACTTATATAAACGTTGAGGTTCCTCCTCAGAGGTTTAATCTAGCATCCCCGCTTGTGAAGCATCAAATGCCAGGAAACCTACAAATCCAATCTCTGAGATAGAAAGATAATACACTAGTTGGGACCACAAAGTTATTCACTTAAATATTTGTACAATTCCTCAATGGCTAGTGGTCTTTTTCAGTGTCCCTACCTATGGGGACACCCACAAATCCCACCTCCAAATCTAGGAATGATACAAAAACCAATAGAGGCAAAAGTAATCATATACAAAAAACCCATTTACACTATTTTTGAGCTCACATAGTTAAAGGGATTTTTTGTATACGATTACTTTTGCCTTGTATAATACAGTACTCACTGCTTGGTTTTTCAGTATTGGGTTGATCTTTGGTACCCATACCTTTCCACTTGGGTCTTAAACAAGGTGAAAGGGCAGGTGACATATCTAGTAAAGGTCAGTTATGCTGTCTGTATATTTTTTGTTTATACCCCATCCCTATCTATAACATTTTTATCTACCTCTGGAAATTACATTACAGTGAAGAATAATTCTAAAAATGGGTTTTGCCAACAAATCAGGTGTGGCTAAGAGAAGGGAGTATGGCTAATACATGGGGTGTGGTTAGGGTGGGGCAAAGGCGGGGCTAGGGGTGCCAGAGGGTGTTGTGTCTAGGCGCGCTTGTTATGTAAATCCATCCCTGCCAACAGCCCAACGCGTATCGCCACTCCTGGTGGCTTCGTCAGAGGTAATGAAGGAATTCAATGAAGCACCCATACTGATCCCCAACCAATGCAAAAAATACATCATGATCATGTGAGCAATAGTGCTAACAATATGGCTACCAGCCAAGTCAAAGCAAGGCGAATTGTAGGGCTAAATGCAATTGACTTGCTGTCCTTACTATTGATATCTGTTAGTCATAAAATCCTAGCATAGTCTCAAAGTATGGAATAGATGTGCAGGACTCATGAAATCCTAGCATAGTCACAAAGTAAGGAATAAATGTGGAAGAGTATTGAAAAACGCAGATAAAAAGCAGTATTTAATATAGAGTCAGCATAGAGAAAAAAGTGCAAGGAATAACATAATGCCGCATAAAAACAGGATGTTTAAATGCCCCAATCTATTAGAGGCAAAGTATGTAAGGTGCACCTTAAAAAGAAAAAATTCATAAACGGCGACTACAATCAGTGATATATTAGATTAGAAACACTGCATTTTTTGTACAGAGAACGTAATGTTCTCAAGTGTATATATGTTTCAATAGCAGCACATATAAGTCATTTGTATAAAGAACGTAACAATTGCAGGTAAAATATACATCTAGATAAGAACACAAATAAGTCATTCCTATAAAGAACCTAACGATTGCAAATCAAAATATATACCTGACAAAAAAGCACCTATTGGTCAGTAGATCACAAAGTAAGGAGAAAAAGTGGGCATTACAGTGGCTTAATATAAACATTTGAGAGACAGAATTGTCTGAACATAACAAAATACAATAAACATTGTAACCCTTAATCCCAATCATTCAAAACTACAAAAAAGAAAATCCACAAAAATTATCAGAATAGTTGCAAAAAAATCATCAATGCAATAAAAGTTGTAATGTACATCACAATATATAGTGATTATTACAGAAGTATGAAGAAGTAACAATTGATACAAAGTGAAAATACAAATGTATACTAAACTTCTTATTGTTATTGTAAAGTCACAGGTAACGTGATCCAAACTGCGATATTATAAACAATAAGAAGATGATAGAATAGAGATTTAAGGATAGTACCCTGATGCAAGATCATATCATGATCAGAAAGTCCAGTAATTTTCACACAATGTCAAAAAAACTCTGGTTAGTCGTTGGTCAATTTATTAGTATAATCATCCAAGGATGTTCACCCTGTGGGTAAAGTACAATTCCAACAAGTAAGTTCAAAAGCACCAACTGGGCTACAAGATGAACGTTTCTTCAAATATATTAATAACAAAAAAAAGTTAAGGTTGATATTGGTCCTCTTAGGACTGAGACAGGTGAATTGATTAGTGAGGATAAGGCTATGGCTGACAACCTAAATACATTCTTTGCTTCAGTATATACAAAGGAAACAACAATGATGGGCTATGGGCAAACAGACACAACAATGAAGTTTCCTCCATTATTTGCATGGCTTACTAAGGACAAGGTCCAAAAGAGTCTGGAGAGGGTTATGGCGAATAACGCACCTGGACATGACGCTATACACCCAAGTACTTAAAGAACATAGTTCAATAATAGCAAGACCATTATACTTAATATGTATTAATTTCCTTTCATCAGGCATAGTGCCCTGTGATTGGAAGAAAGCTGATGTAGTTCCATTGTTTAAAAAGGGAGCAAGATCCAAACCAGGAAATTATAGACCTTTAAGCTTGAATTCCATAGTGGGTAAGATACTAGAAGGGTTACTAACTGACACTATTCAGAGCTATGTGAAGACAAACAATATTATTAGTAGGAATCAGCATGGTTTCATGAAGAATAGATCATGTCAGACTAATTTACTTGCATTTTATGAAAGAGTAAGTAGTAATTTGGACAGGGGAATTGCTGTAGATGTAGTATACTTGGATTTTGCAAAAGTCTTTGATACAGTGCCTCACAACAGGTTATTGCATAAATTAAATGGCTTTGGTTTGGACGGCGTTATCTGTACATGGATTGAGAACTAGTCAATGATAGGTGACAGAGAGTTGTTGTAAATGGAACCTTTTCAAATTGGTCTAAAGTTATAAGTGGGGTGCCACAGGGTTCAGTCCTGGGCCCAATACTTTTTAATTTGTTTATTAAAGATCTAGAAGTAGGAATTGAAAGTAGCATCTTAATCTTTGCTGATGACACTAAGCTCTGTAAGGAAATACATACATAGCTGGATGTTTTTTCTCTGCAGTAGGATTTAAATAAACTGAGTGAATGGGCAGTAAAGTGTCAGATTACATTTAATGTAGATAAATGTAAGGTTATGCATTTGGGCTGTAGAAACAAACTTGCTACATATACTCTAAATGGGAAAGAACTTGGGGAATCCTCATTAGAGAAAGATTTATGAGTGCTGATAGATGATAGACTTAACAGCAGTGTGCAGAGTCACTCAGCTGCTGCAAGAGCGAATAGGGTACTAGCCTGCATAAAAAGAGGTGTAAATGCAAGGGATGCTAATATTATCCTACCTCTGTATAAATCCTTGGTTAGGCCTCATCTAGAATATGCAGTATAATTTTGGGCGCCAGTTCTTAAAAAAGACATTGTTGAACTGGAAAAGGTGCAGAGACGTGCAACAAACTGATAAAGGGATTGGAGAATCTGAGTTATAAAGAGAGACTAGCCAAACTTGGTTTGTTTGCATTAGAGAAGAGACGTCTAAGGGGTGATATGATTACCATTTACAAATACATTCAAGTTCAATATAAAGAGCTAGCCAACAAATTATTTACACAATGAGCTGAGCTAAGAATAAGAGGTCGTCCATTAAGACTAGAGAAAAGGTGTTTTTGACTAAAACAAAGGCAGGGATTATTTACAGTAAGGGAGGTTAAGCTGTGGAATTCTTAGCCTCGGCATGTTGTACTTGCAGATAATGCAGCTGCTTTCAAAAAAGCAATGGATGCTTATCTAGCACAGAATTATATTTAAAATATTTAAGATGGCTTCCAAGCAGATAGGAAATATCTGACTACCATTTTGAGTCAGAAAGGATTTTTTTTTACCCACATGGGGCTGAGTTACAAATTGCTCCAGAGGGTTTTTTTTTTTTGCCTTCCTCTGGATCAACAGGGGTGTTTTTGGCATGGGCTGGACTTGATGGACACATGTCTTTTTTAAGCCTCATGTTACTATGTTACTATGAATAAAAAAATATAGTATAACATCTGATGAATGGTTTCCAAAGGATCCTCCAAATTACATGGGTGAGAAAAGTCCAAAAATTGTAGATGAACCATTTCAAAACCAAGTAAATAATATATTAAGGATATTTAGAGTAGAGTCCAATAAAGTTTATGATTCAATTTTGTATTTAATACCAAATATGAAATAAAAATCTGAGACTGTGAAAGATCCAAATCCTACATCTCAAAGTCTGGGTGTCAGATGATATCAACAGAAAGTTTCACCAGACTGCTATTAATTATGGTCCATAATATCAAATAAAGGCAGAAAATTTCAGTTGTCCATTATCGATGATAAACGCGATCTGGAAAGTAGATATCCAAAATTGGTGAGCAAGATGTCAGATAATATAAACAAAAGATTTTCACGAATCTGCTGTCAAAGATAGTCCCCAGTCTAAGGGATGGGTATCCAAGCCTGAAAAGGGGCAAATTATAAAGGAAAGAAAAGACAAAAGGTTAATAATCAATCACAAATAAGTCAAACTCAATTATTTAGATAGCAAGTAAACAGCATGTCCTCATTAAACCCCTGTGGGTGGCATGTTTGAAGGGCAAATATCCACCAGGTCTTAGGGATCTAGGGTCCTTACTCCAGTCCTTACCTCAGTAGGCCCCTAGTCCTCTAGGGGTGGGTTGCCTATAGTCTCGTGAAGCCTCCGGTCATTTGGGGTTCTAGATCAGAACTCTCTCCAGCCAGCCGTTGCCTCCAGCTGTCCTTATCCCTCCAGGGACTGGCTTATCAGTACTGTATTGTTCTGTTATTGTGCCCTTGTGGGCATTACCACTGTATGTACTTTAGTTCAATAAAGTTATTTTAACCTTACCAGTCGAGTCTGAGTATTCATCAAAAAACCGTGACACATACAATGGAGCGCATTTAACCCATTTAAGTCCCTGAAATCTGTAAAAAAATTGTGAATCAAAAACAAAAGAATTGTGTGTCAAAATAATAAATCAAAAAATCAACAAAATCATGATCAGATGCAAGATTGGATTGGCGTAAGAAGTAGGAAACAGCCTGTATCTCATATTCTTGGGGGATATTGGAGTATAATTCTTGAATGTCACAAGTAACCAAAAGGGTGCCCTGCTCCACTGTGGTCTCCTGGAGTTTAGTGCGTAAATCTGCTGAATCCCTTAAATATGAGTACAATTCCACAGCCATTGGTTGTAAAAAATAATCAAGGAGGAGACAGATATTCTCACACAAACCCACGATACCCGCAACAATTGGTCTTCCCGGTGGAGCAGAGACACTCTTATGGATCTTGGGCAAGAGGTAAAATGTCGGTACTACAGGAAATGCAACTTTCAAAAATTCATATTCTAGCTTGATAATAATACTAAGATTAAAAGCTTGAGTAAGCTTAGAATCAATATTATTATTAAAACTGCCCATAGGATCAGAGAGCAAACGTTTGTAAATGAGTTTATCACCAAGTTGTCTTTGAATCTCAGTTCTATATTTGTCGATAGGCCTGATCACCACATTACCCCCCCCTTGTCTGCCTCTTTGATGATGACATAATTCTAGCTTTTAATCTCTTTCAAAGCCTTGTATTCAAATGGTGTCAAATTGCAAGGAAGACCTGAATCAGGAGGTAGGTTAAGGATATCAGTGTAAGCCAGTTGAATAAAGGTCTTTACCTGAGGGCATAGAGTAGAAGATGGAGAAAACTCACTGGGGAGATCGAAACATAGTTTTTCTACAAAGTGTGTTTCTTGGCAGAGCAGTCTCATTCTCCTGTAGCAACTCCAACATGCCCTGATATAATAAATTCTCATCCAATGGTTTATCTGTAGGATCGGTTAGTCTTTCAAATAATTTTTTTAGAAGTAGTTTCCTACTAAAATAAAGCAATATCTTTAATAAATTCTAATTTGGTAAGGGATTGACTCGGAGAAAAAGAGAGACCCCTGTCAAGAACTGTCCATGAGGATATGAGAGGAAAGATTAATTATGCTCAGTTGTGTGTCATGGTTTTGTAAGAACACTCAGACAATTCAGTAAGGTAAAAATCGCTTTATTAAGAATAATAAAGTACACAAAGATCACCCTTCACAGGTCCAGATCTGGACAGTACCGTGGCACTTCCCAAATCTGACAACGGTCAGGATGCTTAGGAAAATAGCAAAACAAAATAGCAAACACAGTAGGCTATATACGACAACTGGAACAAGGAACAGAACGTCAGCAGTACCAAACCTAGGAATCGCACCAAACCAGAGAGGCGGTAGGTAACTGCAGGGCAGATTCCCTAGAAGGCTAGGGATAGAAAGGCAGCAAGACAGGACACTGGTGAGTGACCTGGGCCCTAGTGACTAGGGATATCAGAGGTACGGAAATTGACACAGCAAGTGACCAAATCTCAGCAAGCTGGATAAATGGAGGCTACAGTACAGGACACAGCAAGTGACCAGGTCCCTAGCAAGCTAGGGTATGCGGAGGCAACACAGAGACCAGGCAAGGAATACTCCCTAGCAGGCTAGGGTAAACAGAGGCAACACAGATAGGCCCTGGTGAGGAACTACTGCCTACTGGAGACAGCACTGATAGGCACTGACCAGTGACTAGACCCCAGAAGCTAGGGTGATGGAGGCAACCCTGACAGGCACGGACAAGATACTAGTCCCCAGAAGGCTAGGGCAAATGGAGGTAGCATCGAACAGCACTGGCAAGAGACCAAGCACTCACTCATAGATACCCCGATGACATGGGTGTACTGGCCACATAGGCGCTAAGTTAGAGCAAGGGGAATGGGACACTGGGTACGCACCCAGACGGGTCCAGCCAGTAAGCTGCTGAAGTGATCAAAGTGCCCTAATAGTCAGCATGAAGCGTAATCAAGCCCAAAGCCTGAAAGGTGCCCTGAGAGGTAGTCAGCCAGTCCTAGTCAGCAACGAGTCGGATAGTCAGCCACAGCCAGGATCGGTACACAGAGCGGTAGTCAGCCAGTCCTAGTCAGGAACGGATCAGATAGTCAGCCACAACCAGGATTGGTACACAGAACGGTAGTCAGCCAGTCCTAGTCAGAAACGGAACCACGGAACAGGTGAGACAGGAGCGAGGTCTGGCAAGCCGGGTTATACACGGAGCAGGTACAAACGCTAGGTACAGAAACACCACAAAAGGGTGCCAAGGCAATGACAGGACTGAGGTTAAAAAGGCTAGCGCTGAGCGGAGGCAGAGCCCAGCAGCCAATAAGAGCCCAGCAGGAACAGGAAGTAGCAATGTCGCTAGCAATCAAGAGCACGGGCACAGTGATATTATGTTTCTGTTTCTTGGCTCTTCTGTGAGCCCGATGGTGAGGTACTTGAGTACTTGTAACTCCACTGTAATCGATTTCTTAGTTCGTGTATGTTTACCTCTCCGGATCCGATTTTAGCTGTAAGGCCTAAAAAAGGATTTGGGTTTAAAAGATCTTCATCACTCTGTAATTCACTTTCTTACTCTGAAGAATAAATATTTTCATTCTTCATCTGTTGAAACTGTTGAACCAAATTGAGAAGTAGAGATATTGTTAACAGTCGAACTAGAGGGATGGGTCAAATGATTCCTAACTATCCTCATGTTTACCTTATATTTGCATTTGTAAACACGGTTTTCTTGAAAATCCCTATTATCTCTTGTAAATGTATTCTTTTTTTTACCTACAATTATCTTTTCCACTATATCCAATTCAACTTTCAGTTGTGATTGAAAAGATATAACCTGTTTATTTTGATCATAATCATTCAATTTCATATGTAGTGCTTGAATCTCATGGCAAATCTTCATCATGAGAATTCTGTCATGTCCAATCAGAATATACATAAGATTGAAAGAGCATGCTGTCAAAGTTTCCTCTCATTTAGCTTTCAGAGGTGATTCTGCTTCCCAGGTAGTTAATATCTGAATACGTAAACCACGGGGAATGATTTGGAGCTTCAGGTATTGTTACAAGCTACTAACATTCCATCATAATGTGGTTTATTGATAATGTAAACATATCAGCCCTTTGCAAATTAACAGGAAAGTATCATCACCTGAGAAGCGGGGAGAAGTAGGGGGAATAGAAGAAACCAGGAAAACAAAGGTCAATTTAGAATTCCAAACTTCCTCCAAAGAATCAATGTTACAAGCCATAGTCGCTCAAAAAAAGGGGTTAAAAAAACAGACTGCTAAATATAAACATAAACTGCAATCATATAAATTACTGTGCTGAGTTCTAAAGAAAGGTGATAAAGTCACCCATAACAATTAAGACAAAACAGCTAATTATAACTTGCACCAGTAAAAAAATGTATTTATGCCCCAAATAAATAACTGAATAGTCAAGATGCTCTCAAGGGTCTATAAGCAATACACAACCCAAAAGCAGGAGGTATTGTGTGAAAAGAAAACCACACGATACCATCAAAAGAAAGAGACCTAATAGGGCATAAAATGTAATAGAAATGTAGTTAGCAGTACAAAAGTGAACCAATGTAAACGTTATAAGTGAACACATGAAGAGGAATCCTGATATTTCAGAAGATCTATACATAATGAAGAACTATGAAGTTGATCCTTTAAATGGTAACACCAATTACCACGAGCTTGTTGTACATTATATACAGAGTCTTTCTTCATACCTCCCTTATTGCTAGCCTCCTTACCTGGTAGCACGGTTACTCTAGTGACATTAGTGACACCTACAGCGGACAAGTAAAGATGGCCACTTATTTAAATTGGGTCTTTAACTCTTTGAATGCCAAAGGGGTGTTCAATGCATTGCAAAGCAATGCTTTGCACACCCCTCTGGCATTCAAAGGGTTAACCCTATGAGTGCCGCACCTATCCGGCACTCAAAGGGTTAACTCTTCTGCAATGTTATGAAAACCTCTCTAGAATTCAAGGATTGAAACCTCCATTTAAACCAATGGAAATTTGTGGAATTGTAATGAACTCCTATGATGCAGCTGCTTTGGGGTTTGATACTATTAGCCCCACTAGTGTTAAAACAAGTGGTAGTCATTTTGATAGCACATTTTACAATTCTATAAACTGTGCTGTCAACACCGAAAACCGCGCAAAAATGTTCAGCGGTGCACAATTTTCACCCATTGAACATTAACTAAAAATAGTCGCCTTTGCTATCCTATTCCGTGTGGTGGCTTCACCTCGTGTTTAGGATGCACTTTTCATGGCGTAGATCCTGCATCATAAAAAGGAAGGCACAGAGCCCAAAACAAGAGGCCAAAACCACCAGTATGTGTTGGAAAACAGGTTTCCAACACATACTTATGGTTGAAAAATAGAAAAAGATTAACCCCTTAGCGACAATGGACGTACATGTACGTCCTCTGTGGCTGTCACTTAGTGACAGAGGACGTACATGTACGTCCAGGAAATCCGGATCCCCGCGCGGCTGCACGCCGTTCAGGGACTCCGGATTCTAATGCAAAAAAAAAAAAAAAATGTTAGACGGGCGTTAAGTGACGGCCGAGTCTGCACGCGGCCGTCACTAAGGGGTTAATCCTATGAGGGCCAGTGGGGTATGCAACTCATTATACAGCATTGCATACCCCACTGGCACTCACAGAGTTAATCCACGAACAGTTTCACACATGTCACAACAATTAAAAACTTACCAGTAATCCTGATGTCCAGTGGGGTCTCAGACATCTTCTTCTTTTCTTCAATCTTCTTTTTTTCCTCTGATCTTTCTTCATTCTTGTTTCAAAATAACAAAATAATCTGATAGTGTTTTGTATTTTTTAAATAAAAAAATACTCCCCCAAAGATGCTATCGCTAACCCTTTGAGTGGTGGAGGGGTAGCCCTCCGGTGCTGAAAGGGTTACTATTTGTGGCATCTTACTGTTAATATGAAATTTAAATTTTCCTTATTGTGTGTCCATATGTTTAAAATGTTACCCCTTTTCCTCCACCTCGGTCTCTGCTGCTAGAAGCTGATTGGATAGGGAAACTGCCAATTTATTTTGAACCAAAACTGGCATATAAAAGCCAGTCTCGACTGGAAATTCAGGAAGTCTGACGGGCAACGACACAAGAGGTCAGAAGGCTGCATCTGTGCTGGTCCACATGCCTTCCTCCGCCAGCAGAGATGACGGTGGAGCAAGGGTGTAAAGGATTTTAACATTTTAAAAATATGAACACACAATAAGGAAAATTTATATTTCATATTAACAGATCATTCATCATACTTTTTCAAGAATGTAGAGCATTATTACAATGCTGTAATCTGTCTACTTCATGTGAAATTCAATTAGAAAGTGTCCCCTTACTCCCCTGCCTCCTCTCACAGCAGCAGGCCAGTCCAGATGGATCACGATGAAACCCTGTCTTCTGTAAGCATCAGGGAAAACCGGCTGTCCTTCATCAAGGACAGGCAGAAGATTGTCCCTCACTGAGATCTGTCTGCTGACTGGATACCAGATCTGAGGTGAAGAAGCTTTACATATGTAAAAGGAGAGGGATATTTTATAATTTAATTACTCATGAATTCACCAGTTACAGCATTGTTGAAAAAGTATGATAAATGATAGAAGTTTAATTTATCAATGTACATTAATATCTCTTTAAAGGTCCCATCTATGAGAATATGTGGGATTTGTATTTGTCTCCTATAGAGCAATTAGTTTGCTCCAATGTCTCTTAGTACATCAGCCTCATATTTAACCCTCTGGATGCCAGAGAGGTATTCAAATAAATTTCAACACAATACGTTGGATACATCTGCTGGCGCTCAGAGGGTTAAAAAAATTAAGATTTTGAACCACAGAAAAATCCGGTTACCATTTGGAGCCAGGAAGGAATTTTTCACCCACTTGGGGCTTTCTGGTAATTATAATTGGCTTCATGGTTTTTCTTTATTTTTTCCTGTCTCTGGATCAGCAGGGGTGATATGGCATAGCCTCATTAAAGGGATAATAATGTTTCAAAATAAAAGCAGCTTCATAGTATTTGGGCCATGGAGAGTGTTATTTTAATACTGTCAGAGTTGTAGTTCATGAGTAATTGAATGATAAAGTACTTTTACCTAGTGTAAGCGACCTCCCCTCATATGTGGAATCTGGTCTTGAGACCAGACAGCTCACAGCAAGGGACAATCTTCTTACTGAGAGAACAATGAAAGCCCTGCCCCTCCTTGACAGGTTTTCCAGGTTTTTCCCTTATGCTCATTGAAGATTGTCCCTCTCTGCAGTCCATCTGGACACCACCTTTCTGTTCTGAGATGAGCAGTGTTACATCAGTAAAAGGGGCAGGAGGGGGATACTTTATCATTCAATTACTCTTGAACTACAAATCTGACTGTATTGGAATAACACTCTCCATGGCCCAAATACTATGAAGATTAAATGGAGCTACTTTTATTTTGAAACATTACTGGCCCTTTAACTATGTTACTGTGTTTTCCTATGGGCTGTGTGTACAAAAGAATGTGGAGGAATTCTGGGGCAAATCAACTGCACCATGGTAAGAACTAAAACTTTCCAATGATGTAAATGATAATTTTAACCTCACAAATACTAGAGAGCTCTCCAACGAATTGCAAAGCAATTCACGGACACCACTCTATTATTCATGGGGTTAAAAATCCCTATTTAAATCATTAGTAATCATTTGATTTTTTTGATTTTTTCCCTATTGTTCAGGTATCTTGTCCCAGAATTCCACAATTTTCTTTTGAACATATTGCCCACTTATGTGTCTACTAGTTGAACAGCCCGTGTACACGGGCCACAGTGCCAGGCAGCAACAGCCGTGGTGCAGTCATACACAGCAGAGACTGGCCTCGCCGCGGCTGATAACGGAGCGGGCGCTCCAAATTCAGACCGTAGTCCTCTCTGCACACCTTCGCTGCGCAGAAAGGACTACGGTCTGAATTCGGAGCACTCCTCTCCGTTATCAGCCGCAGCGCATGCAGTCTGTACTACGCATTACTGCATCTCGCGCAGCCTTCTGTACTGCACATGACAGCTTCTGACAAACATACATTAGCAAGTTATTATATAGGATTTACTCCACAATTTATTATTACTAATATTAGCCCATACATGACTTCAGCGTACATTAGTTGACATGCAAGTTATTTTGTTTTAGTATTAGTTTTATACTGCATAGTAACATAGTAACATAGCTGAAGATATGTGTCCATCAAGTCCAGCCCATACCAAAAACACTCCTGTTGATCCAGAGGAAGGATCAACTTTTTATACTTGTTGTGGAAAAAAAAAATGTAAAAGTTAAACTAAATAATTTAAAAGTATATGACGTTTTCACCTGAGGATATCAGAGATAATTACATTCACGTGACATCAGAAAAACCCAACTGATGCTGACTCATTGCAGAAAAATATTAAGGTGCGGTTATGAATATTGGTAACTTTGTATCATATTACCTGCAGCAATATGATTCATGAGTACATTTAAATGTCATATTCTGTCTTTGGTGTGGGGGGGTAAGATTTATTCACAAAATGGTCTTTTTCCAGCAGGTAAACTATTTTGATCAAATTCCCGTATCATTTCCAACTATATTCATTCTTCAAGGTCATCAATAACTGCCCGTTAGGAACAATGCATTTAGCGTAAAGATTTGAAGAAAAACATTCCCATCCTCCTCCTCCAATGTACAGATTGTTGCACAGACCTTACAATCACTATACTAACATATTACTTAACCCTTGATATACTTGTTTCTTACATGTTTCATGCATTCTTAAGACAAGTTGGAGAACTCTGGGGCAAACCAATTTCACCATAGGGTGAAATAATAAAAATTCAAAAAATTCTCATTGAATTAAATAGGGATGCAATCTCAATCAATGCAAGCAATGCACTGGAGAGCGCTCCAGTATTCAAAGGGTTAGAGTCTTCACTTAAATAAATTAACATTTTTAGTTCTTCGCTATGGAAGAGGTCACGCATAGGCCAGAGTTTTTCTTATTCCCAAGGCTTTAGCAGTCACTTTTGGCTGGCAATGTAGTGTTCCCAACAGTAGCCAGTACGGCGTAGCCAAAAAGGTTACAGTGTGGGTGGGGAATTGACCCGGAGGTCAGGACATTCTGATGGCAGGCTAAAGCAATGTATGCACTGATGCACAGGGGATGCATGGAAGAATAGTTGAGGCAGATTGGCTGTGTCCAATTCATCTCCTGAGCTAACTGAGTTAGCCACGTGTGGGGACAGGGTACATATTTCAAGGTAGTGGTGCCTGAAAGTTCATGACACTCACCCTCAGCAGCAGGCAGCTGGGCTCTGATCATGCCTAAGGTGTGGCTAGGGGTCTGGGGTGCCACATTGAGGGTTCCCTTCATAAACAGGTGAAAACCCTTTAATAAAAGATGTGACCTCTTTAATTTGTCACCTACATCATTGTCTGTATCTTTATTTCACTATGTTCTTTGTGTACAGTGCTTTCTGTCTGGGTTGTGACATGGGGGAAGGGGGTGGAAGATAAAGAAGGGTTCTTACAAGAAGAGGAGTCATAGGCATTGGGATTATATTGAACATGGATATATTACCACCATGAAGTTTCTCATGTCCCATTAGAGCCATGGTCAGAGATATGTCTCTATGGCTAAACAACAGACTAATAAAGTGTATTGTTTATTGTGTGAAAACTATATACAGATCTAAAATAGTATGCAATATATAAGCAAATATACTGCCTGACACACCAGCCTTGTTCCCTTTCCCAGGTAGTGCCCATGGGGATTTGTGGCTACTAGTAGTCAAGGGAACAAGACTGGAGGGTGGCTGGTAGCCATAGATGCTGCCTTACCCCCAGCCTTGTTCCCTTGGGAGTGCAAAAATGTATAAAATATGATATAGAGCTGAGGGATGATTATGGTGTGTTTGGTGTGATTTTTTTCCCTTTGAGTGCTATGGGGTGCACAATGCACATCCCTATGGCACTCAGTGGGTTAAGGGTGTGATGCTGTTCGTGGTGCTCTCTTACTGACCAAGTGGGGCAGCAGAGATAATGCTCTCAGACTTCAGGATTGTCATACTGCTGGTGATGTGTGAGGGAGGACATCCCTTCCACTTTGACAACAGTTCAACAACATTGTATTCTAATGGGGACCTTCTCCTCCCCTCCCCTTGGCAATGTGTGTCTACTTTGAAATAATGAAGTGCTTTGAATACATTGACAAAATCATATCCCCACAGCATTAACCTGTAGTGAATTCTGGAATAAATCAAGTGTACCATAGGGGCAAATAAACATGCAGAAGGGATAGGCTATGAGAAAGACCACAGCAACACCTTAGCTGGGCATGGACAGACAATTTATTAATCCGTATATAAGTTAACATCTCCAAACATAAATATCACAAATCCCATCAATAAAAATCCTTGCACCCAATCACATTTTACCCAGACACCCTCTTGCATGGCCAAACAAAAAAAGGGTTCATGCTGTAACAACTACCAAGTTTAAGATGTTTCACCGATTACCCCAACTGTGCCATACCTTCCCGTAAGGTTTTCTCTGTAAAGAACCATTGTCAAATATTTGTGTTAACTACAAACACAAACACAGGAAGTTTAATGATATAGAGGACCAAAAAAACACCCATACACGACCCAAATTAGTGAGGCACACCAGAGTACAAAAAAATGTAAAAGATTTTATTAATACACAAAATGCTACAATGAAATAGGCATAAAACAATTAAAAATCAAGAACCTGGAGAGTCCAGGTAAGAAAATATGTATGGTGTATCCCTGTTGTGAGATAACATACACTGTGTTTGTAGTTCATTTAGGCCCAGAGAGCACATGAACTATTTTGCCTACCTATTGAGTACACTTTATATTGCTTGTACAAACCCAACTATGTATGTTTCAGTTATTTGTGTTAAAACTTCAACCCCAAACCCCCATACAAGGCAAGGAAAATATCCCTCCTGAATCACTTACACCTACAATTCCAGAGACAGGTGGAAGGGATGCTTCTGGCTCCACTCAAAACAAGGAGGAGCCAATAGTGCCTTATCACACTGGAACACTAAAATATAAAATGTGAATAAATACTGCACTCACATATTAAATATGCTGTGAACATACATATGTACATTCACAGTGAAACAAACCTGCAGAGATCTTACCACTGTCTTCTTGGTGCCTCCAACAGACCTCCCACATCCTTATGGATCCAGCAGCCTCAGGGAAAAGAAAAGAAAAACGTTCCAGCCAATCTCTTACTGATATAAAATTTATTAAAATGATAAAAACAAAATATCTCTGTGTGTATACACTTCCTACAAATCAACACGCTTCTCAGCGCAGAACGCTGCTTTCTCAAGATACGTAGGTCAACTTCTCTGGATATGGTTCATCTACAGGCTCGGGCTATATCTTTAGCTGTCTTGGCTAGAAGAGCACATTGGCTTAGGCCTTGGGCTGTAGACAATATCTCTACATCTAACCTTTGTTGGCTTCCTTTCTTTGGCCATCATTAAGAAAGCTTCAGGTTGTAGGAGCATCTTGTACATATGTATGTGTCAGGGTTCTCACCCTTCACCTGATCCACTATTGCTTTTTTGGTCAGCAATACAGGTAAGGCAAGGGCCATGAATCCTGACAGTGCTGGTAACCTATCTTACCCTAACATCTCTGCAAGGATGGAGCAACAGGATCGCCTTATGGTTTATTTTGCCATGTCCTTACAAACGCTCCTAGCTCGTATGGCACACCTGGATCCTGGCATCACTTGTCCACCATTAGCTGCCTCTATACCCATTCCCACTGCCAGTTCCATTCAGGAAGTCACAGTAGCAGCCGAGCCTGCAGTAGCCAGAGGCATGACTGGATCTGCCCCGCTTCCTCAGCACTATGGGGGCAATACAGAACAATGCAGAGGGTTTTTGAACCAAGTTGGCATTTACTTCGAAATGGTTCCACAGGCATTTCCCATTGACAGAGCTAAGGTTGGGTTCCTTGTATCCTTACTCTCTGACAAAGTTCTGGCTTGGGCCAATCCATTATGGGAGACTGGGAAAACAGTAATACATAATTACCCTGAATTTGTTGCCACCTTCTGCAGGGTATTTGATGTTCCAGGGTGCTTTACCTCTGCTGAGATTGTGCCCTACACGTCCGAAACACCTGCACCTAAGGTCCTGTTGGGGCAGATCTTTTGTGAGCTTTCCAAATCCCCAGAGACCCATAGAAAAAAAAACACTGGTTACGATAGTTCTATCCTGGGCTGAATTCTCTGTTACCTTTTATCCACTCAACTCTCTACTGAAGCCATTGATGGTAGACCCCTTTAGCCTGCGCACGTTACCCATGAGCCGATTTCAATTTCCATGGCTGTTGGGGCTCTCCATAAGGAGACTCTCCAATTACAGGTAATTACCACCCCACATTATCCTGTAGTATCAGGGTTTCCTTGGTTACAAAAGCACAATCCGGCTCTCATTTGGCATAGGGCCGAAATTTTGTCTTGGTCTCCTCAAGGAGCCTATGAATGTCTTATGAGACCAGTCAAACTCATGGGTAGGGCCTTGGTATCCCAGCTGCCAGAGTGCCATGATGTTTTTGACAAAGTACGAACTGGCACCCTGCCGCCTCACCGGTCGTACAATTGTACTATAGACCTTCAGGCGGGTGCCATGCCACCCCGCGGACATGTTTACCCTCTGTCTGTTGCAGAGAACAAAGCCATGGAGGAATACATTATGAATGCGCTTTCCTGGGGGTTCATCCACAGGTCCAACTCCCCAGTGGGCGCTGGCTTTTTCTTTGTAAAGAAGAAGGGTGGCGAGCTGAGACCTTGTATTGATTTCAGGGGTCTCAATCGCCTGACCATAAAGAATGCATACCCCGTTCCACTGATCATGGAACTCTTCGATCACCTGAAAGGTTCCAAGATTTTTACTAATCTCGATTTGTAAGAATAAAAGAGAGTCATGAGTGGAAAACCACGTTCAATACCAGGATTGGGCATTATGAGTATCTAGTCATGCCCTTCGGACTCTGTAATGCTTCTGCCATTTTCCCAGAGTTCATTAATGATGTCCTTCAGGACATGCTGCAACAATGTGTGGTACCTATCTCAACAACATCTTGATCCATTCTTCATCCCTCGAAACCCATCAGTCAGATGTTCTATGAGTCCTTCAAAAGTTGCTTGAGAATGGTCTATTTTGCAAACTGGGTAAGTGCGAATTTCACCAGAATCAGGTCACATTTCTTGGTTACGTAATATCCGCAGCTGGCTTTGCAATGTACCCACTCAAGCTATCTACTGTATTAAAATGGCCTTGTCCTATTGGGTTGCTCTCCATGCAACGTTTTCTGGGTTTCGCTAATTAATGTAAATTTATTAAAACTTTTCATCCATAGTGTAACCCATTTTGGACCTAACCAGAATAGGAAGTGACCCTCTCCATTGGTCACCTGAGGCCATATGGGCATTTGATACCCTGAAACAAGCCTTTGCTGTTGCACCAGTATTGGCTTTCGATAGAGTGAACTGTGGATTAATTTGGGTAACTCTGGAGCTTTGGTTTGGGCTCTCGATTCCTTTCTTATATCTTAGCTCTTTACTGTAACTCCTCTGCGTGTGTGTGTGTGTGTGTGTGTGTGTGAACGGTTCCCTCTCCGAGCCTTTTATAATTCACAATGGCACTAGGCAGGGATGTCCTTTGTCTCTCATCATTTTCATAATGATTATGGAGGCTTTGGTGTGTCATATCCACTCCGCGGCTCCCTTCTCCTGGGCTAAATCTTCAGTACCCTATCTTGGAGTGCAATTGCCTTCCTATCAATCTCGGATATCTTTCATCCCAATTACCTCCCTATGGCCAAATCCATAGAGACTGAGCTCAGACGCTTCTCCAATCTTTATTTGTCCTGGACGGGATGGGTTAATTTCCTGAAGACTGTCTTTTTGCCAAAAGTTTTGTATCTTTTTCAAGCCCTTCCTATCTTTCTACACCACACTTACCTCAAGTGGCTTCAGCACTCCTTCAATTCCTTTCTCTGGGGTGGTAAACTGGCTTGCATCCGTTTCTCTAATACTGCGCTCCCTAGATGGTTGGGAGGTCTTGGGGCACCGGACTTATGAATGTACTATAAATCAGTGGTCCTTAACTCTAACCCACATTGGTTTAATTCCTCCTATCATAATACTTGGATACGCATGCAGGAATCCCTTTGTCACCCCATCCCTCTCAATTTTATTCCGTGGCGCTCTCTTTCTAATCGTCCGCAGAGTATCTGTTCGCATCTTATTCTAGATCCCCTGCTCCAGGTCTGGGATTCCATTGTGGACATGCTTTCTTGTGTACCCTCCCCCTTGTTATCAGTGATAAATTGCCCTGGCTTTCCCCTGGTAGTTTGGGCTCTCCCTTTATATACACCAATCTTCAGGTTGCTGATCTTGTACAGGATGGGGATTTGGTTTCCTTTGCAGTCTTGCAGGAGTGGTGGGGTTTAGTTTTCTCTCCTCCCATCCTCATGGGATCCGCATGTTCTGACCTCTTACCCCTTTTGAATCCCTTTGCCATACCCCTTTGCCTCCTCTGCACAGGCTCCTTTGGGCCGATAAGGGTAATTGGGAATCTCAACGCTGTGCATGGGAAACAGATCTTGGTATCCGCATTTCCTCTGAGACTTGGGAAAACCCTACCCGCCATTCTCTCATTTCTTCTAGGAATGTCACTGCGTTGGAGGTAAATTACAAACTCATGACACGCTGGTACAGGGTCCCATCAACCATTCATCATTTTTATCTAGGTGTCCCCTCCACATGCTGGAGGTGTACATCTGGAGAAGGCTCTATTTGGTGGACTTGTCCGCTTCTGGTTCCCTACTGGGAGGCGGAACATTGGGAAATCTCTGCCTCTTTGGCATTCCCTGTTCCATTCACCCCTCACTTATTCTTATTTTCCCATAGGCCTCTTTGATACAGCGAAAACCAAACCTGTGTGTATTCTTCTTTCTCATCTTCTTACTGCGGCTAGGATGTGCATACTGTTATTGTGGAAAACCCCTGCCCCGCATTCCCTAGCTATCTGAATACGGAAGGTTAATGATATCTTGACACTTGAGAGACTAACCTTCCTCCTGTCAGGTGGTAATCCCATCTTTAGTGATATCTATTCCCCCTGGTGCTTAGCACACAATATCTCAGTTTGATTGTGTCAGGTTTGCTGACTTCTGCCTGAACCTGAGTACATCACCTCTCCATCCCCCTATGAGCAGGGTTGCTGGAGATCTCGTAATTTGTTTAACTTGGAACTGACTGACATGCGCATCCGAAAAATCCCTTATCTCTTAAACTTCCCTCGTCCCTAGCCCTCCCTCTCCCCCACTCTACTCTCTCGCTATCTTGCCCTTCTCATTCTCTTCCTTGTCTCCCTCTTCTTCCTCTTTTATATCCATCTTTCTATTTCTTCTCTTTTTCTGACTCTTTTGTCTTCTAACCAACTGTGTCTCTTACATGCTTCATGTTTAGTTCGCGTTTAGTTTGTCTAGCTGATGGAATCAGTTGTGTACCCTAGCAACAATAATGATTGTCTCAAGCTACTTCGATTGTATCGGACCTAAGAGTTGTGTCTTTATTGTACCCCAGCATCGTTTTATTCTTGTATTCCACTGTTATCTATTTATTGCTTCAATAAAGCTGTTTGAAAATTAAGAAAAAAAAAATAAAAATGGAGCAGTCATAGAAACAATAGCAGAGAGGTCCCTATCCCAAGAAGCTTACAGTCTAAATGAATAATGGAAGAAAGAGTGCAGGGTATGAGGGTGTCAAGTGCTGTGAGTTCAAGTGCTCATTTTGTCAAAAGGCGGTGCATGGTGCTAGTGCTCCAGAAGATAGGCTGGTTCTAGATGTAGGGAGAGAGGTATGGAGTTCCATAGGTAAGGAGTGGAAAGAGAAAAAGTTTTGAGACGAAAGAGGGTAGAAGGTGTGGATAGTGTAAAAAGAAGGGCATTGTGTGCTGAGCGAATGAGGCAGCCAGTAACATAAGCGGTGATTACTGAAATGATGTAGGGGGACAGCAGTGTGGAGAGCTTTAAAGGTAAGGAGAAGGATGTTATATGTGATACTGTACTGAATAGGGAGCCATGTGAACAGGTTTGGTTTTTGGAGAGAGTGTGGTGATTCATGCAGCTGAGCTTAGGACAGATTGTACAGGGGAAAGATGGGAATCCAGTAGGCCAGTTAGTAGTCTGTTGCAATAGACTAAGTGGTACAGAATGAGGGCATGCACAGGAGTTTAATAGTTTTTTGGGACAGGAAAGAGTAGATTTTAGCAATGTTGTGGAGGAAGAAGCAACAGGTTCTAGCCAAGGAATTAATGGGAGGGAAGGAAAAGTAAGCGTTCCTAGCACATTCTTCCTAAGCAGACTAAGAAGGAAAGACAATACTTAAAAGAATTTCACAGTCAGCTACTTTCCATGGATCCAAATTTTCCTCCTCTGGTTCCAAGAAAGCAACAGGAAAGTTTTGACAGTTCATTGGTCTAAGCTGCTGGTGTTGGTGGAAGACACAAGTTATTTCAGAAGGCTTGGGCTGAAGTCATATCAGAAAAATTGGTCATTCAGTTTATTAAAAAAGAAGAGCTCAGAGTCTTTTCCTATGATCAACTGATTCAGGATGCACTTCATTGATTTTTGCAGGGACTACTGATGAAAAAGGCAATTGTCAAAGTGCCGTGGCAAGAGAGAGTTCTAGAGATGTTTATTCTAACCTTTTTTTTCAAGAAAACCTCAGGAGATCTTTGCCCTGTTCTAGATCTCAATCACCTTCTGAAAGTAAGATCCTTCAAGTTGGAATTGCTTCAGACTATCATCTCTGCCATACAGCTCTGGGATTCAACGTGTTTTTTAAATTTAAAATATGCATACCTTCACATTCTAGTGATTCCTACTCACCAAAGTGTTTGCACTTTGCAATAAATCATCAGCATTTGCAGTTTACATGCCTTCTGTTTGGTCTTGCTACAGCCCCATGGATATTCACAAAGGTTCTAATTCTGGTCATTGCAAATCTGAGGAAACTAGGTATCCATATATTCTACTTCCTGGATGATATTCTTATTCTGGCAGAAAATCATCATTAGCTCCTTCTTCATCAGCAACAAACAAACAATGAGACTGATGGAACAACTAGGATGGCTGATCAATTTCTCTAAAAGCAGTCCACCTCCTTCAAGACAAATTACATATCTGTGGGCACACTTTTATACTCTACAAGCCAAAGTTACCCATTCTCCAGAGGAGAGAATCCTCTTAGCAAACTCTATCTGGGAGTGCAGAATGGATTATGCATGACCAGTAAGGGACTGCATGAGAATTTTAGGTCTCATGTCTTCAACTATTCTTTTTATAAAATGGGCAAGATGGAACATGAGACCCTTTCAGGTAGCATTGTTTCATAAATGGGACAGTTGATTCAATCCTTTGGATCACAAGTTCTCATAACTCCAGACGTCCTTCATTTCTTCATGTGGTGGGAAACTGAGGAAAATCTAGGAAAGGGATTCAACTTGAACATTCCGTCTTGGAAGACCAGCACAACTGATACCAACGTCAGAGGCTGGGGAGCTGTTTATCTAAATAAACCAGATCACGGTTGGTGACCAGTATCTTGCTCAGATTGCCCTCCAATATTTTAGAGGTAAGAGCTGCTCATAGGGCATTAAAACAGTTTGCTTACCACTTGATTGGACAACTGATAAGTTTACTAATGGACGATGTATCAACAGCAGCATACACTAAGAAACAGGGTGGCACAAAAAGTATCTTCAATCATGGAATGGGCCTTGAAGTTTGCCTCAGACCTCACTTCAGTGTATGTTCAGGGGGAAGCTAAAAGTAAAAGCTGACTTTCTAAGTCTTTTCCTGCTGAATCCCAGTTCCTGAACCTTGAGCTGGAGATGTTTGGGAACATATTTCAGAGATGCGGTCTGCCTTGCATCAATCTCATTGCAGATCCTCAGAATTCGAAGGTGAACAGATTCTAAGCAAGTACTTTCTTCCCACAGGAGACTGGTGTGGATGTTTTGAGTCATTCCTGAATCAGAGAATATTTTTACATTTTCCCAAACTTTCTCATGATCCAGAGGATCTTCCAAAATATTTAGCAGGACAGGATAAAGACAATTGCGATCATTACCTTTTGACCTTGGAGAACATGGTTCTCTATCATCTTCACAAGATAAAAGTCGAGGATCCTTGAAAGCTTCCCCATGATGAGGGCCTTCTTCATCAGGGTCCCATTCTGCATATTCTTCCCCTTAATTCTTTAAGTGCCTGAAGGGTTTGAAACACATTGCTTTGCAATATGTTACATACCCCTCTGACACTCAAAGGGTTAAGAATTTTGTTTCTGCCTGGGATTTACCTACAGTTCTGGATGCTCTTAGATTTCCTCTATTTGAACTGGTGGATAGTATTCCTCTAAGATTCTCTGTCTGAAGACTGTCTTTTTGTTGGTCATCACTTCTGTGAAGAGGGTTTCAGGACTTCAAGCCTTATTAGCTGAACAACCTTAGATTCTCTGATTGTTTCTCGCTTCCATCTAGTCCAGTACATAGTTCTACATTCCTTTTCTCCTAATGACTCTGAAGAAATTGACCCTTCTTGTATCAATCTGGATCTGATTAGGTTTTTAAAGTCTTACCTGGAAAGAACCAGCTTCCTGAGAAAAACTTCTAAGCTGTTCATAGTTACTAGCATCACTAAAATCACTTGGTTGCTTGACTTCTTTTTTGTTCTGTGTCTCATTTTCCCTCCAATTTGATTGTTTAGGGTATATCAACATTATTTTCTTTTCCAGGTCAGGAGACATCAGTTTTCACCACTTTCCATCCTTTTATTACATACTAGTGTAAAAGCCCGTGTACATAGGCCAAGGTCCGGGTAATGTTAAAAGGCCACTACCTCACTGCTCCATGCAATGCAGTCTTGCATTGCTTCACTCACGTTAAAAGATTGCCCAAGCACGGGCAGTCTCTACTGAGCATGACTGCATTGTGACAAACATCCTAGCAGATTATTATATAGGATGTCTGTGCTAAACTATAAAATAGACATTTGGACTGAGGGATGGATCAATCTATAACTATGAGAGTCTTCCTTTCCAATTAGCTGCTGTGAGAGTTAACCCTTTGGTGAAGGAAAGAAAAATAACAGTAAGCTGACATAATTTTCCACCGTCTGGAAGTCAGGTGAACCTTGTGTTGCTGCAACATCTTGCAACAAAGTTTCTGTCTAGGCTTAAAAATGTCTAAAAATCCTCAAATGTAAACTAAGGCTGATGTACTGAAAAGGACTGGAGCAATTCTAGGGCAAACCAACTGCTCCATAGGGAACAAATAAAAGTTGACATTGATTTAAATGAGGGTTTTAAGCTTCTGAATACTAGGGAGTTCTTCAATCCACTGCTCAGCAATGTGGCTTTGTAGCATTCATGGGGTTAAATGCCCTTCTGTATCAAATTTAGGGAATTTTTATTTGTCCTCTATGGTGTGCTCCAGAATTGTTCCAGTTCTTCTTGCCTCATTAGCTTCACTGATTTCTGAGAAAATGCATTTCTAACACCTGCATTGGTGCGTCATGCAAATTAAAATAATATTTTTTGCTTGTGTATCTGAAGCAATCACTCAGGGATCATTTTATAAGGGCATAGACATCATGTTGAGTTGACATTTATAGAGCTCACCATTTAAAGCAGTCATGCTCAATGCATTACATGAAATGGCTCTCAAAGATTTTCATCCATTGACCACAACTTGACAAGAGATCTCAGAAAGCAATAAACTGCCACTTCAGAGACTCAAGATTGTGCTTGTTGCTAACTTCAAAGTAAAGAAGTGTATTAATGGTATTATATACATAATTTAATGCATCATTTATTAAACATTTCAAAATATGTCATGTAAAAATAGCTAAATATTTATTTAGTATACTAAGTAAAAGAATTATAAGACTTTGTCCCGGTTGTGGGCATTTCTGATTGATAGCATAGCACACAAAAAGGCAAAAAATACATGGAAATTTGCAATTATAAATTGTTGAACTCTAAGATATAAACAACACATATATGACTGATATTATAACAATAAATGTATAGCAATACATATACAACAAAATAATATATCCAATTGGGTTAAAATCTAAATAATAACCATCAGTATTTTTTTTTTTTTTAAAAACCATCTCAAATTTTCTAGTCATTCCAGTCAAATGTATTCATAAATCTAAACCAAGGCTAGTAGAAATGAAATAAGTTATATTAAGAAGCAACTTATATATGACAAATTAAAAATATAACCCCAGAATAAAATTTGAATATCAAAGACAAAGTTAGGGAAAGAAAAAGGGAAAGAAGACAATAAAAAAAAAAAATTGTTGCGATTACCCAGAGGAACATAAAGTCAAGCTAAATTGTATGTGTCATAAAGCCGAATTAAGATATATTTATTGAAAATAAACCCGGTTAACCTCTACAGGACCTACTCTGTTTCTGATGGGCTCGAAGATAATAAGAGAGAGTTATTATTAGGGGATAAATATAGTTGGGAATTTACTTATGATAATCTGGCAGAAGCAAATTTCCCCCACCAAGACCAAAGGTTATTAAAAGTTGAAACAGTGTTAGTAGAAATCGCATAATATCTTTCCATTGTAATTAACCCCTTAGCGACAATGGATGTACATGTACGTCCTCTGTGGCTGTCACTTAGTGACAGAGGATGTACATGTACGTCCAGGAAATCCGGATCCCCGCGCGGGTGCACGCCGTTCGGGGACTCCGGATTCTTCTGAAGAAAAAAAAAAATGTTAGACGGGCGTTAAAGGGATAGTATTACTTCAAAATTACTATCCCTCATATTGTAGCCCTTAATAAACTGAGTTAAATGACACCAGCGGCATCTCTCAACCCTTTATGGTGTAAGAGATAGCCGCTTTCACAGTTTCCTCTCCCCTGCTGTCAGCGTTCTGCTGCCAGAAGGAGAATCCGGTCTCTGAATCAAGAGGAGGCTCTTCAGCAGAGCCGATATCTTGTTATGGAAGGAAAAATGATTCATTGAAACAGTCTTCTACGTGTGCTTGGTAGTCAAGCACACGTAGAAGACTGTTTCAATGAATCATTTTTCCTTCCATAACGAGATATCGGCTCTGTTTAAGAGCCTCCGCCTGTCCCGGGACCAGATTCCCCTGCTGGCAGCAGAACGCTGACGTCTGGGGAGAGGAAACTTTGAAAGCGGCTATTTCTTAAACCATAAAGGTCTGAGAGATGCCGCTGGTGTCATTTAACTCAGTTTATTAAGGGCTACAATATGAGGGATAGTAATTTTGAAGTAATACTATCCCTTTAAGTGACGGCCGTGTCTGCACGCGGCCGTCACTAAGGGGTTAAAGAATCCGCTTCTTTGGAAATCCAATGGTTAATTGAAGGCACATTAGGTTGTTTCCATAAAATCGGGATCAACAACTTTGCCGCATTTAACATAAGCCCTATTTATATCTTACTAAACTTTATTTTAAAACTAATAAATAAATAAATAAATAAATTGTTGAACTCTATCTCCTCTCTTCCCAACAGTGGGGCAGCAGAGTTAAAGTCTGACAAACTATAACCATGAATGCTTTTGTACATTTGAGTGAGAATTATAATGTCGGCTTTAATGGTAGTTTTTTGTGTTTTCTTTTTCATAAATGTATTACTTTATTCAAAAATATTTTTTTTTAAATTCTCTTGTGTTCTTGATCATTTCTTTACTCAAATTTTTGTTTTATTTGATATTTGATCATAGATCATTTTAATCTCATTTTGTGATTAAAGTATTGTTTGATTATAACTTTAATCTAGTTTCAACCAATTAATTTTTGGACTACTATTTTTGTTAAATTGATCAACAGTGTATATTTACACAAAGTCACTCCTCCTGATAAATACATGCATTAGCTCTCACACAAAAACATACTCGTAGACACACCAAAGCTCTTCCAGACGCACACTCCCTCCCTCTGAGACAGCAATAATACAGTACAGCAGGCAGAGGGGTCTGTCACTCACTTGACAGAACAATGGCACATGTAGTATGTAAAGATAGCATGTAAGGATACTTTTGTTTTCTCCAGTTGGGTTCCTGGCTGATTCTCACTGCACATTACAATCCACAAGCAGAGCCTTCTATCTACTCTTTGCCTAAACTGGTGGACAAACTCAGAATACTGTCATCTGCTTAAGGTTTATTATATGGACATATTCACAGTATAGATGTTCTAGTGTTAGAACTTATGCAGTTCACGCCTCCAACCACCAGTTGCCACCCTCTTCTTAACTGGTTTTTGTTACCTCTACCAAGATCTTTGCTGGAGCTAGATGTGCTTTCGTCCAATATGGAATCCAAACCAGGAATTGATGCTCTTTTTGGAGTTAGCTTTTCCTATTTAAGATGCTTCCTGATTCAAGCAATTCTCCATGCAAGGATCTAGTCCTGGTTATCCTGTTTGAGATTGTCCATTGCTTATTGTTGTCCTTGCAACCTGCTTGAACTCACACTGCCTTGACTTTTTCTGCAGACAATTCAATTAAGATTTGACTCTCCTGGTATTCTTTGCTTTTTCCCTGTGGCTAGCTACATACTCAAGCCTCACTCTCTAGTCTTGTTTCCTAGCATTATTTTCTGTAGAGGCTTCCATTCTACCATCTGGATCTCTATCTTGGTTCATAGGCACAGTCTACTAGCTGTACCTCTCTCCAGAGGGTTCTACTCCAGCTGTGAAACCAGCATTATTATAGCTAGGCTGGCCCTCAGCAACATTATACAGAGAAAGGCAATGTTGTGGCTTGCATATTTTTGCTGAGGACCATCCCAGCACATTTATTCTGAAAACAGAGAAAAGGGAGAGATGTTCTAAGATTCAGTAAGGGCCAAGGTTGGTGGCATTGTGGATTATTTGCACCAATTTCATCTTGTAATATAGACAAAGAATTCTTCACCATCATATCCCCGCCAATACACCACAAGTACACCTACATCACCATGCCTTCTCCGGGTTTATGATTTTGTACTATTGACAAAGACTATTTTGCATATTGAAATGAAGTTTGATGAGCCATTATCGAATTTCTGTGGATGTCTTTATATGTTAATGTGGCTATTCAACACATGCACTAAGCTCTAATAGCTGGCTATGCTGTCAAAGAGTACAGTGAGTCCGAGCTTCACCATACTGAGATGGCATAGTTTTCTGTGGAGTCACAGGGGACAGTTTGCTGTCCCTACACCCCTGTGGCACTGAAACGGTTATAAAATAAGCAACCCCGTGCTCTGCTTCACAATTCATTCACAGACAGAAAACCAGCAAAGTAGCTCTCAATTTCCAGTCTTCTGTTTGCATGAACCAGTTGATCAGTTGATAGTCCGATGTGGACTTCAAACAGCTGACCAGCCAGTTCATGTAAAGACAGAAGTGGAAGGGAAACTATTGCATACAACAGCTGCTTTACTCTTTCTTTGTTTCTGTGAATGATGTGAAGCAGAATGGGGATTCTTTATGTTTTAAGGGAAGGTTGTGATGTTCTTGGTGCACCCTCTGTTCTCTCCCACTTCCCACCCATAATACATTGCCTGAATTATGCCAACTTTGTATGCTAATGAATAAAGTGTCTCCCTCCCTATTCTCTTGCATAGATAAGTCATATGTAAAATGTGTCATCCTCGCCATGCAAAGCGATCAACACACACTTCCAGACACACTCATCAACCTGTAGTGCATGTACCCTAGGTCCTTGTGGTTGGTACCCCCTGCCTGTTTCCTGGGTCCCACAAGGTTATTAGTACCACAGGTTAAGAAATGCTGCACTAGTGGATATGATCACTTTAATACATACCAGCTCACATACTCCAGTGTCATTAAGACTTTAAAGAGAGAGTAACTCTTTATATTGGCTTTAAATATTCTGTAAGTACGTTGTATGTAAAGTCAGATTGTCTGTACTACTTGATCTGTTCCAGAGACATTTCTGTCAGGAGCTATATAAGCAGCTATAATGATAAAAGTTAAAAAGATACAATGTAAAAAGATATCTTACAGCTAATGTCATACATATAAGCAACCTTTATAGATCGAGAAGAGACCGGTTAGATGATAGTGACCTTTCCTCCTAATGAGTTTCATTAACCAATTAATCAGTTTATAAGAGGTGATGAAGTGATTAATCTCATAACCAAATGCATCAGTAGGGAGTTCCCCTATAACCCGTCTTCTTGTTTTCCGCTGCCTGGAAGTTTATTTTAGTTTCATGTGTTGATGGGAAAATGCATAGTTTTTCTTTACATTGAAAAAAGCTTACAGTAAAATCTCAGGTATAATACACACAATTCTACCCCACTTCACCTTATGTGAAGTGGGGGGGGGGTGTATTATATAAGAAAGTTTTTTTATAAAAAAAAAAATAGGGCTGGCAGATACCTTCCCTTCCTCCTCTGGAACAATCCGCTCTCAAAATAATACTTCCTTCCTTTTACTGAAGCCCCCATCTTTTCCAGAGAAAATCAGTAATTCTCACTCAAGCCAAAAGAAGAGAAGGCAAAATACAATCTTCCATCAATGTATATCTTCCCTGCAGTTGGCATGCTTGCATTTGCCACCTGCAGCCTTCAATGAGCTTTCAGGACCTTCCACCTCTAGTCAATGGTAATGCCCTGTGAGGATCTCAAGGTCCTCACAGGACAATACCATAGGCGGAAGGTCCTGACAGCACATTGAAGGAAATGGGTGGCAAATGCAAGCATGCCAACTGCAGGGAAGATGGGGACGTCAGTGGGGACATCAGAGGAAGGAAGTAAGTCTTATTTTGAGAGAGGATTGTGCCAGGGGAGGGAGGGAAGGTATCTGCCAGCCCGAACATTTTCTTTAGTAAGGGGGATAACAAGGGTGAGTATTATACATAGGCCCTCTTGTTTCCCCTAACATTTGGGGTATAATATATACCTGCATATTATACACAGGTGCTTATTATACCTGAGATTTTATGGTATTTGCTCTTTTTAACTCTATGGAGATTAGGTTTCATTGCCCCATATTGAAATTGAAATTTGAGTGTATTGTCTGAATATTTGCCAGTTAATATCCAATAGGTAGCTTTTCTTGCAATATAAACATTAAATGTATCTATCTGATTAATTATATTCCACAAGTAGCATTTCTGGTTTTGGCAACAAACTTTATGAAAGTTACTTATTTTGTTCTCAAAAGTAACTGCTGATCGTTCCATGAGATAGGTGTAGTTAAAGTGACAGCCAACCTTCTTTTTGGCTTTATGCATTCTACAAGTGTGTAATATGTGTAATAATAATATGTAATAAGTCAAATTGCCTATATATTTTTTTTTATGTTATTTTTTTAACCCTTTGAGTGCCAGGGGGTGCCCAACACATTGCTTCAAAATGAGGTGGGCACTCCTCTGCAATTCAAATGGTTAATCTTTGCCTATTTTTTTTACTCTTTTATGTCCCTGACATTGAGGTCATGAAAAGTGTATCCAGAGAGCTTTCTGTCAAGAACTGTCTAAGCAGCTATAGTGATACAATGAAAAAAAAAGTCTAAAAGATAGCATATGACATACAGAGCACTCATGGATAGCATTACATTAGCAAATTCATGTCAGGCAGGTGTAACATTAACCCTTTGAGTGCCAGAGGATTATGGAATATGTTCTGTACCCCTTGGCACTCAAAGGGTTAAGAAATCAGTTCTTATTTTAGCATGACATTATATAAGTAAATCTCCCCTTCTCTGTCTTAGCTTAATTTACATACAGTTTAGTACTTGTGTGATAAACTGAACAAGACTTCTGATAGTAAGGACTGTTCCCTTTTCTTAACCTCTTAACCCTTTAAGTACCAGAGAGGTACCAGAGGGCCGTGCAGCACATCTCAAGGCAATGAGTTCCACATCCCTCTAATTCTTAAAGGATCAGCATGAAACTAGTGTAGTTAAGTATCTCTATGAATGTTAACACATTTTATACATTTTCTTCTGTTCGTCGATAACAACATGATTCCATATTATACCCAGCTGACCCGGAGTGTAACAGTTAAGAGTGTAGTTTTGATACTCTTACTGACTGTTTTCCTATTCTCTTGAATATTTATAAGTAATGAATGAACTAATATATTGTTACATAAGGGACCGTTGTGGCATGGTACCTGGAATTGTGTGTCTTTTAATTCACATCAGTTCTAGTTCTTCTGGTCTACTGATTATGAAATCAAAGGCACAAAATGATTACGCTTCACTTTTTATCACTCCTTTAGACTTTAGTCACAAGGGATTCTATGGATGAATCATTCTCAGACGCAGTGTCTAAATGAATGATCTTGTTGCCGCAAGAAACTTCTATCAACAGAAGTCCGAGTGCAGTATGTGAAATTAAATTCCTGAGCCAGAATGCGATATAAACTACTCCTTTTCTCGGTCCAAAATATTTCCTATAACTACATTTTCAATTACAAACTCTGAAACGTTATACAATTACTTCCCAATACGGATAATTTATTTTTTTTTGGGAGGGGGTCAAATTGGCTTACAACAGATCCCCTTTCCTTTGACCTCCTCTGCACATTGTGCATTTGTGTATGTATACCCAATGATGTGCGTTTTCATGCATGGAGAGTGCACCTTGAAAGGGATGAGTGAACATTTTCTCCACAAAAGTGAAGCATGGAAAATACCACTACTCAACTTCCATGGGAATTCATAGGAAAACTGGTATTTTCCACATTTTGTTGCACTGAAATCAGTGATAATAATGCAATTTCTCCCACATGAAGAGTTTCCCACATGTATTTCCACCATACTAACTAAAAGGGGATGTCAGTCTATACTTGGGAAAGAGAAAGAAAGCTGCTTAATATATTATTCTAACTAATGTAAAAACAGACAGGCAAACAGAGGGAGCTGAGTTGCCTGGTTTAAATAATATTAGTGGTAGTTGATCTATAGACAGGTGGGGTACAAGGATTGTGGGTGAGAAGTGAGAAAGGAGAGTTAGAAAAACAAACAAAAAATCTAACTTTTTGACTGATAGGTCACAGTGACAAGGACAGTCAGAAGAATAGGCAATTTTACCTGCGCTAAGACTTAAAGTGACAGATACTAGAGACATACATTATACTTCATTTTCATCCAGAAGACAACAGTCGAGACTTCACTCCACAATCAGATAAGAAAAAGAAATGCAAATATTAGTGCAACTGTTCTGTGCAACTAACTGCGCACTGCAGATGTGTTGAAACTAATAACTCTGTTGTGCTCTTTAATATAAAAATTAACACTGCTATCAATATGTCCCCAAACAGGGAAAGGACTAGGTCTGCTTGTATGTGTTGAGGCTAGTAATAGAAAAGTTGAACTATATAAACTGATTGTGTCCACGGTTGGTGCAATTTGTGCAGAAATTACTTATGATTCTCCTCCTGAGATGGCTGTTTGTGAAAGTTATATGTAAAGTTTCCCCAATAGTAGTACTAAATTTGTTAACTCTAAAGATAATGACAAGTAAAATTATAGTGTTGTTTCCATAGAGAAGGAGGATTTAGCAGTTATGAGACTAATCTCTATGTTAGACAGTTACAGTAACATCTCTACGAGAACTAATGGTCAATGTTTTATATATCCTGCTAAGAGAAAAAGAAAATAGAAACTTGTTCAGACTTAAAAACCTACAAGAATATGAATGAAGCATCTCTGGTACCACTGGAGGATGCTAATCATGTTGATGCATATGATGCTGATGTTTCTGACCGAATGATGATGTTGATTTAGTAATGTCCCTCCATGCTCCTCCCCTTCCTCTGACACAGTTCAGGTTGGGAAAGATGACAATATGGCAAAAAAATAATTGTATCTGAAAGAAAGTGACAATGTTCCAACTTGATAAATGGCAAATACAGTGGGGCAAAAAAGTATTTAGTCAGCCACCAATTGTGCAAGTTCTCCCACTTAAAAAGATGAGAGAGGCCTGTAATTTTCATCATAGGTACACTTCAACTATGAGAGACAGAATGAGACAAAAAAATCCATAAAATCACATTGTCTGATTTTTAAAGAATTTATTTGCAAATGATGGTGGAAAATAAGTATTTGGTCAATAACAAAAGTTTATATCAATACTTTGTTATATACCTTTTGTTGGCAATGACAGAGGTCAAACGTTTTCTGTAAGTCTTCACAAGGTTTTCACACACTGTTGCTGGTATTTTGGACCATTCCTCCATGCAGATCTCCTCTAGAGCAGTGATGTTTTGGGGCTGTCGCTGGGCACCACGGACTTTCAACTCCCTCCAAAGGTTTTCTATGGGGTTGAGATCTGGAGACTGGCTAGGCCACTCCAGGACCTTGAAATGCTTCTTACGAAGCCACTCTTTCGTTGCCCGGGTGGTGTGTTTGGGATCATTGTCATGCTGAAAGACCCAGCCACATTTCATCTTCAATGCCCTTGCTGATGGAAGGAGGTTTTCACTCAAAATCTCACAATACATGGCCCCATTCATTCTTTCCTTTACACGGATCAGTCGTCCTGGTCCCTTTGCAGAAAAACAGCCCCAAAGCATGATGTTTCCACCCCCATGCTTCACCGTAGGTATGGTGTTCTTTGGATGCAACTCAGCATTCTTTCTCCTCCAAACACAAAGAGTTGAGTTTTTGCCAAAAAGTTCTACTTTGGTTTCATCTGACCATATGACATTCACCCAATCCTGTTCTGGATCATTCACATGCTCTCTAGCAAACTTCAGACGGGCCCGGACATGTACTGGCTTAAGCAGGGGGACATGTCTGGCACTGCATGATTTGAGTCCCTGGCGGCGTAGTGTGTTACTGATGATAGCCTTTGTTACTTTGGTCCCAGCTCTCTGAAGGTCATTCACTAGGTCCCTCCGTGTGGTTCTGGGATTTTTGCTCACCGTTCTTGTGATCATTTTGACACCACGGAGTGAGATCTTGCGTGGAGCCCCAGATCGAGGGAGATTATCAGTGGTCTTGTATGTCTTCCATTTTCAAATAATTGCTCCCACAGTTGATTTCTTCACACCAAGCTGCTTGCCTATTGCAGATTCAGTCTTTCCAGCCTGGTGCAGGTCTACAATTTTGTTTCTGGTGTCCTTCGACAGCTCTTTGGTCTTGGCCATAGTGGAGTTTGGAGTGTGACTGTTTGAGGTTGTGGACAGGTGTCTTTTATACTGATAACAAGTTCAAACAGGTGCCATTAATACAGGTAACGAGTGGAGGACAGAGGAGACTCTTAAAGAAGAAGTTACAGGTCTGTGAGAGCCAGAAATCTTGCTTGTTTGTAGGTGACCAAATAATTATTTTACCGAGGAATTTACTAATGAATTCATTAGAAATCCTGCAATGTGATTTCCTGTATTCTTTCCCCCATTCTGTCTCTCATAGTTGAAGTGTACCTATGATGAAAATTACAGGCCTCTCTCATCTTTTTAAGTGGAAGAACTTGCACAATTGGTGGCTGACTAAATACATTTTTTGCCCACTGTACATATTTCAAAGAATGTCATTTTTCAGAATGGCAATAAAATAAAGGTATGCATGTAAATGCTCTCAGTCTGGCTGGTAAGATGGGGGGAATTAGAACTGATTGTACTGTATGAGCAGTATAAGCTAATTGGTGTGTCTGAAACCTGGTTATATGATACATATGACTTGGCAGTCAATCTAGAGGGTTATTCACTTTTTAGGAGGGATAGGGTTAATAAAATGGGAGAGAGTATGCCTATATGTAAAGCATGTCTTTGACCTAGAATAAAGGAAGATATTAATGAAGGCTCCAGTGCGAATGTAGAGGCCCTGTGAGTTGAAATACACACTGGAGGCATATATAATAAAAATATGTTAATGGGAATTTGCTACAAGCCATCTAATATTGGGGAGATTGAGGATGCCCAACTGTTAGTGCAAATGGATAAGGCTTCTAGATCAGGGAATGTAATTATAATGGGAGATTTCAACTGTCCAGAAACTGACTGGAGAAATATGACTTCCAACTCAACAAATTATTTTTTAAGTATGATTAATGACAATTTCATGCCCCAACTAATAGAGGAGCTAACTGTTGTAATGGCATAACAATTTTGCAACTAAATTGCGCCTATTTTTGATGTTCCTATGACCAAAACACATTGTTACAGACTACCAGGTAACAATTTTACAGCCCAATCCCCTGGTTTCTTTGTCTGTTTTGGCATGAAAAAGACCATGAAAGACCATTTCCCTGGCTTCTTTGTCAGTTTTGGCAGGCAAAAGACCAGGAAAGACCATTTCCCTAGTTTCTTTGTCTGTTTTGGCATGAAAAAGACCATGAAAGACCATTTCCCTGGCTTCTTTGTCAGTTTTGGCAGGCAAAAGACCAGGAAAGACCATTTCCCTAGTTTCTTTGTTTTGGTGGACAAAAGACCAGTGTATTAGTTAATAGGGTTAAGGGAAAAGGGCTGTTCAGGGCAGGTAAAGTGGGCTGGTTAGCGGCGGCACTTGCGGCAATAAAAGCTAAATAGAAGAGGAGCAAATTAAGACCAATATGGTGTTGTGGACACAAGTAAAGTCGCAACAGTTTTGCAACTAAACTGCATCCATTACATGGTGTAACATCACAACAATTCTGCAACTAAATTGTGCCTATTTTTGATGTTCCTATGACTTAAACACAGACTACCAGGTAACCATTTTACAGCCCAATTCCCTGGTTTCTTTGTTTTGGTGGGCAAAAGACCAGAAAAACCTGGGAACAGCAGTGTAGTAGTTAACAGGGGGAAGGGAAAAGGTCTTTTCAGGGCAGGTAAAGTGGGCTGGTTAGGGGCGGCACTTGCGCCAATAAAAGATGCAGCCAGGGAAAGCTGGGGTTAATTGTTCCAGACGCCAGAGCCTAGGAGTTGTTTGAATGCCTGACCTCCTCCAAATGATGCAGTTGAGTGTATCATGCCATGCAATCAGTTTTCCTTGTCTGCATCCTTTCCTGCTACATCGTCATCTTAAGATTGTCGCAGGATAGCTAAGTATAAAACTGTATCACTTTTAGTTCTTTTATACCATAAACAACGTATATTATTTCTACTTTCTGTGTCGTCCAATACAGGTTATTGGTAACTTTGGGTAGGCGATCCACCCCTTTAATTATAGGCAGGAACAATTTTCAAATTGTATGCAGGGGGTGGAGCCTACCTTCCCTTCTTGGCTGCAGCTAGCCAACCAGCTCCAGTAAGATTTGTTCCTTGGTGAAGTTAACACAGGCAAGAGAACAATTCTGCTATAGCTTTAGAAAGTTTTTTATTTTTCTGTTAGAAATGGAATACCACCATTAGGCGGATAACCATAACTGACAATGCCCTTAGATGTGGCTAGCTCAGTAACCAGGTGCTTTTTGTGGACCTTAAGCCCTGGGGGGGAAATCTTGGGGTCAAGTTCTTTCCTCAGGAGTTGTCCACCGAGGCTTCTTCTTTATACATGGTAATCTGAAGACAGAAGATCTGCAGGAAATGTGAGCAACCCTTTGAGTGCTGCAGGTCCACATGTCTCACAGTGCCCCTCTGCAAAGGGGTTTTCCTTTGGAGTTCCTATTGCACACTCTGGCACTCATTGGGTCTATCTGTATGTCTGTTGGGTGTTTGGAGTAGGTTTATGTGGTAATTTAACCCTTTAGCTGCTGGTTTTACATCTTTTTTTTAACACTTTCCCTACTGGTTCAGTGTTTTTGGGTTTCCTAACATGTTCTGGTTATGTTTCATGTATTTTTATTTTACTGTTTCAACTTTGTAAAGTTTGAGTTCGGCGTGCTTTACTGCATAGGCGCCATTGCTCCATTCACTCCTATGGGACTGTACAGTTTGGGACATATCTCTGCAACCAGTCAACCTAGCGACTTCAGAGATGGCTCATTTTTATTGTCTGCCCTTGCTCTATCATCCGGTTCATGGTTCTAGTGTTTTGGGGGGCTCAGGGGGCTTCGAGCACTTATGGGGTACTTTTTCTGGGAAAACTACATTTCCCATGAGTGCTTGCTTCGCGCGCTCGTTTCTGATTGGCTCCTGCCACGGCAGCCATTTTGTGCCATTTCCAGTATGATTATCCTATGCAGGGCTTGGACTCTCCTTCTCTCCTCTGCTGATTAACCCTTCGCCTGCCAGATAAATCTGTTTTAGCGATTTCTGGGTTGAAACTTTAATCCTACACACTGTAATTGGGTGATTTCTTATACTGTAAAGTTTTTGACACTGTGAGAATGTCTAATCCATTGGAGCTTGGGGCCAGACCTAAGACTAAGGATGCTGGGGTCTCTGTATCCCCTATTGTGCATTGCACTTCCTGTCATTCAGGGTTACCTAGAGAATTCTCAGGTCATTTATGCCCAGCATGTTCTGATGTCCCTGAGAGTCTTCCAGGGACCTCTAGCCATGCATTAGAGCCAGTTTGGGTGCAAGAGTTCAAGGCTGCTACTAGGGACATTAGGTCTACATTGCAACTCTTTCCATTCCAGTTACAGGGAGTGTTCCATTCTTGGCAGACCCCCTCCTCCATCAAGTCTTCTCTGCCAAAACCACAGGGAGTACCTGACGTATCAGATTCCTCTGAGGAGGAACTGCTGGTGGATTCAGATGTTGTGGAATGTTCTACTGTGGGCTCCTCTCAGTTTTTTGGGGATCCCTTTGAGGCTGATCTTTAGCCCTTGGCTGAGGGCCTGATCAGGGCTATTTTGACCACTCTAAACATTCCCTTAGTTCAGGGGGTCCCTTCTGATCCCTCTGATGTATTTCAGGAGCCTAAAAAGCCCCTTACGTGCTTTCCGCCTTATCCCACTCTTGACCACCTTGTGTTTGAAGAGTGGAAATCTCCGGACAGAAAACCTTCTGTGTTCAAGAAATTTGCCAAGTTTTAGCCCTTCTCTGAGTCAGCGCTTGCTCAGTGGGTTTATCCTCCTAAGGTGGATGCTCCTATCTCCAGGCTATCTAAGTCTACTGCCTTGCCAGTTTCTAATGCGTCCGCTCTGAAAGACTGGACTGACAAGAAACTTGAGGTCTCCCTCAATTCCATTTTTGCCACTGCTGGTACTGCCATGCATCCAGCATTTGCTGCAGCCATTGCGGTCTGGACTGAACAGCTCACCCTGGCTGTCCATCAGGGTATTCCTACCTTGGATATGTTGCGCCTTGCCAACATTTCTGAGGCACAGCACTATGTTTCTGCTGCCCTATTTGGTGCCATTCGTTTGGTGGTTAGGGTTTCACCATGTCTGTGGTTGCCAGACGGGCTCTTTGGCTCAAGATCTGGTCTGCTGACACTGCTTCCAAGAAAGCCTTGCTCTCCTTACCTTTTCAAGGTTCTTCATTGTTTGGGCCAGATCTTAAAGATCTGATTAGTGAGGCCATAGGGGGTAAACATACCCTTCTGCCCTTGGTCCCCAGGAAGAAAACGATGCTTAAGCGTAATCGGTATTTCCGTTCCTTTCAGACTGATACACATCCGGCGAACCAGATGTTCCCTCAGCTTCACATGCCTCCTCCAAGCCCAAACAGCAATGGAAGCCCAAGGTCTCCTTCAAGACCAAAGCCTCCAAGCCTTCTTCGGCATGACTCACGGAAGCCAGGTCCCCACTCTGCTGTGGGTGCCCATCTGCGTCACTACCACAGCATCGGGGATTTACAGGTGGTGACGGAAGGGTACAGGATCCCTTTCATCTCTCTTCCTCCTTTTTGCTTTTTTCCTTCTCATACACACTATTCAAGCTTTTCTGGACAAGGATGTTCTAGAGCCTGTTCCAGTTCAGGACAGAGGTATGGGTTTTTACTCAAACCTCTTTGTAGTCTCCAAGAAGGATGGCGGTTGTCGTCCCATTTTGGACTTGAAGGATCTCAATTCCTTTGTGATCCATGTTCATTATCACCAGGAGTCTCTAAGGACGGTGATTGCTGCTATGTCCCCAGGGGAATTCTTTGCCTCTTTGGATCTTCAAGATGCATTTCTTCATATTGCCATTCATCCAGAGAGCCGGCAGTATCTCAGATGTGCCTGCGACCAAGGGCACTTTCAGTTTTTAGCTCTCCCCTTTGGTCTGACTACAGCTCCTCAAGTCTTCAACCGTGTCCTGGGAGCCTTAGTGTCAGTCCTCCACCGGGATGGCATCAGAATTACCCCATACGTGGACGACCTGCTTCTGAAAGTCCCTTCTGCGGAACTTCTTCATCAACAGGTTCAGGACTGCATTCATGCTCTCACCCATCACGGGTGGATCATCAACATGGACAAGTCAGATCTTGTCTCATCCAGCATCTGGTCTTCCTGGGCGTTCTCTTCGACACTCAGAAGAGCATAGTGTTTCTCAAGGATGAGGTGGCTCACCAGATCGCCCACAGGGTTTCCACTGTTCTGGCTCAAGATCCAGTTCCAGCCAAGAAGCTGTCCTCTCTAGTGGGGAAGTTCATTTCCACCATATAAGCGGTCCCGTTTGACATGGCTCACACCAGGGAACACCAGAGGTTTGTGATCCAGGTGTGCAGGGGTCAGCCGGACCTTCTGAAAATAATGGTGTCCCTCCCTCTTCATGTGGAACTGAGTTTGTCATGGTGGCTCGACCTCTCCAATCTGCTGAAGGGAAATTCCTTCGTGGTATCCTTCTGGACCACTGTGACAACGGATGCCAGCCTCTCTGGCTGGGGAGCTTTCCTGGGTCGACTGAGTGCTCAGGTTCTGTGGTCTCCAGAGGATTCTCTCCTTCCCATCAACATGTTGGAGCTTCAGGTGATATTTCATGCTCTTCGTCATTGGACATCTCAGCTGGAAGACTGTCCAGTCCGGGTACAGTTCGAGAACGCCACGGCCATGGCTTACATCAACAAGCAGGGTGGAACAAGATATTTCGCTGCTTGGTTAGAAGTCAAGGCTATTTTGTCCTGGGCAGAAGAACATGTTCCTGCCATATCCGCAGTGCACATTCCTGACGCAGACAATGTCATAGCGGACTTCTTAAGTCAACACACAGTGGACAGAGGAAAGTGGGAGCTGCACCCAGAGGTGTTCACCCTTGTTGTTCAGAAGTGGGGTCTTCCTTACATCGACCTGATAGCAATAAGACACAACAGGAAGGTTCCGAGGTTCTGCTCTTGATGGAGGGACCCTTTAGCTCTGGCGGTGGATGCTATGTCCATTCTTTGGTTATTTCCACTGGCCTACATCTTTCCTCCCCTGCCTATGTTGCACAGGGTGTTACGGAAATAGCGCCTAGAGCGTTGTCCACTCATTCTGATTGCTCCGTACTGGCCTCACCAAACTTGGTTTCCAGAGCTTCTGGATCTGTCAGTGGCGGAGCCTTTCAGGCTCCCTTGCCATCTGGATCTTCTTCTACAGGGTTGCCTGTGGAAGGAGGACATTCATCAGCTAGCCTTGACTGTTTGGCAATTGAATCCTCAATATTGAAGAAAAAGGGTTTTCTTCTGGTGTGGTGGCTAGTATGATCTAAGCCTGCAAATCTGTTTCCTCCAAGATCTACCATTGTGTCTGGTCGACCTTCCTATCTTGGTGTGCTGATAAGGACCTGTCTCAGGAATTTGATCTGCCTACAGTCCTGGCATTTTTGCAGGACAGTGTAGATAAGGGCCTCAATTTGAGTTCCCTTAAGGTTCAGACTTCTGCTCTCTCTGTTTTCTTTCAGAGGAGCATTGCCAGATGTCAAGGTTTTCTTCCTGTCTTCAAGAATCCCGCTCCCCCATGGGATCTTAACTTGGTTTTGGGCGTTCTTCAGCGCTCTCCCTTTGAGTCCTTGGCTACTATTCCTCTACTCCTGTTGATGTGGAAAATGGCCTTTCTACTGGCGATTGGAGTTACATGCTCTGTCCTGTAAACCACCCTATTTCGTGTTTCACAAGGACAAGGCAGTGCTTCGCTCTTCTCAGGAGTTTCTCCTGAAGGTGGTTTCAGAGATCAACATCAATCAGAAGATTGTGGTTCCTTCTTTCTGCCTGGACCCCACCTCAGACAAGGAGAGGGATCTCCACTTGTTAGATGTGGTGTGTTGTCTCAAGTTTTATGTACATCGCACTTAGTCTATCAGGCAATCTGACGCTCTGTTCATCATTCTTGAGGGTCCCAGAGCAGGAAGACCTGCATCCAAAGTGACTATTGCATCCTGGATCAAGTCCACTATTCGTAAGGCTTATGAGCTGAGGAAGAAGCCTGTTCCCTTTCGGGTCACGGCTCATTCTACAAGATCTAGTGGGACTTCTTGGGCTTACAAGACTCAGGCCTCCGCTGATCAATTGTGCAAGGCTGCCACTTGGTCATCTGTGCACCCCTTTTTGAAGCACTACCGTGTTGATGTGCTGGCATCGGCTGGCACCAGCTTTGGGAGGAAAATCCTGGAGGCAGTCTTTCCTGTCTAGGATTTTCCTCAGTTCTTGGTGCTTCCTTCACTTTTGAGCCCCATTGGCTGTAGTTCATTGTGCTGTGTAACAGTTGGGGTGTTGTTACCCCTGTTCAGTTTCCGTTGATACTTCTTGTTTTGTTGGGCTGATGGTTCATATCTGCTCTGGTGACTTTGGGGGCCTTGCGCCTGGTCCTTGCCTGATTTCCTGCCTCTGGGAAACTCAATGGTTGGACATCCCAGAGTTACCAGTAACCAGTATTGGACGACAGAGAAAAGAGAATTTTAGTCTTACCTGTTAAATCCTTTTCTCTTAGTCCATACAGGTTACTGGTCTCCCACCCTGTCAAGAGACCATGCTTGGATCTCCTGTGGCAGACCGTTGGGGGTCCTTCGGGGTCATGCTCACAGGAGTCTTCTTTCCCTTCTAATATCTAGTCAATAGTTAGTGTCTCAAATCTTACTGGAGCTGGTTGGCTAGATGCAGCCAAGGAGGGAAGGTAGGCTCCACCCCCTGCATACAATTTGAGAATTGTTCCTGCCAACAATTAAAGGGGTGGATCGCCTACCCAAAGTTACCAGTAACCTGTATGGATTAAGAGAAAAGGATTTAACTGGTAAGACTAAAATACTACGATAATTGTTGCATATTGTGTTTATTTGCACTGAAGAAAGTATTTGTCTAGTTAGTATTAATAGGTGTTTAGCTAGAATATATTTGATATTATACAGTATATTATTCATGTTATAATATTATTGTTTTTTATTAAATGTTTTTGTGTATTGCTAGAACTCGAGTGTTATTGTGTTAATTGTGGTACTTGCCATTAGAACAAACTTTGTGAATCAGCCACGTGTTGTGTAAGCACCATTTTGGCCATGACCGTGTGGATTTTCGCATGTATAAATAAATTATTGTGGGTGTGCTTAATTCTTGCTTTAATTTAACTTTAGCATTAGCTTAACGTAATGGTTGTAAAGTATTCATTTGCACAAATTCCTGCAAAAAGAACGACAGCAACATACACTCTTTCTCACCCCACCATAATATAGGATAATAAAGAGGTTTGCAGGGAAATGAGAAATAAGAAGCAGGCTTTTACAGTGCTTAAGTCAGAAGGGTCAGTTTCATCATTTAGACTATATAAGAATCTGCAAACAAGCAATTAGGCTAGATAAAATTGAAAATGAGAGAAGTATTGCAAAACAATTCTACAAGTATATAAAGAACAAAAAGATTAGGTTTGATATTTGTCCTCTTAAGGCTGAGACAGGTGAACTGATTAGTGAGGATAATGCTATAGCTGACACCTTAAACACATTATTTTCTTCCATATATACAAAGGAAGCAACAATGACAGGCTATGGGCAAACAGACAAAACCACAACATGTCCTCCATCATGTAGATGACTTACTGAGGACAAAGTCCAAAAGACATTGGAAAAGGTTATGGAGAATAAAGCACCTGATGGTATACACCAGAGGTACTTAAAGTGTTAGTAATGTCCAAAAAAAATTTTTTTTGCATATAGAAGAGCTTAAAAAGCTAAGCTATATGCAAAAAAACATATCTCTCAAACCACTATGGTTTAACCCCTTAAGGACCCTTGACGTACCAGGACCGTCACGGTCCTTGAAATACTCAAGGACCGATGATGGTCATAGTACGTCACGTACTTTTTACTTTTAATGGTCTAAAATGTGTGCCTGGTGTTCAAGCACACGTTTTAGACTATTCCAAAGACGGGATTCCTTGTAAATAATGAGATCGAGGCACTTCTCAAGTGCCACCGTGTCGACCGACACGAATCTCCTGCATCCTGAATCTCTTGTGCATTTGGTCTGTAGAAACAAACATACTACATATACACTAAATGGGAAAATACCTGGGGAATCCTCATTACAGAAAGATTTAGGAGTTCTGATAGACGACAGACTTCACTGCAGTGTGCAGTGTCACTCAGCTGTTCCAAGAGCAAATAGGGGTATAGATGCATGGGATGCAAATATAATTCTGCCTCTATATAAATCCTTGGTTAGGCCTCATCTGGAATATGGAGTACAGTTTGGGGCACCAGTTCTTAAAAAATACATTATTGAACTGGAAAAAGTGCAAAGATGTGCAACAAAACTGATAAAGGGATTGGAGGATCTGAGTTACAAAGAGAGACTAGCCAAACTGGATTTGTTTACATTTGAGAAGGGACATCTAAGGGGTGATATGATTACCATTTGATATACAAAGAACTCTCCAAGGAACTATTTACTCAAAGAACTAGAGGAAAAGTGCTTTTGACTAAAACAAAGGCAGGAATTTTTTAAAGTAAGGGAGGAAAAGTCACAGAATTCTTTGACTCAGGATGCTGTGCTTGCAGATACTGCTTTCAAAAAAGTAATGGAAACATATCTAGCACAGAACAATATCGAGAATAATGACAGATGGCTTCAATGCAGATAGGTTGTTGATCCATTGAACTATAGATCTGCCGTTTGGAGTCAAGAAGGATTTTTTACCCACTTGGGGACCAACTGGAAATGGCTTCAGTAGGGTTTTTTTTTGCCTTCCTCTGGATCAACAAGGGTGATTTGGCATGGGCTGATCTTGATGGAAGCATGTGTTTTTTCAGCCTCATCAAACATGTCACTATGTTACTATATGATGAGTCCCAGTCATCTACCACTGAACAGCATCATTATGTCTGCTTATAAACTATTTTTGAGATCAATTGGGATTCCTGGACAGGTAAACATGCCTGAAAAAATCATCCTGGTCATCATAATCACCATCACCACTTCCAAGTCCAACCCCCACCTACTCACACTCAATATTGACTAAAGAGCAACACAGGTCAGAGTGAACAAAATATTTATAAAAACATACCTTCCCAAATATGATTGATGCTCATTAAGCTTAATTTCCAAATGCAAATGAGAAATTGATGAACATTGTAAACCTGGAAAAAGCATCTTATTAAAATCAATGGACAAATGGAGCAGTTCGTTTTCTCTAGAACATCTTCTTGATACATCAGCAAAGATTAATTTATGTATAACATAATGCTAATGTTTTCTAGCTTAAAGGGATAGTAATCCTATAATATAAAAGGCCAGAATGTTTGTCCAGTGCAGTCATATGCAGTAGAGACTGTCTGAATGCACAGAATGCTGGGAGTTCTGTGCTGGGAGCATTCTGTGCATTCAGGCAGTCTCTCTACTACGCATGACTGCATCGCATGCGCCGCCAGTGAGGCAGCGGCAGTTCACAGAGCAGGACAGGCCTCTTTAAATCACCGGACCTTGGCCTGTGTACATTGGCTTTTACACTAGTACCCCAATAAAACTTTAGCTCTGAGTATTATTTACTTTTTTTAACATGTTGCGCTATATATAGTTACTTACATATTTGTAGTTCAAACTCTATTCAAGAGGAAAGGATCCTCCTCCAGCCCCTTCTGGCCATCTCCCCATAAAGCTGCAATCCGGTCATGGGATTGGATGGATGCAGCGAGGGAGAATCTTCAGTCAGTAAGTATAAAGAAAACCTGCTTGAGAGAAGAGGGCAGGATTTTCCTTTTGCTTGCTGAAGATTGTCCTCTGCTGCTCTCCATCCGTACCAGACAAGAGGGGCAGTGTGACATGGCCAGAAGGGACGGGAGAGAGATCCTTTCCTCTTGAAAAGTGTTTGAACTACAAATATGTAAGACATTACAAATAGCGCAACATGTTAAAAACATTGCAAAAAATAATTGGAGCTAAAGTTTTATTGGGGTATTACTATCACTTTAACACCTGGACTAACAACTGTATTGTATTCTTAGTAGGAATCAATGCAAAAACTGGTATGTTAATTGTTGTGTTAGCACTAATCTCCCATGTGCTGTCTTTGTTACGCAAATTCATTTAAGACTCATCTTCTACCTAGGATTTTTTCTTTGCCATCACCCATGTACAATATAAATATATTGTTCAAAACAAAACTTCACTAATAATTTTAATGAATAGAGAGCCCCAATGGCCAGCAGAGATGATAGGAATTGGAGTTTAACAACAGCTAGGATAGGAAGCAGGGTGCCATTCCCTAGCTTTGATGTTATGTACAACAGACATCTAAGGGTGGTAGGAGTTGAAGCCCAGAAATAGCGTTCTTTTTCAACTGCATGTTGTTAACAGGTACAGTACCTTGTGGTGCTTTTGTATTTTAGAAAACATCATGAGCATTTTGTTCTTTTTTAACATGCACTACAAAGCTGGGGCTTGTATTCCTGTTTAGCATGCAGTGATTGTCTCCTCCAAAGGCAATTGAACTTTCAGATTAATAGTCTGGTATATCAGTATATTTTGGGAGTTATACAAGTAAATAAATATTTACTTTTGTGCCTTCTTTTTTAAATATGGTTAGACTGCATGGCTGAAGTGCACCTATTCTTATGTCTCCAGCATCAAAGGGTCAGACTGGTCACTGTGTGTGTGTGTGTGTGTGTGTGTGTAACAGTTGGAAAGGAAGTAGGTTGTCCACTACTGGGGGAGCTGCACTAAGGGTGCTAAAGAAGAGCTCCAGTGAGATAAACTCTCCAGATCTTTGATATACTAGTTTTGATGACTCATTAATGATGAATAACACAAAATAAATTCAAGTATTTGTATTCTATGCTTAATTTATTTTTGAAAATTCCTCCTTTGATATTCTTTGTCTATCCCTGGTGGCCTTGCTTCTCCTAATTGTAATTAGCGCCATTGATGTGTGAGGGGTTCATGAGGGAAGCAATAACTAGAGTTCAACAAAAAATGCTGCAAAGAATTCCACTAATGTTCCATAATGTAGAAAACTTCAATTAATGTGAAAGTGCTTTATATAAGACAAGAGCAGTTAGAGTGCATACATATATGTTTCACTTGATTAGTATAACACATAACTATATACCCTCCACATTGATTTAAAACAATTACAAGCATAACTACTGTAAAATGAGTTCAAGCTTTAAAGCAATAGTATGGCACTCTGATTCATCCACATACTTTGTAGTCCATTTAGAGCTGTGTATCAGTACTAGCCAATTTGTATTTGAGTAATTTAATTATAAAGTATCCCCCCTTGCCCCTTTCCCCTACGCCAAGCTGCCTTTCATGCCGGTCTGGATGGAGCTCAGCTAGGGACAATCTTCAGTAAACATAAGGAAAATCCTTCGGGGCAGGGTTTCCCTTATACTCACTGCATGAAGATTGTTCCTTGGTGTGTTTGTCCAGTCCGATGACCAGATTCCACATTTGAGGGAAGGTGACTAGAAAAAGGTAAAAGGGGAGGGGGTACTTTATATTTAAATTACTCATGCACTACAAACCGGCTAGTATTAATAGACCACGCAAAATGGACTACAAAATATGCACATTAATTGGAGCACCATTTATTTGCATCTATATGCATATAATTTAAATTTATTTTGTGCAATTCAGTTCAGTCTTGATACTATAGGACCATATGAGTAAAAAGCTTTTACAATATGGTAAAAATGCCACATTTTCTACTTAAAGGAACAGTAATATCTACTAAACATTTTTTCTTTTTTTGTAGATTAAAAAAAATTGTGTTGCACAAATCCCATCTCTCAAACCTTTACGGTTCGAGAGATAATCGCATCCAATGTTCCCTCTCTCCTGATGTCAGCTGTAAAGCTGACAGAAGGAAATCCATGTTGGCCAACATGAGGAGGCTCTTCAGCAGAACCGCAATAGCGATATTGGAAAAGAATTACTTCATTGGAACAGTCTACAAAGTGTGCTTGCAAACCAGGCATACTTTGTAGACCATTCCAATGAAGTAATTATTTTTCAATATCACCATTTTGGCTCTGCTGCAGAGCCGCTGGCTGATCCCAAGAGCGGAATCTCCTGTGGTCAGCAGAGCGCTGACGTCAGGAGAAGGGGAGGGAGGGGGGAATTTTCACTGTGATTATCTCTTAAGCCATAAAGGTCTGAAAGATAGGATTTGTGCAACATAATATATTTTTTTTAATTTACAAAACAAGAAAAAATGTTTAGTGGACATTAGTGTCCCTTTAACTTACCACTGGTAATTTAAGATCATTAGCCCTTTAAGAGCCAGAGACATATGCAACACACTACAAAACAATGAATTGCATACCCCTCCAGTTCGTAAATGTCAGCTGAGCCTTATCATGTTGGACATTATGCAGACAGTTATTTGAAGAAAAACAAATTAATCTGTATGTAAAATAATATTGTAATATTAAACTATCAAGACCCTTTTATTAAATCATGCTGTAGTTATAAATACCACCCATGGAAGTCCCTTCGGCTCCTTCTAGCTATCCCTTAGAAAACTCCAGTGGTGGGAAACACTCTATTAAATTTTAAATCACCTCTAAGGTACATTAAAAAATCATGACGTTATCATGTTTTTCACTTAACACTTTTAATTGTAAGAAAAATAAAATTCATAATAGACACAGTTTAACTGTAGACTAGTTACTTATTTATTTACCCTTTAAGTCCCAATGCATTGAACACCTGTCTTGTACTCAAAGGGTTAAGTTTTTGCTTTCTAACAAGCAAACAAAAAAAACATTCTTATGGTCCTTTGTTCAAAAGAAAAGTGGAGACTTATTTACTCTAGAGAAAAGATGACTAAGAGGTGATCTTTTCATAATGTACAAGTATATGAGAGGTCAATATAAGGATCTCTCTGGTGAGAATTTTATTCCAAGTCCTGATCAAATAACCATGCACCACCCCTTGAGATTAGAGGAAAGGAGATTTCAACTTCAGCAGTGGAAGGGGTTATTTACAGTATGGCCTGTTACATTGTGGCATCCCATGCCCAAGGATGTGGTAATGGCAGATACCATGGATACATTTAAGAGAAGCTTAGATTAATTTATTTCAAGATGGCGCATACAGGGTAACACTGTGTATTAGTAGGCAAAACAGGAAGTTAAGCTAAAGTCTAACTTATTTGGCAGCAGAAAAGCTTATGTAACTCTAATTTCTCTGGGTTATGAGACAAAGGTTAAACTTGATGTACTTGTGTCTTTTTCAACTTAATTTACTAGGTTACTATGTAAATTTACTGTGTTACTATGAGACATTCCTGGGACAAACCAACTTCAACATATGGGAGAAATAAAAATTCCCATGCCTTTGGTTTCCTCTAGAAATACTCAACTTTTCTTTTGAAAATATGACCCTAAAGGAAATTTTTACCATACTTTTGTAGCAAACTATCTTATAATGCAACCTGGGCCTACCAGGTTACTATTCTAGACTGATTGAAAGAATTGGACCAAAACATTTAACTTTAAGATTATAACAATTAAACGTACTAAGGGAAATTTATACATCTAGTTTGGTACATAAAAGTTTTCAATGAACTTTCCTTCTGCTCTGCACTTTCCTCTATGAACAAAGCTAATTGCGGAAATACCACCCATGTTAAACTTTCTGTCATATAATTACCCATCTGGCGACCAGCTGCTCAATAGTGCTAGTCGCCAGAAATATTACCTGGTTAGTGAGAATTATACACTACTCCCAGAATGACAGGAAGGAAAGAGTGCAGACATCTTTCCATGGTGATGTCTGTGTGCCTGCGGTGTCAGTCCCAGCCTGCTCTAGGAGGCGCTGCTAGGATCCGCTCAGCTCCAAAAGGGACTGACAGTGCAGGCATGCAGACATCACTATGGAAAGATGTCTAGGCTCTTTCCTTCCTGTCATTCTGGGAGTAGTGTATAATTCTCATTAACCAGGTTATAATTCTGGCGACTAGCACTATTGAGCAGCTAGTTGCCAGATGGGTAATTATTTGGAACAAATTTTAACATGGGTGGTAGTTCCACTTTAAATGGCCAAATTGCAGTGTTTTGCAGACTGAGAGTATGTGGTTTTTTGGGGTGCATTTTTCCACTGTGTCCTATCCCATACTAAGGGCTGTCAAGGAGAAAGAGAACATGACTGACACATTCTTCATGGAGTTGTGTATTGGTATGTACTATGTCTACATGTAAGCACAGGTGCAGGTACTTGCTTAGCTGTCCAAAAAGCACTAAGAATGTGCAATGGAATTTTAACAATTGATGTACTATTGTTGTAACTAACTTAATTATCAGATGTTAAGATCCCAAGGTCCATGCCTGTTCCTTTTTGAAACTTCCCTGTTCCTGTTTGGAAAGTTCCTATTCCTGTTTGGAAAGGCCCCAGTTCCTTTTTGAAAGGTCCAGCTTCACTCACACCTGATTCTTGATTTTGTATCTTTTTATGGGGCTTTTCCTACTGAGTAAACAAGGATACTGCTGGGAGTTGCTTTATTCATGTTAATTCAGTTCAAATTGTTCTTTCTTTATAGTAAACTGTTAGCAGTGCCACATGGTGTCCTGACAGTTGTTCTATTACATTATTTGAGAGAGGGGAGTCATTGGCTTTAGTTATCCTTACAATGTGAACTGTAATAACACTTTAAAGGAGCAGTAAACTTTTTTTATGAAAAAAATATATATTGTAGGCATTTCCTGTTGAGTAACCTAAGGGTGCTCCCAACACTGACAGATGCAAATTTCCCACGTTATTATAGTTTAAAGGGATAGTGATACTTAAGTATTACTAATCCCTATACTAAAAAAAAACGTATTGCCCCCAGTGTCATCTCTCAAACCTGTATGGTTTGATAGATAATCGCTTCTAAAGTTGCCCTCTCCCTCCTCCTTCCCCGAAGTCGGCATTCTAGCTGACTACAGGGAAATCCGGACATAGATCATCAGGTGGCTCTGCAGCAGAGCCGCGATCACGTTAATTAAAGAAAAAACTTTCACTAAAACGGTCTTCTACGTGTGCTTGCAAACCAAGCACACGTAGAAGACCATTTCAGTGAAATTTTTCTTTTTTAGTAACGTGATCAGGCTGTGCTGGAGAGCCACCTGAAAGTCATACGACTTGCTTCCCTGCAGTCAGCTAGAATGCTGACTACGGGGAAGGGGGAGGGAGAGGGCAACTTTAGAAGTGTTCATCTCTCAAACCATAAAGGTCTGAGAGATGACACTGGGGGCAATACGTTTTTTTTTCAGTAGGGCTTTAGTATAGCGATTAGTAATACTTAAGTATTATTATCCCTTTAAATCCATATTTTTATACATTAGAAGTGCCCTCTAGTGATCAAATTCCAATTAGTTCTCCTGTTACATTCTAATGGATAGGAAAGGCAATGACTTACCATTCTCCATAGAATGTGATAGAAACTTCCTATCAGTTCCTACCAGGAAGTAAATGCACAGTAAATTCACTTCTGATTATTTGAACTTTTGTAACTTCTGAATAAAACAACTGACAGCAGTAGGCGTGACCTACTATAAAATATATATTTTCATAAAAAAATTTTACTGCTTCTTTAACTAAAACTTCACTGATATCAGGGAATCAATTACAGGATGCTAGATGGAATTACTTGATTGGGTAAGGTGCGCAGAGAGGACCACGGTCTGAATTTGGAGTGCCCTGCTCTGTATCAGCCACGGACCGTTTGGGCAGTCAGTAGTGTGCCACCTGTGTTGGCCCATGTACACGGGCTTTAAAACTAGTATTTTAATAAAATAATAACATTAAAGGATCAATACATATATGCAATTAGGCTGGATAAAACAAGGTTGCACCTAGTGCTGAGGGATTTTTAATTCAAATGTTGTTATATTTCAGTTTTATTCTTTTAATCAAACTATTAGCAAGAGCTACAAATGGTGTCCAAAACGCAGCTGATTTTTAGTATGAGCTTTAACCCTTTGTGTGTTGGAGCAGTATGCAACGTCTTGCTGCACAATGTGTTTCACACCCCTCTGGCACTCAGAGTGTTAAAGGGATAGTATTGTTTCACAATAAAAGCAGCTACAATTAATCTTCACAGTATCTGGGACACGGAGAGTGTTATTTAAATACTGTCAGAGTAATTGAATAATAAAGTATCCTCCTCCCTCCCATTTTACTGATATAACACTGGTCACCTCAGAGCAGCAAGACTGTCTGGATGGATCACAGCAAGGGACAATGTTTAGTGAGCATAAGGAAAAACCTGAAAAACCTGTCAAGGGGCAGGGTTTTCCTTATGTTCACAGTAAGAAGATTGTCCCTTGCTTCTACTTGTCCGGTCAAGAGACCAGATTCCACATCTGAGGAGAGGTGGCTTACACTAGGTAATACGGGCAGGAGGGGGATCCTTTATCATTCAATTACTCTTGAAATACAACTCTCACAGTATTGAAAAAAACATTCTCCATGACCGAAATACTATGAAGATTAATCGGAGCTGCTGTTTTTGTGAAACATTATTATACCTTTAAGGGAGAGGAGCCTTAGTCAGAAATCTTTAGTATCAATGGGGTTTAGGTTGAAGCAAATGGTAAATAAGGGCCAGTAGTGTACACTAGGGGGTACAGCTGGCACTCATCTGTCCTTATGAGAGTAAAGAACAAAAGGTTAGGAACTATTGCAAACATGAAGTCCTACACTCTTTGAAAAAGAACAAAAAAGGGATTGTTTTTCTGCAAAAAATCATCACATGTGGCTCTAACGGAATTTTGCAGAGCTGGTTGGTGCACGCCTAAACGCAAACAAGACAAAGTTAAGTGCTTTTTTGGCCTTCTTTAATATTGGTATATACTAACATAATTGTGATTTTCTCATTTTAGTTATAGGTAGCTCCCCCCTGGCAGAGTTAATAAATAAAGGAATGTTTATCTACTACAAATAGTTCACCTTCTGCCCTATTAATCATGGAATTTGATCTTGATTTGTATATTGAATTATTATATAATATTTTCAAAAAATATGTGTTGCATTTATTATGCTCAGTCTTAGTTTGTGCGCTAAAATGATTTTTGATTGCAAAATATATGTGCTTAGAACATATATGTCTACAAAATGGCCTGAGGGGAACTCAGTGTTAACCCTTTGAGTGCCAGAGGGGTATGCAAAACATTGCTCTGCAATGCTCTGCGTACCCCTCTGGCACTCAGTTAATATTGATAATACACTTGTTTTTTGCAGAATACTGCTTTTTTGAATGATTGCAATGTGCCAACTCACTAACATATCTGGCAACTTTGATGTGTGGTCTCCCTAGAGGGAAGTACTGTGGTGCTGCTTGGGGGGGGGGAATGATGTGATTTGTGCCAAAAAAGGATAGGGCTTAACTGATGGTGGGGGGTGGGGCTTAACGGGCATGATAAAAGGTGTAAAAGTAGCCTGGGGAAGGAGGAGAGTTGGGAGTAGGAGGAACAGAATGGGAAAGAGCAGAAGTGGGCAGAGTTTCAGTAGAAACTCTCCACATCCAGTGACTCAGCCTCTGCCCCGGAGACCTGGTTATACAATGTTAAAACTGGAGTCTCCAGGGCAAATCTGGAGAGTTCCAAGCTATGCCCACTAGCACAGTGTGGGCCTTATGCAGATAAGTGGATACATTCGGGAGCACAATAACTGCACCATAGAGGAAAATACTTGGAAAGGATATATATTTTTAAAAGAGATAAATCTCAATGTATTCTTCCAGATAAAACTCTTTCTAAATACAATGCAAACTCTCAAAACTCCCACTGATATAAATGGGCTTTTAAACTATGAAAGAATGCTAGAGAGATCTACTACAAGAGAACCACACAAGGATTTATGGGAATAAAAGCCCCATTTGAACCCTTTGAGTGCCAGAGGGGTACGCAACACATTGCAAGACATTGCACTGCGTACCCCTCTGGCACTCAAAGGGTTATTAAATGTGAAATATTATTTATCCACTAGGGTGCAAATGATTTGCTCCAGAATTGTTCCTCTTTTCTTTTGTGCATAAGACCCTTTACATGCTGTATTTAAATATAAATTTGTAACCCCTTGAGATCCAGAAGGTTGTACTTCTCAAATGCATTGCATACCCCTCTGGTCCTCAATGAGTTAATCCAGCTCACGTGACTGTGTTTGAGTACAAATACCTTTAGTACATACCAGCACCCGCAACATTGACAGTTCATGTCTTTAAAGGGACAGTTCAACCTTATTTTGACTTCACATATTATGCAAGAAGTCAATATGTAAAGTTAGATTGCCAATACTTTTTATTATTTATTTATTTTCATTTTCCCTTATTTTATACACTGTTCCTTTAATGTGAACAATTTCTTCACACCACCTTGATAGCAAGGATGAGAAAAAAGAAAACTTTTGCAGTGATTTCCTCTACTCCCTGTTAACCTATGACATGAAATGTGGTGTAAAGGAATCACATAACCTGATACACCCATACACTCCCACACTTCCCACCCCTTTATGTAACCTGCCAAAACTTCACATAATATGCTTTGCACATATGCTCTCACAGTGTACCACATCAGTCCTGTGCTTATTCACTGCCCATACAAAAGTTATACATCTCTATCAGACAATGAAATATCATACCTCCCAAGTGTCCCTTTTTAGGAGGGACAGTCCCAGGTCCCAGGTCTTTTTGACCCAAATCCCTCTGTCCCTCTTTCCCACCCTGATGTCCCTCTTTTTAGGAAACCAGATTATGTGATTTAACCTTTTGAGTGCCAGAGGGGAACGCAACGCATTGATCTGCAATGTGTTGCGTACCCCTCTGGCACTCAAAGGGGTATATATAAGAGTATCACATTGCTCCACAGCAATAAAACTCACATTATTGTTTGTTTAAACATCAGGATATGAGTTTATAAATTAGTCTGTGTAAATAAAATACTTTGGTCTTGTTATAAGTCATTTATTAGGTTACACAAGGAGGTGTCAATAGGTCATGAATTAGCCTAAAAATTCTTGGTAATGCCCCACCCACCAGCCACACCCCAGCCACGCCCCCTAAAACACAAGTGTCTCTCTTTGGCAATTTGAAATGTTGGGAGGCATGACGTATCTTCATAGAAAAAGCAGACATATAGACCCATATTTATAAAAACAAACTGGAGTTATTCTGGACTAAACCAATTGCACCATGGGAGACAAATAACAATTTGTGTTAAGCTAAATTGGGCTTTTCCTCTTGAATGCTAGACATAGGTCTCCAATGCATTGGAGACCTCCCTTGCATCAGTAGGTTAACCCTTTGAGTGAGCAATGCATTGCATACCCCCCTGGCACTCAAAGGGTTTAAAAGCTCATATTTGTCCTCCGTGATGCAGTTGGTTTACACCAGTTTCCTTTTATAAATCTCTCCCATTGTGTCATAGATTTCTACATAACACACTCTGGGAAGAAGATCAACAGCATAACTATCAGCAATTACAACACCACATTTTCTTCATGTGTATATTATTTTAAAGCAATGAACGTAATGTGCGGGCTAAATGTATAATTTAATATAAATTTAAAAATATATAACTGTAATTAGCCCTTTAAGAACAAGAAGGGTGTACAACACATTGCTCTGCAATGCATTGTTTGCCTCCCTGGTTCTTAATCCCTTAAGGACCCATGACACGCCAAAGCAATGCGTTGCATACCCAGATGATGTGCTATGACCATCACGGTCCTTATACCCTTAAGTACGGTCATAGTACATCACGTACATTTTACTTACATCGCTCTATCCAGAGTAAAAATGGTGCCTAAAATTGACCGCTCCAGGATTGTTTTAATTTATTTTAATTTAATTTGTATTTGTCCCCTATAGTATAGTTTGTTCACTCCAGAATAACTCTAGTTATAAATATGAACCAATGTACATTATGTAAATGATTTAATGGCAGTTTGGGTCATTTATTACAGCTGAGCTTTTCTCTATTACTGTAACTAATACTTGATAGGAAAAAATAACTGGAGCTCATTCTTTATTACAAACAAAAAAATTTACTTACCAGGAAATCTATATTTCAAACTTAACCCTGATAAGTGAGCTGAATTTTCACTTTTTGTTTTTTAAACCTTATGAGTGACAGAGGCGTCTGCAACACATTGCAAAGTAATGTGTTGAGTACCCCTCTGGCACGCAAAGGGTTAAATAAAAATGATACCTTGCAACTAGTGTTTAACACTAGTCTGGACTGGACATAAAGGACCAGTGACAATCCTGACATGTCATGGAATTCTGGGATGGCAGCATGGCTGCATGCCACTCTGCCATCCCAGAATGCATTGCACAAAAAAGAAAAAGTGCCATGGTCTTCTGAGGCCGCACGCATGTCGATAGGGTGGTCGTTAAAGGGCTATTAATACTTAAAATGTAAAAAAAACCTATGTTGTAGAGTTTATCCCCCTGAGTAAAACAAGGGTACTCCCACTGCTGAAAGGTGTTTTATTCAAAAGTTATTACAGGTCACAGTTGAATGTTTTAGGTGCAATATTACAGTGGCCTGAAATTGTACAGTGGAGCTGTTGCTACACCATCCTATGGACAGCTCTGGTCCCAGGACCAGAAGTGTGAGTACCTTTCAGCTGTGGGAGTATCATTGTTTTACTCAGGGGTAAACTGCTTTTTGAGTTATTTAGATTTGTAGATTATGGCATGATTTAACATAACAAAAAATTGCTAATACACAATACAAGTCATTTTGAAAGCCCTTTTAAAATGATTAATGTTTTTAAGTGTTAATATCCCTTTAAAGGTTCTTTTAACCCCTTCAATGATAGAGAGGTATCTAACTCCAGTGATTATCAATGTTATTCCTTGAGACACACCTACAAGTCAAGTTTTCAGTACATTCCTCCTTGTCCACAGGTGGGTAATCAATGGGCCGTTCTTTGTAACTGATCCACCTGTGCTTAATTAGGGATATCCTTAATGCCTGATCTGTCGGTGTGGCTCAATGACAGGAGCTGAGAATAACTGCCAACACATTGCAAAGCAATGATTTTTAGACCTCTTTGGCACTCAAGGGGTTAAAAGTCACTGTAACCCTTTGTGTGCCAAAGTGGTATGCAATGCATTGCGTACCCCCCCCCAGCACTGAAAGTGTTAAATTAATGGGAATTCATTTTCTTATTTGTCTCCCTATGGTATAGTTAATTTTCTCCGGAATTACTATTATTTCAGCCACACTTCCTCTTTAACTTCTATAATTAGCGTATCATAAGAGATACTTTTTACATTTCAATAATTAACCAAAAATATCATTAGTTCTACTTATAGATACTGTGACTATATCAGCTTGAAACCGTTTTCATAATGAATGCAGCTTTGAACAAGTTTGTACTGCCACCAAAGTGATTTCATTACATGCCCATGTGTCCCAAAGTAGCAAACATTTCATCTATATAACTGTGGGTGGGTTGATTTATGGGACCAGCACTTGGTACCATAAATCAATCTTTGCTTTTTTGAGCTGAAGAGATGCTTCCTCTGGACTTCTCCCTCTGCTGCTTTATGTTCAATAGATCAATTCTCCTGCTGACATGAACATTTTGGTAAGATTAAATTGCTTGACCAATTAACACAAATCAGAAGTTTAGAAACGTTTAATATAAGTGTAACCTGTACATGAAATTAATTCTACTTTTTTTATTCTGAACATCTGATGTGAATTGCAGCAATTTAATGAAGAAGTAGTTTTAGATTAATAAACAATATTTATATATAATGTTGATAGTGCACTGTTCAAACCAGTTGGAATAAGATAACGAGCCATGGTTTGTTAGAATGATGTAAGAATTTTCACATATAGACTGCAACACAATATTAATGAAAAACAATTATTTGTATGTATATATATCATCATCTTCAGCAATGTCAATTCACTGTAAGATGGAGGCCTTCACACCAACCCTCCAACAATGTTGGTCTTGTGCTTTTTGAAGCCACTGTGTACCAACAAGTTTGGTAATTTCATATATCTATCTTTCCTTTGGTCTTCTTCTTGGGGGTCTAGTATCGAGTGGAATTCATTCCAAAATTGGTTTGGTACATCTACCATCAGGTCTTCTTGCTATGTGGCCTGCCTATTTCCATTTCAGGGCCTTTACTCTTTCAATGCCATGTTTCACAGGGCTTGGAGGACACATTGGTCGAAAACCTTTTGCTTGAAGCTGAGTGGTAAATTTGTCTTAACCCCTTAAGGACCTGGAAAATCTGAGTTTGATTTGACTTAAAGGGATAGTAATACTTCGTTTTAACTTTATTTTATTTTGTAGGCATTAAAAAACATGAAGAATGATATAAGTCTTATCTCTCAAACCTTTATGGTTTATGAGATATTCACAAGCAAAGTTTCCCCCTCCCGCCCCTTTTACCTACTGTAAACAATCTCTTCTCAGATGTGGAATGCAGTCCATAGACTGGACAGATAACAGAAGGGGACACTCTTATTCCTATGAAAACAATGAAATCCCTGCCCCCCTTGACAAGCTTTTCAGGTTTTTCTGTTATCTTAATTGAAGATTGTCCCTCTCTGCAGTCTACCTGGGCAGCTCCCTTCTGCCCTGGCTGAAAAGTGTTACATCAGTAAAAGGGGCGGGAGGGGGACACTTTGCTTGTGAATATCTCTTAAACCATAAAGGTTTGAGAGATAAGACTTATATCATTCTTCATGTTTTTTTAATGCCTACAAAATAAAATAAAGTTAAAACGAAGTATTACTATCCCTTTAAGGACCGGAGCAATTTTGACTTTTTGACTATGTCTTTGTTCAACCATATTTTCTCTTTAATTCCTTTTGTGCACCCACATAAATTATATACTGTTTTTTAAGCACAAGTAGGGTTTTCTTTTGATACCACAATTATATGAATACCTCATTGTTTAATTTGATTAAAATAGAAAAAAAGAGGAAAAAAATTGAAAAAAAACAACATTTTGCTTACATTTTTCTGTCAGGATTTGCATACTATTAGTTAATGAAAAAAAATACCCCTAAATATATTCATTTGCTTGTCCTGAATATAAGAGTACCCCATATGCCTAGTATTTACTCACATTTGCAAGGTAAATATTACAAGATGGCTGCCGTTATTTCCAACTTGTGATTTTTCAACAATTGGCATGTGAGCATCATAGCTTAGCTGACGGTGCCAGAACCAAAAATGTCCCACAAAGGTATATGTTTCTGAAAACTACACAACATAAGGTAAATAATCAGGAGAATTTTGGAGTTTTTCATGCAGCTATTTTTCCAGAAAAAAATTTCAAAATTGTGGTAATATTTAGTTTTTTTGCAGTTTTCACACTTACATTTCAATACTACTGTTGATATCAAGTACATGATAGATGAAGATTTTTAAAAATGTATTGTTTAGTGTTCAGCTCCTTCTTCTGAGTACGGCAATACCCCATATGCATAGGTTTCTCAAGGTTTGGGAGAGCTACGGGGCCCAAATTGGAACATGCGCGTTTCCAGTTTCACACTTTGAATTTTCACAGCTTGCATCACTGGTGCCATGTCTCATTTGGGGCTGTGTAACACTGCTCCACTCTAAGATTTCCCCCCAAAAGTATATATTTTTGGAAAGTAGACACCCCAGGCTTTCATTTTATATATGTTTTCAATTTTTTTACCCAGCCATTTTACCACCAATCGCTCGTAAATCTTGACGTAAGTTAAAAAAACAGCGTTTTTCACACTTGCACTTGATACCACAATTATATGAATACCTCATTGTTTAATTTGATTAAAATAGAAAAAAAGAGGAAAAAAATTGAAAAAAAACAACATTTTGCTTACATTTTTCTGTCAGGATTTGCATACTATTAGTTAATGAAAAAAAATACCCCTAAATATATTCATTTGCTTGTCCTGAATATAAGAGTACCCCATATGCCTAGTATTTACTCACATTTGCAAGGTAAATATTACAAGATGGCTGCCGTTATTTCCAACTTGTGATTTTTCAACAATTGGCATGTGAGCATCATAGCTTAGCTGACGGTGCCAGAACCAAAAATGTCCCACAAAGGTATATGTTTCTGAAAACTACACAACATAAGGTAAATAATCAGGAGAATTTTGGAGTTTTTCATGCAGCTATTTTTCCAGAAAAAAATTTCAAAATTGTGGTAATATTTAGTTTTTTTGCAGTTTTCACACTTACATTTCAATACTACTGTTGATATCAAGCACATGATAGATGAAGATTTTTAAAAATGTATTGTTTAGTGTTCAGCTCCTTCTTCTGAGTACGGCAATACCCCATATGCATAGGTTTCTCAAGGTTTGGGAGAGCTACGGGGCCCAAATTGGAACATGCGCGTTTCCAGTTTCACACTTTGAATTTTCACAGCTTGCATCACAGGTGCCATGTCTCAATTGGGGCTGTGTAACACTGCTCCACTCTAAGATTTCCCCCCAAAAGTATATATTTTTGGAAAGTAGACACCCCAGGCTTTCATTTTATATATGTTTTCAATTTTTTTACCCAGCCATTTTACCACCAATCGCTCGTAAATCTTGACGTAAGTTAAAAAAACAGCGTTTTTCACACTTGCACTTCAATGTTGATGTGAATTTCAAGCACATGATAGGTGAAGATTTTTAAAAATGCATTGTTTAGTGTTCAGCTCCTTCTTCTGAGTACGTCAATACCCCATATTCATAGGTTTCTCAAGGTTTGGGAGAGCTACGGGGCCCAAATTGGAACATGCGCGTTTCCAGTTTCACACTTTGAATTTTCACAGCTTGCATCACTGGTGCCATGTCTCATTTGGGGCTGTGTAACAGTGCTCCACTCTAAGATTTCCCCCCAAAAGTATATATTTTTGGAAAGTAGACACCCCAGGCTTTCATTTTATGTATGTTTTAAATTTTTTTACGCAGCCATTTTACCACCAATCGCTCGTAAATCTTGACGTAAGTTAAAAAAACAGCGTTTTTCACACTTGCACTTCAATGTTGATGTGAATTTCAAGCACATGATAGGTGAAGATTTTTAAAAATGCATTGTTTAGTGTTCAGCTCCTTCTTCTGAGTACGGAAATACCCCATATGCATAGGTTTCTCAAGGTTTGGGAGAGCTACGGGGCCCAAATTGGAACATGCGCGTTTCCAGTTTCACACTTTGAATTTTCACAGCTTGCATCACTGGTGCCATGTCTCATTTGGGGCTGTGTAACAGTGCTCCACTCTAAGATTTCCCCCCAAAAGTATATATTTTTGGAAAGTAGACACCCCAGGCTTTCATTTTATGTATGTTTTCAATTTTTTTACGCAGCCATTTTACCACCAATCGCTCGTAAATCTTGACGTAAGTTAAAAAAACAGCGTTTTTCACACTTGCACTTCAATGTTGATGTGAATTTCAAGCACATGATAGGTGAAGATTTTTAAAAATGCATTGTTTAGTGTTCAGCTCCTTCTTCTGAGTACGGCAATACCCCATATGCATAGGTTTCTCAAGGTTTGGGGTAGCTACGGGGCCCAATTTTGAACAAATATTGAATTTTCACATCTTGGTTAACTGATGCCATTACTCATTTTGGGCTATGTTCCAGTGCTGCACTTTAGAATTTCCCCCCAAAAGTGTATATTTTTGGAATGTAGACACGCCCAGCTTTCATTTTAGGTGTGTTTTCAAATTTTTTACACAGCCATTTTACCACCACTTTCTCATAAACTTGACGTAAGTAAAAAAACAGCGTTTTTCACACTTTGCCTTCAATGTTGATGTGAATTTCAAGCACAGAATAGGTGAAGATTTTATAAACTGAATTGATTAGTGTTCAGCTCCTTCTTCTGAGTACGGCAATACCCCATATGCATAGCTTTCTCATGGTTTGGGGGAGCTACGGGGGCCAAATTGGAACATGCGCGTTTCCAGGTTCACACTTTGAATCTTCACAGCTTGCGTTACTGGTGCCATGTCTCATTTGGGGCTGTGTAACAGTGCTCTTTTTTTAAGAGTTCCCCCAAAAGTGTTTATTTTTGGAAAGTAGACACCCCAGGCTCTCGTTTTAGGTGTGTTTTCCAATTTTATACACAGCCATTTTACCACCAATCCTGTGAAAATTTGACGTAAGTAAAAAAAAAAAACAACAGCGTTTTTCACACTTAGGGTTGGCGGCAGTATACTGGGCTGCATACAAATTGGTTTGGGAAACAATTTCACCTAAAATGTCTTCCCCCAAAAACAAATAAAAAAAAATGATCATGGGTAAATCCTTCCACATCAATTTGAATCCCTGGGTTGCCTGTGAATTCTGAGATTTGTGGGCATAAATTGATACCCATTCATTAGGATCCGGAGTGGCAGGTGTTGGGGCATTTCTTTGGGCAGGTCTTTTGGCAGGTCTTTGGGCAGATCTTTTGGCAGGTGCTGGGGCAGTTGCCAGGGCAGCTCTTGGGGCAGCACTTGGGGCATTTCTTTGGTAGGTCTTTGGGCAGATCTTTTGGCAGGTGCTGGGGCAGTTGCCAGGGCAGCTCTTGGGGCAGCACTTGGGGCATTTCTTTGGGTAGGTATTTTGGTAGGTCTTTGGGCAGTTCTTTTGGCAGGTGCTGGGGCAGTTGCCAGAGCAGCTCTTGGGGCAGTGCGTCTTTTCTTGACAGAAGGCCCAGCGTCATCACTAGAGCTGCTCTCACTTTCTGAAAACTGCGCTATGTCAAAATCTGACGCAGTGTCTGTTGCCTCAGAGTCAGATGCCAAAAAGGCATATGCCTGTTCAACGCTGTACCTGCGCTGCATTTTGCCCACTAAAAAAACTTTTTTCTTTCTTACGCTATCCCTAAACCTAAATCTAACCCTAAAACTTACCCTAGCCTACGTATATCCTGAACCTACCTAACCCAAGTGAACTACCTATCTAAACTGCACTTATTATATATATATATATATTATTTTTTTTTTTTTTTTTTTTGGGGGGGGTTTGGGGTTTTTTGGGTTTTTTTTTTCTTGCGCTATCCCTAAACCTAAATCTAACCCTAAAACTTACCCTACCCTACGTATATCCTGAACCTACCTAACCCAAGTGAACTACCTATCTAAACTGCACTTATTATATATATATATTTTTTTTTTTGGGGGGGGGGGTTGGGGTTTTTTGGGTTTTTTTTCTTTCTTACGCTATCCCTAAACCTAAATCTAACCATAAAACTTACCCTAACCTACGTATATCCTGAACCTACCTAACCCAATTGAACTACCTATCTAAACTGCGCTTATTATATATTTTTTTTTTTTTTCCCCTAAACCTAAATCTATCCCTAAAACTTTTCCTAACACACGTCTACACTAAACCTACCCAACTACCTACCAAAATACCTAAACTATATTTACTATTAAAAAAAAAAAATAAATAAAAAATCTAAAAAAATTCAAGGGGGATGGGGGTGTCCCACAGATCAGAAAACACTGATCTGCAGCAAATTGATCACTCCAAGAGTGATCAGATGGGGGGCACTTATTGATCACTGCAGAACAGTGATTAAATGGTTAAATTTCTTTATTTAAACTTTTTTTTTACTTTTTTTTTTTTACAGTAAGGCTGGAACACCATGTCTCTCTGTCTCTCTCCACCTCAGCAGTATGCAAGGTGGAGTGAGGTAGAGAGATCTGACAGGGACAGTATTTACAAATACTGTCCCTGTCATTCAGGTTTTGCAACATGTGATTCGCTTTTGAAGTGAATCGCATGTTGCAACAATGTTTCTGCCGCTTGTTACTAAGTGTCCCGATACCGGGACACTTAGTAACAAGCAGCTTGAACTCTTCCATCGCTCCGTGCGGCCGCGATGGAAGAGTTTAACCCTTGACGTACCAGGACCGTCAAGGGTCGTTGGATCACATTTACCCTTGACGGTCCTGGTACGTCAAGGGTCGCTAAGGGGTTAAATACAGTACTACTTAGTTTTCCAAATGCTTGCTATCCCAATTTTGTTCGTCGCTGAATTTCCATCCATCACACCTGCTGGTTTTCTAGTTTTTCTGAACCTGCTCCCTCTTTGCCTGTTTCTGGACTCCTCTTCTCATTTCCTATCAGTGTGGTCTAGTTTATATGCTGCTCAGAGAGTATTATCGCTGCCCAATTATTCAAGTATGTTGCTTGACCAATTTTTGATGCAGTTCAACCTTGGCCTGTGTTATTTTTGGATTGTCTTCTCGGTTCTTTATTTCTTGGCTTACGTTTACTAACTACAGTACATTCATATCTTGGGCCTTCGGGCCTAGGAGTATATTGTAGTGTCTACGACAGTCTCAATAACTTTTCATTATGGTTTGAAATGTCTGTGACTGGAAGGTCCTGCAGCACACTGAATCAGTTTGACAGTGCTATCTCAAAAATCTTATGATTTTTCAATATCTGCCTAGTGTCGATCTTCACATTTGTTAAGGTGATACTTTTTTTTTCTTTCTTTTTTGCAGTCAATTTAGATTTTTGCTCTCACTAGATGATGGTCAGGTTCAATGTTAAAACTATTTAAGACTGAGTAATCTGTGAATATCGTTTTATTATCCCCAAGTCAATTTCACTTGCAGTACCCATTAGGGCTTTGCCATGTCCACTTTCTATGGGACTTTTTCCTATAGAAGGAATTCATGATGTACAATTTTGTTCTTCTGCAATTCGATCAGTTGGTTTCGTCTATCATTTGTGGTCCAATTGATTTTTCACCATTTTGGATCTTACCAATTCTTGCATTGAAATCTCCCATTATAAATTTGTAGTGGTAGCTGTCCTGTTGGTATAGGCTTAATAAATCATCATAAAATGCTTCAATTTCATCAACACTGTGGCTACTTATAGGGGCATAAGCTTGAATGATTGAAGAACATAGCAACTGTTTCATTTGAAAGCACAGGCAGAGATTATTTCAGAAATACTTTCTACTTTTACCACTGAGTCTGTCAGTCTTTTGTCAATCAATAATCCAATTTCTCCACATCATCCATCATTGGTTCCTTTATAGTATAACCAGTGTCCATCTTCTAATTTGACTAAATCATCATTTTTTTATGAGTCTCACTTAAGCCGATAATATCCAATTGATGTTATTTAGTTCTTGTAGTAGTTACTCTAAGCTTGACACTGTACTCATAGATGTTAAGCTTTCCAATGTATAAAGACCAAAAGCAGCCGAATAGAACCCGGTAATTCTTAGCACCCTCTGCTTCTGAGCCGGTCTTCCCGCTGCCATACAATGTAGCTCACAAGCTTTCAGAGAATGAGGGCCATTGTTTTTGTTGTGAAGCCATGCTGAGGGAATGGACCATAATCTGGCACACTGGTCCAGTGCAGGTTACCAGATTTTGGACTGATTTAGTCTGGTGTCTTAGCTTTAATCTGTCCACCTTGAGTGATCCTGCCAGGAGTGTATGCTCCTGATGGCATGGTTTTCAGCTTCATTGACACACACAAACACTGCCACCACGATAAGACATGGACCCATATATCTAAATATCTATATGTATATATCTACGAGGGGGTGCTGATAAGTATTGAGCCTTACACAGAAAAAATTGAGCTAGAAAGCTGTAATATGCAGGGTGTACTGGCCAATTTGTCTATATTCAATGGTACAAAAATCAACTACCTATGATTTTAACTTATCTTTATATTTGAGGTCCAAAGTGAACATGGCAGCACCTCCAGAAAAGTTCAATGAGGAAGAGCATAGGACCAAAATCAAGTTCCTGTTTTCCCAAGGGAAAGGTGCGAAGCAGATCCATGAAGAATTATCACAAACTTTGGGTGACAGTGGCCCTTCATATGCAACAGTTAAACGTTGAGTTGTCAATTTCAAAACTGTCCATTTCTGTGTTCAAAGTGAGAAACCCAGTGGAAGGCCTGTTTCTGTCTCCGTGCCTGCAAATGTGAAAGCCATCCATGACATGATCATGGAGGACCGCCGAATATCAGCCAAACATATTGCTACATATCTGGGAATATCACGTGAGAGAGTTGGTGCCATTATCCACAACAACTTGGAAATGAGAAAATTTGCAGCAAAGTGCATCCCAAAACTTTTGACAACCAAACAAAAGAGGAGACGTGTGGAGACATCTGTGGCTGTTTTGGAACATTTTGAAAGAAATGAGTCAGATTTCCTGGACAAACTGGTAACTGGTGATGAGACATGGATCTACTGTTATGATCCTGAGAAAAAGGACCAGTCTAAGGAATGGAGGCACAGTGGTTCCCCCAGGCCAAAGAAGTTCCGTGTGCAAAGGTCAGTGCAGAAGCAAATGGCAACAGTTTTTTGGGATAAGAAGGGAGTTCTGCTGGTGGACTACCTCCAAAAGGGTTCAGTCATCAATGCAACATATTACTGTGCTTTATTGATGAAGCTGAGGCAAAACATCAAGGGACAACACCTCATCACACATTGCAGGTGACACAATGGCAAAACTGACCTCCTTAGGCTTTCAAGTGATGCCCCATGCACCCTATTCGCCCAACCTGGCTCATCTGTTCCCCAATCTCAAAAAACACCTAAAGAGACAATGATTTGGGAGTGTTCCGGAGGAAAGTAATGCTGCAAATGAGTGGTTACAACAGCAGTCAAAAGAATTTTATTTGCAGGGACTTAAGAAGATGCAGGACAGATGTCGCAAGTGCATTGACTTCCTGAGGGAATATGTAGACTAGTGTGGCAGTTACAGCTTCCTAGCTCAATTTTTTCTGGTTAAGGCTCAATACTTATCAGCACCGGCTCATATATCTATATATCTATAGCTATATCTATATAACTATATCTATATATATAAAAGAGAAAGTATCATGTGACAGAAAAACTTGTCCGAAGCCTAACACACCCAGGGTTGGCAGGGAGGAGGGGATATTCATGTCTCCTCCCTACTGCCAATCCAGGAGTCACAGGGGGGGCATGATTTTGACAGGAGTGGGCAGTGCTCTGTAAGGAGTTAGCCCACCCTCAATTTCCTCTCAACAAACAAAAAATCCATGGCTGATAAACATGCACTGTGAAACACATACATACATACATACACACATACATACATACATACATGTAGCCCTCTGGATATTTTCTGTAGTGGGTCTCCTAAGAACGTAGAAGCACTTTCTAGGCTGCTTAGAACTTTGTGCTCAGGATGGGAAAAGGAGGCTTGGATTTCAAGGAACTGAATGAGCATTCTCAGAACATGAAAAAATGGCTTGGAATACAACAAACTTACTTGGAAGATGCAGAACAGACACAGGTATACACACACAGCCCTCACTTGAGCCTCTTCTATGCCCAAATGTACTCCTGCTCCATACACACACACACACACACACACAATGCCCACCCCTGCACTTCTCCTTTTAACCCTTCCAGTGACAGAGGGGTATGCAACTCATTCTTTGCAATGTGTTGCAAACCAATCTGGCACACAAAGGGTTAAACCCTTATACACCCTTAACTTGCAGAGAATTAATGTACAAGGGAGGGAAGGATGTCGGATGCCTATGCTACTCAAATGGTTAACCCTTGGCATGCCAGAGGGGTATGCAAAACATTGCTTTGCAATGCATAGACAAACCCTCTGCCACTCAAAGGGTTAAAGTGATAGTAATACTTCTATTAAAGTTTAGCTCCAAGTCTTCTTCATATATTTTTTTTACATGTAGCACTATATTTAATTACTTACAGTGTTGTAGTTCAGAAGCTATTCAGGCCAAAAGGATCCCTGTCCTGCTCCTTTCCCTGCGTCTCTCCTCCTCTCAGTCTGGTCCAGGTGGAGTACGACAAGGGACAGTCTTCAGTAAGCAAAAGGAAAGTCCTGCCCTCCTTCCTCAAGGGGGGCAGGGTTTTCCTTATACTAACTGAATGAAGACTTTCCCTCACTGCACCCATCTAGTACCACGACCAGATTCAAATCTAATGGGAGGTGGCCAGAAGGGGCAGGAGGGGGATCCTTTCGGCTTGTGTTTGAACTACAACACTGTAAGTAATTAAATCTAGCGTAATGTTAAAAAAAATAGAAAGACTCAGAGATAAACTTAATAGAACTACTACTAGCTATTTAAAGCATTATTTACTCTTGTTTTTTTCCGGTGTGACTATGTTGGGCTTTTTTTTAGCCTTTTTTTTTTTTTTTAGATGGACAGTGGATGCCCAGGATTGTAGGATTTCCCTGATTCTGAATGAGGTTAGACTTTTTCACCTTAGTCTAGTTTAACTCTTTGCATGCCAGATGGATTCCACATTGGACACCCCTCTGATACTGTAAGGGTTAACACATTACATTAAACAAGGAGAAAAGGGATGCCTTGAAATGCTCAAACATTGCCTCTCACCCTCCCTTAGACACAAAATGCATTAAAGGGGAGAATGTTCAGTTTATGTAGTTTAGTAACTTGATAGCAGGAAGGTGTAGGGCTAGAAAATAGATTCTTTCACCTGCTTTTGTGCTGAATATTTTCTTCATTCACCCGTTTGTATATATTACAATCTTCTTATTGATACTTCTGTTGTTCACGTCTCCCTTTCCCCACATGTTTAGTCTCATGTTTTTCACTATACTAGACACACCATGTCTATAATTGCTTTCCCTGTTAACACACTTCATTTTGGCTTGTTTGCATGTCTTTTAGTCCAGCAACCATGCCATTTTAGCAAGGGCCCCAGGCTTTCTTTTCCTGGAGCATTGTAGCTAACAGCTATTGATTAAGTGCAACAAGTCATTACTATCTTTCCAGCTTTCACATGGGAACATTTCTGCTTCATTCAAACACCTGAAACAGCTTTTCAACACATCAACCTCACACTTAATCACAAAGCAAGTAGCTGTGTGGGTCTTATCATACTTACAGTTTGCTGTAGTTGTGGAATTAGGTGAGCGAAAACTTCAAGATGCAGCCACATCTCTAATACAACAGCAGCACTGTGGTCTAGATTTCATTGTAGTTGACACTCAATGATGGGAAGCTAGTTCCCTGCTCATGCGTGCTTGACCTTGTATTCTATGCACCATGAGCAAGATAGGGGAACAGAGGCAGAGCATGCAAGAAAAAGCTCACTGTCAGTTCCAGACACTTGCAGTGAGTTGTGTTAGAGGGGGTAAGCATGTCGGGGCCCCTCAAGTCACCAGCCCTAAGCAGGCACCTAGGTTGCCTTGCCCATGATCCTGCTCTGTACAGATCAGTTGGTAAGCTAACAAGAGTTTATTGCTGAGGGTTATATATGTAACTCCCCAGCTACAGCCTTTGTATTACAGTGGTAGTGTTTAAGTGCCCCCCACACACAATCACACACAATCAAGTGCTCTCCAAGGGAAAATTTTAGTAGAAATTCCCTTTGTGAGGGAATTCTTGCACAGAAGAAGCAGAACATTCTCTGCGTATTTCTTCTAAGTTAATCTTTCTCCCATTTCCAGTAATTAGCTTGGTGGTATCAGTGCGCGTTCTAGGTCTCTGTAGTGTGCAGATATAGATACTTGAGGAGTGTAGGAAAAAGGTCATATTCAATGGATCTTATGTTTAAAGTCAATTGTGGGGCAATTCTAAATCAAACCAACTGTACTACAGAAAACCCATTATTTGAAAGTGGATCTGTCACTGTAAAATAAGTTTAGCCCATGTTTTTACATTGTAATTTTTAACGTGTTTTTTGTTTATATTTCTTTATAAAAGTGTACCTTTTGTATTGTGCTCTGCAGAACATATAAACTGTTTATATGTTTGTCAATGATTCTGTACCTTTTTATCAGTGACTGTACATTTTGATGGCTTGTTGCCTTTTTTTTTTTTTTTTTTTTTTTTAAAGTGGAACTTTCAGATAATAGCCAGTCGCAATGCATTCATTAAATGCATGGTGACTAGCTTGAAAATAGATGTCTTACCGTAAAAAAAAAAACATGTGTCTAAAGGAATCTGTCCCATTTCGGGACTGACGGGCAGGTTAGTGCTGTCTGTGAGCCTGCGCTGTCGGTCCCTTCCGGTGACCATATGGTGCAAAGCAGTCTACTCTATGGAGACCGGGACTGACCGTGCATGCGCACAGACAAGATGTCTGCACTCTAGCCTCAGTTCCGGTCTCCAAACGGGACGGATTCCTTTAGACACACATATTTTTTTATGATAAGACATCTATTTTCAAACTAGTTGCCATGCATTTAATGAATGCATGGCGACTTGCTATTATCTGAGAGTTACGCTTTAAAGAATTGCCCCCTTGTCCACAGGACATACCAACCTGTAAGATTTAAAGAAATACCTACTTAATCACAAGTGGGTAATAAGGGGATCAGTCACTGTGAATGAGCAACCTGTGCTTATTTAGTGAGATCCTGAAAACGTATGTTAGTGTGTCCCGTGGACTGGAGCTGGGAATCACTAGTGTAAAGAATTAACATGAAGTGCCACGCTGCCACCAAACCATACACTTTATCTTCTTAAAACCAGTTAATTTTACACAAAATTACTAGGATAACCCTTTGAGTGCCAGAGAGGTATCCAGTGCATTGGATACACCTCTGCCACTCAAAGGGTTAATTCTCTGTAAAACAAACTATGGGCCGTAGGTTCAAAAGAAACACAGTGGAGTCTTGGGGCAAACCATTGTCACTAAAGGGGAGAACTAAAAATTTATATTGATTTAAATGGGGAATTTAGCCACTTAAAAGCTAGAGAGGAGTCCAAAGCATTGGAAATATTTCGCCCCCCCCCATGGTGCAAATGGTTTGTCACAAAGCTTGTCTTAGAGTGATAGGTATACTTTAATCACCTGAATGGTTAGAGAGGGCTCCAATACATTGCAAATCAAAGCAATGGAGACCGCTCTGGCATTCAAGGGGTTACAAGCTCCATTGAACTCAGTATGATTGTTTATTTGTACATGCAGATGTAGAACTGATTGACTTTTGCCTGTATACAGTAAATAAGGCCCAATATGTGAAAACATTTCTATAGTTTGTATATGTTTTATTTACAGGCACTTGCACCTCAGGGACAGTTTATTCCAGGGATACATTTTATATCCTACAAATACCTGCTCATAAAAAAGACGAATTATGTAAGTGAGACTTTTATGATGCCGGACTTGCTTCCTGGAGCTTAATGAATGCAGTGAATTTGGTTTTCCGCAATTTTCTATCAATTAAGTTAATGTTTCTTCCTGGGTCTTTACTCCCAGGCATTTTTACAATGGTATGGGTACATAAATATGTTAAAAGATTTACCTATATTTCAGCAAACACTGATTTTATTGCAACTTAAAATCTGTACTATAATTCAGTAGATGGATGGTTCACAACTGAGTTCTTGAAGCAGATGTGGTACTGTCTCTGTAAGCAATAAATTCTAACAGTTCTTCCAAATGTGCCCTTTGCTATGCCTTTCCCATAAGGGATGAATGTTCCAATGCAATCAGTTTAATGCATGTGAGAAAATAATACTGTTAACCCCATGGGTGACAGAAAGGTCCCTAATTCACAGCAGCTGGTGAGATAGCTCAGTGGTAAATGCTATGTCTGTTCAAACCACAAGGAGGCAGGGTTGAATCCTGGCAGGGTCAACTCAGCCTTTCATTTCTCCAAGATCAGTAAGTTAGTACCATTGGTTGTGTAATAATAACATCTATCATTCAGCTGCCTATTTGGTTAATTCCAAGAGTGTGTTCTGAAAGTGCTTTGAGTTCCACTGGGAGAAAGGTGCTATATAAGCGCTAGTTATTATTATTAATGCAATCTAAGGGGTTAACTATATTAACCATCCAATGCCCACATCTCTCAGCAGTTCTCAACCAGGGTGCCATGGCACTTTGGTGATTTCTGGGTGCCCCCTTTTTCTATGAAGACTGCCAAAATGTGAATATTACATTTTAAATATACGGGAAATGTTAGCCCTTTGATGTCAGAGGGGTATGTAACGCATTGCAAAGCAGTGTGTTGTGTATCCCTCCTGTACTCAAAGGGTGAAGGAAATTGCACACTAGGTTTTGTCATTCTGATTGTGATTCTTAATAATAACTAATACATTTTTGCATTTGTCACATGCAACACATCCTTGACAAATGGCTATAAAATGTTAGGGCGCCTTGAAAATCTCAGCTTGTGTGTATGGGGTGTATCAAGCAGAAAAATATTAAGAACACTGGGGCCTCGTTCCCCTCCCCTGGTATGGTTGGTTGTGCCAGCAATGGAGAGGGACCAGAGGTGGGGAGGCAGTGATTGCCTGAAAGATCTCGCCCTTTATTTCCCATGGCCGCAAGCACTTAGGGCCCCTGGGGATGCTATGTAGTAAGGGGGAGGGTACTCCTTGGGCTCCCTTAAAGAGGTCAAAACCCAATTAACCCCTTAGGGACCCTTGACGTACCAGGACCGTCAAGGGTAAACTTGCTTGAAAGACCCTTGATGGTCCTGGTACGTCACGTACTTTTTACTTACAGCGCTCTACCGGGAGCGCTGTAAGTAAAAATGGGGCATGAAATAGACCGCTCCAAGATCGGAGCGATCTATTTCAAGCCCCATAGTGACGCGCCGATACACGTGACAGGTCACGTGTACCGGCCCGTCAACGTGCCCCTATGCGGACGTTATGGGACGGAAATGTCCCATAATGTCCGGTCCTTAAGGGGTTAAATAAAGCTGTGACCTCACAATTTTGCTGCCTTATTCAATTGTATGTATGTTTATTCCAAGGATATGGGGAGGGAGTGAAGGGGAATGGAATTGGGGTTTGGTGGCTTGAGGGAAAGGGAAATGGTGGGTTTGGCCCTTACATAAAACACATGAATTTTTGTATTAACTATGTGTTTCTCAATTAGTCTGTATAAGTAAAATACTTTGGTCTTGTTCTCAATCATTTCTAAAATTACTTATAGAGGTTTAAATAGGTCCTTCTTTTGTTCCAACATTATATTAACCCATCAAGTACCAGAGAGATATCCAATGCATTGCTCTGCAATGTGTTGCTTACCTCACTGTCACACAGTGGCTTAAAAGGGGGAGGGGGATATCTGTAGCTGCATAGGAAGCTACAGGGAGAGTCCAACATCTCCAACCTCAGGTAGGAGATGTTGGGACTGTGAACTCCGACAGTTGGAGTTTAGTGCATGTGGAGAACAGCAAAATCAACATATAAACACACCCACATGAACTTGAGAATGGCTCATTAACCTGCATTTCCATATGAAAATGGGCAACTGTTGATGTGTTAAGTAGGGGTGAGCGATAAGTGTGAAAAATTTCCTGCATGACGTTTCACGAAAACGTGCAGATTTTTCGATTTTACAACAGAAAATTTAGCCTTTCCTCCTATGCAAAAATGTCCTCCTTTTCACCTATTTTAACACATTTTCACCTATATTTCCTATAGGTACTACATTTTCCACTCTAATATTACTTTTTTGGGGGGCTGAACTTTAGAAATAAGTGGCTGAAAGTCAAAGTTGTGAGTCACAGCAAAATATACCTTGAAAAATGTTGCCCACAACACTAACTTCCTGCTTAAGTGACACTGGCACATATTCATGATGATATCAAGTAATAGAAAAAATAAAGTATAACCTACAATGTGGCAGATGTGTATGGTAGTGGTGGTGGTGGGGGACTGGCATGGTGTGATTTGTGTATGCATATTGTTTTTACCATTGTCATACACTATATGCGTTCTCAGATTATTGACACACATTACTTATCAGTCATAGCAATGGTCTCAAATGGGTAGATGGTGGCAACCCTTCTTCACATCCCTCCTCCACTTCCTCATCTGTGCTGCTGTTAATATATTTGTCCTGGCTTTGTCTCTTATGTGTGGTTTATGCTGCTACTACTACTACTGGGGCTAGATGTTGTTGCAATTCTACTGCCACTACTACTAGGTGTCAAAGGTACAGCACTTCTAGCAGCAACAGAGGCACTCGTCATGTCTAACATTGTTGGATGTTAATAACCTGTGTTGCTGTTGCTGGGTACTCAAAACAGGTGTATGTGGCTGAGTAGGACTTGGACTTTGGAGAGGCAATGATGCTGATGATGACTGATAGGGTGACTGGGTGCTTTTTGACATCTGTGCTTGTCCAGGGTCAGACTTTCCAATGGCTTTCTCAAACATTTTATAGACAGGGACAGTGCTCCTTGAAAGTGGTGGAAGATTCAGCCTTTCATATTCTGCTAACCTTATAGGATTGTCATCATCGTCACTTTCAACTTCATCTGTATCTGAACAAGAGAAAGATGCTTGAGGGATATATTCTAGATCTGCATCATCATCAGTCATCATTAGGTCATCCTCCCCAGCATCAGCATTACCTGACAGTTCTTGCCCACTGCTACCCTTATATTCCTCTAAGCTTTTCTTTTTACTTTTACTGTAACAAAATTCCCTACTACGGGTGTTTTGGTGCTTGTTTGTCTCACTATCTGATGCAGCAGGTGGTTCAGCTGCTAAACCTTCCTCTATTATGCTATTGTCAGCATCATCAACACTTGAATGCAACTTGTTGTCATCTTCAGTGTTCTTATATGTTTCTTTATTTCTACTGGTACTTGTGGTGCTGGAACTAGTTTTACTGGGACCTTGACAAACTTCATCCTCCCATGGAGTAGAGGGATCATTTTCATTGATTGCACACGCTGCAGCAACCATTGCTGCAGTCAGTTTTTGAACTACTACTTTACTCTCACTTCCCTGCACTGCTCCACCCCTCCCCCTTTGCCTTGTGCGTTTGCTAGACATTACTCAACTAAACTGTGTTTTTTTACTGTACTGTACACAACACAACTGATGAAGCTGTATGATGCCTTGCCTAAGCCCAGTGAGCTATCTGTCACTGTCACCTAATATATTTAGTTCTTTATTAGTGATGAGCGAGCACCCCAATGCTCGGGTGTTCGGGTGCTCTGACCGAGCACCCCCGGAGGCTCGAGTGCTCGGCCGAGCACCCGAGCCCCATTGAAGTCAATGGGAGGACTCGAGCATTACACCAGGCACCCCCTGCTCTGATGAGGGGAGGGTGCCTGGTCCATAGGAAAAGGGAAGAAAATGATGGAAACACCACAGAAATGGTTCAGGGACAGCATAGGGAGGATGTCTGGATCCATCTTGGACTCCAACATTGCTGCTGGGAACGATCTTTCGCCCGTAGTACGCCATTTTTACAGACTGACCGTAAAACACACAAAAAGGAAAATAAAAACGACTTTAGGCGAAAAATTGTTACCAAACAATATTTGCTGTATATTTACTTGTATATCATCTGCAAATTCTCCCAAAAAATTCCTCGATTTTTCTGAACTGAGGCCATGATTAAGAGGGAAACGTGCGCAGAGGCAAATTCTCCCCAAAATTTCCTTGATTTTTCTGAACTGGGGCCATGATTAAGAGGGAAACGTGCGCTGAGCCGACCATCTAAAACATTATGGGTGAGGGTCTGCTGCGGAGCTGACCATCCTAAACATTATATGCGAAGGCCCGCTAGTGAGCTGACGCTATAAAACATTATATGAGAGGGCCCGCTAGAGAGCTGACCCAATAAAACATTATATAAGAAGGCCCGCTGGTGAGCTGACCTATACCAAAAGTTGTCAAACAGGGCCCGCTGGTGAGCTGGCCCTATATAAAAATTATATCACAGGGCCCGCTGGTGAGCTGGCCCTATATAAAAATTATAGCACAGGGCATATGGAAGAGGAGGAGGAGGATGAGAAGATTAAGAGTCAACCATATACCCGTTTTTTGGGTGGAAGGGGTGAATGGGAATACAGAGTATTCCCATCATTGTAAATAACATATATAAAGTGAGTTTATGTTCCCCCAGGGCTTTCCTCCAGTGGAGTGGAGAAGTCAGGGGAAATCCAGGCCTTGTTCATTTTTATAAGTGTCAACCTATCAGCATTGTCGGTGGAAAGGCGGATACGCTTATCTGTTATGATGCCACCAGCAGCACTAAATACCCGCTCAGACAGAACGCTGGCGGCAGGGCAGGCCAGCACCTCCAAGGCGTAGAGTGCCAGTTCATACCACGTGTCCAGCTTGGACACCCAGTAGTTGTAAGGCACAGAGGGATCATTGAGGACGCTGACACGGTCTGCTACGTACTCCTTCACCATCTTCCAAAACTTTTCCCTCCTTGTGACACTAGGCTGCGCATCAGGGTGAGGGTGCTGGCGGGGTGTCATGAAGGTGTCCCACGCCTTGGAGAGTGTTGCCCTGCCTTTGTCGGAACTGCTGTGTGCTCCCCTTTTCTCCCCTTCTCGGTTGGCCAAGGTAGCACGTACTCTGCCGCCAGCGTTGTCAGATGGAAAATTTTGGAGCAATTTTTCAACAAGAACCTTCTGGTATTGCACCATTTTGCTTGTCCTCTCCACCGGAGGAATGAGAGATGAGAAATTCTCTTTGTAGCGGGGGTCCAGAAGGGTGAACACCCAGTAATCCGTGTTGTCTAAAATGCGTATAACGCGTGGGTCACGGGAAAGGCAGCCTAACATAAAGTCAGCCATGTGTGCCAGAGTACCAACAGTCAAGATTTCGCTGTCCTCACCAGGAGGATGACTCTCAATCTCCTCATCCTCTTCCTCCTCTTCTGCCCACCCACGCTGAAGAGATGGAACTAAACTTCCATGGCTACCCTCTGTAGCGGAGGCAACCGTGTCTTCCTCCTCCTCCTCCTCCTCCGCCTCCTCCAATTGTCGCTGAGAAGACGAAGTGAGGGTGCTCTGGCTATCACCTTGTGTAAGCTCTTCCTCCCGCATTTCCACCTCTTCCACATGCAAAGCGTCAGTTTTAATTGTGAGCAGCGAGCGTTTCAGTAGACACAGAAGTGGGATGGTTACACTGATAATAGCGTTATCGCCGCTCACCATCTGTGTCGATTCCTCAAAATTGCGTAAAACCTCACAGAGGTCTGACATCCATTCCCACTCCTCACTTCTGATTACAGGAAGTTGAACGGAGAGGCGACGACCGTGTAACAGCTGGTACTCCACTACTGCCCTCTGCTGCTCACAAAGCCGGGCCAACATGTGGAAGGTGGAGTTCCAGCGCGTGCTCACGTCACACAGCAGCCGGTGAGCTGGCAATTGTAAGCGCTGCTGCAGCTTCAACAGGCCGGCTGAAGCTGTAGATGACTTACGGAAATGTGCACACACGCGGCGCACCTTGGTCAAGAGATCATGCACATTGGGGTAGGTTTTTAGAAATCGCTGAACCACTAAATTAAATACATGCGCTAGGCATGGTACGTGTGTGAGCTTGCCGAGCTCCAAAGCCGCCACCAAGTTACGCCCATTATCACACACAACCATGCCTGGTTGCAGGTTGAGTGGCGAGAGCCACTGCTCGGTCTGGTGACTAATCCCCTGCAACAGCTCTGAGGCCGTGTGCTGTTTGTCCCCAAGGCAGATCAGCTTCAGCACGGCCTGTTGACGCTTCCCCACTGCAGTGCTACACTGCTTCCAGCTACTGGCTGATGGGGGAGTGGCGCTGCGTGTAGAGAATTCGGAGGTGGAAACGGAGGAGGAGGAGCCAATAACGTAGGTGCTGGTGGAAACCCTGATGGAGGTAGGGCCCGCAATCCTCGGCGTGGGTAGCACCCGTGCCATCCCAGGGTCCGAGTCGCTCCCAGCCTCCACGACATTCACCCAGTGTGCCGTCAGGGAAATGTAGCGTCCCTGGCCACAAGCACTTGTCCATGTGTCAGTCGTTAAGTGGACCTTCCCAGTAACTGCGTTGGTCAGGGCACGGGTGATGTTACGGGACACATGGTGGTGTAATGCGGGGATGGCACACCGGGAAAAGTAGTGGCGGCTGGGGACCGCGTACCGAGGGACAGCTGCTGCCATCAGTCTGCGGAAGGACTCAGTGTCCACAAGCCTAAATGGCAGCATTTCGATGGCCAGTAATTTGGAAAGGTGTGAGGTTAGTGCTATGGCCTGTGGGTGGGTGGCTGGGTATTTTCGCTTGCGCTCAAATGCCTGGGGTAACGACATTTGGACGCTGTGCTGGGACAGGGAAGTGGATGTGGTCGCTGATGGTGCTTCAGATGGTACAGGTGCAGGGCGGGAGGTATGCGGGCCTGCGCCTTCGACAGGCGATTGGCCGGCACCGAAAACAGGGGAAGAGGAGGCAGTGGTGTGGCCTGCAGACACAGATGGGCGATCCAGGCGTTCCTCCCACTTATTACGGTGCTTGGATGCCATGTGTCGGATCATGCTGGTGGTGGTGAGGTTTCTAGTGTTCATGCCTCGGCTCATTCTGGTGTGGCACAGGTTGCAAACTACAATTCTTTTGTCGTCCGCACTTTCCTTAAAAAAACGCCATACAGCGGAACACCTACCCCTTGGCAAGGGAGATTTACGCAAGGGGGTGCTCCGTGGAACATTTGCGGGCCGGTTTGGTGCGGTCCGCCTTCTTTCTGTAGCCACACCACTGCCTCTTCCAGCCTGTTGCGGTGCTGCAGATGGCTCACCCTCAGGACTGCTGTCATCGCTCGGCTCTACACCTTCCCAGGTGGGGTCAGTCACCTCATCGTCCACCAAGTCCTCCTCCACTTCCTCACTCTGATCATCCTCCTCATGTTTTGATCCCACCACATACTCAGTCATTGACAACTGTATAACATCCTCCTCAACAAGGTCTTGAGACAGTAATAGTGGTTGATTTAATGGCAACTGTGTCTCATCATCATCATCATCCACTACTTCCTTTGACCTTAAATGCCGTTCACATCTGTCATCTTCTTGTGATTGGGTACCCTCTAGAGGTTGTGAATCAGGGCATAAGATGTCATGTTCCTCTGCAAGCGTGCTTGGAGAGAGGGTCAAATGAAGGATTGGTGATGAGACGAGCTCCTCACTATATCCCAGTGTGGGATCACTTCTTTGACCAGACCGTCTATGGTGGGAGGAAGGATGATCAGACTGAGGATTATGTTGACCAGACTCTTGGCTACTGAGAGTGGACTTGGTGGAAGACAGGGTGGTGCTTAACCGACTGGAAGCAGTATCAGCTGACATCCAACCGACCACCTGTTCGCAGTGGTCGGACCTCGAGAGTGATGTCCTGCGACGCCCTGTAAAATTAGACATGAAGCTAGGTATGGTGGATGTCTTTCTTTCTTGTGCTCTGGTACCAGGCACAGTTTCTCCGCGTCCTGACCCGCGCCCTTAACTATCAGGATCACGTCCACTTCCCCGTCCCTTTTTACCCGCCTTCTTCATCTTACACGGAATATGTGACTTTGATATTTTACTTTGAAGACTTAACAGTATTTCTTCCTATTCTGCAACTGTGCAGAGTACACAGAATAGGCTGCTAAACTGCGGTGACGCACACTGAATGGAATATGTGACTTTGATATTTTACTTTGAAGACTTAACAGTATTTCTTCCTATTCTGCAACTGTGCAGAGTACACATAATAGGCTGCTAAACTGCAGCGAAGCACACTGAATGGAATATGTGACTTTGATATTTTACTTTGAAGACTTAACAGTATTTCTTCCTATTCTGCAACTGTGCAGAGTACACAGAATAGGCTGCTAAACTGCGGTGACGCACACTGAATGGAATATGTGACTTTGATATTTTACTTTGAAGACTTAACAGTATTTCTTCCTATTCTGCAACTGTGCAGAGTACACAGGATAGGCTGCTAAACTGCGGTGACGCACACTGAATGGAATATGTGACTTTGATATTTTACTTTGAAGACTTAACAGTATTTCTTCCTATTCTGCAACTGTGCAGAGTACACAGGATAGGCTGCTAAACTGCGGTGACGCACACTGAATGGAATATGTGACTTTGATATTTTACTTTGAAGACTTAACAGTATTTCTTCCTATTCTGCAACTGTGCAGAGTACACAGAATAGGCTGCTAAACTGCGGCGAAGCACACTGAATGGAATATGTGACTTTGATATTTTACTTTGAAGACTTAACAGTATTTCTTCCTATTCTGCAACTGTGCAGAGTACACAGAATAGGCTGCTAAACTGCGGCGAAGCACACTGAATGGAATATGTGACTTTGATATTTTACTTTGAAGACTTAACAGTATTTCTTCCTATTCTGCAACTGTGCAGAGTACACAGAATAGGCTGCTAAACTTCGGCGAAGCACACTGAATGGAATATGTGACTTTGATATTTTACTTTGAAGACTTAACAGTATTTCTTCCTATTCTGCAACTGTGCAGAGTACACAGAATAGGCTGCTAAACTGCGGCGACGCACACTGAATGGAATATGTGACTTTGATATTTTACTTTGAAGACTTAACAGTATTTCTTCCTATTCTGCAACTGTGCAGAGTACACAGAATAGGCTGCTAAACTGCGGTGACGCACACTGAATGGAATATGTGACTTTGATATTTTACTTTGAAGACTTAACAGTATTTCTTCCTATTCTGCAACTCTGCACAGTACACAGAATGTGCTGCTAAACTGCGGCGAAGCACACTGAATGGAATATGTGACTTTGATATTTTAGTTTGAAGACTTAACAGTATTTCTTCCTATTTTGCAACTCTGCACAGTACACAGAATGTGCTGCTAAACTGCGGCGAAGCACACTGAATGGAATATGTGACTTTGATATTTTAGTTTGAAGACTTAACAGTATTTCTTCCTATTTTGCAACTCTGCACAGTACACAGAATGTGCTGCTAAACTGCGGCGAAGCACACTGAATGGAATATGTGACTTTGATATTTTAGTTTGAAGACTTAACAGTATTTCTTCCTATTTTGCAACTCTGCACAGTACACAGAATGTGCTGCTAAACTGCGGCGAAGCACACTGAATGGAATATGTGACTTTGATATTTGAGTTTGAAGACTTAACAGTATTTCTTCCTATTCTGCAACTCTGCACAGTACACAGAATGTGCTGCTAAACTGCGGCGAAGCACACTGAATGGAATATGTGACTTTGATATTTTAGTTTGAAGACTTAACAGTATTTCTTCCTATTCTGCAACTCTGCACAGTACACAGAATGTGCTGCTAAACTGCGTCGACGCACACTGAATGGAATATGTGACTTTGATATTTTAGTTTGAAGACAACAGAATGTGCTCTAATCTGCAACTTTGCACACTAAACAGAATGTGCTCTAATCTGCAACTTTGCACACTAAACAGAATGTGCTCTAATCTGCAACTTTGCACACTAAACAGAATGTGCTCTAATCTGCAACTTTGCACACTAAACAGAATATATGAAATTTTTTTTTTTTTGTTTTTTTCCCCCCACACAAAATAACCTGCTGCCCCCACACACAGTAGTCCTAAAAAGGACTTTTGGTTCTTTTTTTTTCACAAATTTGCTTTTTTTCTCCCTACACTGACTTTCCCTTCCTATCCTCATCTCTCCCTGGCTAAGACTGAGCCGAACTCGCTGGTCAGGTGCTATACAGCACCCGACCACGGGTTCTGGCCAGCCAATCAGTGTAATGCCAGCAGCCAACATGGCTGCTGGCATTACACTGATGTCAGAGCCTCCCTGCACGTTTATTGGCTGCGCAGCAGCCGCAAAACGTGCGGGGAGGAGACCCGAACATGGCGGGCGAGCACATGCGGTACTCGTACGAGTACCGCCATGTGCCGAGCAGAGCGATGCTCGAGCCGATCCGAGCATCGGCCGAGCATGCTCGCTCAACACTATTCTTTATTCTTTTTCTTATTATTTTTTTTTATTTTATTTTTTAAGTTGTTTACCCTGTTGTCTTATCACAGTTTGTCCAAAAAAAAATTATAACTGAAAAACAAAATCAACAACATCTTTCCCCAGACTTCCCCACCCAGCACAGAGACAATAACAGCAAGATCAGCAAGCAAATAGGTCCCTAGCTGCCTGTGTCTTGCCAGTCAGTCACATGGAATGTTGTTGTATTTGGGGGTCAACCTCAGGGGAGGGCTGGCCTGGGGGCAGAGGGGCAATTGCCCCCTGGGCCAGTCTTATGTCTGGGCCAGTGGGCCACTGGCTCACTCAATCTCACGCTTGCTGCTTTTAATGGAGCTACACTAATGATACTACAGAGCTTACAAATGAAATGTATCTACACAAATGATATCACAGAGATACAATCCAAATGGAGCTACAGTAGTAGCATAACCCATTTTCCTTGTAAGCTCTATGGTGTCAGTAATGTAGCTTTACTTAAATTGTAAGCTCTGTAGGATTACTAGTGAAGCTCCATTTCAACTGTAAGCTCCGTGTTATCACGTGTGTTTTCATTGTAAGCTCTGTGGTATTGCTTGCCTTACTTCACAACATTAATGCCAATTTCAATATTAACAAAAGGGGGTGGGCTGGAACAATAGTACAAATGGGCCACTTGATTGTATTTGCCCCCTAGGCTACAAGTTGCCAGTTCTCCCCTGGTCAACCGCCTTCTTCCCTTCTTCTCGCTAGTGTGCCTCACTGACTCTCCTAATGTACGCATACACAGAACAAATGTCCTACTAAAAAATTCCCTAAACTAAACTTCTATTCTCCTCTCTGTCTTCTCTAGCTCAAACAAGGTGCTCCTCTCTCCTCTCACAAACACAGAATGGCATGCTGTGAGAGACTGACTCCCTTTTATTTGGCTGTAGAAAACTTTCAAGTGGTGTAGAAATATTTTCTTCCCATTGATTTCAATGGGCAAAAAAGATAGGAAAAAGCAGAAAAACTGCACTTCATGGGAAATTATTTGTCAAGGGGAAAGTGACATTATTCACCAATTTCAGTGTTAAGTACAAAATTGTAAACCTGTTGAAGGCATTGCGGATTCATGGCTATGACACTGGATTGATGGTTAACTGACAGGGATATGATGGTAAACCCATCTTAGTGCGTATTGATGATGTTCCACAGATCCAACACACATCACCATCCTGAGACCTTATCAAACCTTAGTGCATGTCCCCAATGGTGTCTTTGCTCCATTTGGAACTTCCTCCTTGCAACCTCAGAGCCTATCAGTCTCCTAGCAACCCCTGGGCTGCCTCCAGCTTCCTGCAGCTGTTGATTTTTCTCTCTGGTAACTGCATGCAAGCAACTCTCTGGGCCAGCTAGTCTATGCTAAATTCTTAATCTCTGTGTGGCAGTGGGCTCTTTAAGTTTTTTCAACTATTTTGATTTTTCTTTTGCCTAATATTTGGGTTCCCCAGCTTCTTAATCAGTGTGTTCCAGGCCCGGTTCAACTGGTCCCTTTTAGTTCAGCCTTATAATTGACTCATTTACCTTTGGCTATGGCCATAGGAAGACCATTTATCCACTGACAGTGCTCCTGAGCACTCTCCACAAACAGCACATGCTAGCAACTTCTGTGGCTAGGAAATGTTTGTGGTACAGATCCATCTGCTCTCTGGGACCATTTATCCAATATTGTAACAAGTAACAACTGAATGAGAGATGGATTTCCAAATCCTGATCTATGCCCACATATTGTTAATTTCAACCTACTGCTCCAGATCAGAGGGAGAGAGAAAAAAAACTGTAGCACCCATATAATTAGATATACTTGCAGCTGTAGTGTATATTTATATAATAGGATGGGAAGCTTATGAACACCTCTCTAAAAATTCTTGGTCTACAGCTTCCATCATCCTCAGCTGGCCAATAGCCAGTTGTAGACCAAGAATTTGTAGTCTAGAAACAGCTGAAAGGGAGACACTGGTTGTCCAGTTCTGATGTATGCCCACTTAGTTGTAAATGGATTTTGGTGCAATGTTCTACAAAACTGATTCTAGTTATTGATATTATATACTTATTTTATTTTTTGGGACATCCCTTTTTCTAAATCCTGTAGTTTCCACTGGCTGAAAAAAGATTGAAACAATAAAATAAAGCAAGAAATAGGAAATTCAAATGTGTGAATATGAAAAACAAAAGAATGAGAGAGAACTAATTTACTACAGAGCAGTGTGCTTTTGAGAGAGAAGACTCATGATGGGGTTCTATAAAAAGATTATTAGAACTGGGATTTGGTGGAGTTATTGGAAACATGTTCATTTGTAAACCATGGTCACAAATTAAACTAATTCTGACTGCCAATCACGTTTCATTAAAATAGGAGAGGAAAGTCTGGACTAAACATTTTGTTCATTAAAAAAATCACTAAGAAACAACAGGAACAAATAGAACAAAAAAATAATACCTTTGTATTTTATTGGACTTGTAGGCAGTGGGCACCTTAATTAAAATTATCATTAACAGACATTAGTCACAGGGAGTTCCTTATACTATGCTTGTCACATAGTACATTTTCAAAACAGACCACTGCTGTTTTATTGCAAAAAAATAAATTCATAAATAAAATGCTTAATGAAGGAAGGTGAATGCTCAGAATCTTTCATTTATGACTTGGCACAAGAATCGTCTAATGACTTATTTGAAACATAAATGCTTGAAAATATGAAATGCAATCTGAACAATGCCCATGTGCTTCTGTGGCCTTTTAAACCTTCTAACTCATTCTCCTTTCTTAGTATTTTTGCAATAGAATAACCATCTAAGTGCCAGAGAAGTATCTAATGCATTGCAGCACATGCATTGGATACTTCTCTGGCATTCAAAAGTTTAATAACAAGCTCTTTCTTAAACAAGATAAACAAATATAAATTCTAAAAATCACAAGAGAAATCTAAAAAAAAAAAAAAAAAAAAAAATTTCGATGTAATAGACTTGGGCTGTTGGTGGGAAGTAGTCATGTGAACGGTACAGATTTTACACAGTCGACCCTTGCTTAATGCTCGCAATAAACATTGATTTACTTGTGATATTGTGCCTGGGCAAGGAAACAAGGCTGGGGGTGTCATGCAATGTTTATGGGGCTAACACACAATGATGATGTTTCTCATGTTGCACAACAATATTTAAGTTCAACATGCTGCCTGCAATTAGAATTTGACATTTACTGCCCCCTACACAGTTACACATCGACATATGCTGCCCCACAGTTCCACAATGACATATACTGCTCCCACACAGTTCCACATTGACATATACTGCCCCCTCAAAGTTCCACATTGACATATACTGCCCCCTCAAAGTTCCACATTGACACATACTCCCCCATACAGTTCCACATCAACATATAGTGCCCTCACACAGTTCCACATCAACATATACTACCCCACACAGTTCCACATCGACAAATAGTGCCCTCACACAGTTCCACATCAAAGTATGCTGCCCCACAGTTCCACATGAATATATACTGCCCCCACACAGTTCCACATCGACATATACTGCCTCCACACAGTTCCACATCAACATATACTACCCCCACACAGTTCCACATCGACACATACTGCCCCCCCCCACACAGTTCCACATCAACATATACTACACCCACACAGTTCCACATCGACATATACTGCCCCCCACACAGTTCCACATCAACATATACCACCCCCTCCACAGTTCCACATCAACATATGCTGCCCCCCACACAGTTCCACATTGAAATATGCTGCCCCACAGTTTCACATCGGCACATACTGCCCCCCCACAGTTCCACATCAACATACTTAAGTTCAACATGCTGCCCACATTTAGCATTTGCCATTTACTGCCCCCTACACAGTTCCAGATCGTCTCTAATGACCTCATATTCCAGCAATCAGACTGTTGACTGTAGGAAAAGACATTACTCCTGTATATACACTACAGAGAAAAGGGGGCATACATTGAAAATCAATGTATCATATATAAGTTGAAATATATAGATGTCCCATATAGGAAACAAAATTCATAGAATGAACATTGTACAGTAAGCTAGTAAAGATTTAGATACAGAAGACAAAACTAACCAAGACAGTCTCCAGCGTATCACAATGCTTAATATTACTTATACCAAAGCATTATGTGCAAGGAAAACACATGAGATATATTAAGTTATAATGAATAGATAAACAGGAATTGCCCTGGAGACCCAACAAATGCCAGCTCATTTCTTCATAATAACCTAGTATAACTCTTATTAAGCATATGTTTTCAATATTTGTCCAGAACCACAAAATTATATTAAGATGTGCATTGTCAAAAAAAAAAAAAAAAAAAAAAAAATATATATATATATATCCTATATAATAATTCGCTAAAACGTGTGTAACGCCGCAACATGCACAGTAGACATTGCTGTGCGTGCTGCAGTCATGCGCAGTAGAGACTGCCCATGCCGCGGCTGATACAGAGTTCGGAGCGCCCAGCTCTGTATCAGCTGTGGCGCAAGCAGTCTCTGCTGCGCGTGTCTGCCCCGCGACCGGGTGGCAGTGGCACTGTGGCCCATGTATGGGCTGTTCAACTAGTATATATATAGAGCGAGAGAGAGAGAGAAAGAGAGAGAGAGAGAGAGAGATGCAATGCGCTGGAGACCTGACAGATGCCTGTTTATCTCTTCATGGCAACTTAATATACCTCGGCCTAGATTCTCTAAAGGTTGATGTGTTTGAAACACTTCAACATTTCGATGTATACACACATCGACATATTCAATAACATTTTTGGATGCAAAGGGAGGGTGGACACGGTCCCTTTTAGCACGCAGGATTGTCCAACGCTTTCATGAATGAATCAATCATCCGTTTTGTGAATGACCGGGTTCACTAGGGAGAGTCTTACTCGAGCCGGCTATTGCTGAACCAGCAGCTGGCTCCAGTAGGGAGAAAAGGAAGGCAGCAATTGCCTTCCTTGCCACCGCATTGATCACCTATCCTTCTGCCAGTGCCAGTGGGGTCCTGATGCCCCCCACGAGGTCTGATTTATATTTTAAAAACATGAACATTTTTCTCCTTTTTCCCTTTTTTTTTTAAGGTTTAAAATGAACATTTTTTTTAAATATAAAGGCAAACGTTATGCAGATGCATATGTTGCCTATTAACCCTTTGAGTTCCAGAGGGGTACACAAAAGCATTGCAAAGCAATGCATTGCATACCTCCCTGGCACTCAAAGGGTTTACTGTGTGGGCAGCTGTACATATCAGATTGAGCAATGGGGGGGTGGGTAGTATATGTCGGAGGGGGGCAGTAAAATGTCAGATTGAACAAGGGGAGCAGTAAATGTCAGAGGGGGCAGTACATGTCAGATTGAACAAGCTTGTCATATACTTCCCCTAGAACCTGTCCATAAACAGAACCATTATCATTTGGCACCAATAACCCAGTCCCTTCACACATATACTTTCCTACCTCATCCAAAAACAGGTTTCCCTCTTCCCTTTTCCATTACACCTGTCAGACAACCCAAGCACCTAAACTAGCTCACATCCCAAGAAATATACAATAACAGGGGTGGGCAACCTGCAGCCATCCAGCTTTTGGACTACAACTCCCATCATCCTTAGCCAGCCTAAGGACAGCTGAGGATACAGGGAGATGTATCTCAACAGCTGGAGAGACACGCTTCCTATTCCGACAGTAAATTATAATGTTATGCAGGAGTGGGGTGCAACATGTTCTTCTCCATTAATTGCATTCCAACTATCATGTTTAGGGGGTTATAGAGCTGGGATCCCTGTAATAGATTACAATGTGATGCAGGAGTGGGGACAACCTGTGGTTCTCCAGAAGTTGTATCAGAGCTTCCATAACCTCAGGGAATGATGGCAGCTGGGGAGCCACAGATTTTCTAATCCTGAATTGCAGTAGCAGGGTGGAGAAAACTAGTGGCTTCCCAGCAGCTGTTCTACAGCTTCTGTCACACTTAGGGGGGTAATGGAAACTGAAGATATAGATTGTCCAACACTGTACTGGACTGCACTGCAGAGGGATGAAGAGGGACAGTCCCTCTTCCAGGCCCAAATCCTTCTGTCCATCTTTCCTACCTGTCTAACAGATGAACGGAGGTCAGAATGAAGAGGAATGTATGACAAGGTGCTGTTATGGTAGGTTCGGGACATGTTATGGTAGAGTAGATGTGTGTGAGGCTACAGTGGTATGATGTTTGTGTGAGCGGAGTTGGAACAAACAGATTAATATAAGTGAGCAAACTTGCGCCAGTGTGACAGATGAATGGAGGTTGGAGCGAAGAGGAATGTATGCCTTGAGGGAGGCATGAAGGGAAAGTGATTTCTGAGGGAAGGGGATCATCAAGATATTTGCAGCAACGTAAAGGCTGCAACATGAGAATCTCTCTCTTTTGATGAAGAGTGAGATTGTCATGTCGCCCTTTTCATCATGGAGACATGGTTAATGTGCTGTTTTGTCTTCTGTTTCTTTGTTGGTTTACTGTACAATGTTCATTCTACGAATTTCCTATATGGGAGATCTATGGGAGATCTATATATTTCAACATGGTATTATATGATACTTTGTTTGATTTTGAATGTATGCCCCCTTTTCTTTGTAGTTCTCAAAACATCTTAAGCCTCTGAGAAAGAGGATCTTGTGCATTAGTCAGAGTGAAGCAATCGTTTTATGAATCAATGAGTATATTCTCTTTATTCTTGTCATGTTTTCTTTCCTGCATGCCATTTCCTATTCTGAGGTTCCAATATCACCTCCAGATCAGGTATTTATGTGAAAGATGAGGATCTAGTATATTAACCCTTTGAGTGCCAGAAAGGTATCCAACGTATTGCAACACAATGCGTTGGATACTTCTCTGTCACTCAGAGGGTTAACTGTATGTGGGCAGCATTTGTTGCATGTGTTGATGTGGAACTGTGGGGCAGCATTTGTCGATGTGGAACTGTGTGGGGGCATTATATGTCGATGTGGAATTAGGTGATATAGAGGTGATAAAGTGGAGAAGACATCTTCAGTGATATCACTTCTCCAGTTCCTATGTTAATCTATAGAGTCTGTCTACTAAGATTTCCAAAGTTGGAGAAATCTTAGTGAATAGGCTCCACTCAATAACATAAGAACTGGCGAAGCGATATCACTGGAGATGTCATCTTTGCTGTATCACCTTTTCATCACACTTTAGTGTCTCTCCCTCACAGTCCTCTTCAGTCCCCAAATCGATTCACTCAAAATGTCCTGTCAATTTTACCTCCAGAAAACATTTAGGCTAAGATTCATTCTTACACAACATATTAGTTGTGCAGTCCTAATACAATATCATTTAAAGGGATAGTAACACATGTAGTACAATTTATATTGTAAAGTTTATCCTCCTGAATACAACAGGGTACTCCCACTGCTGAAAGATGTTTTATGAAAAAGTTTTAGCAGCTGAAACGTTAATTTTTTAAAGGGTTAGTAATATCTTTTTAAAACAAAATGAAATATTGTAGCTATTAAAAAATAAATTAAATGATCGCAGTCCCATCTCTCAAACCTTTATGGTTTTAGCGATGTAACATTTTAAAATTCCCCCCTCCCTCCCCTTTGCCTTATGTAAGCTGTAAGCTGACAGCAGGAGATCCTGGTTCAGGGACTGGCAGGCTGCTCTTCAGCAGAACCGAAATACCAAAATCTAAAAAGAAATACTTCATTGGAACTGTCTACAAAGTGTGCTTGCAAACCAGCCACACCTTCTAGACCATTCCAATGAAGTATTTCTTTTTTAATTTCGGATCTGTTGAAGAGCAGCCTGAAGTCGGCCAACACAAATCTCCTGCTGTCAGCTTTACAGCTCACATCAGTGAGGGGGGGACGTTAAAAACAAAATTTCTTTTGTTTTAAAAAGACATTGCTATCCCTTTAAGGGCATTATCTCAGTGGCCTGAAAATTTACAGTGGCACTGTTGCTACAGCATCCTATGGAAGATAATGGTCAATTGACCAGAACATTCCATGAAATGGAGTAGCAACAGCATCACTGTACAATTTCAGGCCATAGTGATACTGCACCTAAAAATTTCAGTTTCAGCTGCTATAACTTTTTAATAAAACACCTCTGTACCCTTGTTGTACTCAGGAGGATTAACCTTAGAATATAAATTTTACTAAATATTAAGTGTTACTATCGCTTTAAAGGAGTGCTAATATTTCCTCATAAAAACCCCTGCTTACCTCACTAGGGCCAGAAAATCCTCATGTCATCTCAAAATTTTTCACTTGGTCTAAATAAGAGTCACTTAAAATGGAGTACCTAAGTGAGGTAAACAAGCTTAAATGTACTTTGCCAAAACTATGCAACAAAATCCACATTTTTGGAAACAGGTGAATTAACACAAAGGTATAATATGGGCTCTACAAAGGGTTCAATTTGAAGTAATTTGTATTTAGCACTGCAGGATTGTCAGTCGACCCTAGGCTAGACACTCAAGGTGCCCTTGGCTGGGTTCACTTTTGAAATGTCTCAATTGAAATACTGTGGATCTCCATGGTGCATTAAGCAAATCACTGTGATTAAAAGGGCGACATGAGAATCTTGCCCTGCATGTAAGCACGAGATTCTCATGTCACCGTATGAAAGATCGCTTGATAGCACTACAGCGCCTATAATCCTTACCCATCTTCACTGTCTCTCATTTGGCATGGTCCTATTTTGCTTCTAACGACTCCTTGGATGCCCATTTGCTGGTAGCAAGCAGAGATAGGAGAATTACAAATTAGGAGATCTTATTAGCTAACCTTCGCCCTTTTCCTACATATTCACAGACGTCCCCTCCATCCATTCCTTGCCATGCCACCATTACCCATTTTGGGTAGCCCTACCTCAACAAATGATAAATGATCTTTGAACTGCTCGTGGGATAATTCCTTTTGCCGAACTTCAAACATGCTTCGATCTCTCCAGGCTGGAGATATGGAGATAATTGAGAGTTTAGCCACTCCTTTCTTTGGAAATGTTTCGAATGATCCTTATCTAAAATTGAAACCCTATTATTACCATGAACTCAGAATCGATAGAATAGAGTACACAAAATTTATAAATTTGCCTCTATATCCGTGAGGAGATCAAAGCGTGTTTGAAGGGCCATAAAGGGAGGACCGTGCTGATCATGGGATGAGAGGAGGTATTTCTCCTACCTCTGCTTGCTACCAGTAAACTAGCATACAAGAAGGAGTCACTAGAAGCAAATAAGACCTCCCCATTTGTGTAACCCAAGAAGGAGTCAGTAGATGCAAAATAAGACCTCTCCATTTGTGTATCTTTTTTATCACGGGCAGTGGTAAGGATTATGGGAGTTGTAGTGCTATCAAGCAACCTTTCATACAGCTACATGAGAATCTTGCTGTTATTTGCAGGGCAAGATTCTCATGTCACCCTTTTAATCAGAGCGACTTGCTTAATGCAACATGGAGCTGTACAATATTTCAGTTGGGATGTTTTAGCCCTTGGCTGTACCCATGGCCATACCTCCACTCACATATATCCTTGGAATATATCAAGCAAGACAAAGCAAATAATAATTCCCTTGCTTTGCAAGACGTTGGAGATCTCTCTAGCATTCAAGGGGTTAAATAATAGCCTGTAAAAGATAATAAAACTGATGCAGGGACACTGAGATTACTATAGCCACACCCACAATTCAGAATGTGGATGTTGCCATCACAGCTGAGGCACCTCTTAAAAATTTGGATCTCTATGCAGTTGCGTACTGTGCCTATTGGAAAATCAGGCCCTGAGGACTGTCTTTTGTTTTTGGCTGGTTCAGTCTTGCCTACTTGTCTACCTACAAAGGACATAGTAAGACAAGTGGGGGTTATCATTAAATCAGTTTAAAACATCTATATGTCTGTCTGCGTATCTCATTTATTATAAGGTTTGAAAATATTCTGATATGTGATTTTACAAATGTTTTATTTTCAAATAATATTGTTTATATAAAACTTAATACAATGTAATGTGTTAGTCAGGTCTGGACTCCTCTTTTAGAATAGATCATTGTAACAAATTGAATCCCTGCTGTGTTTTATTGGATTAAATATAGCTTGAAGGAAGGAACACTACAGATGTTGGTAATGAATGTGTCCTTACACAGCCTGCAACACTTTCATTCATAAACATTAAATTGTAGTTGCCAATATTAACCCACCAAAAAGCTGACAGAGAGAAAGTTTATGTGCAGTTCATTCCCAAGGGGCCCATCCCATCATACACTGTTAAATGTCATGGAACCACCTCATCAATTACACAGAACATAAATACGAGTTTTGCATGGCTCTTATATGTCTCCATAAAAATCATTATTTAAATGGTATATTGTATATACTTGCCATAATTTCAGACAACAGCATAGATATTACTTTTCGTGTTTGCAAATAACTAAAGCATTACATTGATTTATTAGACTTTATCAGCTGAGATTTAATTAAAAAATATGAGCACTCTGTTATAGGGTAGTAATAGTAATTGTAGTTTAGATTGTAATATACACTGGAACCCAGCTCAGACAAGCTAATACTATTTACTGATCAAATAGGTTTAAAAACCCTAGTATTTGTTTCAAGCTAAACGAGTTAATCATGCTAAAACACAACTAGTAATTAAATAAAAGACTATAGGGTATATGTACATTATAAAGTCAAATGTGGGCAAATCTTTGCAAAGAAACTACTCAATAGTTACAAAATTAAGCCATTGTTTGCCAGGATGGCCTTTAATAAATTCCTTTGAAGACTTTGAAGTTCTTGCATACGTACTTATTTATATATAGTTCTGTGCAAAAGTTGTCGGCAGGTGTGAAAAAATGCTGTAAAGTAAGAATGCTTTCAAAAATTGACATGTTAATAGTTTATTTTTAACAATTAACAAAATGCATAGTGAGAGAACAGAAGAAAAATCAGACATTTGATGTGTCCACCCTTTGCCTTCAAAATAGCATCAGTTCCTCTAGGTACACTTGCACAAAGTCAGGGATTTTGTGGACATATAGGGCTCGATTCTATTACCCGCGCTAAAACCGGCGTTACAAGAAAAACAAGTAGCGTGAATTTTGCAAACGTGTTATGTCGGTATTCTATTGCAGAACCACAGTAAAACAAAACTAGCGTAGACGGCACATTTCAGAGTAGTAACAAAACTGGCGCTGTCAGCTTTTTTCCTACTACCACCTACAAAAAACGTGCAAAACGTCAAAGTCCAAGGAAATAGGCGTATATCTGACAATAGAAAGATCAAGTTCAGTGTTAGATGTGTTCTCCTCATAACAAAATCCGACAGAGTTCCCCTTTCGACATACTAAACCCCCCTTTTAAAACTTGACTACAGTGCTTTCTTTCACCACATTAATCCGACAAATATTGTTCATAGTCCTCAATTAACCCTTCCCCTTCCAAATCCAACTTACAGTGCTTTCTTTCACCATATTAATTCGACTAATATTGCACATCTGACATTTTACCCCCCTCCCCCTTGAAAAGTCAACTACAGTGCTCCCATGACTTTCTTTCACCATTTTCATCTGACATTTTTCTTCCCCTATTATATTCGACATGCCCTCATATTTTGTATTGCAAGATTAACCCTATGAGTACCAGAGAGGTATTCTAATTTGTTTGCTACTCTTCTGGTACTCATAGGGTTAATAGGCAACCTGTATATGTATAAAAAAAGGTGTTTGTTTTTATTATATATGTCATTTGTGTGAAAATGTAATTAAAAATGTATGTGTAATAATGATTTTCTTTTTTTTAATTATATATGTAATTTGTATTACATATGCCCATATATATCTTATATATCTTATATAGGTATATGATATTTCATGTGTAATAGTCCTTGTAAATATAGTATACTATAAACTTTCCCTATATATAGCAGTCTTATTTAATATAGCCTCCTTAACCCCTTAATGACCCTTGACGGTCATAGCACGTCATGGGTTGTTTTGAGTTAACGACGCATGACATGCTATGACAGTCATGGAATTCCGGGCTTCCCACACAGCTGCATGCCATTCTGGGAGTCCGGAACCAGAAACTGGAAAAAAAAAAGTCCAGGGTTCTTAAGTGCCGTCCGCGTGTGCTCACGGCCAGTCCTTAAGGGGTTAAGAGCACTCCTTGCAGCTGGTCTCAGAATAAAAGGCAATGCGATGTCCGTGGGATCATAACTATGCAAAAGAAGTAAGGGTAGGGGAGAGACAGCACATAGAGCATATATTACTTATGTTTAGACAATCTGTCCCACTTTGTTCCTCTCCATAGTACCCTATTATTACTCCAATAGTTCTCTTTCATTCACTGTGCGATCCTTTTGTCACCATACTGTATCTAATACAGGAACATATCGCTATTTTATATAGAGAAGTAGTGCTCTTCTCAGTCTCTGTATGAACATTTTTAGCAGTATATTGTATGCGTTGTTCTATTCAAAGATAGTTTATACTTTTTTTTTTTTTTTTTTTTTTTTATCATATATTGTTTCCGCAATAAACTTACAAATTGTTATACTAAACTTAGATGCTCCATGCGCTGTCTCTCCCCTACCCTTGCTCCAGAATTAAACAGTTCTATAAATGTCTAAGTGTATGGGCTATATGTCATAAAGTGTCCTTGTGGTCTCCTGAATGTTGATATGATCATCAGAAGCCTTAAGTATAGAATAAGAGAACATTAAAGAGATAGCAGAAATAAAAAAGATACTCGCATATCCAGACATTTTAATCAAGCTGGACATGAGTAGTCACAATTGTATGTTTAGGTTCATGATCATGTTGACCATTTTAGCGAGAAAGCAACAAAGAGAGGTTACTGATGCTGCATGAAGAAGCAGTGTGTACCTTTAAACTAAAAATAGTTGCACCTAATGGTCTAAATGAAAGAACTGAGTATCACTGTTTTTTTTAATAAACTATTTACATGAAACTATTTTATTATAACATCATTGTAGTGTAATCATTTTAATGTTTGGTATTTTGTATATATGTAAATGTTTTCTTTCTTTCTAGCACTGGAATTTGCAACCTAATTGAAAAGGACTATATAATGCCACAGGACTTGGTGGAACTAGCGATTTACATTGAAAGCATACAAAACAGGCTGGTTGCTAAGTAATGATACTTACTGTACAATACTTGTCACAATGTGTTCCAAAAAATGGACAGGTTGCTAAGTAACAGAAATGTAATGATACTGACTGTACAATTTGTGTCACTATATATTCAATTGTATGACACATAATGGTGAGGGTGTTGAGTAGGGATGGGTGAAAATTTCTGCCTGGCGAAAAACAGCACTTTCCGCTTGGTGAAAATTTTTCCACGGAAAGTGCAAATTTTCTGCTTTTTCCTGCTTTTTTTGCCTAGCTCATTCCATTGAAATCAATGGGAACATTGAAGTTACACACAACACATAACAAATATTATTTTATTTCCCAATGGCATAGTATAAAAGGGGCATGAAGGTGCCTGTGTTGGTGAGCTGTGGGGAAACAATCAGTTGAACAGGGTAGGATTTTTGGGGTGGTTGTTTACTGGGATTGGGGGGCAGTTAATAAAAAATCCTAAATACAAATACATGGTATAAAAGGGGTCTGAGGAGGGTGCCTGTGTTGGGGAATGAATGAATCATTTGAACAGGGAATTTGTTTTGGGGGACTTCTTGACCGGTGCTGGGGGGACACTTAATAATAAAAAAATCAATAAAATAAAATAACATTTATTTGTAAAGTGACAGAGACAGGAACCCCTTGACATAAGCTGCCACTGGGGTGGACTAATACTTGACTTGATAGAGTATTTTCTAGAGGATGATTTGTTTGATATGCTGTTAGAGGCCCAAGCCCTGAGGAAACATTGATTTGTAGGACATAGACTTATTAGAGGCACAAGCCCGGAAGAAACATTGATTTGTAGGACTTAGGCTTGTTAGAAACAAACCCTCCAAAAATTGTTTATTTTTTTGTAGGACTATTTTTTTTTGTTTTGTTTTTATTTTTTTCAAAGCATAAGCCCTGAGAAAAAAATAAAAATGCCCTACTGGCTTAGTGCCAGCAGGTCATGTTTTCCAGTGGCCACTCTCAAATGTCCTTCTGAGTCCTGAGTTGCAGCTGCTGTTCCTGCTGCTGCTGCTGAGTTGTTTAAACAGCAGGATGATTAGGCAGCTGAAAGGGAATAGCAGTAACATGGAAGATAGATGATGAAGGTTCCACTTGCCACGACTGGCTCCAGTGATGCACCTGAGGCAGTAGCAGCACAATAAGTAGCCCATAGTGCATGTGGAGAAAAGGACAAGTTGGCCAATAATTCTTTTCCACTTGCCCCCCTCCAAAATCATGGTGGTATTGTTATTAGAATATATTTTTTTCCCTTGAGTTGCTCTCATCATCAACTACAATGTTTCACCGCCTTGGTTGCTCTATTCCTCCTCCTCTTTGATCTCTGCCTCGCCTCTTGTTGCCTTTCTGGAGAGTCAGGGACAGCAAAAGCGGTGCCTGATTTCTGTGGTGGGTGTTTGTCTTTAACATGTTTGACATGGACTGCTCTGGTCTGTAGACCATAAATCTCCATATGATGGTGTAGCAACAGAGCCAATGTAAATTTTCAGGCCACTGTGATATTGCACCTAAAAAATTCAAATTTGAGCTGTTATAATTTTTTAACAAAATATCTCTCACCGGTGGGAGTACCCTTGTTTTATTCGGTGACATAAACCCTACAGTATTTTTTTGCATCTTAAGTATTACAGTCCCCTTAAATTTCCCAAAATTCCGTGGGGTGATTTTGGGGGACTAGACAGCATTGGTTTAGTACTGCTAGTCACTTCCTCCTCCTCAGACTCAATGGACACATAATAAGGGTCCTTCCAGTTCTTCCTTTTGCTGTTCATAGTGATAGCAGTAACTATGAGCCTCTCCTGCCACAATTTTGCCAAAATACCACAGAAGAACAACACAGCTCAGCTATCTCGCTCTATAGCTACTTCTGTTGTGTCTACCTTCTGCAAATATATCACGTTTTTATAGCAGAAAAGCAAAAACAACATAAATCAATGGGCGGAAGCTTTCTAAAAAATGGTGTCAAATTTTGGCAAATGGGCGAAAAATGCAAAAAGTTTAATCGCTAGTTTTAAAGCGGATTTTCCTGCGAAAAGGAAGGAAGGAGTGTCTGTTGGGTGTGGGACTGTGTGGGGCAGAGAGAGCATTGAGAATAAGTGTGGAGTCCCTGCAATGTCTGCAAATGTTTTCATGTTATGATTTTTCTGTCAAGATAAACAGTACTGGGAGTCTAAGCCTTCTCTCTACAATAATTCCAGATGACGCAGAATTGTTTTATGCATTCTCCCCCCAATTCTCTAATGTCTGCAGAGACTAATTATTCTCAAATCAACAAGGAAGTTTTGGCCATCATATGGGCTTTGCAGAAATGTACACTCTTGTTATATGTCAGGAATTTCATGTTAATTATGACCATAAGCCCCTACTGGCAATATTAAACCATCACTCACACTGATGGCAAGGCTCCAACGTTATTCCATTTACCTTTACCTTTTATGGGACTCCAGAGTCATCATCTCAACATCCCTGGGAAAATTTATTTTTCAGTTGCTACATGAAGGTCACCCTCTCATTGTTTTCAGGAAACAGTAAGTGAGGGCAAATGTATGTTTCCCAGAGCTCAATGTGGGGATTTAAAATTCATTAGTTGTGCTTAGACATGCCATCAACCCCACAAGTGGTCATTCAGCATTGGGAGTGGCCGCAATGTGCTATGAGTGGCTACACTTTTTTTTTTTTTGTTGAAATTCCAAGGTTTGTTAGGTCTGATAAAGCAGCAAGTTAAACCGTGAAATGTATAAACATGTAAGCTTGTACTTTTATATTTTTAATAAAATATTAAATTGTTTACAAGTGAAAGCCACTGCCTGTTCCAAATTGGAAGCTGATTGTCATGGGTTACCTGAACGTAGACCAGTATACATTCTCTGTAGTAGGCTGATCGGATTGTTTGATATCAAAAGCCTGACAACATTTTAACGTGAGTATGTTATTTTATATAGTTTTTATTATTACAGCCCTTCTTTATTGTTTTTTTAGATACACTTGGATTTTGGCACAGCTGCCAATGGCCGGTGTTACCTGACAATAGTGGATGCTTGTTCAGAAGTCTGAAGTCCGGATAATACCCTCATCTACAGCTAATGTCACCATATCCATCCTAAGTTTTGTTATCTTGTTACAGAAGTGGAGGAGGCATGATATTGTATAAATCAGCAGGCTGCTCAGGTCAGTTGCTTACAGTTAGCTTCCGCTTACTGTGTTGCCTGAGGCAGTTGAGCAAGAGAGGGAAACACAACACACAGCAGAGATTGAGCCTCCCAGTAGAAAAGAACAGTGAATAATAACCTGGCACATTGTCAAAATGCAGGAGAGTCATCTCCTTCCCTTCTGTTTCTCAGCAAATGTAGTTGGCTGGATGCTGCGCCAAAGAAACAATTGAGCCTGCAGAGCCTGTGTACCTAACTAAACAGTGTGTGTGTGCGTGTGTGTGTGTGTCCCTGCATGAATTTGTATGTTCCAGTAGGACCAGAGTGAATGTGTCTGCAAGACCATAGTGTGTGTGTCTGCATAGTCAGAATGTGTTTGAGCAAATGAGCCTTGACTAGCCCACTCATCAGTTCTGTGTTGCACAGATTTTACTGTCCCATGCATTATCCTCACTGTGTCCAGTTTGAGTCTTTTTCATAACCATGCTCACCTTCAACAGAATCCCCTCCTCATGTGACCACATTGATTTTAACAACATTTTAACAACATTCACATTCACATTCATATTTCTCTTACTGTTAACAAAAACACCATCACACCAACCTCCAAAGCTCGTTGCCTGGAGGTCACCCTTGCCTCTGCCCTATACTTCAGTCCCCACATTCATTCTCTAACTCATGCTTCCTCCATCTACATAACACATCTAGAATCTGGCCTTTTCTTACCTAAGAGAATACCAAAATTCTAATCTAAACCCTCATCATGCCCCATATCAACTACTGCAGTTCACTTCAAATTGGCCTTCCTCTCATCTACAGTCAATACTGAATTGTGTCACCAGACTAATCTACTTCTCATATTGCTCTTCTTATACAGCTTCTCTCTGCCAGTACCTACACTGGGTCCTATTATTCTATATAATAATTTGTTAAGGATGTTTGTCAGAAGCCATCATGCGCAGAAGAGACGGCTGCGCGTGCTGCAGTCATGCTCAGTGGAGACTGCCCGCACCATGGCTGATATGGAGTGTGGAGCTCCGAATTCAGACCATAGTCCTCTCTGTGCACCTTCCTGGGACCGCTTGGTCCCAGGAAGGTGTGCAGAGAGCATTACAGTCTGAATTCGGAGCGCCCCGCTCCTTATCAGCCATGGCATGGGCAGTCTCTACTGTGCATGACTGCACCACAGCCGTTGCTGGGTGTAACTGTGGCCCGTGTACACGGGCTCTTCAACTAGTAATATATATATTAAGTTCAAAATACTGGTGCTAAGTTAAATATCCCTTACTAACACTACACTCTCCACCACCACCATCATTTTATCTCTTGTTTCCAAATATACTCCCACTTGCCATCTTCACTCAGCACAGGATCTTCTTCTCTCACATTCCCATCTACAGGACTTCTCCATTGCTGCACCTGAGCTTTGGAATTCCCTCCCCATCTCATCAGACTCTTCTCCAGCCATCAGATCTTCAGGCATTCCCTGAAAACTCACATCTGCAGGGACACCTATCACCTACCCCATAACCATTATGAACAAGGTCAGTTCAACAGCCTGACCAGCCTCTACTCACTCTTATTCCTTTATAAAATCACTATGCCACATATCCCCCAAAACATCACTGTTCACACTGAGCCTTTTTCTACAAACAGATCTGCTACTTGACTGGGCCACTGCACTGAAAATCACTTCTTTCTCTGAACCAATGACTTCAGTTAATGTGACAGGAGGCTCTTACACCCCATAGCACTTACTTCTTTAGAGTCCCACCTACCATGTTCTAGACTGTAACCTCTCATAGGCAGAGCCCTCTGATCCTTTTGTGTTTTATCTTACACTTGAACTGCTTTATGCCTCTGTATTTCTATTCCATATTGTACCACACTGTGGAATAAGTTGGTGTTATATAAATAAAGTCTAAAATAATAATAATGTACGAGTATGTTTGTGTGTGTTTTATTATACTGGAAATTTCTTTTAGTTATTGCTATACTTATTGTTTTCTATCATTTAACAATCAATAAAAATTTAGTTTACGAAGTGTGTATGTGTGTGTGTGCGAGCCTGACCAAGTGTATTTATATGACCAGAGAGTCTAGTTATGTTTGTTCATGACCAGAGTGTCTGTGTATGTGTTTCTGCATTACCAGGGTGCCCGCAGTGTGCTTTTCTCTGCATGATCAGAGAGTCTGCATGTATGTGTGTGTGTGTGTGTGTCTGAATAACCAGAGTATCTGTGTATTTTTCTGCATTATCAGAGTGCCTTTGTGTGTGTTTCTGCATGACCAGGGCACTTGAGTGCTTATGTCTGCATGACCCTAGCATGTGTCTGCATGAACAGTCGGTGTATGTGCTTCTTCATGACCTGTGTATGTGTGTGTGTGTGTGTGTCTGTCTGGATGTTTTGTGCATGAATACCAAGTGTGTGTTTGTCTCTGACTGGCCTTGTATATGTGTGAAGTAATGGCAATTCTCATTTGATTTGCATTATACATAGTACATTGATGACAAAATGCCTCATTTAATAATTGTTCAACACACTATGAGCAGTTCATTTATAATCTAGTTGAAAAAAATTGTTATGCCTTTTTCCCCAAAAGTAGTAATACATTTTCCTTTTTTCAACAGTATTTTATCTTTTCACTGGATTGGTCTTAATGAATTATTATTGGATTCTAAGTATTGTGTTGTTTTATTGTTGTTGAATTTAACCCTATGTATATGTAAATATTAAAAAAAATATGTGGCAGGTCTTAGCAGGTTGAGAAATTGTCAAGCCGGTCCCTAGTATAAAAATGTATAGGGTACTGAGTATTAGTTCACTATATATTTTTTAGGACTTCCATTGTCTCTCTGAACAAATTAAATGAAAAAAAAAATAAAGTAATTGTATACCATATATTTTTAACATTATTAAAAAAAATAAAAAAACATTAAAAAAAATCTAAATAAATTAATATGGGGTCTGCAATCCCTTTAAGGAGAGTAGAGGAAGGTATCCTTGGACTCCTTCCTTGAGTACATTTAGAGATCCACCACAACGTCCTGTACATCCATCATGTACATGGCTTACTGATGACAAGGTCCAAAAGAGTCTGGAAAGGGTTATGTTGAATAAAGCACTTGAAGACATACACCCCAGGGGACTTAAGGGACTTAGTTCAGTAATAGCAAGACCATTATAATTAATATTTATTGATTCCCTTTCATCAGGCATAGTGCCCGGTGATTGGAGAAAAGCTGATGTAATTCCATTAAAAAGGGAGCAAGATCCAAACCAGGAAATTATAGACCCGTAAGTTTGACTTGTATAGCGGGTAAGATACTAGAAGGGTTACTAACTGACACTATTCAGAGCTATGTGAAGACAAATATTATTAGTAGGAATCAGCATGGTTTCATGAAGAATAGATCATGTCAAACTAATTTACTTACATTTTATGAAAGAGTAAGTAGTAATTTGGACAGGGGAATTGATGTAGTATAGTTGGATTTTTCAAAAGCCTTTGATACAGTGCCTCACAACAGGTCATTGCATAAATTAAAAGGCTGCAGTTTGGGCGGTGTTATCTGTACATGGATTGAGAATTGGTTAAATGATAGATGGCAGAGAGTTTTTGTAAATGGAACTTTTTCAAATTGGTCTAAAGTTATAAGTGGGGTGCCACAGGGTTCAGTCCTGGGCCCAATGCTTTTTGATTTATTTATTAGTGATCTAGAATTGGGAATTGAAAGTAGCATCTCAGTCTGGGAAAGAACTTGGGTAATTTTCATTAGGGAAAGATTTAGGAGTTCTGATAGACAATAGACTTCACAGCAGTGTCCAGAGTCACTCAGCTGCTGCAATAGCAAATAGGGTACTATCCTGCATATAAAGAGGTGTAGATACAAGGGATGCTAATATTATCCTACCTCTGTATAAATCCTTGGTTAGGCCTCATCTAGAATATGGAGTACAATTTTGGGAGCCAGTTCTTAAAAAAGACATTGCTGAACTGGAAAAGGTGCAGATATGTGTAACAAAACTGATAAAGGGATTGGAGAATCTGAGTTACAAAGAGAGACTAGCCAAACTGGGTTTGTTTACATTAGAGAAGAGACATCTAAGGGGTCATATGATTACCATTAACAAATACATTCAAGGTCATTACAAAGAGCTAGCCAACAAATTATTTACGCAAAGAGCTGAGCTAAGAATAAGAGGTGATCCATTAAGACTAGAGGAAAGGCGCTTTCAACTAAAACACAGGCAGGGATTCTTTACAGTAATGGTGGTAAAGCTATGGTATTCTTTGCCTCGGCATGTTGTACTTGTAGATAATGCAACTGCTTTCAAAGAAGCAATGGATGTCTATTTAGCACAGAACAATACTGAAAATTATGCTACAAAGCAAATAGGACGTTGAGAGCACACTGACTCACAAAACCTTCCTAGGTATCTATGAAAAAGATTCATGGATGTGGTGACAAATGTAACAGCAGGTATCCATATATCACATTTACCACAAACTAGAGACAAGCAAGAGACTGATGGTGGTGGTGATAACTCAGAGGGTAGTGTACCTGATGATATAGTAGATAGCATGAAAGCATTCTTGACAGTTGGGAATGGGCATCACCACCACCACCAACAGTGACATTACGACATTTCCTGTATATATTCTGCCGCTGAGTCATCTGAGATTGAAATCCATCTGTCACAGCAGCAGAATGTGTATCACTGTTCATGGCCCCAATGGGTGGGTAGTTATAGGTATGGTTCCACTTCCTACTACTACTCCTTCTAGTACTAGTGCTACCACTGAGGCTTCAGCAGTAGGACTGGCACGAGTCATTTCAGGTGCATCTGGAGAAGAAGAACATCCTTCTCCATCTCCCCCCACCTTAAAATAATAGGTTTGGGATTATTTTTCACTTGGCCAAGCACAGTGCAATTGTTGGCAACTGCATTGTGAACAGTATGATAAGGTTGTAAAAAGGAGAAAGGAGGGGGGGTCACTCAGCTGACACATCTGTCCTTGGTTAGCACATGATTGCATAGAATTTTTTTTCAAAGCTTGCTTATTGCAAGCCTAAAGCTTGCTAACATTGGGTACTATATTGCATCTCCTCCAACAAATTAATTCATACTCCTCTGAGTTTTTCATTTGCTGAGTAGTAACAGAAGCCATGGGTGTTATTGTAAATAAAGGAAATATTTGCCTACTCTTTGAGACTTCTACAGTACTACCGTTACGCACCCCTGAACCCTGTTAGTGCTTTTACTGCTGCTAGACATTACGGGCTCGATCCAAGTGTTGGCATTAAAAGTGGCAGTAGGGCAAATGGATACAGACCAACAAAAGAAAATGTCTTGGTCGGTATTCAAATGTCCTACGGCATTAACAGTAACTTAACGGTATGTTGGCAGTATGTCAGTAACTCATACATCTTACACTTACCTGACATCACTGTACTTCTCCTTCTGTCTTCTCTTCTTTCTTCTATCTTCTTTCTTCTCTTCCATCTGTCTTCTGACTATAAAATAAAACAACATTATTATGACAAAGCATTAACAATTATATCATTTAACCCTTTGAGTGGCAGAGGGGTAAGCAACACATTGCAAAACAATGCGTTGCATACCTCACTGGCACTCAAAAAGGTTACAGTATTATTGTTCCATGAATATTCCATAACGTAAATGCCTCTATGTATTGCCAAAATATGTTAAAATGCAATATAAATAATATACATATACAACATGCAGATATGTTATGCACAAATGCTAAGTAAATTGACTTAGCTTATATTTTCATGTCTCCTCCACTTGAGGAGGCCGCGGAGGTGGCAGAGACAAAGATGAGCCACACGGATGCCCTCAGTCCTTAACGGGCTGATGCCCATAGCATACTGAGGAAACTGGAAGTGAGCCTGCTTTTATATATGGGCAATCTCACTTCCATTCGAGTAACTGTTCTTTAAACTGATTGGCTGGGATGTGCGTTATAACATCCCAACCAATGGCTATGAAGGAAATGGAAGTGAAACTGCCCATATATAAAGGCAGGCTCACTTCCAATTCCCTTAGTATGCTGCGGGCATCGGCCCGTTCAGGACTGAGGGCATCCGTGCAGCTCATCTGTGTCTCCGCCACCTCAGCGGCCGCACCAAGCAGCAGAGACATGAAAATATAAACTAAATCAATTTACTTAGCATTTCTGCATAACATATCTGCATGCTGTACATGTATATTATTTCTATGGCATTTTTTTGTATTTTGGCAATACATGGAGGCATTTATGTTATGGAGTATTCATGGAACAACAATATTGTAACCCTTTGAGTGCCAGTGAGGTACACAACGCATTGCTTTGCACCACAAGCACCCTTTAGGTCCGCACTCACAAGGAACTTGTGTCAGATACGGCATACGCCAAATCTGACACCAAAGGCAACTGGGAATTTTAACTGCTTCCAGACACATTTTCTTTAACTCAGTGTGATACCCAGGTAACAAAGGTCGAAAAAAAGCTTGAAAATGTCACCATTCACTGGAATTTTTCACACTATAAGAAGCACTTTTTTTCTCCTGTTTAGCTTTTGAAGCAAAAACATTTCACCCATCCTTGCCCTTATATTCTCTTGGGAAATTTTTTATAATGAATATGGGGGCTATTTTGATTGTTACAAAATAATGTGGAGTGAATGGACCCTATATTCTGTTTTAGAGATGTCCAAAACTTTATGCCTTAGAAGACATGCTTAAAACAGTATATCCCGCCATGTTGTAAAATTACCACAAACTGTGACAATGTTTTCTAGACTTGTGCATGGGAAAATAAATTGGTAAAATTCGATTTTGGACTAATTTTGTTTTTCGGACCGGACCTGTTTGACTCGGACAAAATTCAGAAGGAATCCAAATTATTCGGCCGAATTCACCATGCTTTTAAAAATACAATAAAAATTTAGATAAATAAAAATAAGTGGAACCTTTTTCAGGGTCTAAATGAAGATGGTGGAACAGGGTAAGGTGGAGCTTTAGCCTTATGGTACTGTAGATGAAGCATGGATGCAGCTATTTGAAGAAAGAAGGAAGCTTGAGGAAGCCTGGAGCAGGCAGGACTCATAGACATCCGACTTTTCTTAGATTAGAATTAGACTACAAAACTGATGAAGCCTGGAGCCTGTAAGACTCACAGATATATGACTTTTCTTAGATTAGAGTTAGAAAATAAAACTGAGGAAACCTGGAGCATGCAGGACTCATAGACATACGACTTTTGTAAAATTAGAGTTAGACTACAAAATTGAGGAAGCCTTGAGCGGGCAGGACTCAGTAGATAAATATATACGACTTTTCTTACATTAGAGTTAGACTACAAAACCGAGGAAGCCTGGAATAGGCAGGACTCATAGACTTACGACTTTTCTTAGATTAGAGTTAGACTACAACATTGAGGAAGCCTGGAGCAGGCAGAACTCAGTAGATAAATATATATAACTTTTCTTAGATTAGAGTTAGACTACAAAACCGAGGAAGCCTGGAGCAGGCAGGACTCATAGGCATACGACTTTTCTTAGATTAGTTTTAGACTACAAAATTGAGGAAGCCTGGAGCAGGCAGGAGTTTACTGACGCCGCCACTTGTTTGCTAGAGTGTGAGTTTAGTAGTCACCATGTGGCAAATGTCTTTGGGATCCGGTGTTGGGACAATATCATCTTTGACTTCATCCCATTTCCACCTAAAAGAGGTACCGTCTGATAACAATACGAAAATCATACAGGAAGCCTGGAGCAGGCAGGACTCACAGACATATCACTTTTTTAGAATAGAGTTAGACTACAAAACTGAGGATGACAGCAACACTGGAGATGTAGGCAGCAGCAAACTGCAGAACACTGGAGCAGGCAGCAATCAGTCATTAGATGGATACAGAGACTAAGGATGACTGGTGCAAGGCAGACTCAGGATGACAGCAACACTGGAGATGTAGCCAGAACTGCAGAACACTGGAGCAGGCAGGACACAGTAAATACATGGATACAGCAGCAACTATCACAGTGCCCGTGATTCTGCACTGAGCGACACTGTTGCTTCCGGGTTTACCCTGGCCTTATTCTTATTGGCTCTGTGTTGGTGACTCCTCCCAGGGTTTGCCTTTAAATACTCTTTCCTGTCATTCTACCGGTGCCCTTTCGTGGTTTACCCGTAACTAGTGATTAGAAGTACTTGTTCCTGTTTCCGTGTATGACCCGGCTAGCCTGACTACGTTTAGTTCCTGACCCTCCTGTGATCCGATTCTGTTGCTGACCTTGGACTGGCTGACTAACTCCTTGTGTACCAAACTGGCTTGGCTGAGTATCTGATTCCGTTACCGACTAAGGACTGGATGACTTACTCCATGTGTCTGTCCTGGCCTGGCTGTGTACCCGATTCCGTTACCGACTAAGGACTGGCTGACTAACTCTATGTGTACCGACCTGGCTTGGCTGAGTATCCAAATCCATTACCAAATAAGGGCTTCTGACTACTCTGTGTGTACCGACCTGGCTGGGCTAGTGTCTGGTTGTACCATCTAGACTGGCTGTATATTCCGTGTGTGCCATCCTGGTTGAGCTTCTGGTTCCGTTGCTAACGGGACTGGCTGACTACCTCCGTGTACCTATCAGGGTGACAGCGGTTACTGATTGGCTACGTTATGTACCTTGCTCTCTCCCACTCGCTTACCGCATAGTGCCTGTTAGGCCTACCCTCTTCATTAATCTCCTGGGGCCTGCGGGAGCCCAATCACTCGCCAGTGTCTGTGTTGCCTCCGGTAACCCTATACTATTAGGGTCCAGTCTGAGCCAGACTTCTGCCCGTGTTGCCTACTCTAACCCTAGGGTCAGTATACTGCCAGTGTCTGGTGTCTGTTGCCTCCGTTAACCCTAGCGTGCTAGGGCCAAGTCACTGCCAGAGTCTTGTCCGTGTTGCCTCTGTTAGCCCTAGCGTTCTAGGGTCAAGTCACTGCCAGAGCATTGCTCTCCATATGATATTAAGAACTCTACATATTCAGAAGATGTAATTGTACATATTCAGAGAAGAGTTGTGAATTATATTAAACATAATAATTCAGGAAATAATTATGATAAAAAGATCTATTGAAATGTCGCAAATATATTGAAATGTTTTTGACTGCTTATCAATATCCAGTAAAAGACTGAAATAAACACTTTACTTTACCAGCTGGCTTATTTTCTAATTAGCTACAATAAAAGCAATGAAGTGGAAGTATCATATTAATACTATTATTTACAGAAAAAAATAAAGGCTGTAAACAGATATATGCTAATACTTCCAGAGCTAATGTTTCACACATTTGCACAACTGTATAGAATCTGTAAAACATTCTAAATTAAATAGTAGCAAATAATATTAATAATAATAAAACAAATATTGCCTCTGTTTTAACCCCTTGGATACTGGATATGTGCAACCTCAGTAGCATGGTAAACGGAGCTTGTTGTAACATTAGACCACATAAATGCCCCCATGAAGGGAAGCATGACCACGCTTCCCTGGGGCAGCTGGGAGGGAGGTGGGAAGTCCTGTGCCACAGACGCGGAAGTGCCACAGTTTAAAGCTTCATATCTTCAATACCCAGGAAGCAAAAATAAAAAAGCAATGCTGATAATCTTGTTATAGTGGTTGAAGCCACTACAAGAAAGTTTTTGTTGAATGTTCCCCTTTAATCACAAGTCAGTAATAAGCGTATCAATCAATGTGACTGAACTGTCTGTGCTTAATTAGGGATATACTGAAAACATGGCCTGTTGGTGTCCCCATAGGACTGGAGCTGAACATTTATGCTCTCATTGCAAAGCAATGCATGGAGAGAACAGTCAAGGGGCTAAAGATCCAGCAAACATGATCTACAGTTCTATATATAGGCATCCAGGCAAAAAATAAATGACGTATACACTGCTCAACACTGGAATTGTAACACCAGGAAGTTAATATGGGAGTCACATGAAATCACATATATGTATGAGAGACAAGTTATTAAATTGACCTGTCACCTTAAGATAAGATTAGCTGGATGCAAACCACCTTAAACAAAGCCCTTAAAATCTTCACCGTTTTCACCTACTGCCAAAATATTTTTGCTATTTTTTTCAATGGCTACAAACTTCCTGCTGCTTTATTTACGTGTACTCCATGTTTTCAAGCCAAAAACATGATATTTCCAGGAAGTGAAACACAAAACCAAGCAGCTATAGTAGGCTGTTTTGAAGCTATTTATTTAGCAACGTTAAGGCAGCAGAGGATCAGACTGTTGGCTAACAGGATGAGCACCCATCTGAAAAAAAAAGTAGGAGCTGGAAGGACCTTGATGTGTCCAGTGAGTCGGAGGAGGAGGAAGTGACCCCCACCAGCACTGAAGGGTCTGGAAGCCCTGATTCCCCAGATCTAATGATGCCCAGTCCCCTAATATCGTCTCTTGGGATCTGGAGGGAAATATCGTCATCTTTAGCAAAGGCACAGGAAGAAATGGGTAGCAGTGTGAGCAGGACAGGCCAGCTACCTGTGCCTGTTGTTACTGCTGCCAGTGTGCATTCTGATACTCAGAAGGAGGAGGAGAAGATGGCAAGTGTGTCAGCAGGGGACCTTAAGTCAAACTTGTCATCACAAAGCAGTCCCACTAATACTATCACTCAGCAGCTAGAGAGTGTTGGAGGAGAGGGAGGGGGTGACGGTGAAGGTGATAGTAGTAAAGCATCTGGTAGTAGAACTGGCATGACCACTGTAGATCCTCCTGCTGGGGTGGAAGGGGAAGTGAAGCCGAGCAGCCAGATTAGTGGTCAAGGGAGCCCAAAACGTCCCCTGACCCTGTGATACCCCTTTCCTGGCATTGTGCTTTTGGGACCTGAGGGAATGCACCTTACAACCACCCCGATAACACACATGAAATATAGACACCGTGACATTTATTGCTGAAGAGTAAAAATAGAGAAAATCAGCTGGATCCTGAAAGTTCAATGGCGGGTGAAACACCTGGCTCGCTATCACCTTCTTATGCTAGGTTCCAGGTGCGGAACATCTTGGCAATGTTTTCTGGTGATCCACCTCTGTTATTGTTACCTCCTCCACTACATGATAGTGATTCTGTAGATGCAAGGATGTGGCAGTTCATGTCTACCCACTGCACATTAGTTGGTGCGCAGTCCACACATGGCAATGTGGTGGAGTATAACAGGCATGGAATCAAGCAGCATTTGAGGAGAGTATGTCCTGCAGAATAAGCTAAACTGATGGCAGGAAGGATTCATCATCATTATTATTAAGACTGCAATCCAGAGTCCAAAAACAATCACTGATTCCTCAGAGATTGTGCCTCTAACAATCCTGAATACAAACAAATAACTGATTCCTCAGGGCTTGTGCCTCTAACAATCCTGAGTCCAAAAAATAACCGATTCCTCAGGATCTAGTGCCCTAACAAGCCAAAGACCTACAAATCAGTGCTTCCTCAGGGCTGGGGTCTAACTAGACTAAGACCTACACACCAATGTTTCTTGGGGCTGGCTCGTGCCTAACAAGTGTAAATCCTACAAATCAATATTTCATCAGTGCTCATGTCTTCTAACAACAAGTCTAAGTCCTACAAATCAATATTTGCTCAGGGCTTGGGCCTCTAACAAGTCAAAATCCTGCGAATCAAGGTTCCCTCATGAATTGTGCCTAACAAGTCTAAGTCCTACAATTCAATGTTTCCTGAGAGCTTGTGCCTAACACTAGGGGTGGGTAAAAAAGTGTGAAAAATTTACTGCATGACTTTTCATGAAAACTTGCAGATTTTTTTGCTTTTTTCACAAACGATTTCTCCTTTTCGCCTATGCAAAATTTTCCTCCTTTTTGCCTATTTTAACACATTTTTGCCTATTTTAACACATTCTTTTGCCTAGATTTCCTTAGGCACTACATTTCTCACTGTAATATTACTTCTTCTGAGGGTTGTGGTTTAGAAATAAGTGTCTGAAAGTCAAAGTTGTGAGTCCTACAGCAACATATGGCTTGAAAAATGTATTAGCATGTAGAGTGCATTTGTCCTTTGTCCACAGCACTAACTTCCTTCTAAAGTGACACTGGCACATATTCATGATGATGTCAAGAGATAAAAAAAAATACATCCTACAGTGTGGCAGACGTGTATTGTAGTGGAGGTGGTGGGGACTGGCTGGTATGGTGTGATTTATGTATGCATATAGTTTTTACTATTCTCATGTTTACATCAAATCACTATCCTTCTCAGATTATTGAAACACATTACTTATCGCTCATAGCAGTGCTTTCAAATGGGGTAGATGGTGGCAACCCTTCTTCACATCCCTCCACCACCTCCTCATCTGTGCTGCTGTTAATATATTTGTCCTGGCTTTGTCTGTCATGTGTGGATTCTGCTACCTGATACTCAGGTGGTTTGAAATGTTGGTTAATTTGAAAGAATGTTAATCTCCCAACATTGCTGCTTGATAGCCGTGTCCTGTGGTCATTGACAATATAACCAGTCACACTGAAAACCCTTTCAGACTCAATGCTTCCTGGAAGCCAATGAGGGTTTCCACTGCAGTATGTGCCAATACTGTCCACATACACTGTAGTGGGACCACTTCTAGGAGCTACATGGTATTCCTGTGTGTCAGTTACCAACCCATACTCAGGGAGCAAGTCCCAAAGAGATGTGCCTCCACCACAACCACCACCACTACCAATGCTGGGTTTTTGCCGCCCCTGCTGAGACCCATGAATTGCCCTGTGTTCCAAATGGGATATTCTGGTTGATGATGTAGCTGCCTCTGCTGGTTGAAATGCTTTGCTGCCTTCCTTTTCACTTTACTGTCTAGATGTTTGTTGTGCCCTCACTTTCTCCGTCTCATCCTCCACAATGCAACCCTTCACTTGATCAATAAGCATATCTCGATATTCCTTGACAGAATCCAATTCCTCAGAGAGTTGCTGCTGATCGTCATGACTCCTTGTTGTGACAAACTGCTGATGGCCCTTTGGCAGAAAATCAGAAATGTTGTGTTTGAAGAAGGGGTCCATCAAAGTCGCAAGAATGTATTCCTCATTGCTTTTAATGGACACTATGTGAGTAGCTTGTTCAAAGCACGCTAATATGTCCTTTACCAGCTGGTGCATGTCTGTGTTGTCATTATGGTAAGAAACCTGAGCCATGCTCCACATTTTATTCTGCAATAAAACTATCAGTGGTAGAACTTCACTAATTCCTGCCCCAATGCGACTCACCAGCATGGTTGCCTCCTCAAAGGGTTTCAGGAGCTCTGATACATTGCACATTAGTTGCCATTGGCCAGGTGACAAAGGGGCTCCCTCCAAAGCCTTCCAGTTTTGCATGGTATACTCGCTAATGGCTGTATTCTGCTCATACAAACGCTCTAGCATGTACATTGTGGAATTCCATCTGGTAGGGGCCTCCATTTTCAGCTGGTGATGAGGCAGGTTGTTATGCTCTTGTATGTAATATAGAGCGCTGTGTGTACTGTAGGAGTGACTAAAATGGGCACAGATTTTGCGGGCAATAGTAAGCATCTCTTTGAGAGTTTCTGATTCTGCCAGGAATTTGTCACAACTAAATTTAGCACATGGGCAAAGCAGGGCACATGCACCATACCACCTATTCTCAAAGCAGAGATTATGTTGGGGCCTTTATCAGCAGACACAAAACCAGCTTTTAAGGAGTGGGGTACAAGCCATTCCTCTATCACCTGCTCTAGACTACTTACAACATCTACAGCTTTGTGGAACTGTCTCTCAAAACTCTTCATGCACAAGGAGGCATGACAGTGGTATGGGCTATTCTGCTGCTGCCGCTGCTGAGGCCTTTTAATAACACTGCCACAACCAGAAGCACAATTACTGGCTTTCACCTGATCCTGTCAGCTAGTGTTGTCCACTGTTGGTCAGTGGGAGTTGGCAGGAGATGGCAGAAGAAGACTGAAACTTTATTGCTTTAGCAACATGACTAGAGGAAGTAGTGGCGGTAGAGGCAGCATGTGTGGGCAGTCTATGAGTCCTGCAAATCCTACAACAAATCCAGTCATCATACTCCTCTTCATGGAAGTGGAGGTTATTATTAGGAAGTATTCATTTTTAACCCTTTGAGTGTCAGAGGGGTGATAAACACATTACAAAGCAATGAGTTGCATATACCTCTGGCACTCAAAGGGTTAACCCGTTGAATTCTAGAGACATCTCCAACTCATTGCAGAGTAATACACTGGAGGTCTCTAATATGCAGGGGGATAAAAAAACGTAACCCGTTACCAATTCCAGAAAGAAGTATAAGTTCAAATAGTTTTACATTGTTTTGCTGCACATCACATATCTAACAAAATACTTACCAGAAGTAACACGACACATGATTTTCTTACTTCACATAATACTGTAAAGAGAGGCAGTAATTGTGATGATCTCAGTCTGTTTCACGTACAGTAGTACACCCATTCCCACATCACGGCTTGTTGCTTGTGGTTTGATTTACCAACAGCTTTCAAGCTCTAACATAATCTAAAAGCTTACTGTAACTGTTCAACAAGAAAAGGAGGATGCATTATTGTCTGTGGTAGACAGGGCCGAATTTACATCTCAGGAGCCTGTAGGCACAGAAATCTGAAGCCCCCCCACACCTTTGAGACCCAAATCCCTCTTTATCGGTTCATCTCAGTATATAACTCTGTCAGGAAAGAAATAAAAGTGCACAGAAGAGAGAATACGCAACCAAAATGAACGGGGGAGAGAATCTGCTTGAGAAACATCTACATAGGGATACAGATCAGAGCGTTCTCCAGCTGTTCAGGACTACAACCCTTTGAGTGCCAGAGGGGTACGCAATGCATTGCTTTGCAAAACAATGAGTTGCGTACCCCTCTGGCACTCAAAGGGTTAATTTGTGACCACCACGAGAGGCTGCCAGGGAGGTGCCAGCCAGGCCAGCTGCAATTTCTGCAAAAAGAGAGCACCGCACAACAACACTATCAGCCATATACACAGGCAGTGGGAGCACTCAGCACACGATCCCAATGACAGGCGCTCCTCTGTGGGGTGCACCTGTAGGCCCTGGTGGGAGAACATTACAGTATTTGGGGATACTTTCTCCAAATCACAAGGCAAAAACTGCACACAATATACACATCTGAATTAGTGTATTAAAGTGAAAGTAACACCATAAAACAACTTAGGTTAATTTGCGAGATATTTAAAAATCACCTATATGTTATGTTAGATATTTATTTAAATAATGGTTTATAAGATAAATAGCTTTATTTAATAATAGTAGTCCCTCAGGAACGCCGTAATCTATGAAATTTTCAATAAGGAGACAGTTCACTAATAATCCAAAAACTAAACTATGACTATATGTTGTCACTGAAAAACATGTGAGAAATGGTCATATTGAGAGATGGGGAAAATTTTCACCTCAAACTGAAATCGGCGAAAAATGGCACTTTGCACTTGGCGAATAATTTCCAGAGAAAAGTGCAAATTTTCCTCTTTTTTCCTGCTTTTTTCACGTAGCTCATTCCATTGAAATCAATGGGAACATTAAAGTTACACATAACATATATCAAATATTATTTTATTTCTCAAAGGCATAGTATGAAAGGGGTATGAGGGTTTCTGTGTTGGTGGGATGTGGAACAGGGAATTTTTTGGGGAGGGATTGGTTTACTGGGATTAGGGGAATAGTTAATACAAAATAAATCCTAAATACAAATTAAAAAAAAAACCCATAAGACATTGTATAAAAGGGGTCTGAGGAGGGTGCCTGCATTGGTAGTTAGAGTCTGGGGAATGAATCAGTTCAACAGGGAATTTGTTTGGGGGGTTTCATGACTGTATTGGGGTTACAGTTAATAAAAAACTAAATAAATAAAATAATAAACTTGTATGTAAAGTGATATAGACAGGAACCCCCTGACATAAGCTACCACTGGGGTGGACTGATACTTGACATGAAAGAGTATTTTGTAGAGGATGATTTGTAATTATTAGATTTGTTGTTAGAGGCCCAAACCCTGAGGAAATATTGATTGTAGGACTTAGAGTTATTAGAGGCACAAGCCCTGAAGAAATATTGATTTGTAGGACTTAAGCTTGTTTGGCATAAGCCCTAAGGAAACATTGATTTGTAGGACTTAGGCTTGTTGGAAACAAACCCCCAGAAAGTGTTTATTTTTTGTAGGACTATGATTTTTTTTGTTTTTTTTTGTTTTTTTAAACACAAGCCCTGAGGAAAAAACATGCTGTACTAGCCTAGTGTTAGCAGGTCATGTTGGCCAATGGCCACTGGCCATTGTCAAATGTCTTCCTCCTGAGTCCATAATTCTTGCTGCTGCTGCTGCTGAGTTGTTTAAGCCACAGGACGATTAGGCAGCTGAAAGGGAATGGGATCAACAATAGCAGTAAAATGGGTGATGAATGATAAAGGTTTCACTTGCCACGACTAGCTCCAGTGATGCACCTGAGGAAATGGCAACACCATAAGAAGCCCCCACCACTTCTGGTATATGTGTTGCTGCTGCTGGCAAGTGGAACCTGTCCTAATAATCCCGCATCACTTGTTGCCCCATTCCCACTGTTTCCATGGTGGTCTGTGGCACACTAGCCTGCTCCCCAGCATCCTGCTGTCCTTGAAACTCAGCAGCAGAAAATAGAGCAGTTCCAAACTCCACAAATTCCAAAAGTTTGCTGCTGGTTGGAGGAGGTGACGAGCAATGTGACAGAAGATCCCCTAATGTCACAGTTGCCATTTCTGTGCTCCTGGTGGTGGTTGTATTATTGCAGTGGTGTGTAGCGTTTTTTTTAGGACACTCAGACACAGTAGGTTTGGATAAAAACACAGTTTTATTGAAAGTAATTAGAGTAACCCTCACGGGTCCAGTATATACACAGACAGTAATAATACTGACACAGGTCAGGTTACAGGTAGACATAGTAACCCACACGGGTCCAGTGAAACACAAAAGTACAATACTGCCACAGGTCAGGTTACAGTTCGTGTGAATCCTCAAAGAGACAGTGGAGAGACGGGTGCTATCAGGCCAGAATGTATGGACAGGCCCTAATAGGACTGAGGCCCACAAGACACTCTCTCGCAGAGAGTGACACAAAATGACAATGGCCACACTGAGGTATACGAAGGCCCTGGAAATGACAGACTGCCAGAACAGTCAAGGGTGACTGATACGGTATAGTAATGAGTAACACCAATGTAACCTGCTGTACACTGTGACCCAACGTGCAACCGCACCAACCCTGAGAGGTTCAACAAAATGCTCAGATCTGTATATGACTGCAAGGCCATATGTACAACCGAGGAGCCCAGGGAATAAACCAACCTCGGGTAAAGCAAGGAACAGATCAAGCGTACCGTGGTGCATCCTGATTGATCACACCTACTGGAGTGAATGGATCACAAGGCACAATAACCGGAGACTGGGTCACAGTACGCAGGACTGCCAGAGCAGAGTATGCAAGACTGGGTCACAATAAGCGTAACTGCCGGAGCAGACAAACGAGGCAACTGAGGACTGTCCAAAGACAGTGCGAACACTGGAGGCGCTTACTCCAACCGAACCACCGGAAGGAGCGGAAGATCAGCCAAATCGGTACATAGAGCAGGAACGTCAGCCAATCCGGGTCGGTACACAGAGCAGGAATGTCAGCCAATCCGGGTCGGTACACGGAGCAGGAACGTCAGCCAGACCAGTTCGGTACACAGAGCAGGAACGTCAGTCAGGCCGGGTTGGAACACAGAGCAGGAACGTCAGCCAATCCGGGTTGGTACACGGAGCAGGAACGTCAGCCAGGCTGGTTCAGTACACAGAGCAGGAACGTCAGCCAGGCTGGTTCAGTACACAGAGCAGGAACGTCAGCCAGGCCGGGTCGGTACACAGAGCAGGAACATCAGCCAATCCGAGACAGTACACAGAGCAGGAATGTGATCAGGCAGAGTAGTCAGGCAGTTCGGGTCATACACGGGATTCACACAAAAGTCTGGAAAAAGCACTAGTGACAGGAACACCATGAAAGGACACTGCAGTAATGACAGGGCTCAGTATTTAAGGGCTTGCACTGGGCAGACCACAATAGCCAATAAAAGGAATCAGGAAGTAGCACAGAGTCACAATGTCACCAGCGATAACATATATAAGTGCTGTAGACTCTGAGCTCAGTCACCCTTACGTTTGTGTCTGATGCAGTTGCATTCCTTCTACTTGCGTTCCGTGTATGACCTTGGCATTGTCTGACCATCCTATCTGGTGCCGACCTGTGGCTCTGTCTGACTATCCACTCCGTATTGCCCCTTGTATAGTTTGTTACCCAATCTGGTGCAGACGTGTGGCTCTGGCTGACTAACCGCTCCGTGTATGACCTAGGCTTGTCTAATTATGCATCCTGGTGCAGACAGATGACTCTGGCTGACTACCCACTCCAAGCCTTGACCTTGGCTTGTCTAGCTACTCATTCTGGTGCTGACCTGTGGCTTTGTCTGACTAGCCACTCAGTGTTGTCCCTGGCTTATTCAGATACCTAATCTGGTGTAGACCTGTGGCCCTGGCAGACTTCTCATATATTCACTTGGGCAAACCCAGTGTCTGTCAGAGACCCCCGGATGCAGTCTCCTACTTCTCTATCTTGTTTGCTGTGATTTCTTATATTATATAATCTGTTTGCCTCTCTCAATAAGGGTGATTTTATTTTAAGTATGTGTCCATAAATCTTTGAGAATCCGTAAGAGCCATGACTATGGACAGTACTGGTGATCCACCTTTTCAGAGCATCCTAGACAGGATGAAGGCTCAGGAACAACTTATCGATCAATTATCGGTGGCCATGCAGACCTTGCTGAACCGAACTGCACACCTTGAACACTCTGACCGACAACAGGTGGCCTCTCCTGCTCCTTCCTTGGCACCGGCAGTTCCTTCCGCTCCTGATGCAGGCCTGATCAGAGGGTTGTCTGGCTTCACTCTGCTTCCACAGTGTTTTAGTGGGGATCCTGAGTTGTGCCACGAGTTACTCAACCAACTGTGCATATACTTTGAGATGGTACCTCAAGCCTTCTCTAATGAGCACAGTAGGGTCAGGTTTATGATTTCGCTCCTATCTGGCAAGGCGCTGGCTTGGGAAAATCCTTTATGGGAGACCAATAAACCAATAGTATATAACTTTACGGAATTTGTGGCTTCATTCAAATGAGTTTTTGATGTGCCGGGTCACGTGGCCTCAGCTTTGAAACACCTGATGTCCATTTGCCAGGGCGCCTGAACAATGGCTGAGTACGCTATCGAATTTCGTACTCTGGCAGCAGAGGTGGGCTGTTACAATGAGGCCCTGGTAGCCAGTTTTTCCCAAGGGCTGTATGATACCATAAAACATGAGATTGCTGCCCGTGAGTTGCCTAGTAATTTGGATGATTTGATCTCTTTTACTATCCTAATTGACACCAGGATCCAGGAGAGACCCTCGATAAGGGAGCACCTGCGGAGGCCTCCATCTCGACTGGCACCTCACTTTTCTCACCCACCCATTCCTCTCTCGCCTCCCATGCCTCCTAGTTCTGACCCAGTGGGCTGTGAACCTATGCAAGTTGGTGCTACTCGCATTTCAGTGGAAGAGAGAGCCTTCCGGAGGAGGGAGGGACTTTGTTTGTATTGTGGGAATACTGGACACCTGCTGAGGTCCTGCCCGGTGCATCCTGGAAATGCTCGCACCTAAGGTCCTGTCGAGGACAATTCTTAGGTGGCATTTCTCAGTCCCCAGAGATCATCCAGGAAAAACTTATCCTGGAGGTAATTCTTTCTTGGGTCGATTCCTCTGTGATAGCTCCGGCCTTGCTGGATTCTGGGGCCGCTGGATACTTTATTGATGCGGAATTTGCGGCCAAAAAACTTGATTCCTCTGCAGCCTTGCTTGTCTCCATTAGCCATTGAGGCTATAGGTGGTAGACCTCTTCTACCCTCTCATATCACACATGAGACGTCTCTTTTGACCTTGAGGGTGGGGGCTTTTCATAAGGAGGTCCTGAAATTTCAGGTGATCAATTCCCCTCATTATGTCATTGTTCTGGGGTTTCCTTGGTTGTACGTACAGAACTAGGGGTGGACGAAAAGTGTGAAAAATTTCTTGTGAAAAATTTCGTTAAAACGTGCCAATTTGTTGCTTTTCCCGTAAAAATGTTGCCTTTCCGCCTATGCAGAAAATGTCCTCCTTTTCGCCTATTTTAACAAATTTTCTGCATATGTGAACACATTTTTTCAACTAGATTTCCTATAGGTGCTACATTTCCCACTGTAATATTACTTCTTCTGAGGACTGGTGTTTAGAAATAAGTGGCTGAAAGTCAAAGTTGTAAGTCCTACAGCAAAATATGGCAAAAAATGTGTTACCATGCAGAATGCATTTGTCCTTTGCCCACAACACTTTCTTGCTTAAGTGACACTGGCACATATTCATGATGATATCAAGTAATAAAAATAAAGTACAACCTACAATGTGGTAGATATGTTTTTTAGTGGTGGTGGTGGTGGGGGACTGGCATGGTGTGATTTGTGTATGTATTTTTACCATAGTCATATCCTCCTCAGATTATTGGCACACATTACTTATCAGTCATAGCAGTGGTCCCATCTGTCCTCTACCTCCTCATCTATGCTGCTGTTAATATATTTGTCCTGGCTTTGTCTGTCATCTGTGGTTTCTGCTACTACTACTACTGGAGCTAGATGTTGATGTAATTCTACTGTCACTACTACTAGATGTCAAAGGTGCAGCACTTATAGCAGCAGCACCAGAGGTACTCTTCATATCTAACACTGTGGGTGTTAACCTGTGTTGCTGTTGCTGGGTACTCAAAACAGGTGTGTGTGGCTGAATGGGACTTGGATTTTCAGGAGACAGTGATGCTGAGGATGACTGATAGGGTGACTGTGTGCTTTTTGACATCTGTACTTGTCCGGGGTCAGACTTTCCAATGGCTTTCTCAAACAGTTTATAGACAGGCACAGTGTTTCTTAAAAGTGGCGGAAGATACAGCCTTTGACTTTCTGCTAACATTATAGCCCTGTCTAGTGTTGAGCGAGCGTGCTCGGCCGATGCTCGGATCGGCTCGAGCATCGCTCTGCTCGGCACATGGCGGTACTCGTACGAGTACCGCCATGTGCTCGCCCGACATGTTCGGGTGAAGAGGATCTGTGCCGGAAGAGGCACAGATCCAAGACGCTCCGCTGGACCACCAGGGAATGGAGGTACGGGGGCATTGCGGAGATGAAGGGGGCATTGCGGAGATGAAGGGGGACATTGTGGAAGAGGGGCATAGACTCTATGCCCCTCTTCCACAATGTCCCCCTTCATCTCCGCTATGCCCGTCTTCCACAATGTGCCCCTTCATCTCCGCTATGCCCCTCTTCCACAATGTCCCCCTTCATCTCCTATGCCATAGAGGAGATGAAGGGGGACATTGTGGAAGAGGGGCATAGCGGAGATGAAGGGGGACATTGTGGAAGAGGGGCATAGACTCTATGCCCCTCTTCCACAATGTCCCCCTTCATCTCCGCTATGCCCCTCTTCCACAATGTCCCCCTTCATCTCCGCTATGGCATAGGAGATGAAGGGGGACATTGTGGAAGAGGGGCATAGCGGAGATGAAGGGGGACATTGACCAGGCACCCTCCGCTCATCAGAGCAGGGGGTGCCTGGTTTAATGCTCGAGTGCTCCCATTCATTTGAATGGGGCTCGGGTGCTCGGCCGAGCACTCGAGCATCAGGGGGTGCTCGGTCAGAGCACCCGAGCACCCGAGCATCGGGGTGCTCGCTCATCCCTAGCCCTGTCATCATCCTCACTCTCAACTTCATCTGTATCTGAACAAGAGGAGGATGCTGGATGGATATATTCTAGATCTGCATCATCATCAGTTATCATTAGGTCATCCTCAGCAGCATCAGCATCACCTGACAGTTCTTGCCCACTACTACCCTTATAATCCTCTAAGCTTTTGGAGGTCTCAAACAATTTATTTTTACAGGACATGTGTTTTGGTGTCTCACTGTCTGATGTAACAGGCTGTTCAGCTGCTACACCTTCCTCTGTTATGCTGTTGCCAGCATCATCAACACTTGAATGTAACTTGTTGTCATCTTCAGTGTTCTTTTTATATGGTTCAATATTTCTACTGGCACTGGTGGTGCTGGACCTAGTTTTGCTTGGACCTTGACAAACTGCATCCTCCCTTGGAGTAAAGGAATCATCATCATTGATTGCACACACTGCAACAACAATTGCTGCAGTAGGTTTTTCGGACTACTACTTTACTCTCACGTCCCAACACTGCTCCACCCCTCCCCCTTCCCCTTGTGCGTTTGGTGGACATTCTGCAACTACACTGTGTTTTTTTACTGTACAGTGCACAACACAACTGATGGGGCTGTATGATGTTGCTTAAGCACAGTCAGCTGTCTGTCACTGTCACCTAAGATATTTTGTTTTTTATTCTTTTTTATTATTTTTCTTATTTTATTTTTTTAAGTTGCCCACCCTGTTGTCTTATCACAGTCAGTCCAAAAAGAAAATCAACAACGTCTTTCCCCAGACTTCCACACAAAGCACAGGGACAATAACAGCAAGATCAGCAAGCAAATAGGTTGCCTGTGTCTTGCCAGTCAGTCACATGGAATTTTGGAGTATTTGGGGGACAACCTCCTTCCTCCCTTCTTATCCCCTAGAGTGCCCCCAGACTCCCATAATACAGAGAACAAATGTCCTACGTAAATGACTTCCTAAACTAAGCTTCAATTCCCCTTTATTTGCCTATCTCCTCTAGCTAAAAAACATGCTGCTCTCTCCTCTCACAAACACAGAATGGCTGCGGTGAGAGCCTGACAGCCTTTAAAATGGCTGTAGAAAACTTTTCTTCCCATTGATTTCAATGGGCCGAAAAGGCGGGAAAAATAGGAAAAATGGCACTTTTCGCAGGAAATTTTTCGCCAAGCAGAAACTGCCATTATTTACCGATTTCAGTTTGAGGAGAAAAATTTTGCCCATCCCTACACATAACCCCAGAACTGATTGGCGCACCTGTGATATATTGTGATATCTGCAGTGTATCATTTCTTGTCTCTCCCGTCCAACAAGACTTGTCTGTGCTACCCCCCTCAGTCCTGCCTGAAGAGTATTTGCCTTTCAGTGATGTATTTAACAAAGACACAGCCGGGGTGTTACCTCCTCATAGGCCGTATGATTGCTCTGTGGAACTCATGCCTGGTTCTACTCCTCCTAAGCGTCGTGTCTATGGAGGAAAATAAGGCCATGGAGTAATACGTTTCAGATGCCCTTTCTAGGGGTATTATTCCTAATTCTACCTCACCAGCTGGTGCTGGACTCTTTTTTGTAAAGAAGAAGGACGGAGAGTTACGTTCATGTATTGATTTCCATGGGTTAAACAAATTGATGATTAAGAATGCCTACCCCATACCCTTGATTACAGAATTATTTGACCGCTTCAGGGGGTCCAAAATATTTACTAAACTAGATCTAAGGGTGGCTTACAATCTTGTCAGAATGAAGGAGGGCCACGAGTGGAAGACAGCATTTAACACTCGGAGCGGGCATTACAAGTATTTGGTTATGCCCTTCGGTCTCTGCAATTCTCCTGCTGTCTTCCAAGAATTTATCAATGATGTTATGAGAGAACTGTTACAGAGTTGTGTGGTGGTCTATTTGGATGACATCCTCATTCACTTTCCTACGCTGGAGGCTCATCGCTTGGATGTGTCCAAGGTATTATGCCTGCTACAGGAGAATAACCTATTTTGCAAGCTGGAAAAATGTGAATTTCACAAACCTCAAGCTACGTTTCTTGGGTACATTATTTCCACTTCACAGAAAGTGTCGGCCATGTAACAGTGGCCTCTCCCAATAGGACTGAAGTTGCACCAAAGATTTTTGAGGTTGGCTAATTATTACCGAAAATGTATTAAGAATTTCTCAACAATAGTCAAACAACTTACTGATATGACTTGTAAGGGTGCTAAGACATCAGAGTGGTCTTCCAGCTTTCTGCTCGCATTTGAGAACCTCAAGTTGGCATTTGTGGCAGCTCCTATACTGGTTCACCCGAATCCCACCCTGCCCTTTACCCTGGAGGTTGACACATCTGAGGTGGGAGTAGGCACCCTCCTTTCTCATTGGTCGGCTCCGGGGGAGGCTTTATGTCCCTGTGGCTATTTCTCGAGAAAACTGTCCAAAGAAGAGAGATTGTATGAGATTGGGGACAGAGAATTACTGGCCATTTGTCACGGTTTGTTAAGACTCTCAGACATAAGGTTTAGGTAAAAACATAACTTTATTGAAAAATTAAGGCAATCCCATAGGGTTTTCATGCACATACAAACATCACATATATACAAGCAATTGACAATTGAGAGGCTCTACCGGCCCTGCCAATACCGGGTAAGGCAACCGTGGAGAGGCAACGAAACAGGTTCTACCGGCCTTACCAATACCGGGCAGGGCAGCCCAGAATGGATACCCAAGGATAGGCTCTACCGGCCCTGCCAATATCGGATAAGGCAACCTAAAGGTGGCAACGTGAAAGGTTCTACCGGCCTTACCAATACCGGGCAGGGCAGCCCAAGAAGGGAGACACCACTAAGACCAGTGACTGTCAGATGACAATGACAGTAGGATGGTAAATAGAGTATATGGTCAAGCTGTCTCACCCAAGGAGAGGCTAGTGTCGGTACACATCAGAAACAAGTGCTGCTAGGACTGGACAGCACCAGAAACCTGACTGCAAGTCAGGGAGTAAACCAGCGTCCGCACGCTGTGACCAACAACTGTACATTGAGCCGCAAAGCAAATGGAGTAAACCAGCGTCCTCACGCTGAAACCAACAGGCAGTAGAATGAGCCACAAGGCCAATGGAGCAACCAGCGTCCGCACGCTGGGACCAACTGACAGGATTGTGAGGCGCAAGGTTTATGGAGTAAACCAGCGTCCGCACGCTGGGACCAACAGACAGTATTGTGAGCCGCAAGGCTAATGGAGAAAACCAGTGTCCGCACGCTGGGACCAACAGACAGTATTGTGAGCCGCAAGGCTAATGGAGTAAACCAGCGTCCGCATGCTGGGACCAACAGACAGTATCGTGAGCCGCAAGGCTAATGGAGTAAACCAGCGTCCGCACGCTGGGACCAACAGACAGTATCGTGAGCCGCAAGGCTAATGGAGTAAACCAGCGTCCGCACGCTGGGACCAACAGACAGTATCGTGAGCCGCAAGGCTAATGGAGTAAACCAGCGTCCGCACGCTAGGACCAACAGACAGTATCGTGAGCCGCAAGGCTAATGGAGTAAACCAGCGTCCGCACGCTGGGACCAACAGACAGAATGTCGCCTTCAGCAGACAGCAAAGTGAATGCTGTCAGAGACACCACGAAAGGGCAACTAAAGGGTGCCCAGACTGAGTTTAAAAAGGCAACCAGAGGCGGGCTGACTGCAGACAGCCAATGGGAGCCCCCTGCAGGTGATAGACAGAGAACTGCAGCAATCACAGGCACCGTGATACCATTATCTTGGCCTTGAAGGAATGGTGACATCTCCTAGAGGGTACCAGCTCTCCCATTCTAATTCTTACTGACCATAAGAATCTCACTTATTTATCAGAGGCTAAACATCTGTGGGCCCGGCAAGCCCGATGTGCATTGTTCCTGTCAAGATTCAATTTTGTGGTCTCCTACCTTCCTGGTTCTAAGAATGTTAGGGCGGATGCCCTATCACACCAGTTTTGTGCCGACTCTAAGGAGGAGACTCCCCCCTCACCTATCATTCAGGCGGACCAGATACTCATTACTATACGAACCGGTATCACCCCTCCTCTGGGAGACGAGATTTTGGCCGCTCAAACATCTGCTCCGGCGGAGAAGCCCTGCGGGAGGTGTTTCATTCCTGCTCAATTGCAGGATAAACTCCTGGAGACTTATCATACATCAAAGATGGCTGGCCATGTTGGGTGAGACCAATTGATTTGGTCCATCTCTAGATTGTTCTGGTGACCTAGTCTACAATTGGACTTTTCTGGTTTCACTGCAGCATGCACTACATGTGCCCAAAATAAATCCCTTCGACATTTGCCTGTGGGCCTCCTCCAACTTATGGCTAATGGGGAATGTCCCTGGTCACAGGGTTCAATGCAGTCTGGCATATCTATAAAACATATTATGCTGCCATTCCATTAAAAAAAAAAAAGGTTAAGGCATTATTTGTGTTAATTAATAAAGGGCCTTGCAAGGGTTAACACCTTAAGGACCCATGACAGTCCTGAATTCCAGTATCCCCTCGCTGCTGCATACCATTTGGGGGTCCGGAATCTGATGGGTAAAAAAAAAAGATCCGTGGTCCTTAAGTGCCCGCCATGTGCGTGTCCTTAAGGGGTTAAGATGATGTTGCCTCCTCCTCTGGCAGCATCAGGAATGCAAAGTGACATACCTTCGGGCCATTGTTCAAATCTGATTGAAGGAATTTTGAACATAAACTGGCTTTTTTTATATGTCTCTATTCAAAATGGATGCCAGCCTCCAGTTCACTGGGATTTGTGCTTACATACCTCCCAGCCAATCAGCTTCTTGTGGGCTTTGTCATCCCCCTGCCAGTATCTGTTTCAAATTCCCTCATTTGGACTCAGACAACGGCCCAAAAGGTATGGAGGGGGTTTTGTCACTATGCATTCCTGCTTCCTCCAGCAGCAAAATCATCTTAACCAATGCAAGGCCCTTTATTAATTAACATAAAGAGTGCCTTAACCTTTTTTTTTTCTTTAATGTAATGTCAGCAATATAGATATGCCAGACTGCACTGAACCCTTAGAGTGCTGGAGGGGTACCCCTCCGGAACTCAAAGGGTTAACTCAGGCAAATCTTGGGGACATTTTTTAATACACTTTTTTTTTAACAAAACAGAAATTAAAGAAGAAAGAATGATAGAAAGATTACAGACGATGGAAGACAGAAGATTGAAGAAGAAGATGACAGTGTATGACAGGTAAGTGTTACAGTTCTGGATGTTAGCATAGTGTTAGTGATAGATTTGTTTAAGTGTCATGTTATTGATAGTGTAGGGTTAGTCCTTGGGAGGTGAGGTGACTGTGTTTTGAGCTACTGGATATTTTCCTTTGATGTTCCTACAGTTCACATTATTTAGCATGCATTGTGGGAACAAAAATCTGCAATGAATGTTTGACCACAACATGGGTTTTGGCCAACAACACTGGTTGCTCCATGTACCGCACCAGCTATAGGATAGCTGCTGTACAAAAGTGGGTATATTGTTATATGCTTTTTTTCCCCTTACCAGTTGTTTTACCAGTGGGAAAAATATTGACCCCCCAGTCTCCATAATCACCACCAATAGTTATGTAATTAAATCAATTAAGTTAATCTTTTATGTGCTTCAATCCCACACTTACTGAGTCATTTGAAAGAAGTCAGAATGCATAAAAATAAACCAAATGCATGCCCGTGGAGTTATATTTCAAGGTCAGCTATGCCAGATTTATACACACAAGTGGGTAGTGCTGTGGGCAGTGGACTGGACAGTTCACGTGGCAAGGTTTTGAAAATGTGAAACTATTCCAAAACATTGAAATCAGGTGCCTTCTTGTGTAGTATATTTAGTAAAGATGAACCTCCACCATAAACACCAACTGATTGAGTACTTACAGGGATAGATGCTGTGATTCTACTTATGTATAACACAGCTCAACAAATTTTCTGGAATATCAAACTGTCCCAAAATCAGTTATTTGTAGGATTCTCTGGAAATTGGCTGCTCCTGTAACACACGCTCTCTCCAAATGGCACAAAATCACAGATTATGGAAAATAAAAAGATACAGGGTCCCCCATGGTGTAGAACAGTTAAAATCTCAAATAGAGAATATATATAATGATTCTACTCACAATATAATGGTCAGAATTGTATCTAACAGAATGTGCAGATGGAGAAATTCCTGTCTCCACTCGGGTATATCCGGAAATCCACCAAACTCTCAAGACATCCCTTCAATAGGAATCCCTATTAAAGGGACATCTTGAGAGCTTGGTGGATTTCCGGATATACCCGAGTGGAGACAGGAATTTCTCCAAACATAACATATTCTCTATTTGTGATTTTAACTGTTCTACACCATGGGGCATCCTGTATATTTTTATTTTCCATAATCCAAGACTGATGCACTTACTGTTCCCCTTCACTGTATCCAGCTTTAGCCTGATAACATTTTTTTCAAGGCTAATGTATCTATAGGGCTCAGCCTTCTATTTTTTTCAAGGCTTATGATGAGGCTGTAGGACTCAACCTGCTAGCACTGCATTACATTCCTTGCAAGAGTGTAACCCCCTACTCCATCACTTTCACCAGCTTAAATAGAAGTCCCAACCATTCTGCTAGCATTTTTGTCTGTTGAAATTGGGCTATATTTTTTCTATGTTGCTTATCTTGCCATAGAACTACTCAGCCTACTAACAATGTATGTTTCTGTAGGTCTGCTAACAACTTTCCTTTCATCTGTGGCAGGAATGTCCAAGTAGAAATCCATAGATCAGGGTTGTCCAAGTTCAGTCCCCAAGGGCCACCAACAGGCCATGATCTTAGGATTTCCCTGATTAAGCACAGGCGAGTTAATCAGTGGCGTTCATTTTGACTGACCCACCTGTGCTTAATCAGGGAAATCCTAAAATCCTAGCATGTTGGTGGCCCTTGAGGACTGAACTTGGATAGCCCTGATCTATGGATTTCTACACTTCAGCATTCATAAGCACCAGTAGTTTTGCATCAGGAGTTCTTGCTGCAACAGAAAGCATAGGCTGAAATTGTCATGGTAATTTCTTTAGCAGCAGTGAAAAGACAGAAATGTTATGTATGGAATTTATGCTGAAAAATCTGCAGACTGTGTTTGTTTCTGTGAAAATGCCCATTAAAATGTATGGGACTTTCTGGGCATGCCTAATAAGCAGGCTCAGAACCTCAATGATAAAACAGGTCACTGAGCCACAAACAGGTGTATGGGATCTGTACAGCTTTGTACTTTCTCGCTGATTAATGAATGAGTACAAACCCATTCATAAATATGGGAATGGCAACATGCCAGGAAGTACACAAGTATTTTTCTGTTTGCTCACAGAATTGATGAATCAACCTGTTTATCATAATCACATCAACAGCAGGTAAACATGTTGCAGATCAAGTACAAAACAAAAGATACCGGAAAGTTAAAGACAAAATGTCATATGAACAAAGAAAAGAGGAGCAACTCAGAGGCAAACTAACTGCACCAAAGGAAACAAAAATGTCCACAATATTTGCATTGATTTTAACCCCTTGTAAGACACTCTTCATTTCCTCACCATGTATTGGAGTCCTCTCTAGCTTTCAAGAGATTAAAACTCCCATGTAACTGAGATTTGAATATTTAGGATGTAATTTATTTGTCCCAAAATTCCTCCACCTTTGACCGAAAGAGAGAGTGAGAGAAATGTGAAAAGAAAAGATTAGTAAATATAATAGATCCTCTCATATAACTTCCCTGACATAACCACTGAGCTCACAGACTTCTACTTGGCCATTACTTGTAACACTACTGAAAATGTACCATTGTAATTCCGTTCTATATTAGCGTGCTTCAAATTCCTATGCCTGCCTTATCATATCAATTTCCTAAGCTACATATTCCAAAAATCCATGCCTTATCACTGCTCGATCCAAAGGGTGGGCAGTGAGCCAGTCTGAGAGCATTTTGGGGAGCATCTCATAGACAACTTGCTCACTGTCACTGCCATGCCTATCTGGAATAGATTGTTGAAGTTGTACGTTATAGTTACACAGTTAATAAGGGTGAAAAACCTAAGTCCATTAAGTTCAACCTTTTCCACAGTACAACCCAGAAAATGAGAATTATATAACCCATCCTAACTCCAAAATGGGTATTCGCCTGTTTACTAGAACTTCCTGTTTACCTACTAATACACAATCTAACCCTGTATATTCCCTTCAGCTATAAACATTTCTAATTTTCTCTTAAATGTACCCATTGGATCTGCCATTACATTCAGGAAGAAGTTGACTGCGCTCTAGAGAACTTGATGCAAAGGGAAATAGATGCAATGCAGAGAAGTACAGTGTGGTTAAAGTGGAACTTTTAACTTAATTAAATTTTGCATACTTGAAAACTGCATTAAAAACTGACTATATGTCATGTTAACCAAAGGTCCAGTAGATGTATCTTGTAGGAGATATTCACACTTTTATTTCTAAGTGAAACTGAACACTTTCTGGTACTGTGCAGAGCTTCATTGGCATATGAAACGTCATTTAAACCTTTGTTAGCATATAACACATCATTGAAAAGGCTTCATTAATGTATGAAAGGTCATGGACAAGCTTAATTACCATATGAAACATTGCTAGTACCACACAGGTACTAGAATTAGCATACATTAGCATGTAGTAATATGTGAATATTTCCTTAACTGTACATTTGCTAATCATTTGGTTAACATGACATATAGGCAGTTCTTAATTCAGTTTTCAAATATGCAAACTTGAATTAAGGTGAAAGTTCCACTTTAATAAATATAAAATCAATAAAATACAAAAAAAACACATGCACACTCACAAAACCTAGAAAGGGTACACAGTATCTTCAGGTCCCAGTGCCTCCAGTAGTTAAGTTATTGCATCCTCCTTCACAAGAATACCCACAAGTGGGTACTTCTTCTCTGCTTGCAATCCTTGTCCACTGGTAATATGATCTGCAGGTTTGACCAACACTAAGTGGCACATCTGGGCAGGGAGGGAATAACAAGTAAGATCCTTGGGGTTTCCAGGATAGAAACCTCACAAGGGATGTGGGGACAGGACCAATTTTCATCACATTCTGGTGGCTTCCTCAAGGGCTCATTGAGAAATAAAGGTGGGGGGAGTGTATATAATAAACCTATTTATATCTTATCTGTATCCCGATTGTACGTTAAAACTGGGTTATTAATATGTGTAAAATATGTATAAATATGTATAATACACAGACTAATTTGTTGGTAAAAATCACATAATACAATCAAGATGTTGAGATGGCTCAGCTGGTTAAGGCACTAGCTGTAGAAACTGTTCAAGCCACAAGGTTGCAGGTTCTAGTCCTGGCAAGGTTAGCTCAGCCTTTCACTGTTCTGAGGTAGATAAAATGAGTTCAGGACATACTTTAAAATGAAAGATAATCTCAATGAATTCTTCCTGGTAAAATGCTTTAAAAATATAGGATTTATAATAAAAATAAATTAAAGGAATAATATAAATATATGTGCAAACATCTAATTTATTGCTGTGCAGCCACCGAGCTATCCATGAGACAATTACAGACCCAGAATAACCTACTTAAATGCTTTCCTCTAGAGGCAAATAAGTGTAAAAATACATCCAATCCACATATGTTGATAGATCTATCAAAATCTACTAAAATAAATGTGTACAAAAACACTCAACTATAATATCCTGCTTCTAAGGAGAATACTTCACTCTGTCATAATTATAATAGCCTGTATCCACCTCTCCTTGTCTCATTGACCTTGTCTATGACCTTAACACAGACATCAAACAAGAAAAAGAAAGAGCGCAGACGTAGTTAAGCGTAAACATGTGGGATTAGCTTGAAAAGCCTAAAGTCTGTTGTGCATATTATGCTCACCAGATATACCTGGTAAAATCGATTGAAATCAAGGAGAGTGTTCTTCTACAAATGAATAAGATATATTTTGCTATAGTTTGTAACAGTGATGAAGTCAGTCTAGTGAAACAGTATATACCATGTATAAAGAAGAAAAGAAATTGCCCCATGCATTTCGTGTCGCTTGACACATCCTCAGGGGCTTTCATATAAAGGGACACATGTTGGATGTTGAACACAGTCATAACCAGGTTCCTTGGTATAAAATGTTGCAGAATGATGGGAGACACTATGGGGGGGATTCACTAAGCGGTGATAAAGAGATGATAAAGTGGAGTTGACTTGTCCAGTTTATCACTTCTCCAGTGTTATTCTTTGGAGCCTATTCACTAAGATCTCTTAAGTTGAAGAAATCTTAGTGCATAGGTTCCATAGAATAACATAAACATTTGAGAAGTGATAAACTGGAGAAGTCATCTCCTCTTTGTCACCTCTTTATCACCTCTTTATCACTGCTTAGTGAATCTCTCCCTATGAGTCGCTAACCCTGCTCTAATATTCCTATGGTGCTTACTAAATATCTTCCTAAACTTCCTTGTGGTCCTACCTACATACTATAAATTGCAACTGCATTTAACTAGTTAAACTATATGTTTACTATCATAATTAGTGGAATCAGAAATTATTTTCTTCTTTTTACACTTTTAAACATGTTCTTTCTTTCTGTTTTTGGGGGAGATAAGAGAAAGCTCTACACTATTTTTTGCCAAAGTTATGAGCTCCTGTAATCTGTTTCAGCCATTCTGCTGGCGTATCACTCCCACTACCGGAACATATATCACTTGGGTCTATTATGTTTTAAATACGTTTATTCTTTCTAAAAACAATATTCATCTTGGGCCCCAGTTCTCTCTCAAGGGTGGGATCCTGAATAAAAATGCTCCAATGTTTATTTAATATTCTGTAAATGTGGTTATGAGTGAGATGAATATTGATATATCTGTCCACTAAGAATCTGCATGCCTCTTGAACATAAGCTCTCCTGTCTTGCAGAACAAAACCACCTCCTTTGTCAGCACTCCTATTTATTATACTTATATCTTTCTCTAAAGCTTTCAAAGTTATATTTTCCTTCTGTGATAAATTGGGGACTGTTAGCCTCCTCTTAATTCACACTCCTTTCACATCTTTCAATAAGATCTGTCAGGAAACTAGTCTACTAAGTGAGGGTGGAGATGATAGTGTTACTAATAAGGAAGAGACAATATTCCTTCATCTCCCCAAGATACATGGAAGTTTGGAGATTCCTCTCAGACATCCAGTTATTTCTCAGGCTAACTCACTTTTCGTGGGGTGTCAGAATATATGGATGAATTTTTACAACCCACTGTTATACATCTCCCCTCTTATCTCAAAGATACTCTCCAAATGCTCTCTTTGGTGGACAATGTGGAGAGGAAAGATGGGAGGATGGTTACAGATGGGCGACATGAGATTACAGACATTATATACCTGTATACAGCATGAACACAGGTTGGAGGCTGTTCAATACTTATTGTCGGTATCAAATGTGCTTCCCACTAAAAACAGAAGTTTATTTTAGATTGTATAAAATTTGTGTTGGAGCATAATTTTTTCTAAGGGACAGTAGTACTATTTACAGACTATGGGAGTGGTGATGGGTTTCACTTTTGCATCATCATTCACATTTTTATATGGGTCTTTGGAAACACTCTTTCTTATATAAGTAGAACCCCTTTCATGGAAAAGTTGTCCTCTATAAGAGCTACATAGATGATCTGATTTTCATCTGGGATGGAGAGGAAAAATGTTTTAGTGTTTTTGTTGAGGATATTAATAATACCAACATGGATTAAAATCTACTAGGCCACACAATCAGTCTGCCATAGAATACATGAATTTAGTGCTGTGCTATTGACTGCTGAAAATAGTGATCACAAAAAATCATAGAAAGAAAATGGATTCAAATGGTTATTTCCATGCTCAAAATGGCCAACACAAGAGCTGGATCAATAGTATCCCTTTTGGGCAATTAAAAATAATTAGAAGAAACTAATCTAGGAAAACATATTTTGAAGCTGAACCAATATTTTGAAACAAAAAAATTTTGGAGAAAGGCTATAGGAGGGATGTTGTTGAAGAGGCTTATGATAAGGTGATAGGTTTAAGTAGGAGTTCACTCCTGAAGTATTGAGATAATAGCTCAAAAAAGTATAATGCCAGCTTTCGTAACCACATATAACCATTCTGTACCAGATATTCATAAAATTTTAAATAAACAGTGGGCCATCCTTATGCAGGAGAGAGAGAAGAGGTGAGAGAGAGAATTGGAACCCAAGCCAAATATTGTTTTTTTAGAAAGAGTAACTTTATTAAATAACTTAATAGTCCAAAGTGATATCTCTTTGATGGTCAAGATGAACTAAAGTTTATTCAGGGGCCAATTTGTTATCTTGTGTCATATTTGTATCTATGGCATATTGACAGTATGTACTAATGTCTTCATATACCTGTGAATATGCCACAAATACACCAACATCATCATGAATCTTCCACATCTTCAACAGGTTTACAATTTGTACTGACTACTTCAACAATGGCTCATTTACATATTACATTGCTGTTTAATGAGCTATTGTCATATTCAAGCACTTGTGTTTATATGTTAATGTGGCACATCGCCACTTGCACTTAGCTTTGATAGAGTCCTATGTTGTCAGAGTTCAAACTCCCAGGTTCTCCAACCTGAGGTTGGTGAAGTTAGGATCCTCCTATAGCAGTACAGTATGTACCAGATTTTAGTGTATTCTCCTATTTATTTTTATACTTTCTGCCACAGCTTTAATTTCTACCCACAAGGACACCTCATTATAACTAGTTTCCTCACAATTTTGATTTAAATCTGGTTTCAAATATAGACAATCGCCACCACCACCTTGTCTGTTAATCCTGTCTCTCCAACACAGGGAATAGCTCTAAAATGTAAATCCCAATTATGTGTATCATAGGAGGGGGAGAAGAGGAAGAGAGGCATAAAATGGGGAGAGAGGAGAGAAGTGGAAGAGGGGTAGAAGAGTACAGAGAGTGTAGACTGAGAAACAAGAAGAGATGAGATAATCAGAACAGACTCATCTCAGGTAGCTTTGGTAGCTGTCACTACCAAAGGCCCAATTCAGTGTATTAGATAGAGAAACAATGTAGGGACCCAGACAGACAAGATGTGAACATTCAAATTGTCATGCTTTCACAATGAGCCATGGGGCTACACAAGCCAACTTAAGGCCCCAAGAACACAATACCTAATAAACCCTGCATAGAAACCAATACTAAATAAGACACCGAACCAAGAATAACCCACCCTATGTCAAGGGAGCAGAAACCCCAACTAGTACTACATGGTGAAAACCCTAATTACATTGACAGATGGCCACCCACACTAAGACCCACAATTAATTGCTCTACAATGCATCAGACAATGCATAGCTGGGTATAATGCATCAGTCAACCTGAAGCAATCCTCAGGCTAATCCACAGGGTGAACCCCCATCCAAGCGGACCATTGGTGGGATACCAATATTATAATTCCTTGTCCACCTAATCAAAAGCACAATATCAAAAATGAGTCACGCCAAACTACACACATAAAACTAATCCCACAAGAGAGAAACCCACAACAAATCTAGAATGGTTTTCTGTGCAGCACCACCCCCACTGGAGCCAAAGAACATACTTCCACCCAAAGAGAGCGACAGGGGCTAGCCTCTTTAATTACACTGAATGAAAGCATATGGACAACTATCCACATAAATGGGGCCAATATTCCACAAAAGATGCACAAAAAACAGGGGATCCAAAACAGGGCATTGTTCATATAATCCAAAGGATCCCAGTACAAGACTGGGCAGCTGCCCACACATGAGACCCACCCCCATGGCTCCACTAGGAGTGAAACTGCAGTGTGAATGCCCATCCAAAAACAAAAATCCCCACAAGAAGGCCCTACTGATAAGAGTAATGCTAAAGGGAAGTAAAAGATATCCCTTTAGGAGTCCCTTCCTCCCGGTGACCACCAAAGGCAGGTCCGCCAGAGGACACCACCCACCCAACCAGGCTACAAAGTAAAAAAAAAAAAGTACAAGGAAAATAAAGTTATTATAGACAGGCTGCCCAAACCAGTATATCAGAATTCAGGTTCCCATGAGCTTCACTGAATATGCAGGCCAGATGTGGCCCTAAAAATCGTAACCCGTTGGTGGTGAATTGTAGCAGTGATAATATCACATGAAAACACTCAGGGCTCGATTTAAAGGCAGCCGTTAGCAAAAAAAATCACTAACGGGTGCGTTAAGTGACATGTTGCAATTCAAAGATCCGTCTAAAGAACAGCTAACGGTAGTTGTAGAATCCTTACGGCCGATACACTTACGTGCATTCAGACGCATGGAAAAACATACCTCAGAGCTATTCAAAGGCTTGCGGTACTGATAACGGCTGAAAAAAAGACACACCTAACGGCTAAAAGTTAAGACCCACTTTTTTTAGCCGTTAGACACTTAACGGCCAAAACAAAACACCCGTTACATAAGAAAATACACAAAATGCTTACCGCACAACCATGTAAATGGGAAAATTAACCCGTGCAATGCCAAAACAACACAAAAACATGCACACACAACACAAATCACTACACACACAACAACAACCAACACCACAGGGACAACGACACACTAAAAAACACCAGCACAACATGGCACGGAACAATGGGGTTTATCACACAAAGCGGACACCTGCAAATACAAGCTCACATGGGCAACATCAACACGCCACCTGCACCCCACAACTGCACGCCCGCAAATGGCACACACAGAACAAGCACAACACACCACATCTTATAACACACACACACCTGCAAACACTTACCTGGACAAAAACAACTCACCATTGGTCAGCACTCACCTCATCACCACACCTACACAACGACCTAGCAAGTACTTAAAGGGACAACTCAACACACTCACTTGTGGCTTGTTTTCCACTCAGGGAGGGAGAGAGAGAGAGAGATAGAGAGAGAGAGAGAGAGAGAGAGATAGATAGATAGATAGATAGATAGATAGATAGATAGATAGATAGAGAGAGAGAGAGAGAGAGAGAGAGAGACAGATAGAGACAGATAGAGAGAGATAGAGAGAGCAAACAGTATGTTGGGTTACATATTGTTGCGAAGGCTGTGGAGAAGGCGTGCAAGGGAGAGAGCTGGGGAACATCAGCAACCTCCAAGCATGCCTGATCAACAGCCACCACCTGTTGCAAGTGAGGAGGCTCTGGCTCAGCAGCCACACAGGAGCCCATCCCCACCTGGAGGGCACAGGATGTATAGACGACCACCAAGGCCCAGGGTATACCGCCCAAGGGTCACCCTCTTTGGAATGACCGATGATGAGGTAATTGATCGCTACAGGTTGAGGCCTGACAGCATCATTGCCTTGTATGAGGTCATCAAGGAGCAGGTGGATCCCATCTACATCCACAACCATGCCCTAACTGGCCTGCAGAAACTACTCTGTGCCATACACTTCATGGCAAGCGGGGCCTTCCAGTCCACAGAGGGTTACGCATCTGGCATGTCACAGGCCACATTCTCCAGGGTGCTGGCCCAGGTCCTGCCAGCCCTCAAAAACAAGGCCAGTACCTATATACATTTCCCCACCACCGACATGGACTGGATACAAGTCAAGCAGGCCTTTTACGCCAGGGGAGGCATGCCCAGGGTCATGGGTGCTATAGATTGCACCCATGTCCGAATTAAGGCCCCAGCACGTGACGCACAGATATTCATCAACAGGAAGAACTTTCACTCCATCAACGTGCAGATGGTGTGTGACAGCCATATGAGGATAATGAATGTCTGTGCAAAGTATCCTGGCAGCTCACATGATTCATACATTCTCCAAAACTCCTCAGTCCACAGAGATTTCGAGAATGGAACTTTTACAGGGGGATGGCTTTTGGGTGAGTTCACAATACAAAATCACATCACATACACAGGCGTACACACAACGCTGCTTAGCATGCTCCTGACCCACAGCTAGTACGTCCACCACACAAAACATCATTCACACAACATGTGCTCCCTGTCTCACCATGTCACTCACATTACACAGGTGATGCTGGCTATGGATGCAAGTCCTGGCTACTGACCCCTCTGGCCAATCCTCGAACACATGCCCAGGAAAGGTACAACCAGGCTCATGGCAGAACGAGGAATGCCATTGAGCGGACATTTGGCCTCCTCAAGTCAAGATTCCGATGTCTGGACCACTCGGGGGGAGCACTGCAGTATGCACCTGGAAAGGTGTGCGACATCATTGTGGCGTGCGCAATACTGCACAACATCGCAGTGGACACCAGGCTGCTGGAGCACATCCAGGCCCCCCCCCATACAGGAAGTGCCCATGGACATCGGCCACGTTGAGGAGACCCTGAGAGGGACACAGATCAGAGACAGGCTCATCACGGAACACTTTACATGTGAGTATAACACAGGCATGCAAACAATCCATGCAAGTCCCCTATCAGTCCTGTGACACTAACCACACTGCACATTTTGTTCTGTCTCACCCCACAGGAACAGTGACACAGCACTGCACTGGCAGCGGACGTGGCAAATTGTGTGTGGACTCAAAAACCATCCTCCATTCCACTCTCCACGTTGACATACAGACCCCAAGGATATCACGCACACCCTCAGGAGAAACAAGGTACAACACATAACCCATGTTCATCGCCTTACAGGGCTTGATTGACAGCAGCTAACTTGATTTGCCATGAGCATAGCCAGAGCAACCATGCTAGCCTTGTAGCGAAAGAGTGTTATCTAATGCTATGCATTGGATAATACTCCGTCACATCAGGGGTTAAAGGGCCATTGGACTCAATATGGGACCTGTACTGTGCTACAGCTGAGAAGAGCAGCACAGGGGTGGATGTACAGTGGTATGGTCACACAATGTAGAGGTCATGAGACGTAGATCAGATTACCAGGGACTCCATGCTGACCTGTGAGTGTGCAGACATATGTGCCCCCGACATGAATACACACATCAACAAATGTGTCCTAACAGTTCCATGGAACAAATGACATTGGGCTGCCACTGTCACTTTCACAGTGGCAGCCCAATTCATTACTTCCATGGGGCTCTCAGAATACTTGTTGATGTGTGTATCCATGTCAGGGGCACATATCCATAGGGCTGGGGCACATGTCCTTAGTTCTCCACATAATTGGTTACAGATGAGTACACAACACATTGTCAAGCAATGGTTTGTGTACTCACCTGTAACTGTGAAAATTGAGGGGATTAAAAAGACTAAATTGTTGTTGCTTGATGATCAGTTCAGGTCTACTGCTCCAAATCCTGTCCTCTTCTTCCACAGGCATCCGTAACATGATCCATCCTTGAACTGAAGATCTTCTATGTGACTGGATTGATGTCTTGACAACACCTTCATGAAGATCACCCCTTGCTGTTTATGGTGATGTTGTTGGTGATGCAAAGTTTGACCTGAGGTTCACACAAACCTCTACTGGAACATTTTCATATAGACACAGAAAACACTAATTCTTGAGTGTTATAACCTGTACAGTTAGGATGCTCAGCTACAGAGTTGTCAGACCTTGTGGACAACACATGAGCTGGGCAGCAGTGTTACTGAAGTAATACGATTTAGTTTCAAAGTACATTTAGTGTTCTCATACAGGTGTTCAATGCATATAGGCAATACACAGAAAACACATGTACATCCTAATGTACTTTGAGACACAATAAAGATGAACCATCACCATTCTATCTGTGTCTGTAGGAGGATATATTTGAGAACACATTTGTCAATGCGTTACCACACCCAGGGTAGAGTATCCCCATACATGGAAAGGCATCACCCATATCACAGGACTCCACCACTTGTTTGCAAGTGAGTGGACTCAGTGATGTATTCACGCTAACAGATGGTGGCAGTGATACACTAATGTGTTGTGGGAGTGATAAAGAGGTGATAAAGGGGACATACTTCCACAGTGAATTCCTGTCCACAGTTAATGTGTTGCTCAGTATAATCAATGTTCAGTGATATTGCTCCACGGGACATATCACAGTACATGACCAAGTGGACAAGTGTTTTCACTGGGGAAGTCTGTTACACCCTTAGGAAAAACAACAAGTCAACTTACTGGAGGCCCCAATGCTCACCCCAGGATATCAATGTGTGTGCTACACATTGAAATCCTAGGTTAAAAACATTGGCTTCCCCAGTCAGTCTGTTGCACAATGAGTGTGTGAATCCAAGACAATATGGATACATGTCCCATTTATCTGTCCTGCTTGTTATCTCACCGCTAAGCCGTTTGTTTGGTTATCCCCTTAACCCTCTGAGTGCCAGAGTGGTACCCAACGCATTTCTTTGCAATGCGTCTCCTACCACTCTGGCTATCAAAGGGTTAAACACAACATATGATGTAGATGAATGTTCAATGTTGTACCAAATGTTGGGCTAAGGGGAATGTTTTGTTATGCAAAATCAACACACAACATTGCCATATAACACAGTTGTGTAATATGGCTACAGGGATGTTTTTACAGTTGAATTTGTACAACGATGTGTGTGTGAACCCATGTTGTAACATCGCACAAACATCTTACCTAGGCAGAAGTTGTATTCACTGAATTGTTTGGCAATGCATTGGAGACAACTCTGCCACCCAATCTATGACCAAATTCAAAGAAGATCAGACAGGATTCAAAAGCACAATGTTCCTTCATTCAGGGGAAATGTAACATGTTGGGCATTTTATTTTTTTTTCTTAGGGGGGGGACTTAGACTGTGTGGCAGAAGTGGATAACCTGGATGATCTCCTGGTCACCCTTTGCCCCCTAGGTGTGGCTTTGGGGGTCACATTAGAGGGGGTGGTGGGGGCAGTGGATCCCTCTGTGGAGCGCAGGTTTTCCCTCTCCAACCGTAAGTCCTCCCTGCGGTTCAGCTCTCTCAACTCCACCAGTACCTGTGCAAGCAGGTCCATCACCCTCGTGTGTAGCTGATGGAGTTGAGTGTTGATCCTCATGACCTCCGACTCCAGGGCATGGATCCTTGCCTCTATCCTGTTAGTGTTTCTACGGGATTCCCTACGGCTCCTGGTGATGTTGTCATTGGTGCAGAGGCTTGACCTGAGTAGTCTCCTTTGCAGAGCCATACACTCTGCTTCCATCCCCGTGGGCCGTTCACTGCTGGTGATGCTTGTGCCTGGTGAATCAGCTGCTGCTGTGTCCTCCTCTGCTGGTGCTGTGTCCTCCTCTGCTGGTGCTGTGTCCTCCTCTGCTGCTGCTGTGTCCTCCTCTGCTGGTGCTGTGTCCTCCTCTGCTGGTGCTGTATGTGCTGCAGATGGGTATGTGCCCACCACATCAATTGACCCACTGCTGCCCACCGATGTCTGTGCTGGTGGAGGTGGTGGGGTAAACACGTCCCTTCGCATAGGCTGTTGGGGCTCCCCAAGCAGGCCCAGGTGTTGGTAGTCGAGTGGCCAAGGGTCAAACCTTGGCCACTGGTATGTGCTTGGCCCCCACCTGGGATCATACCTGGGGCCATGCTGGGGAGCCATCCAGGAGGGTAGGTCAGTCGGGGATGAGTATGGCCCGTACTGGGTGGTGGTCACATCACCGGGCAGCCATTGCCTCCCTGGTGGTGGTGGTGGTGCTGCTGCTGCTGCTGGAGGATAATAGCTCCTGGAGGTGGTGGGGGGCATTCAGTCACTGTAATAAGGTGGTGCAGGCAGAGGTGGTGCAGGTAGAGTTGGTGCAGGCAGAGTTGGTGCAGGCAGAGTTGGTGCAGGCAGAGGTGATGCAGGCAGAGTTGGGGCATCCAGCTGGCCAAGAGGTGTGGATGTCGTTGGGTACGGTGCCCATGGCTGGTCCCCTCCTCCATATACTCCTCACTGGGTGGTGAGGTGACCTCCTCCATGGGCTCCTGATGTGCTGGAGACACATAACCTGTGTGGAGGATTGAGATTGTGTGATCAGTAAACTTAGCCATGATGGTGTCAAATTGATATTAATACTTGAAATGTGTAAAGGAACATATATGTTGTATGGTTTATCCCCCTGTGTGAAACAACGGTACTCCTACTGGTGATGGGTGTTTTATTCTACATGTATTGCAGCTCAGAGTTGAATTCCTTTGGTGCCACATCCCAGTGGCCTGAAATTGTACATTTGCGCTGTTGCCACATCATCCTTTGTGGATTTCTGCTCCCTGGACCAAAGCTAGCCAGAGGATGGTCTGGCAACATTGGCATAGTACATTTTCAGGCCACAGTGATATTGTCCATGGAATATTCAACTTTGAGCTGTTATACTCTTGTGATGAAACACCTTTCAGTAGTGGGAATACCCTTGCATTACCCGGTGTTACTATCTCTTTAACGGGATAGCAATGGTTAATTTCACCTTAATTTCACCTTGATGTAACATTGCAGGCATCATAAAGAGATGTTTAGAAAAATGTTGCTGTATGTGACAGCTGGAGATGTCAGTCATTTGACCACACGGAGGCTCTTCAGCAGACTCCACATTGACCCATTTGGAGATAACTACATCTTTGCCATTGTCTACTAAGTGTTCCTGGTTTGTAAGCACGCTCTGTGGACCATGTCAATGATGGATCCATCTCCAATTGGTTCAATTTTGGGTCTGCTGAAGAGCCTCCGTGTGGTCATATGACTGACATCTCCAGCTGTCACATACAGTAACATCTTTCTAAACATCTCTTTATGATGCCTGCAAGGTTACATCAAAGTGAAATTAACCATTGCCATACCAAGGTACACAGTGAGGAATATGGTCTGATATGTGTGTATATGTACCTTTCATATGGGTACAAACATATCCTTGATAGATATGAACCCAGAGATCTATTCAGAACATGTGATTGTCTTACTGCCTATATATGTACAGCCATCACAAATGAACTTTCATAGATACCACTGATACCCATCCAAGTAAGGTGTAATATACTAGGTATATGTACTCTGATGATGATATCAATATGAATTATTTTGTTGAGGGTGCACATATATGGGCAGTAGGACAATCACACGTACTGAACCGAACTCTGGGTTTACATCTTGTTGGGACCTATTTGTACCCATTTGAAAGGGATATATCCACATACATATCTGGTCGTTTATCTTTCTGTGCATATCTTTTTGTAATAGATCTGCAGTGTGATTCAAGTAGTATTCATCCCTATGTTATCAGTTCATCCCGTACAGTGCTGAATTTTGTCAGATTAGACATGTCCCTCTCTGGTTGTCATGATGGTATCCTATGCATTGCATTGTGATGCATGGGATACCACCGTGGCAATCAGGGATTGATGTACATTACAGGATTCTGTCCATGAGGTCTGTTCAAGTTGAATCCTGAGGGGCAACAATCAAGCCAGTATTGAAGGATATCATTGATTGAGGCCTTTTTTTTCCTGGATCAGCCCATCCATCCTTCTGTGTGAGGCAGCCAGACCCGATCATAGATATCCATAATTCCTGGCCTGTTATTGACCAAACCTCAATGGTTCATATTTGGTTCCCATATGTATCCTGCAAATAGTGTCTGGTGTACCATCCATCCATGGCATCAGCACTCCTGAGGATCTATATGTGAATCAAATGTGAGCTATGTAAATTGAAGTTAGCGTAAATGATTGCATACACAACACCAAGGCCAACTTTTTCACCTTTAGTTATGTGTGATTGTTTTTGGCCTGTGTGTTGCACATACAAGCATTTATTTTCAGTGGCACTGTGATTTGTGACCTGATCCATCCTGTTGGTGATTCAGTAAGCGGTTAAGTGGACCTGATGAACTGATTATGATGCTGACTTCTCCGCTGACCTCATTTCCCCATCTGCAATGTTTTCTATGGAGTCCACACAATGGGGCCTGTGCAGCTTGAATCCTGTTATTGGATGTTCTCCATAGACTAACATTGTAATTGGTAAAGTGAGGGTATGTAAGTGTCAAATTCTCTACATCAGCTCTTTTTCACCGCTTAGTGAATGTCCCCTATGTGTCATGTAATTGTTAACCTATCGACATGTGTTTGTTGTCTGGTTAACCCTTTGAGTACCAGAGGGGTTGCCAAAGCATTGTTGATCGATGCATTGATGATCCGTCTAGCACTCATGGGGTTATGTGCTGGATTCCCTGTGTGAACATGGGTAACACTGTGTGACAACAATTGTGATGTTTGACATACAACACTTTACTGAGCATGGTTTGTGTGTATTGTGTGTGATCAGCACAGCAACATGAGGGTTAACCAGGGAGTTGGACAGGTTTTGGCCTTGTTGAACCTTGACATTTGTCCTTGTCTTGCGTCCTGTTTAAACCCTCAGGGTGCTGTGTTGGTGCAATTGTGTGGTTGAATGAAGGGCAGATGTTGGGATGTGAGTGCTTGTTTGTGATGGGTGTGTGGTTTGAGGTGGTGTGTGGTTTTGGGGTGATGCACTTACCAGTGGTGTGGAGGCTCCTCTCATCCCCAGTGTCTGATCCTCCAGGGACCCCCTCAATGAGGGTAGACGACAGTGTCTGCCTCAGCCTCTCCTCCCATGCGCTGAAGGTGATGGGGACAGGTGGCCCACCTCCGGTGGCTCGGGCGTGCAGGGCGGCATCCCCCATCTTCTTCTTCACCTGCCTTTTGCAGTCGCCCCATCTCTTCTTTATTGCAGGTGGCCACCACATTAACTCTGCTGCAGATTTGACTCCAGGAAGCTCTCCTCCTCGCAGACAGGCCAGGGAGTCTCTCCCCCGGGAAGAGGACACTCTCCCTCTCCAGCACAGCCTCCACGAGAGCCGTGTTTTCTTCCTCGGTATATCGGGGATCCCTGACCCTGTCCCCCTCAGCTCCGGCATGCGAGGATTCAGACCCGGGGTGTCCTGCCTGCTCTGCCCCTGCCTGTGTGTGGTGGTCCCCAGGCACTACCCCTCGTCCCACTGCAGGATCTGTCCCTCTTCTTCTTAGTGCGCCTGTTCTTGTGGGCCTGGTCCCCCTCCACCCTGCGTATCTCCCTCTCCCACCCCTGCTCTGCTGAGGGATCCCCTCCTGACCTTCCTCCTCCTCCTCCACTAGTCTCCCCATCCCTCTCTCCTGTCCTCCTCTCCTAGCCATCATTCACCCACTCACACCCAGGCACTCTCACACGCCCTCACAGACACACTCGATCCCACTCACTCTCTGTCACACACTTTCACTCACGGATTCACACTGTAAAAATAAAGTTTAAAATGTGTAAGGTGTGATGAAAAAAAAAGACTATGTGTATGTATGTGTATGTGTTTGTGTTTGTATGTATGTATGTGCTATGTGCAAAAGTGTGCTATGTGTCTATTTAAATGTAATTCTCTCCAAGATCCCTTTACCTTACTCCTGTGTATGCTTCTCTCTCTCTCTCTCTCTCTTTCTCTAAACACTATCCTCCACTCCTGGGTCCTGTGCTCTAGCTTGCTGAAACTCGAAACACAGACAGGGTGTAACCGTTATTTTGAGGTATATATAGGTGTATTTGAACATTTTTGATACTTTGGGGCCTTGGGATTGGCTGTAGGTTTGAATTTTGTTTGTGCATCTATCAGGGTTGCTAGACAACAGCAGCCGTAATGTAACATTTTGACTTAAGTTGTGTTTTAACGGGTGTTTGGGACGCACAGTGATGCGAAATCAGGTGCGACGCTGTTTTTTGTGTAACGTGTTTTTGTAGTGCCTACGCCCGATAGCTATTCTTGTATGCTTACCTTTGAATCTGCCGTAAACCGTGTGTTCTTTGCGACCGATGTGCCTTTTTTACTTAGCGGATGGTTTAACGGCTGCCTTTAAATCTAGCCCTCAGTGTGGTCTAATGGAGGTTTACATACTAAATAGAATTGGAGTTATTATGGAGCAAACCTACTGCACCAGAGGGACAATTAAAAATTCTCCAAATTCAAATTGATTTAAGAGGGGCTTTTCTGATGGATTGCCCTCAAAGTTGGATAAAAAATATGAGGGGGCAGTGGCTCCCTCTCTTCTCAATTCTTTTCTTCAAGCCTATGACAATGGATGTCTTCCACCCTCTATGAACCTGGCATCAATTGCACTTATCACCAAACAGTGAAAAGATCCTACGTTGTGCGACTCATATCATCCCATATCATTCCTAACTACCATTATCAAGATATTGAAATACTGACCAACTGGCTCAATGCGATTCTGCAGAAACCGATCCACTCTGATCAAACAGGTTTCATGCCCGGTAAATCATCAAGTCACAATCTTCACAGATTATTCACCCATCTATCTCTCACTCATGATAATATGAGGGATAGACTGGTTGTTTCGCTTGACGTGGCCAAAGTGTTCGACTCCATAGAATGGCCGTACCTTTGGGGGTTGCTTAATTGCTTCAGATTTGGCCCCACTTTCATTCTCTGGATTCAGACTCTATATCATGAACCACTGGCAAGCATAATTACGGGTGGGCAAGCATCACCACCATTTGCTCTGCACAGGAGAGCACGACAAGGATGTCTGCTCTCACCTGGCCTTTTTACGTTGCATTGGAGCCGCTGGAATCATTCGTCCGGGTGGATCCAGAGATCTCTTGACTCCAAATAGGTAGTGTGTAAGATAGAATTGCACTCTACGTGGATGGCATGCTTTTGTTTGAGGTGATATTCGTGGATCCCTTCGTAGATTGCTTGAGCTGGTTGGCAGCTTTGGCTGTTACTTGGGAATCACAATTAAGTGGACCAAGTCTTCTTTTCTCCTGCTTGACTCAAATCAAGACTCCCTCCCTGCTATCCTACATGGTACGGAGGTTGTCTCTGCCTTTAAATACCTTGGGGTTAATATCACTAAATCTCTGAGTTGCTTGCTGACAATCTACTTCCAGTTGTGGAGATGTTTAGTGCAAAGAAACATCTGTGGAGCAATCTTTCACTTAACATTATTGGTCGTTCTAACCTTATTAAGATGGTCTTCCTGTCTAGCCTTCTCTATATCTTCCAGAGCACCCCTCTATATCCCCCTAAATCTCTGTTTAGAGAGTGTAGCAAACTCACCACTGAATTTGTATGGAGAGGAAAATGCCCTAAAATAAGCCTGTCAAATCTACAGAGGATGAGGGAAGAGGAAGGAATTGTTCTTCCAGATTTCCATCTCTATTGCTCAGTGGCATTGTATCAGCTTTACAGGTGAACATCTACACCTAGTTTTTCTGGGCGCAGAGTCCCTTAATGCATCTCAAAAGTGCTGATGCAGGAATTGAACCTGAAAAAAAGCTTAAAAATGTCACCAGTGGATGTATTGATAAGGAGTCCTGACCCCCATATCAATATACCCAAACCAATCCCAAAATGTGTGAAATGTTAGTAGAATTAACTCTGTGAGTGCCAGTGGAGTCTCCTTTCCTCACTGGCATGCACAGGGTTAATCCAAATAAATTAAAAAAACAGCCCCTGACAATAAACACCATTAATCCTGATGTCTAGCAGAGTCTTCAGCACCCTGGTCAGCTACTGTCTGTTTTCTTCTTCAGTCTTCTATCTTCAATTTTCATCAATCTCTCCATCTTCTGTCTTCTTATCTTCCTTGTTTCAAATAGTGTGCTATGCTTATGCATCTCCCAGCCAGTCAGCTCCTAGTGGGATTCATCATACCCTGCTAGGAGCTGATTGGCCGGGAGGTGCATAAGCACATAATCCAACCAGTGGACAGCTGGGAGACATTTTGAACAGAGACTGGCCATATAATAGCATGCACTGGCTTGGGCGTCGGCCCAAAAAGTACAAAAGGAGGGGTTATTTTGTTGCCTTCACTTTTTTCTTGAGAGCAAAATTAATTTTTAAGCAAAATGTAGAGAAGACAGAATATGGAGACAAAGAGGAAGAAAGATGGAAGATGGACAGTGGGTAACAGGTAAGTATTACACAAATCTGGGTGTTAGGCTAGTGTTAGGAATAGAATAGGGTTAGTGTTTGGAAGGGTAACTGTGTGTTGAGATCACAATCGATGCTTGACAGTGTGTCAGTTACCGATCGTTAGCTCTTTTCCTTTGATGTTCCCATTACTCACGCTATTTAGCATGAATTTTGGAAACTTAAAAAAACACGACAGGTGCTTGACCACAAGTCAGTTTCTGTTGCTCAACATTCATTGTGGTTTCAGTTGGCAGGCCAATTGAATACTGACTTCGACATTTGTATTGTCGGTCATTAGCCAATTTTGCCTTAAAGCAAGTTTTAGAGGGAATCAATGAATCAAGGCCTTAATCCCTAGCATAAACACACAAACACTCACACACAGTTACTGTTCAGTTTAGTTACTGTTTCATCCCATACCACTTTTTGCTAGGAGGCTAATCCACACATCTAGCATACCTTACATAAAGTCATTTCCTTATATTTTTTTTTATTATTTTAATCTCTAATTTTCCATCATGTTTTCTTATATTAATATACATTTTCTTTTAAAAAGCAATTCCTTTTGGAACTTTATTACCCCCAGAGGACCAGAGAATTTCTCAAAGCATTGCTAAGCAGTGTTTTTCACACCCCATTGGTCCTCAAGGGGTGAAGTCCCTAAACAGATTAAAGATTTCAATCATATCAACACTTTTCTTTTTTTGGTCTTTACGTTATATATCTATGATCTCTACATTTTCCAGGAGAACGTTCCAGATTTTCTTAAATGTTTTGGCCTATACTATCAAGGGAAAAATCATGCTAAGAACAGGAGTTTCAAGCTGACAAGTGCTTCCGACTCCTCCTATCAATAAAGGGCACATTCAGTGAAAGGTAGGAAGGGAATGATTTCTTGTGTGATCAATGGCCTCTCACTCTGCAAGTCTTTAAGTATTCTGTCAAGGAGATAAGTCATCAATGTACTTACGCCTAGTTAAGTCAACATTTCTGAAACTCAGCAGAATCTGCTCGGAACAGAGTTACTAATGAAATCAACAAATACCAAGTGTCAGATGCAGTCACTGTGTGTCTGGTCTTGTATAATAAGTGATAACTAGCAGACACGATTTGAAGTACTGATTTATTGGCATTTATATTTTCACTATATCATTCTGCATCATGATATCGCTATAAAAAACATAGCTACATGCTAGATGGTAGCAGTATAGTAAACAACCTAAACATTTATTAACAGAAAAATTAACTGAATTGCTTGAAAAATGTCAGACTTTCACACAGCCAATGCTAGTCACAAACCCAGTCTACCACTCCTTACATTCAATTAACTCTTTGAGTGACAAAGAGGTATCCAATGCATTTCAATGCAATGCTCTGTATACCTCTTGCAATCAAAGGTTAACTCCTTATATGACATCATTAACGCTAGGTTTAAACTGAACCAAGATTGAAAACCTTATTTTAGACACATAAACTAGCAAAAAAAATGCATATATAGATAAATATATAATTATTATAACCCTTTCAGTGCAAGAGGGGTACGCAATGCATTGCTTGGCAATGTGTTGCGTACCCCTCTGGCACTCATATGGTTAAATACATTATACACATTCCCTTCATACCAAAAGCTTTTTTAAATTAATTTCAACCCATTGTCTTATTTGGTAAACCAACAGGGGAGTTTCCAGGTGCCCAACACTTCCTGTTCTGCTCTTTTGCCCCAGGAAGTGAAGAAAACACAAAACTTTTAACACCCTACAATGTTTGGTGTTGTTGTGCAGTCTGAAGATTATGGGTATTATAGTCCAACAGTTGAAGCACTGTAGATTTCCCACACTTAGAAATGATAAATATTTTCTGCTGATATTCATTTGGGCCCATTTCTGTCTGTTGTTGGAGTATACCTCCCATCAAACAGATTATATGTATAATTATTGCATGATAATTCTAATTTTGGGAATCCTGTGTTTGAACCCTCCCCTAGGTGGTACTGAAAATCAATACACTTTGTTACCCACCTAGTACCCTGCTTGAATAAATTCCATGTGCTCATAAGCTAATCAGCAGTATGTGTTTGTAGATGTGTGTATATATATATATAATGCTACCTTATTTCATCATATTATCTGTGCCATATATTGATGTGCAGTATATAGCACCCCTTGTCATGTATGTGTATATAAAAGACTAAAGTGATCCTGCATCCCTGGCAGGTACACCCCTGGAAAGCAGTAGGGAGGTCTTATTTAAATTCCTCACTTCTGCTGCCTGCAACCCCCCCTGCCCAAATCACTGCAAAGCTCCTAATCCCATTGTTTATCCCCTCACTCTACCCTGATTACCTTTCCTTTTCAACCCAATTCATGACCCTCCCACCAATGCCTGTTGATCCTTCTTCTCCATTTATGGCTCTCTTTGCATCACTTACTCTAACCTCCCTATGCTCCTGTTGTGGCTCCCTCTGCACCATTCAACCGTCCCATCCTCTTCAGCCCTTTAGTGGTTTTCTCTGCTACACTGCCCCATTCATGGTTACTACTACCCCGCCCTGCTCATCCATCCCTCCTTCTGCTTCTCTTATTTCTCCCTCTTCACACTCACACACACACACAGAGCTCTGGCATTGACATAGTCAGGGGCGGGCTGGCCCGGGGGGCAGGGGGGCAATTGCCCCCCGGGCCGCAGGGCCAGTGTCTGTAGTGGGCCGCCATGTGAAAAAAAAAATCAGTGCGGCTGCAGGCCGGAGCAGAGCCCAATGTCTCCTGACACTGCTCACATTGCCAGTAATGTGTGCGGCTGGCCTGTGTAGTCAGTCAGTGAGTCCATTCTGCTGGAATGCCTGGCCCCCTCGTTTGCCCCCCGCCAGCGCCTGGCACTTACAGTAAACAGAACGCTTCACTTCACCTAACTGCGCACGCGTGCGCACGCAACCTTGTGGTCTCCTGCGCTCCGTGATGACAGACTGTATGAAGAAAGCAGAGTGCCAGAAGCATTGCGCGCCAGTCCCAGATTGAGAAAAGCAGCTGGAATCCTGCCTCGGTCTATGCTATGTCCACGCGATCGCGATGTGCAGGGAAATCACTGTGGTGGTGGAGAACAATAGGGGTAACACTAGTGTTGTTTAATGGGGAGCTGGAGGTGGACAGCATCAGCGGGTGCAATGTGGAGATGCCTGGACAGTGGGAGATGGAGATGGACATGGATAGTGTGGGGGCCATTGTGGGAGATGGACAGTGTGGGGGTCCATTTAGGGAGGTGGACAGTGTGGGGGCCCATTGTGGGAGGTGGACAGTGTGGGGGGCCCATTGTGGGAGGTGGACAGTGTGGGGGTCCATTTAGGGAGGTGGACAGTGTGGGGGTCCATTGTGGGAGGTGGACAGTGTGGGGGTCCATTTAGGGAGGTGGACAGTGTGGGGGGCCCATTGTGGGAGGTGGACAGTGTGGGGGCCCATTGTGGGAGGTGGACAGTGTGGAGATGGACAGTGTGGGGGCTGTTGTGTGGAGATGGACAGTGTGGGGGCTGTTGTGGGAGGTGGACAGTGTGGGGGCCCATTGTGGGAGGTGGACAGTGTGGAGATGGACAGTGTGGGGGCTGTTGTGGGAGGTGGACAGTGTGGGGGCCCATTGTGGGAGGTGGACAGTGTGGAGATGGACAGTGTGGGGGCTGTTGTGTGGAGATGGACAGTGTGGGGGCTGTTGTGGGAGGTGGACAGTGTGGGGGCCCATTGTGGGAGGTGGACAGTGTGGAGATGGACAGTGTGGGGGCTGTTGTGTGGAGATGGACAGTGTGGGGGCCCATTGTGGGAGGTGGACAGTGTGGGGGCCCATTGTGGGAGGTGGGCAGTGTGGGGGCCCATTGTGGGAGGTGGACAGTGTGGAGGTGGACAGTGTGGGGGCTGTTGTGGGAGGTGGACAGTGTGGAGATGGACAGTGTGGGGGCTGTTGTGGGAGATGGACAGTGTGAAGGTGGACAGTGTGGGGGTCCATTTAGGGAGGTGGACAGTGTGGGGGTCCATTTAGGGAGGTGGACAGTGTGGGGGGCCCATTGTAGGAGGTGGACAGTGTGGAGATGGACAGTGTGGGGGCTGTTGTGGGAGATGGACAGTGTGGGGGTCCATTGTGGGAGGTGGACAGTGTGGAGATGGACAGTGTGGAAGCTATTGTGGGAGATGGACAGTGTGAAGGTGGACAGTGTGGGGGTCCATTTAGGGAGGTGGACAGTGTGGGGGCCCATTGTGGGAGGTGGACAGTGTGGAGGTGGACAGTGTGGGGGCTGTTGTGGGAGGTGGACAGTGTGGAGGTGGACAGTGTGGGGGCTGTTGTGGGAGGTGGACAGTGTGGAGATGGACAGTGTGGGGGCTGTTGTGGGAGGTGGACAGTGTGGAGGTGGACAGTGTGGGGGCTGTTGTGGGAGGTGGACAGTGTGGAGATGGACAGTGTGGGGGCTGTTGTGGGAGATGGACAGTGTGAAGGTGGACAGTGTGGGGGTCCATTTAGGGAGGTGGACAGTGTGGGGGTCCATTTAGGGAGGTGGACAGTGTGGGGGTCCATTTAGGGAGGTGGACAGTGTGGGGGCCCATTGTGGGAGGTGGGCAGTGTGGGGGCCCATTGTGGGAGGTGGACAGTGTGGAGGTGGACAGTGTGGGGGCTGTTGTGGGAGGTGGACAGTGTGGAGATGGACAGTGTGGGGGCTGTTGTGGGAGGTGGACAGTGTGGAGGTGGACAGTGTGGGGGCTGTTGTGGGAGGTGGACAGTGTGGGTCCATTGTGGGAGATGGACAGTGTGGGTCCATTGTGGGAGATGGACAGTGTGGAGATGGACAGTGTGGGGGCTGTTGTGGGAGGTGGACAGTGTGGAGGTGGACAGTGTGGGGGCTGTTGTGGGAGGTGGACAGTGTGGGTCCATTGTGGGAGATGGACAGTGTGGGTCCATTGTGGGAGATGGACAGTGTGGGTCCATTGCGGGAGGTGGACAGTGTGGGGGCCCATTGTGGGAGGTGGACAGTGTCGGGGCCCATTGTGGGAGGTAGACATGGACAGCTGGACTGGTGCTGAGAACGAGAGCGGCAAGCCAGCGCTGTGCAGTGCGCAAAATTTCTATGCTGACTGCTGGTGGTAAGCAAATCAAAATATTTGATGATATCCACATAAGCCCCTATATAATATTGATTCAACAGAGGCCCCCTGGCTGCCCTGAACCTCAGAGCATGCAATTTTTACATACATATATAATTAACTACATATAGAAAAGATACTCTACATAAGAGAATACAGTTTGACCCATTAATGCAATTCAGATTTAAATGCAATTTTCATTTAAATCTGAATTGTATTCTCTTAAAGGGAGAGTAATCTCTTTTCTGTATGTAATGATTATGAATTATATATGTAAGTACAAAAATTGCACGCTCTGAGGTTCAGGGCCTCTGTTGAATGTAGGTTATATATATATGATTATTTCTTAATACAAGATGGTACATGTATAAAAACTATGATTCAGAATACCCACAAATCTAAAAGGGGATCTTTACCCCTGGCCCTGCAGTGTGTTTATTATCAATGCAGTATGCGCAGACAACATTGTTTTTAAAGTACAATCTTCATATAATCAGTGCTGATACTCGTCATTTTAATTTAAAGTGTCCATTATCAGTATGGCTATTTATCATTATAAAACATCAGTTCATAGATAAGAACTATAAAGTGCAACATGCAGTGTATTCTTAATCAGTGCACATATGCTCTCAGCATCATTATTATACAGTGTAGTTTTATTAATTACCAGTGCACAGATACTCAACATCATCATGGGGTACAATGTGTTCATTATCCCCTCCCTCTGAAACCTGATATTACTGGATCCATGAGAGAATTATGCTACCTTGCTGCAGATTTTCTTTGCTGCCTCTGTCAAAGAGCATACCTCCCAAGTGTCCCTCTTTAGGAGACCCAAATCCCTCTGTCCCTCTTTCCCACCCTGATGTCCCTCTTTTTAGCAAATCAGAATGTGTGGTGTATATAGAAGTGTATCACATTGCTGTACAGCAATAAAACTCACATTAATGTTTGTATAAACTTCAATATATGTGTTTATAATGTATTCTATGTAAATAAAATACTTTGTCCTTGACCTAAAACATTTATTCAGTTACATAAAAAGGTGTCAATAGGTTATGACATAAATTAATATACTGCCCTCTACAGTTAATTAACAAACTGTACTTTTGTATGGGAAGAACCGTCCTATTTCATTCATCACATCAGCTCCTCTGACAAGTGTCTGTGAGGCCGTTGTACTAAGAAATGGAGTAATTCTGGACTAATCCAAGTTGCTCTTATGGGACAAGTAAAATGTCCTTAACCTTCCATTGATTTAAATGTAAATTTAACCCCAAAGGAATTTGTTGAAGACCTCTTTAGCATCCAGGGTGTTAAAAGCCATATTTAAATCAACTACATTTTTTCTCTTTCCTCCCTATGGTGAACTTGCTTTACTTCAGAATTACGCCAGTTCTTCTTAGTACATCAGTCTCATTGTGTAATGATGGCAGTGCCGCTGTTCCCCTCTCTCTGTGCACGGCACATATAATTGCAGCTCTTGTGTCATTAATCTGGGGACACTGACAGCCTGTGTTATTTGTCTTTTTCTGTTATAAGAATATTTCAGAGATATTAGTGTCAGGTCATTTTGAAAGTTCCCACTTATAGCTATTACACTGAAGCTGTTGTTGGACTACAGTTTTTCTCACTCTCAGCCATCCAATTGTAGTAGAGAATGATGGGAATTGTAGTTTAACATGAGTTGAAGTGTGACAACTTGCCCACCTCTGGTCTAGACATATGGCAAGAGTAGCAATAATGTGTCATTACTGCGGCCATACTGTTTTGTCTTTCTCTCAGACAGAGGACAAAAATGTGCATGGGGGGTGGGGGTCCTGGGCTGTGCAACCCCTTTCTGTTTGTATTTGCCATTTACCCCTAAAAAAAGTGATGGGAAATCTGTAGCCCTCCAGCAGCCTCTGTTGTACTACAATTCCCAAATCCTCAGTGGAGCAACATAGAGTTGATGATGATGACAGCTGTAGTCCAACATTGCTGGAGTATCACAGATTGCCCACAACTGCTGTACACTGACTTGTCCCCCTACACAAGTGATAGGAAGCATGTAGCCCTCCAACAGTTTTGGACTACAACTCCCATCATTCTGAACTTGGCAACATTGGGATAAAGTTGATAGGAATTGCAGTACAACACAGCTGGAGGGTCACAGGTTGCCCACACGTTCTGAATGCTAATCTACCCTCTTGCATAAATAATGTGAAATCTGTGGCCCTTCAACTGTTGTTGAACTACAGCTCCAATCATCTTCAGCTGATACTTGTGTTGCTTCGCAACATTAATGAAAGTTATAAACAGACAGGGGTGGAGTGGGACGGAGGGCTGGAGCGATAGTGGAAATGGGCCACTTGATTAAATTTGCCCCCCAGGCCAAATGTTGCCAGCCCTCCCCTGGACATAGTTAATGAAATGTATCTCTGTTTTCTGCCTTTAGCGGCTGTACCTGTCCTGATAAGCCCTCTTCTTGACTTCTGGAACAGAGAGAGCGTTTCCGTGAGTGTGTTCTGCAACAATCTTTGTTAGTTCCAGTGGATAGACGTTTCCTTAAATATAAATATATATATATATATATATATATATATATATATATATATATATATATATATTTATTTTATATCTATATATATATATATATATATATATATATATATATATAAATGTGTGTGTGTGTGTGTGTGTGTGTGAGACAGAGAAAGAAACTATGTGTGTGAGTGAGTAAGATAGTGTGTGTTTGTGTCAGGCTGGCTAACAGTACAGGAGGCGGCCATGCAGGACGGGGGGGGGGGGGGTTACTAGGTAGAACAGATGCAGAAACAACAACCAGGAGCAGTCACTAAGAGACAGAAAGAAGTGAAAAACTGGAAAATGGGTGACCAAGGGTTGGTAGACAAACTAACTCTCAAGACCCTGCTGCTGCTGTGAACTGCTTGAGAGTGAAGCTAGTGTGTGAAGCTACGGAGTGGTGCACACAGTTGAATAACAGGAATAGGAGGTCACAAACAATCAAGGTCACATGATCCAGCAACCAGAATCAGGTCTGGAATGAAACAGAGATCAGGACGGGTGGCAAACTAGCATGGCTAGGATTCAAAGCAAAGGTCATACACAGAATGCAGGAATCTCAGCACTGAAACACTTAGTCAGATACTATACATGGGCACTGAACTACATGTGAGGCTGTTTGATGATGTGCTCTTTCTCCCCATCCCCACTTGCAAAGCAATGTGGTACGTACCCCTCTGGCACTCAAAGGGTTAAATCAACTATGATCAGTATTTATTTGCTTTGCAATGCGTTGCGTACCCCTCTGGCAGGGTTAAGCTGTATTACACCAAATTTATAACTTATAAACTTTTATTTTAAATGTTTGGGTGCAGGAAAGATTGCCACTGGATTGCAGTACCTGTGAGACCTTTGTGATGTCCAAAGGGATTAACTGTCGCCATACATAGTAAATGTACTTGCACCTGTTGATTTCTAAAGCAAGCTGAGCCATGCCACCTCATCAGTCTTACCTGAAATTACATTGCATGTGCTCCAGTGCAATGGTACTACATCTGTACATGGAAATGAACTTTATTGTTTATACTGCTGGGAAGAGCAGAGGGAGTAGACAGTGATGAATAAATGGTCACATTTTCCATCTGTGACAGACAAAGAACCAGACTGGTTTCTTTATACAACACACCTAGGTGATCTGGATTACTGTGAAAGATGTGCATAAAACCAAATGTGAAGTAATTATGGGGCAAATCAAGTACACCTTTGTGTTAAATGGGGTTTTTAATCCCTTGAATGCTAGAGTCGTCTCCAACATATTTCAAAGCAATGAGTTGGAATCCACTCTAGCATTCAAGGAGTTACAAAATCCCATTTAACTAAATGTTTATTTTTATTTTATGGTGCATTTGGTTACTTCCAAATATTTTCTACTTTTTCTTGCACATTGCCAGTGACAGAATGTAAATAAAAGTCATTACGGAATTGGAATTGATTTCAGCCAGCATATTAGTAAATAAGCATCCATATTCTTGGGCTCACTTATTTGTCAGTAGGTGAGTTCAGAACTGGTGTATCTGGCACATTGCTGTTTCTGATGCTTAGTCAATAGATCCATAGTATTTGTTTTATATTTTTCTACAATTTTGTTTTAGCTATAAGGAGCATTGCTTAAAGTGATAGTAATACTTAATTTTTTGTTTATTTAGTATTGTAGGCATTAAAAAAATATTAAGAACTATGTTAGTCTTATCTCTCTAAAGTTTTGGGAGATATTTGCAATTAAATTTCACCCCTCCCTGATGTCAGCACTCTAGCTACTAGATTTGGATTCTGGTCCGCAAGCACACTTTGTAGACCATTCCAATGAAGTAGTTTATTTTTTTAAGATCGCGATCTCAGCTCTGCTGTAGAGCCGCCAGCCGGTCTGCAGACCAGAATCCAAGTATGTCAGCTAGATGGCAGCCAGGGAGAGGGAACTTTAGTTGCGAAGACTTACATAGTTCTTAATATTTTTTTAATGCCTACAATACTAAATAAACAAAAAATTAAGTATTACTATCACTTTAGTGCTCTCTCTCTCTCTCTCTCTCTCTCTCTATATATATATATATATGGCTAAAAAATTTCCACTCACCACTAGCCAATGGTGAATGAAAATTTAGCCCTGGTGAGTAGAAATTCAGCCCTGGTGGGTATGCTATGGCTTGCAGTGGCGAGTAACTTTTCAGGCCTGGCTAGTAGCAAAGGACTTCCAATTTTAAGTCCTGTGTATATACATATATATATATATATATATATATATATATATGTGTATTTTCCAGTTTCTTTAAGTTCCTTTCAGTGTATTATGACTCTAAAGCACTGCATTACGGCTACTAGAATCAAAAATATCAACAGAATATGAATAAGTACTGTGCAGATGAAAATTGCATCAAAGCAGGATCCACTATGATATCATATTTACTCTATGTCTAATAAACTGTTTTGCTTTGCATTATGTTTTGATTTTTTTTTCTTAAATGCATGATTTTCTTTCTTTCCTTTCTTTTTTTTTTTTTTTTCCAAGTCCTCCCCTTAGCGGGGGCTTCCGTCTTGAAAGGATGTGCATAATTATTGTTCCTTAGCATTATTTTCCAGCCTTCTGGTGGGATCTTAGCTCTTACCAGCTTAAGAAAGTAGGAAGAGTGATCTGAACAGGTGCATTATTAACCTTTCGAGTGTCAGGGGAGTTAAGCAAGGTTAATTATGCAGGCTTTATCTAACTAACTACAAAATAAAAAAAATGTATAACTATTAAGATAATTAGGAAACAAGAAGCACAAAATATAGGCAAGTTAAACAGATACTTTTAATAAGACTAAATGTCGTATAGGTAAATGTCTAATTTAACCCTCTGACTGCCAGAGGGGTACACAGTGCATTGCTCTCAATGCATTGCCTAGCCCGCTGTCTCTTAAAGGGTTAATTCCAGCTGGGGCTTTGCTGTGTGAATCCCAAGTTTGAATCTGCATCCACCCCTCAATAAAATAAAAGATGGGAAGAGATCAATGACATTAGATACTAGTGTAGTGGCAACAAGCCTTAGTATTGTGACAAAAGTAATTGAACACTGCACAATTTAATTTAATTTTTTTTTTTGGTCAGATGGGTCTGAGCATACAATCACCCTGACCCTATAGCAAAGATAAGCCCTTCTCAGATGCTCACGTGTGAATTCCTCTAAATCTTCCCAAATAACACTTGTTAATAACATATAACTCCCTAACCCCTAGCTGGGGCAGATGCATATCCCTGTTATTACTTTGCCTCAGCCCACACCTTACAGGGAAACATAGGGCCTTATACAGAAAGCAAAATATGTGCCATTCCTGAGCAAACCAATAGCATCATGGGTAAAAATACCACTGGTTTAAATCTAAAGTTAAGTAGTGAATAAAAAGAAACAATAAAGCTTTAGACACTCTTTAAATTAGTCTGGGACTAAATAAATCGCCAACATATTATAAAGTTGAAGTCCTCTCTAGCATCCAAGGAGTTATGTAAATGTCCTTTTTAAGTAGATCTATCACCTTAACACAACTTATGCAATTCTAAAACCTCTTGCAAAATTACCTATATGTTGTGTTAAATGTGTTTTATTTATTAAAAGTGTTTTCAAGCTATTTTCATTTTTAGTTTTTGCGCTATTAAGGGTCCTGCTGGCAAATCTGGCACATGTGACTTCCTCTAGGTCACCTGATCCACCCTCCATGTATTGTTCTCCCTCCCAACTCCAACCCAAGTGCAACTTTAATACTTTGGGGGAGATTCACTAAGTGGTGATAAGGCAGTGATAAAGTGGAGATGATTTCTTCAGTTTATCACTTCTCCAGTTCCTATGATATTCTAGAGATCCTGTGCACTAATGTCTCCAAATTAAAGAAATCTTACGGCATAGGCTCCATAGAATAACAGTAAAACTGGAGAAGTGATACACTGGAGGGGGTTATTCACTAAACGGTGATAAAGAGGCAATAGAGTGGAGATAACTTCTCCAGTGTATCACTTCTCCAATTCCTACTTTATTCTATGGAACCTATGCACTGAGATTTATTTCAGCTTTCAAGATCTTATTGTATAGATTCTATAGAATAACATAGGAACTGGAGAAGTGATATCACTGGAGAAGTTATCTCCTCTTTATCGCCTCTTTATCATCACTTGGTGAATCTCCCCCTTTGTGGTCTATGCATGTGTTCAACGCACAACAATGCATTTCACATCTCTTTAACACACTCAAAAGGCTAAATGCATTTATGGATTGATCCAGAGGGGAGAAGGTTTCCCCAAAGCCTTCCTGCTACATCCACATGTGACTCTGCTGATGATCTACCAGGCAGCTGTGTTTCCCAAGTCTCTTTTAATAATATCTGTTTAACCCTTTGATCACTGGAGTGTGCAACACATTTCTTACCTCTTTGTTCCCCAAAGACTTAAAGAGAATCTGAAGATGGAAATCGTTTTTACGTGCAGCAGTGACTATCACACTTGCTTTAATTACTAATTTCACATAGAAATTGCGACACATTCGGAACAAAAACTTGCTACACTGTATTTTATACAGGGAGACTAAAATAAATAGTGTATTATGAACGCCTGCCATGTGAAGGAATAATATACAAGAAAAAGTAAAGTGAATTGCTGCTGACTCACAGAGATAGCAGTCAAAGCAATCACTGGTTTAAAATGCCAGCTGATTTAACATGCTACAGAAGCCATTTGCAGTAAAAGAATAACCTTATTTTAGAATGTGAGTATTGAAAGTGTTAAGGGGATAGTAATGTTTTACAATAAAAGCAGCTCCAATTAATGTTCATAGTATTTGGGCCATGAAGAGTATTATTTCAATACTGTCAGATTTGAAGTTCAAGAGTAATTGAATGATTAAGTATCCCCCTCCTGCCCCTTTTACTGATGTAACAGTACTCGCCTCAGAACAGCATCACTGTCTGGATGGATCACAGAGAGGGACAATTTTCAGTAAGCATAAGGACAAACCTGAAAAACCTGTCAAGGGGGGCAGGGTTTTCTTTATGCTCACAGTAAGAAGATTGTCCCTTGCTGTGACCTGTCTGGCCCCAGGACCAGATTCCACATCTGAGGGGAGGTGTCTTACACTAGGTAAAAGGGGTGGGAGGGGGATACTTTATCATTCAGTTACCCTTGAACTACAACTCTGACAGTATTGAAATAACACCCTACATGGCCCAAATACTATGAAGATTAATTGAAGATGCTGTTGAAGATAAGTGTGCAAAGAATGTTGTACTCTGATTTGGCAATCAAGGTGTTAACTGAAGAGACACTTACAATGATCAGGGAGATGGGGGGCTATGCACTAAGGTGTGATAAGGAGGTGATAATGTGGAGATGACTTCTCTGGTGAAAACACCTCTCCACCTGTCCTGGCTAATTTTCAGTAAAGGGTTATATATTTAAACAAACTGAGAAACATTAGATATCACATATTATTATATATACATACACATATAAATATATATACATATAAAATATTAAAATTACATACAGTTATACACTATTTTTAGATATAAAGAAGCATTTATTTTTAAGGATTTTAGACTGGTAACAGATTTGATTATTTCAGGCAGATTGTTCCAGACTTTTGGAGCTCTGAACGAGAAGGCAGATCTTCATGATTCTTTCTTGTATTGTGGTATATGCAGAGAGTTGTTATCAGTGGAGCGAAGGTTATAGTTAGTATGGAGAGCTGGAGTGAGCATACTACTCAGGTAGTCTGGTAGTTTTCCAGATATGTGGTTGTATACTAAGCAAGAAAGATGAAGGGAACGTCTAGATTTGAGTGTTAAGCAATTTAGTTCTTTAAGCATATTCCATTGATGGGTAGTGTAATTTCATTGAAGGCTAAAGCAGCATAATGAATTATATAGTGTGTCAAGTTTACTAACATGGATTTCTGGCACTGGAGCATATACTACATCACCATAGTCTATGACTGGCAGCAACATCTGTTGTACAATACATTTTCTAACCAGGGTACTTAAACATAGATGTTTCTGAAAAGAGTGTTTATTTTGGGATAAAGTTTGGAGGCTAATTTATCAGTATGAAGACCAAAAGTGAGGTTCGGGACAAGACACATATCGAGATATCTGTAGGAGTCCACCAGGGCCAATTTATGATTAGACTCTTTTACAATGGGTAGATGGGTATTGCTGAGATTACGCAATTTGTGCTTTGTGTCAGATATCATCGTGACTGTTTTGTCTGTGTTTAAGAACAGTTTGGTCTTTGCTATCCATCTTTCAACCTTGCAGAAATCATGTTGTAATATGGCTTCAAGTTGTGATATGTTTGAGTTTTTAGAATAGATTATGGTGTCATCTGCATATATGTGTACTGAAGAGGATTTGCAAACCTTGGGCAGATCATTTATAAAAAAAAGAAAACAGAAGAGGGCCAAGAATGGAGCCTTGAGGAAATCCGCTTGTTACTTTGAGCGGAAGGGAGTCATTGTCAGCAACGGACATGTACTGCATTCTGTCTGATAAATAGGATCAGAACCAGTTTAGAGAATTATTACCCAATCCTTAGCTTTGGAGTTTGCATATAAGAATATTATGGTCTACTGTGTCAAAGGCCTTGGCAAAATCAAGGAAAATAGCTCCAGTGAGTTCACCATTTTCCATGCCAGTCTGGATATCATTGGTTACTTTTAGGAGGGCCGTGACTATCCAGTGATTTGGTCGAAAGCCTAACTGAAGGAAGTAAGCAGCAACCTTGACAATGGCAAGGCAGTAGATGTTGTATATCTAGACTTTGCAAAGGCATTTGATACAGTGCCACACAGAAAGCTGGTGTATAAAATAAGGAAATTGGGGGTAGGAGATAACCTTTGCAATTGGATACAAAACTGGTTAAAGGATAGGGAACAGTGTGTGGTTGTACATGGAAAATTCTCCAATACAGTTAAAGTGGAGAGCGGAGCACCTCAGGGTTAAGTATTAGGCCAGCTGCTTTTTAACATGTTTATAAATGACCTGGAAATAGATATAGAAAGCAAAATATCAATATTTGCAGATGATACTAAATTATGCAAGGTCATTAATTCAGAACAGGATATTTCCTCTCTACAGAGGGACTTACATACATTGTCTGATTGGGCAAACATATGGAATATGAAGTTTAATGTGGGGAAGTGTAAAGTCGTGCATTTGGGAGGAAACAATCCCAAGGCTACTTATGAACTTAATGGAATCATTTTAGGGGACTCTTTGCTAGAGAAAGACCTGGGTATCCTTGTCAACTACAAACTTAGAAACAGTGACCAGTGTCAAACAGCAGTAGCAAAGGCAAACAAAATCCTATCTTGCATATAAAGAGGTATCGAAGCAAGAGTGGATAACATTATTTTGCCATTATACAAATCATTGGTAAGACCTCACCTTGAGTATGCAGTGCAATTTTGGACACCGGTTCTGAAAAAGGAAATACTAGAACTAGAGAGGGTACAGCGAAGAGCAACAAAATTAATTAAGGGAATGGAGGACTTGACATATGAGGAATGACTCAACAAACTTGGTTTATTTACTCTACAGAAAACACGACTAAGAGGAGTTCTTATTACTCTCTAAATTCCTTTTAAACTCTGATTTAAGCAAATGATCTCACAAATTGGGAGATCATTTTGCCACCATAAGTGGTCTATCCCCCACTATATCTCTTAACCTTGCATCATTGGTTAATATATGCCAATGTTTTGACAAAATATTTCTAAACATTTCCCACTGTTACCATATGTTACAATAAATCTTACATGATTTTCTGATACTTGGGAATTCTTTTTTCTACCTGTATCTTGAAAAATCAAGGATTCTCTCTCCTGTTTTAAAGCCCTCTTATAGCATCTCATCAGATTTTTCTTAGGGTAACCCCTTTCTTGAAATCTAGTAATCAGTTCCTGCGCCTGAGATCTATAATCATCAACCTCAGGACAATTTCTTCTAAGGTACAGGAACTGAACAGACAGCAGGCAACACAGTCCGAGAACTGACCACAGGACCTTGGTGTCAGATGGTCCAGGAGGAAATGACTGGCACAAACCAGACGCCTGGGAGGCACAGAACCCTGAGGAGCGAGGCAACACTACTGGCACAACCCAGATGCCTAGGGGGCACAGAACCCTGAGGAGCAAGGCAACACGACTGGCCCAACCCAGACGCCTGGGAGGCACAGAACCCAGAGGAGCAAGGCAACACTGACCCTGGCACTGGATGCCGATAGACCGAGGACACTCTCATAAGCAACCCCTAGAACGCTAGGGGTGGATTGAAATACAGTGTAAATATATGTAGGACATATATATATATATAAGTAGGCAACCAGTGTCCCCTCTCACTGAGGATGGTAACAACGCAACGCTGGCTCTTCAGCCCAAGGCTACTGCAGAGTGGAATATGCACTACCCTACCTGGATGGTGAGTGAGCCCGGCGCTGTAAGGGAGGTGGACACAGAGAGATCAGAGTAACACAGTCAGTGCTATGAACACTGTACCGGTACTTCGCGTGTGCACACCACCAATGGCAGTTAAGAGAGTAGCTACAGCACAAATGCTTAGCCAACGGTTGACAGAGTAATAGCGCCACATGGAGCAACCGACTATCGTAACGCCAAAGCCACAGCAAGGATAGCTGGAGCAAACGAAGGGAACCAAGCGGTAGGCTAGATACGGATGGCAACAGAGCATCAAAACGCTAGCCACAGACAATTACGGAATAGATACACAGCCAGGTATGGTCAGTAGTGGAGCGGGTTCTCAGCCAAATACGATCAGCAACGGTGCGGGTTCTCAGCCAGATATAGTCAGCAACGGAGCAGGTTCTCAGCCAGATATGGTCAGCAACGGAGCGGGTTCTTAGCCAGATATAGTCAGCAACGGAGCGGGTTCCAGCCAGATATGGTCAGCAACATAGCGGGTTCTCAGCCAGAAACAGTCAGTAGCGGAAGCGGGTCCTCAGCCAGATACTGTCAGCAACGGAGCAGGTTCTCAGCCAGATACAGTCAGCAATGGAGCAACAGTAGTACAGCAACTCAGGAACGTCATCAGGCAGGCCAGGTCATACACGATCAGCAATAACGGAGCAAGAGTCAGGAACTAGTACACCATGAAAGGGCACCATAGTGTAGACATGACAGAGGTTATAAAGGCTATCACTGGGCGGCGACAAAGATACTGGCCAATCAGAAATGAGATATGGAAATAGAAGAATCAGAATATCGCGGCCCGCAGCCAGGAGCAGGCACCGTGATACCGTCCCATTCCATATCATAAAGATGTCGGCGATAAGAGATCCAGAGGGCCACGAGTGCCTTGAATCAATCATTGCAAAGCACCTTGTGCTGCTCCTACCAGCCGAGGTGTAAGTATGCATAGATCGGGGCGCAAGTGGCCCCCATCACGTCCCCCTGACACTGTAGATAAAATTTACCATAAAATATAAAGTAATTCCTAGTCAGAACAAACTCTAATAGATCTAATATGTATTCATTCTGTCGGGAGAAATCAATCTCCTTTATATCCAGGAAATACTTACATGCCTGTATACCACATCGATTGGGAATGGAGGTGTACAGTGACTCAACATCTAGCGTAACCAGAAGGGAGTCACTTCACACCTCCATATCAGTCAATCGACACAATACATCTCTTGTATCTTGAGCAAAAGAGGGCAGGGATGAAACAAAAACGATTTAAGTTTTTGATCAATATATCTACTTACATTCTCAGTAATGTCCCCAATGCGGGACACAACCGGCCTACCCGGTGAGGATCTAAGTGACTCGTGGATCTTCGGTAAAATGTATATAGTTGGAACCCTAGGTGTTCGTTAATGTCACGGTTTATTATGACTCTCAGACACAAGTTTAGGTAAAAAAAAAATCAATTTTATTGAAATAATAAATTGATAACTTAGGATGGCAATAACATACATATATATATATATACAGAATATAGCACAGACAGAAGGCAGACTCTACCGGTCCTGTCAATATACCGGACAGGACAGTCTTTAGGCTCTACCGGCCTTGCCAATACCGGGTAAGGCAACCTGCAGATGGAATAGCATAACGGTTTTACCGGCCTTACCAAATTACCGGGCAAGGCAGCCTCAATAGATACACAATGTAGGCTCTACCGGCCCTGCCAATACCGGGTAAGGCAACCTCAGATGGAATGTGGCAAAAGGTTCTACCGGCCTTACCAATACCGGGCAGGGCAGCCCAGAGATAATAGCAGCAGTCAGATGAAACTGGCAAATAGCAGAATCGTTAAGCAGCAAGGCTTAGGAGCAAACCAGCGTCCGCACGCTGGGACCAACACCGAATAGTATAGCCGTTAGGCTTAGCGAGCAAACCAGTGACCGCACACTGGAGTAACAAGCGAGTAGTATAGCCGCAAGGCTTAGGAGCAAACCAGCATCCGCACGCTGGGACCAACACAGAATTGTATAGCCGATAGGCTTTGGAGCAAACCAGTGACCGCACACTGGTGTAACAAGTGAGTTTGTAAAGCCGCAAGGCTTAGGAGCAAACCAGCGTCCGCACGCTGGGTCCAACACAGATTTGTAGAGCTGATAGGCTTTGGAGCAAACCAGTGACCGCACACTGGTGTAACAAGTGAGTTTGTATAGCCGCAAGGCTTAGGAGCAAACCAGCGTCCGCACGCTGGGACCAACACAGATTTGTATAGCTGATAGGCTTTGGAGCAAACCAGTGACCGCACACTGGTGTAACAAGTGAGTTTGTATAGCCGCAAGGCTTAGGAGCAAACCAGCGTCCGCACGCTGGGACCAACACAGATTTGTATAGCTGATAGGCTTTGGAGCAAACCAGTGACCGCACACTGGTATAACAAGCGAGCTTGTATAGCCGCAAGGCTTAGGAGCAAATCAGCGTCCGCACGCTGGGACCAACACAGATTAGTATAGCTGATAGGCTTTGGAGCAAACCAGTGACCGCACACTGGTGTAACAAGTGAGTTTGTATAGCCGCAAGGCTTAGGAGCAAACCAGCGTCCGCACGCTGGGACCAACACAGTTTTGTATAGCTGATAGGCTTTGGAGCAAACCAGTGACCGCACACTGGTGTAACAAGCGAGTTTGTATAGCCGCAAGGCTTAGGAGCAAACCAGCGTCCGCACGCTGGGACCAACACAGATTTGTATAGCTGATAGGCTTTGGAGCAAACCAGTGACCGCACACTGGTGTAACAAGCGAGCTTGTATAGCCGCAAGGCTAGGAGCAAACCAGCGTCCGCACGCTGGGACAAACACAGATTTGTATAGCTGATAGGCTTTGGAGCAAACCAGTGACCGCACACTGGTGTAACAAGTGAGTTTGTATGGCCGCAAGGCTTAGGAGCCGTACTGTCACGGTTTATTATGACTCTCAGACACAAGTTTTAGGTAAAAAAATCAATTTTATTGAAATAATAAGTTATCAATTTATTATTTCAATAAAATTGATTTTTTTTTTACCTAAACTTGTGTCTGAGAGTCATAATAAACCGTGACAGTACGAAAGGGCACTCAAAGGGTGCCCAATCCAGGTTTAAATTGGCAATAAGAGGCGGGCTATCTGCAGACAGCCAATAGCAGCCCCCTAGTGGTGACAGACAAGGAACTGCAGCAAATCACGGGCACCGTGATAGTTAAACATGCAATGAAATTCATGTTTATTTATGTTTCTCTTCCAGTGCATATGTCAATCCAGCAATGCCTTGTCTTGAAGTTGTCTTTTAATTTCTCTCACATACATTTCTTGAGACATTAGAACCACATTGCCCCCTTATCGGAGGGCTTTACAATTATTTCTTTATGATTCATAAGATCTTTCATGGCCTCTAGTTCCTTTCTTGTTGAATTATTATACCTCGGAGTAATTAAGGGAATATCAGTAATTTATTTTTCAACCATTTGGGTGAAAATATTAATATGGGGATTTAGACTAAGTGGAGGAATATTAGTCAATCTTGATTCTAATGATGCATACCACACTTCTGCCCTATCTTCCATATCTCCCACATTTGACTCTTCATTTTCATTCAATAAATCTGTCAAATTTTGAATGGTTTGACTGTCTTTTACTTGAATGACATTCTGTCTAAGATATCATTGTTTTAACAAAACCTTCCTAGAAAAAAGGTACAGATCTTTAACCAAGTCAAATTTATCTTTATCTACAGAAGGAGAGAAAGAGATACCCTTCACAAGAGGTGAAACATGATCATCAGATAATTGAAAATCAGTGAGATTGATGATAATCCCCCAGATCTAATTTTGGGGTCACCACCAATCTCACCCACTTGTGACATATACCCTAATCCTTCTTGGAGGTCTTCTTCTCCTTCACTCCTCCTCTCCTGCCTCTTCAGTCTCCAAATTTTGGTTCTTCTTCTCCCTCTTGAACTCCTTCTAAAAAAATTAAATGTATTGGATTCCTGATTTAATTGAGCCATTCTTCTTGTGAATCCATCCTAAGTGATGGAATTATATTATTCATGTTTGAATATCAAAAGAAGATATATTTAAAGAAGATCAGCTCATCAGGGGACTGATTGAAGCATCTGATTATTGATTTAGCTCTTCATTGTACACTTCAGATTTTTCTTATTTTTTGAATGTCTGGGGTATAGATGCTGGATTCTATTTTGGGGGGTTATATGTGTTGTTTTTAATACAATGTTGTGATTTTATGTTTGGGAAGTAAGAACATGGAGATACCTTTATATGTGGGTTTGGGTATCTCCTTTTGCCTTTGTATACATGTGTCTATTTTTGTGGGATATGATTAAAATGTATTTTTGTTACGATTTTTTGGTTATTATTATATTATTTATTTTGTTTTTGAAGAGGAGTTGAGTGCCTGTAGATAATCTACTATCTATCTTTTGTATTTATAGATTTTATGGCACCCCATATTAGGTTAATATAGTTATCTCCCTGAGTGTGATTGGGTGTGCTTTACTTCTTTGATATTTGTTTTGCATTTTTGTGGTTAACCAGGATTCAGTTAAGAATAAGAATTTTCAGTTTGTATGTGTAACACAATGCCTTTAGTTCATCCATTTTGGGCAGTATACTGTGTATGTTGCAGTGCACAAAAGAGTGCCATTTATTGCTATTTGAGGGCCAGGGTTGGTTTCTATGTCATTTTCCAAGGCAAGCAAAAAAATGCTTAAAAATGTAATGAGTTGTTGGTGGTGAGCATATAGTGAGAGGGTGAGTCTGTTAATATAATTAAGGTGACAGTTTCAGCCTAGATAAACTAATAATCTATTCAGAGAACTGGAGTAATTCTGGAGCAAACCAATGAATCATTGGGACACATCAAATTCTACAAATTCCCAATGACTTAAATAAATATTTTAGCCCCTTGAATGTTAGGTTAGTCTGCGATGCATTGGAGACCCATCTAGAATATTCAGGGTTAAAACATCCATTTAAATCAATTTGAATTTAGGGGAATTTTATTTGGCCCCTCTGGTACAATTGATTGGCTCCAGAATTGCCTGTCTTTAGTTTCTTGAATATGGCCCATAATTCTATTTTTGCAATAACTCAGAGCTCTCAAGGTTATAACATATTTGTAAAGCTCAAACAAATAAATAAATAAAAAATCAACCATAAAATATGATGCATACGTTTTCTTGTTTGTGAAAAAACATACGTACAGCTAAAAAAAGTTCTTCAGCACCATATATATTTTCACAATCACAAGTGGACTCAGGCTAAAAAAAGGAGTGTGGTTCAATGTATATTTAACATCTTACGCAAACATAATAGGAATAAGTGTACATATAGTATATTAATATAAAAACCATAATACAAACCTGCTGCTCTTCTATATAAAAACAAATGTGTGCCCTCAGTTGGGCATATATAATAATAATTATTAGTAAATAAATGATATTTTGGTATTAAAATTTGGCCATGTTGTATTTAAGCTTGACACCCTGTCAAGGTATTTCATTTTAAGGCAAGTCTGATTCTAATACACCTAACATACCCTATCTAAATAAAATAAAATCAAAGGTTCATGTAGTGATGTTATAATAAACATGTGGAGTTGGAGCTGTGAGCTTTCTGTCTCATATATATTAATATATTAATATATATTTATTAATAAAGACTGAAAAACAGACATGCATTGATCAAGTTCAGCATTTGCCAAATCACCCTTGTTGATCCAAAGGAAAGCAAAAAAAAAAAATATTGAAGACACAAACAATTAAGACCCAATTGGATAAAAGAAAATCCTTCTTGACTACAAAAGGCACTTAATATTTCCCTGGCTCAACACCCTATCTGCACTGAAACCAACTATCTTAATTCTCAATATTGTTCTGAGTTGGAAAGGCATCCACTATGTTTCTGAAAGCATCTACAGCAGCGGTTCTCAACCATTCTACTGCTGTGACCCTTTGATAAAATTTCCCAATTTGTGGCGACCCCTAACAGTAAAATTATTGTTGTTGCTCCTTCATCTCTGTAATTTTGCTACTGTTATGAATTGAAATAGAAATATCTGATGGTTTTAGGCGATCCCAGGAAAATAGTCATTCGAGCCCCTAAGGGGTCCCGACCCACAGGTTGAGAACCACTGATCTACAGTATCTGAAAACACAGCTTCCCAAGAAAAATAATTCTACAACCTTAACTTCCTGTAAAAAATCCCTGCCTTTGTTTTAGTCGAGAGTGTGCAAACGCTAGTCATAATGGATGACCTCTTCTTTTTTTTTGTTCAGCTTTTTGAGTAAATAGTTCCATATTGGCTTTGAATATGTTTGTAAATGGTAATCATATTACCCTCTAGACCAGGGGAAACCAACTCCCGTCCTCAAGAGCTAACAATGGTACATTTTCTCAGGATATCCTAGCAGGAGCACAGGTGAAATAAATAGTGGCTCAGTCACTTTAATTAGTCCACCTGTTCCCATTCAAGGATATCCCAAAGCATGCATTATTGGTAACTCTTGAAGACCAGGACTGGCTACCTCTGTTTAATACATATCTTCTTTAATGTCAACAGACCCCGGTTTGGCTAGTCTCTATAACTAACATCTACCAATACCTTTATCAGTTTTGTTACATACCCTTGTACTTTTTTCCAGCTCAAGAATATCTTTTTCAAAACCTGGTTGCCATAACTAACTGTATTCAGTATTCTAAATGAGGCCTTACCAGGCAGATTTATACTGACAAAAAAAAACACAGAAGAGGTGCATCATATATGATGGGTACGTGTGAAGGATATTCAGCTACCCCCATGCAGATTTCTCAATTATGAATACTCTACAGCCACTGCACCTCTCACTCCAGTCCTTAAATCTCCATAAGAAGAGCTGTGACCACAGTCAGGAACATAAAAAGATACAAAACAAGAAAAGGTCAGTGATCAGTATCCAAATGGAAATATGATGTATATAAATACAGTAAGACCAAACAATAAATGGGATGGTATTTAGTAGAATTCAGTAGTCCGGTAGTAAGCTCAACTACCAGTAATCACTTCTGGGGATCAGATGCTAGCCTGTATCAGGACTGAGATATTTTATTCTCCATTATTGGATTTATAATTTTTTTCCATTGAACATTTTTAATTTTTTGATTCTGTCCTTCCTGTTACTCTTTATATTCTACCTTAAAATAGATAATTTGTTACAACCACAAAAGAGTACCTTTAGTCGGGAGGGACGGTGTCTGACACCCGTCAGTGGTTACTGGTAGATGGGCTTACTACCAGACTACTGAATTCTAGTAGGTCACTTCCCATTTATTGTTTGGTCTTATTGCACACAGTTGCAAAGTTTATTGCCTTTGTGAACTTATAAATATTTCTCTAACAAGGATTCCTCAAGAAGTTTCCCATTTATTATACTTTTAGCTTACTTGTTTCTGCATCTTAAAAGCATAATCTTATATATATGTATATTAAACATCATCTGCCAATTGTCTGCCCATTTACTCAGTGTCTCCAAATATTTCTACAGGAAAAAACATCCTGATCTGTATGTATTGCCTCAGACAATTCAGTGTCATCATCAAAGATTAAGATACTACTTTCAGTACCCTTTTCAAGATCATTCATAAACAAATTAAAAATCATTAGGCTCAGGACTGAACCTTGAAGCACTCCACTTACACCTTTAGACCAACATGAATAGGTTCCTCGCTTTTTTAATCCACACTGGACTTAATTTGTTCCTCTTATATTTATCCTCCAAAGGTATATACTGACTCATAAATTTATCCACAAACATTTTGGATAAATCTCATCTTTCGTGTGTATCTTTATCTTTGAAGATTACATCCAAATTAATGTTTTCTAGTAATATTTTTAGTATTGTATAATTCACTTTTTACAGTTGACTGTTAATAGGTTTTTCCATTTTTGCACACCTTTCACACAAGTGACATTGTCAAAGCAACAGCAATACATGAAAAAAATGTATGATTTGTGAATCGTGTTCTATGGAGCATTTGACACTGGCAACATATGCTGCAATTGTCGCAGAAAAATTCAGCTTGTGCTATAATGCAGCTACAGTGCAATAATGCAGCTACAAATTTGTAGTATGGGTATCACGGTGCCCGTGCTCCTGGCTGTGGGCAGCAACATTCTGATTCTTCTATTTCCATATCTCATTTCGGATTGGCCGGTATCTTTGTCGCTGCCCAGTGATGGCCTTTATAACCTCTGTCATATCTACACTATGGTGCCCTTTCGTGGTGTACTAGTTCCTGACTCTTGCTCCGTTATTGCTGATCGTGTATGACCTGGCCTGCCTGATGACATTCCTGAGTTGCTGTACTACTGTTGCTCCGTTGCTGACTATATCTGGCTGAGAACCTGCTCCGTTGCTGACCATATCTGGCTGAGAACCCTCTCCGTTGCTGACTATATCTGGCTGAGAACCTGCTCCGTTGCTGACCGTATCTGGCTGAGAACCTGCTCCGTTGCTGACTATATCTGGCTGAGAACCCGCTCCATTGCTGACCGTATCTGGCTGAGAACCCGCTCCATTGCTGACTATATCTGGCTGAGAACCTGCTCCGTTGCTGACCGTATCTGGCTGAGAACCCACTCCGTTGCTGACTATATCTGGCTGAGAACCCACTCTGTTGCTGATCATATCTGGCTGAGAACCCGCTCCGCTACTGACCATACCTGGCTGTGTATCTATTTCGTGATCGTCTGTGGCTAGCCTATTGATGCTCTGTTGCCATCCGTATCTAGCCTACCGCTTGGTTGCCTCCATTTGCTCCAGCTATCTTTGCTGTGGCTTTGCCGTTACGCTAGTCGGTTGCGCCTCGTGGCGCTATTACTCTGTCGACCTTTGGCTAACCATTTGTGCTGTAGCAACTCTCTTAACCACCGTTGGTGGTGTGCACACTCGAAGTACCAGTACAGTGTTCATAGCACTGACTGTGTTAATCTGATCTCTCTGTGTCCAACTCCCTTACAGCGCGGGTCTCACTCCCTTTGGGAGTTGCAGTATATCACAGGGTGTTACCTATTGACCCTTTGCGTGTCTGGACCTTCCAGGTAGGGTTGTACAAATTCCACTCTGCAGGAGCCAGCGTTGCGTTGTTACCATCCTCAGTGAGAGGGGACAACTGGCTGCCTACTTATATATATATGTCCTACATATATTTGCACTGTATTACGATCCACGCCTAGCGTTCTAGGGCTTGCTTATGAGAGTTGCCTCGGTGTATCAGCACCCAGTACCAGGGTCAGTGTTGCCTCGCACCTCTGGGTTCTGTGCCTCCCAGGCGTCTAGGTTGTGCCAGTTGTGTTGTCTCGCTCCTCAGGGTTCTGTGCCTCCCAGGCATCTGGGTTGTGCCAGTCATCTCCTCCTGGACCATCTGACACCAAGGTCCTGTGGTCAGTTCTCGGACTGTGTTGCCTGCTGTCTGTTCAGTTCAAGCCAGAACCTCCACTGCCTGTGATTGTTATATACCTGCATATATTGATGTTCTGTTTGTGTGGGCCCAAAGGCCTAACTACTTTTGTGATCTTTATCTTAATAATGTCATTTTAACCTTACCAATCTGGTATGAGTGTTCATCAAAAAACCGTGACAAAGGGTTTTCAATGGAATTGCATTGAAATCAAATAACTATTGAATTTTCCCTGTCATTTTATCACTTTTGTTGATACTTTGAGAATGATATGCTGGGATGCACTGCGGTAATAAAAATACACCACATGTTCATTTTCTATAAAAAAGTAGTGCTATACAAGTGGTTTGCTACAGTCATCAATGTGAAAGATCCCTTATACTGAGACCAGTTATGATAATTGTGGAATTATTAAGGGCACTGGGGACGTTTTCTTTTTTGTCAGTATTCACATTCTATACTAGGTGGCAGGTGCTACTTTATTTTCTGTAATCCTCTATTTCTATTTACAGCACACTGTAAGTGATCCAAAGAGCACAAATCTTTATTGGTACTTGATTCGAATAAACAGCTCTTGTAAATGGTTGACCTCTTTTTAAAAAAACTGAAAAGCTTAAAAATGTTGTTTTAATATAATGTTTCAAAATTAGATTATAATGAAAGGATTTGTATGATTATTACTAGTGATGAGCGAGCACCCCAATGCTCGGATGTTCGGGTGCTCTGACCGAGCACCCCCTGAGGCTCGAGTGCTCGGCCGAGCACCCGAGCCCCATTGAAGTCAATGGGAGGACTCGAGCATTACACCAGGCACCCCCTGCTCTGATGAGGGGAGGGTGCCTGGTCCATAGGAAAAGGGCAGAAAAAGATGGAAACACTACAGAAATGGTTCAGGGACAGCATAGGGAGGATGTCTGGATGCACCTTGGACTCCAACATCGCTGCTGGGAACGATCTTTCGCCCGTAGTACGCCATTTTTACAGACTGACCGTAAAACACACAAAAAGGAAAATAAAAACGACTTTAGGCGAAAAATTGTTACCAAACAGTATTTGCTGTATATTTACTTGTATATCATCTGCAAATTCTCCCAAAAATTTCATCGATTTTCTGAAGTGAGGCCATGATTAAGAGGGAAACGTGCGCAGAGGCAAATTATCCCAAAAATTTCCTTGATTTTCAGAACTGAGGCCATGATTAAGAGGGAAACGTGCGCAGAGGCAAATTCTCCCAAAAATTTCCTTGATTTTCAGAACTGAGGCCATGATTAAGAGGGAAACGTGCGCAGAGGCAAATTCTCCCAAAAATTTCCTTGATTTTCAGAACTGAGGCCATGATTAAGAGGGAAACGTGCGCAGAGGCAAATTCTCCCAAAAATTTCCTTGATTTTCAGAACTGAGGCCATGATTAAGAGGGAAACGTGCGCAGAGGCAAATTCTCCCAAAAATTTCCTTGATTTTCAGAACTGAGGCCATGATTAAGAGGGAAACGTGCGCTGAGCTGACCATCTAAAACATTATGGGTGAGGGTCTGCTGCAGAGCTGACCATCCTAAACATTATATGCGAAGGCCCGCTAGTGAGCTGACGCTATAAAACATTATATGAGAGGGCCCGCTAGAGAGCTGACCCAATAAAACATTATATGAGAAGGCCCGCTGGTGAGCTGACCTATATAAAAATTGTCAAACAGGGCCCGCTGGTGAGCTGACCCTATATAAAAATTATATCACAGGGCCCGCTGGTGAGCTGGCCCTATATAAAAATTATAGCACAGGGCATATGGAAGAGGAGGAGGAGGATGAGAAGATTAAGAGTCAACCATATACCCGTTTTTTGGGTGGAAGGGGTGAATGGGAATACAGAGTATTCCCATCATTGTAAATAACATATATAAAGTGAGTTTATGTTCCCCCGGGGCTTTCCTCCAGTGGAGTGGAGAAGTCAGGGGAAATCCAGGCCTTGTTCATTTTTATAAGTGTCAACCTATCAGCATTGTCGGTGGAAAGGCGGATACGCTTATCTGTTATGATGCCACCAGCAGCACTAAATACCCGCTCAGACAGAACGCTGGCGGCAGGGCAGGCCAGCACCTCCAAGGCGTAGAGTGCCAGTTCATACCACGTGTCCAGCTTGGACACCCAGTAGTTGTAAGGCACAGAGGGATCATTGAGGACGCTGACACGGTCTGCTACGTACTCCTTCACCATCTTCCAAAACTTTTCCCTCCTTGTGACACTAGGCTGCGCATCAGGGTGAGGGTGCTGGCGGGGTGTCATGAAGGTGTCCCACGCCTTGGAGAGTGTTGCCCTGCCTTTGTCGGAACTGCTGTGTGCTCCCCTTTTCTCCCCTTCTCGGTTGGCCAAGGTAGCACGTACTCTGCCGCCAGCGTTGTCAGATGGAAAATTTTGGAGCAATTTTTCAACAAGAACCTTCTGGTATTGCACCATTTTGCTTGTCCTCTCCACCGGAGGAATGAGAGATGAGAAATTCTCTTTGTAGCGGGGGTCCAGAAGGGTGAACACCCAGTAATCCGTGTTGTCTAAAATGCGTACAACGCGTGGGTCACGGGAAAGGCAGCCTAACATAAAGTCAGCCATGTGTGCCAGAGTACCAACAGTCAAGATTTCGCTGTCCTCACCAGGAGGCTGACTCTCAATATCCTCATCCTCTTCCTCCTCTTCTGCCCACCCACGCTGAAGAGATGGAACTAAAGTTCCATGGCTACCCTCTGTAGCGGAGGCAACCGTGTCTTCCTCCTCCTCCTCCTCCTCCTCCTCCTCCTCCGCCTCCTCCAATTGTCGCTGAGAAGACGAAGTGAGGGTGCTCTGGCTATCACCTTGTGTAAGCTCTTCCTCCCCCATTTCCACCTCTTCCACATGCAAAGCGTCGGTTTTAATTGTGAGCAGCGAGCGTTTCAGTAGACACAGAAGTGGGATGGTTACACTGATAATAGCGTTATCGCCGCTCACCATCTGTGTCGATTCCTCAAAATTGCGTAAAACCTCGCAGAGGTCTGACATCCATTCCCACTCCTCACTTCTGATTACTGGAAGTTGAACGGAGAGGCGACGACCGTGTAACAGCTGGTACTCCACTACTGCCCTCTGCTGCTCACAAAGCCGGGCCAACATGTGGAAGGTGGAGTTCCAGCGCGTGCTCACGTCACACAGCAGCCGGTGAGCTGGCAATTGTAAGCGCTGCTGCAGCTTCAACAGGCCGGCCGAAGCTGTAGATGACTTACGGAAATGTGCACACACGCGGCGCACCTTGGTCAAGAGATCATGCACATTGGGGTAGGTTTTTAGAAATCGCTGCACCACTAAATTAAATACATGCGCTAGGCATGGTACGTGTGTGAGCTTGCCGAGCTCCAAAGCCGCCACCAAGTTACGCCCATTATCACACACAACCATGCCTGGTTGCAGGTTGAGTGGCGAGAGCCACTGCTCGGTCTGGTGACTAATCCCCTGCAATAGCTCTGAGGCCGTGTGCTGTTTGTCCCCAAGGCAGATCAGCTTCAGCACGGCCTGTTGACGCTTCCCCACTGCAGTGCTACACTGCTTCCAGCTACTGGCTGATGGGGGAGTGGCGGTGTGTGTAGAGAATTCGGAGGTGGAAACGGAGGAGGAGGAGCCAATAACGTAGGTGCTGGTGGAAACCCTGATGGAGGTAGGGCCCGCAATCCTCGGCGTGGGTAGCACCCGTGCCATCCCAGGGTCCGAGTCGCTCCCAGCCTCCACGACATTCACCCAGTGTGCCGTCAGGGAAATGTAGCGTCCCTGGCCACAAGCACTTGTCCATGTGTCAGTCGTTAAGTGGACCTTCCCAGTAACTGCGTTGGTCAGGGCACGGGTGATGTTACGGGACACATGGTGGTGTAATGCGGGGATGGCACACCGGGAAAAGTAGTGGCGGCTGGGGACCGCGTACCGAGGGACAGCTGCTGCCATCAGGCTGCGGAAGGACTCAGTGTCCACAAGCCTAAATGGCAGCATTTCGATGGCCAGTAATTTTGAAAGGTGTGAGGTTAGTGCTATGGCCTGTGGGTGGGTGGCTGGGTACTTTCTCTTGCGCTCAAATGCCTGGGGTAACGACATTTGGACGCTGTGCTGGGACAGGGAAGTGGATGTGGTCGCTGATGGTGCTTCAGATGGTACAGGTGCAGGGCGGGAGGTATGCGGGCCTGCGCCTTCGACAGGCGATTGGCCGGCACCGAAAACAGGGGAAGAGGAGGCAGTGGTGTGGCCTGCAGACACAGATGGGCGATCCAGGCGTTCCTCCCACTTACTACGGTGCTTGGATGCCATGTGTCGGATCATGCTGGTGGTGGTGAGGTTTCTAGTGTTCATGCCTCGGCTCATTCTGGTGTGGCACAGGTTGCAAACTACAATTCTTTTGTCGTCCGCACTTTCCTTAAAAAAACGCCATACCGCGGAACACCTACCCCTTGGCAAGGTAGATTTACGCAAGGGGGTGCTCCGTGGAACATTTGCGGGCCGGTTTGGTGCGGTCCGCCTTCTTTCTGTAGCCACACCACTGCCTCTTCCAGCCTGTTGCGGTGCTGCAGATGGCTCACCCTCAGGACTGCTGTCATCGCTCGGCTCTACACCTTCCCAGGTGGGGTCAGTCACCTCATCGTCCACCAAGTCCTCCTCCACTTCCTCACTCTGATCATCCTCCTCAAGTCTTGATCCCACCACATACTCAGTCATTGACAACTGTATAACATTCTCCTCAACAAGGTCTTGAGACGGAAATAGTGGTTGATTTAATGGCAACTGTGTCTCATCATCATCATCATCATCATCCACTACTTCCTTTGACCTTAAATGCCGTTCACATCTGTCATCTTCTTGTGATTGGGTAGCCTCTAGAGGTTGTGAATCAGGGCACAAGATGTCATGTTCCTCTGCAAGCGTGCTTGGAGAGAGGGTCAAATGAAGGATTGGTGATGAGACGAGCTCATCACTATATCCCAGTGTGGGATCACTTCTTTGACCAGACCGTGTATGGTGGGAGGAAGGATGATCAGAGTGAGGATTATGTTGACCAGACTCTTGGCTACTGAGAGTGGACTTGGTGGAAGACAGGGTGGTGCTTAACCGACTGGAAGCAGTATCAGCTGTCATCCAACCGACCACCTGTTCGCACTGGTCGGACCTCGAGAGTGATGTCCTGCGACGCCCTGTGAAATCAGACATGAAGCTAGGTATGGTGGATGTCTTTCTTTCTTGTGCTCTGGCACCAGGCACAGTTTCTCCGCGTCCTGACCCGCGCCCTGAACTTTCAGGATCACGTCCACTTCCCCGTCCCTTTTTACCCGCCTTCTTCATCTTACACGATATATATGACTTTAATATATATGAGTTTGAAAACTTAACAGTATTTCTTACTATTCTGCAACTCTGCAGAGTACACAGAATAGGCTGCTAAACTGCGGTGACACACACTGAATGGAATAAGTGACTTTAATATTTGAGTTTGAAAAATTAACAGTATTTCTTACTATTCTGCAACTCTGCAGAGTACACAGAATAGGCTGCTAAACTGCGGTGACACACACTGAATGGAATATGTGACTTTAATATTTGAGTTTGAAAACTTAACAGTATTTCTTACTATTCTGCAACTCTGCAGAGTACACAGAATAGGCTGTTAAACGGCGTTGAAACACACTGAATGGAATATGTGACTTTAATATTTGAGTTTGAAAACTTAACAGTATTTCTTATAATTCTGGAACTGTACAGAGTACACAGAATAGGCTGTTAAACGGCGTTGAAACACACTGAATGGAATATGTGACTTTAATATTTGAGTTTGAAAACTTAACAGTATTTCTTATAATTCTGGAACTGTACAGAGTACACAGAATAGGCTGTTAAACGGCGGTGAAAGACACTGAATGGAATATGTGACTTTAATATTTGAGTTTGAAAACTTAACAGTATTTCTTATAATTCTGGAACTGTACAGAGTACACAGAATAGGCTGTTAAACGGCGGTGAAAGACACTGAATGGAATATGTGACTTTAATATTTGAGTTTGAAAACTTAACAGTATTTCTTATAATTCTGCAACTGTACAGAGTACACAGAATAGGCTGTTAAACGGCGGTGAAAGACACTGAATGGAATATGTGACTTTAATATTTGAGTTTGAAAAATTAACAGTATTTCTTATAATTCTGGAACTGTACAGAGTACACAGAATAGGCTGTTAAACGTCGTTGAAACACACTGAATGGAATATGTGACTTTAATATTTGAGTTTGAAAACTTAACAGTATTTCTTATAATTCTGGAACTGTACAGAGTACACAGAATAGGCTGTTAAACGGCGGTGAAAGACACTGAATGGAATATGTGACTTTAATATTTGAGTTTGAAAACTTAACAGTATTTCTTATAATTCTGGAACTGTACAGAGTACACAGAATAGGCTGTTAAACGGCGGTGAAAGACACTGAATGGAATATGTGACTTTAATATTTGAGTTTGAAAACTTAACAGTATTTCTTATAATTCTGCAACTGTACAGAGTACACAGAATAGGCTGTTAAACGGCGGTGAAAGACACTGAATGGAATATGTGACTTTAATATTTGAGTTTGAAAAATTAACAGTATTTCTTATAATTCTGGAACTGTACAGAGTACACAGAATAGGCTGTTAAACAGCGGTGAAAGACACTGAATGGAATATGTGACTTTAATATTTGAGTTTGAAAACTTAACAGTATTTCTTATAATTCTGGAACTGTACAGAGTACACAGAATAGGCTGTTAAACGGCGGTGAAAGACACTGAATGGAATATGTGACTTTAATATTTGAGTTTGAAAACTTAACAGTATTTCTTATAATTCTGCAACTGTACAGAGTACACAGAATAGGCTGTTAAACGGCGGTGAAAGACACTGAATGGAATATGTGACTTTAATATTTGAGTTTGAAAACTTAACAGTATTTCTTATAATTCTGCAACTCTGCAGAGTACACAGAATAGGCTGTTAAACGGCGGTGAAAGACACTGAATGGAATATGTGACTTTGATATTTTAGTTTGAAGACTTAACAGTATTTCTTCCTATTCTGCAACTCTGCACAGTACACAGAATGTGCTGCTACACTGCGGCGAAGCACACTGAATGGAATATGTGACTTTGATATTTTAGTTTGAAGACTTAACAGTATTTCTTCCTATTCTGCAACTCTGCACAGTACACAGAATGTGCTGCTAAACTGCGGCGAAGCACACTGAATGGAATATGTGACTTTGATATTTTAGTTTGAAGACTTAACAGTATTTCTTCCTATTCTGCAACTCTGCACAGTACACAGAATGTGCTGCTACACTGCGGCGAAGCACACTGAATGGAATATGTGACTTTGATATTTTAGTTTGAAGACTTAACAGTATTTCTTCCTATTCTGCAACTCTGCACAGTACACAGAATGTGCTGCTACACTGCGGCGAAGCACACTGAATGGAATATGTGACTTTGATATTTTAGTTTGAAGACTTAACAGTATTTCTTCCTATTCTGCAACTCTGCACAGTACACAGAATGTGCTGCTAAACTGCGGCGAAGCACACTGAATGGAATATGTGACTTTGATATTTTAGTTTGAAGACTTAACAGTATTTCTTCCTATTCTGCAACTCTGCACAGTACACAGAATGTGCTGCTACACTGCGGCGAAGCACACTGAATGGAATATGTGACTTTGATATTTTAGTTTGAAGACTTAACAGTATTTCTTCCTATTCTGCAACTCTGCACAGTACACAGAATGTGCTGCTACACTGCGGCGAAGCACACTGAATGGAATATGTGACTTTGATATTTTAGTTTGAAGACTTAACAGTATTTCTTCCTATTCTGCAACTCTGCACAGTACACAGAATGTGCTGCTAAACTGCGGCGAAGCACACTGAATGGAATATGTGACTTTGATATTTGAGTTTGAAGACTTAACAGTATTTCTTCCTATTCTGCAACTCTGCACAGTACACAGAATGTGCTGCTAAACTGCGGCGAAGCACACTGAATGGAATATGTGACTTTGATATTTTAGTTTGAAGACTTAACAGTATTTCTTCCTATTCTGCAACTCTGCACAGTACTCAGAATGTGCTGCTAAACTGCGGCGACGCACACTGAATGGAATACGTGACTTTGATATTTTAGTTTGAAGACTTAACAGAATGTGCTCTAATCTGCAACTTTGCACACTAAACAGAATGTGCTCTAATCTGCAACTTTGCACACTAAACAGAATGTGCTCTAATCTGCAACTTTGCACACTAAACAGAATGTGCTCTAATCTGCAACTGTGCACACTAAACAGAATGTGCTCTAATCTGCAACTTTGCACACTAAACAGAATATATATATTTTTTTTTTTTTTTTTTTGTTTTTTTCCCCCCACACCAAATAACCTGCTGCCCCCACACACAGTAGTCCTAAAAAGGACTTTTGGTTCTTTTTTTTTCACAATTTTTGTTTTTTTCCTCCCTACACTGCCTTTCCCTTCCTATCCTCAGCTCTCCCTGGCTCAGACTGAGCCGAACTCGATGGTCAGGTGCTATACAGCACCTGACCACGGGTTCTGGCCAGCCAATCAGTGTAATGCCAGCAGCCAACATGGCTGCTGGCATTACACCGATGTCAGAGCCTCCCTGCACGTTTATTGGCTGCGCAGCAGCCGCAAAACGTGCGGGGAGGAGACCCGAACATGGCGGGCGAGCACATGCGGTACTCGTACGAGTACCGCCATGTGCCGAGCAGAGCGATGCTCGAGCCGATCCGAGCATCGGCCGAGCATGCTCGCTCAACACTAATTATTACTCCCCATTAATTAATTTCATCCATTTAGTAGAATCCAAAGAAGGAATATGGAGATGATGTCTGGTATGAATCCAGTAAAATGCAAAAGGAAGGTGTTTCCAATGAGTGAAATCCGAAAGTATTCTGTCAATACCATGTCTTACATTTTAAGGACACAGATCCTGCACTTGTGTGGTAAGATAAATACCTAAGTATTTTAAAGGGGTTGTGGTCCATTTGAGAGAATTCAGGATGGGGGAGTTCAACAGCCACATTGCCTCTGACTTCTCAAGATTGATCCATAGTCCAGAGAAGTTCCCGAAGTTCTCAACAGCATAATGTCTTCAGCGAATCCAGCTACCTCTATCTGACCAGTAAAGGTAGACGCTCTCATGATGGCCTTCAGTACCGGGTCCAACACCAGATCAAACAACAAAGGGGACAGTGGGCATCCCTACCTGGTAGCTCTCTGAAGGGGAAAAAATGGGAAGATAATGTTATTGGTCTTGGTAGTCACTTGCAGGGTTTTATAAATTGCCTTCAAGTAGGTTAGTAATTTGGAGAAAATTTTCGCCATTCCAACAGCTTGAATGAATATATATATATATATATATATATATATATATATATATATATGGAATTAAAAGCCTTCGCTATGTCCCAGCCAAGCCAAAGGCTAGGGAAGTCTGGGGAATTGTTGGCTAGGATAATAGCCCTTACTGGCTTCTAGACATTATACATTGAATGCCTACCCCTAATAAACCCTGTTTGGTCCGTACATATCAGTGTTGGGAGAAAAAAAGGCTCAGTCTGGTAGCTAGAACTTTATTGAAAAGCTTAAAATCAGAGTTCAATAGGGATATCGGGCGGTAGGACGAGACTAGATGTGGGTCCTTATTAGGTTTAGGGAGCAGAATAATTCTCGAATGGCCAAAATGTAGTTGGTATAGAGAGGATCTTATTATAAAAGGTGTGTAAGGGGACTAATGATATTCTGGTATTCTCTCCATTCCTGCTGTAGACTGTCCCGAAAGTCTACTGACTTGGCCACATATATTGGCATTCTCCAATTAAAAGAGAAATATTTGTGAGTGGGTAGCACCCATTCAACTGATATTTGGTCATGATCTGCTATAAGTATATCATGAATTGTGTATGCAGTCATTTTATTTAACATGGAAGGGCTACCTAATAGGTAATCTATTCTGGAAGAAATGTTGTGGCGGGGTGAGAGTAGAAAGTAAAGTCCCTATCGGTCGGGTGTATAAGTAGTCGTTCAGGTTAAGGTCTTGAGAAAGTACACAAAAGAGTTGCCCTTACCCACTGCATGCAGCCGCTACCAGTACTACGGTCAAGTGTATGGTCCTCCATTGTATTAAAATCCCCTCCCAACAGCACATTCCCCCCACTCACTGCTGTTTTAAATTGAAATGTTCCTCCTGAGTAAGGTGAGTTTCCTTCAGCAAGGCAACATGTGTGCCCAGACACTGCAAGTGTAATATAATTTTTTTATGTTTATTGGGGTTGTTTATATCTACCACATTTCATGAAACTAAGTTGAAAGAGTTGATGTGGGTAGTATAAGCATGGTTCATTATTTAGCCTACGTCCCAGCTATATGTGAAATGAATGGGAAATGAAATTGATACCATCCCACAGAGGAGCCTCTCCCAGAAAGATGACCCCTTGAGCAAACTACAGTAGGGTGAAAATCAGAACCAGAGGGGTGGCCATCCCCGGAGCAGAGACAAGGTGAAACAAAAAACAAAACAGTAATACACTTAACCCAGTATAAACACAAGTGAATTAAAATTTTGTTGAGCAAAACACCCAGAGACACAATAACCCCTCTATCCTCCACAGAGCTTGTGATGGATACCCGTACTCAGACTGAGTAGCTCTGCCAAACTGTGCTTCCTTAGCCCAGGACAACCCTCAGGAACTCCACCAGCCAGGAACCAGGATCATTCACCCAGTCACTAGACAGAACTCAGTGTAGGGTGAAAGCGTGATATTGCAATTTATTCCAAGCACAGACAACACCTGTTGGAGTAAAACAGAAACTAACATTTATTCAGTGAAACCAGCTCTCTTATACAAAACTGACAGACAATACACAATGGGCTGAATACAAAGAAGCACAATTTGAACAATGGGAACATAAATAGGGGAGACAAAGGACTGTAAACAGCAAAAGGCATCACAATATGATTACATCACACATATTTACAACACACTTTAGATAACAAAATCAGGCAAGAGCATATTACAATACCCTCTTCCTGTGACAGCCCTCATAGCTGGATAGTCTGTAGAGGGTCTGGACTGGGCAGACCAGACTGGGTTTCCTGGTTACCTTGTGCCCCTGATAGCCACAGTGTGACTTAGACACAAGAGAGATCTGGGAAGCTGCGAAAGGAGCTTCCCCATGAATGGAGCCTATATTCTGAAGGGAGGAGGCTGGCCCCCAGGCCCCTCCAGGAGCCCAGGCATGGAGGGTTCCATGACATTTCTCCCCCTTCGGAAGAAGACTAACACAGGAGATGACCCCAGATAGGTTAACTCCGAAGCTAGTCAGTACTAATACATACAGCCTCCTAATGCCAGCCCTAAATTGGTACCCCAAACAATTTGTCCATGCAAGAGCAGCACTCATCCAGCCCACATCTGCCTTTCCCAAAGAACATACCCGCCGTTGGGGAGAAGGACCAACTGTGCCTTCTCCCTGGAGTCCTCTCAGCTGCTGGAGAGAAAACAGGGTGGCTGGGGCCCCTCTGACATAGGGTTTAGGATTTGGGCTGGCTGCCCACCATCCAAGGGCATCACAGGTGGCGACTGTAGTCTCATCCACCTGTAAAGGATAAAGATCCCCCAATGCTGGTGGAGAGAGACTGACATCCCTCTGTCTAGATGCCAGCCCTTCCACTGGGTTTGTAAAATCCTTTGGCTCTGGGGCCACCAATAGTGGAGGGCAGAGGCCAGCTGCGCTCTGTTTGCGCTATCGGACCGGACACTGTGGGGCTGTCCCGGTCAGGCTCTAGGGTCATGGATAGGTGTGGGCAGAGACCAACATTGCTCTGCCCTGATACCAGTGCTTCTGCTGGGGTTGCCAGACCGGACACTGTGGGGATGTCCCAGTCAGGCTCTGGGGTCAGGGATAGGGGTGGGCAGAGACCAGAGGTGCTCTGCCCCAATGCCAGTGCTTCTACTGGGCTTGCCAAACCAGACATTGTGGGGCTGTCCCATTCAGGATCTGGGGCCTGTCCCAGTCCGGCTCTGGGATCACACCTATGAATGGGCAGAGACCAGCGATGCTCTGCCCCAATGCCCGCGCTTCTGCTGTGGCTGATGGACCAGACACAGTGGGCTGTCCCGGTCAGCCTCTGGGGCCACAGATATGAGTAGGCAGAGACCAGAGACTAATCCTGGGCCACCTAAGTCATAGCCCTTGTCATCCTCCAGCCCCGAACATGACTGTGCTACATACCATCGCAGAGCCCTATATCCTTCATCCACCTCCATCTCTGTCTGGACCAGCCCATCCGACTCGGGCACCCATTCCTCCTGGGGCTGCCTTTCCAGGAACAACATTCATAAGTTCAACTGGAGCCAGTACCTTTCCTCATCAGTGGGGAGGAACTTTCCATGGTAGTCCTGGTCCAATTGGAAAGCCTCCCACCAGAGCTTCCGACAGATAAAATCCATGCCAGCTTGTCCTTTGTCAAAACAGGTCCGTCAAGCTGGGCAAGTGCTGGGGACGGCGTCACTCCATCTCTGTCAGCAGGAAAATTGGTCCCGGTGGTGGTTTGGTTGTCCCAAAGACAAGGAAACAATCCCACCACTACCACCAAATGTGACAGATACCTGTACTCAGACTGAGTAGCTCCACCAAACCGTGCTTCCTTATCCTGGGACGAAACTCAGGAACTCTGCCAGCAAGGAACCAGGATCATAGCTCAATTCACCTAGTCACTAGACAGAACTCAGTGTAGGGTGAAAGCACAATATATCAATCTACCCCAAGCACCAGACAACACCAGTGTTGGAGTAAAACAGGAACTAACTTTAATTCAGTGAAACCAGTTCTTTTATATAAAACTGACAGACAATACACAATGGGCTGAATACAAAGAGGCACAATGGGAACATAAACATGGGGGGCAAAGGACTGTAAACAGCAAAAGGCATCACAACATGATTACATCACACTTAATTACATCAACTACATAATTAGATGACAACATCCAACAGGAGCATAATTCCCTTAACAAATATAATACCCCGTCCCTGTGACAGCCCTCATAGCTGGACAGTCTGTAGGGGTCTGGATTGAGCAGACCAGACTGGGTTTCCTCGTCATCTTGTGCCCCCTATAGGAACAGAGTGACTTAGACTCAAGAGAGGACTGGGAAGTTGCGGAAGGAGCTTCCCCATGAATGGGGCCCATATTCTGAAGGAAGGAGGCTGGCCCCCAGGCCCCTCCAGGAGCCCAGGGCATGAAGGATTCTGTAATATAGCTATAGAGCTCTTCTCTAACTAAGTGCCTACCTATCCATCACTGCCAAGGTAGCCTATACTCTGCACACCAGGCAGTGCCGGTGTTGCAAAAAGGATTGCAAAGTAACATCAAAAAGCTTCATCAGCACATCTTAAAACCAATAGCAAAGAGCCATTCTAGACCATGTGTGTCTAGTAAGTGATTATGCTTGCTTCGGAGTGGAGCAGTTGGCCGTTTAGTCACGGTTCCTGTGATCTCTCTGTCACTCTCACTTGTGCTGCTCCCTTATTGGTTGAGCTTGTTTGGCCCGCCCCTGATGACCTTTTTATTCTGTCCATTGGTACCTGTCAGGGGCCCTTTCGTGGTTTTCCAGAGCCAGTGCTGCTGTTGCTGTGTTCCTGCGTTCCTGATCTCCTGTGTACCGAATTGGCCTGTATTGACTACACTTCTGTGTTCCTGCTCCGTGATCCGACCTGGTCTGGCTGACGTTCCTGCTCGTTGCTGATCTGGCTTGTCTGTGAATCTCCTCCGTGATCTGACCTGGCCTGGCTGACGTTCCTGCTCGTTGCTGATCTGGCTTGTCTGCGAATCTCCTCCGTGATCTGACCCGGCCTGGCTGACTTCCTGCTCCGTGACCTGCACCGACTTGCTACTGTTCCTGTCTACAGCTGCTGTTGTCGCCCCGGCGACATTCTGATCGCTGCAGTGTGTGTGTCAGAGCCGATCGAGACTGCTAGCATTAACTCCTGCTGAGCCGTGTCTCCTGAGCTGAGCCTTCCGTTTCTCTTGTGCACTGTACTACCTATAGCTGAGTCTCCTTGGCACTTGCTGTGCTATTCAGCTACTCACTGGGCCTCCAATCACTTGTAGTGCTTACTCCTCAACCATTGCTGCTGTTGTTAACCCTTGCTGAGCCCTTACCTTATCCACTGCTTTTGCTGAGCCGGCCGCGTTGTGGGCCTTGGTTAGTCGGCAGCTCGTATTGTCATCTAAACAGAGCAGTAGGTCTCCATTAACGTGCCCGTCAGAGGCGCTATTGGCTCAAGCATTTGCAGCAACCGGTGGTCTCCATTATACACCCGTGGGGGCTATTGGCTCAAGTGATCTCGATACTGTTGGTCTCCGTTATACGCCCATGGGGGCTATTGGCTCAAGCTATCACCATACTGTTGGTCTCCTGTATACGCCCGTGGGGGCTATTTGGCTCATGCTTTTGCAGTACAGCATTCTCCGGTATACGCCCGTGGGGGCTATTCACTCAAGCGATCTCGATACTGTTGGTCTCCGTTATATGCCCGTGGGGGCTATCTACCAACTACCCTGCAGCTCCTGCCTCAGTCTCAGCTCTATCTAGCAGCTCTCTACATAGATGGACTTAAGGTGTTGTGTGATCAAGCACCTATAGCTGCCTAACACCACATATGAGACTGACGATTCTTTGTATTTAACTATTCATTGCCAGTCGCTGTTCTATGCCTGTCCTGTGACAGTATATGTATTGTCCCTGTTTCTGTATCCTGGTCCTGTGAAGGCATATGTAGCCTATATTCTGCTATTTACTGTGCTGCCCTTAGAGGGCGATCTTGTTCTTATTTTATTTTCTAATAAAACTGTGTTTTATTCTAATCCACTGTCGGAGTGTCCGAAAAACCGTTACATAGTTCTTGTCTCATGGGAGATACACAGTAAAGCAAACCGGATTCCTTTGTCATGCAACATCCAAAACATAGGAGTGAATTCTTTCCTTTTAGCATACACCATAGCAGAGAAGTCTTGAAACAACAGGAGTTTGTTATCTCAGTATTAAAAAGGCCCATTTTTCTGGTATGAAGCCAAGAGCCATGTCTTGTCTTGAAATTTGAGGACTTTAAAGATAACCAGCCTGGGTTTTGTACAGAACGGGGCCGAGGAGCTCCCAACCTATGTGCATGCTCAATTACATAGTGGATCAATATCCTTCTTACTCAACAGCTTCAGTAGTTGAATTGCGAGAAAGCCCAGGAGGTCATTACCGTTGACCAATTCAGGTAGATCCACCAGCCTTAAATTATTACCTGCTGCGATTTTTCAGATCCTCAAGCTTGTAAGTAAGCAAACTATTAAAGTCTGAAATGGTCATTAACTGTTGTTGCAGCGTAGTAAGGTCTTCCTCCGTTGTGGACACTCTGTGCTCCAGATCCACAATCTTTGTAAGATGGGTTTTGAGTTATTCATGTAAATGATCAAATTTCCTCTCCATCATTGGTGACATTTCCACTCCAGCTTTGGCTTTGGCCTTTGCCAGGGACGAATCTATAGAATCATGAAAATCTTGTGAGCCTTCCATCACAATTGAGTCAATATTCTGTTGGCCATCAGAATCAGGAACCACCAGGTGTTTGAGCTCAGAGTCCCTCTTGGTAGGAACCACCTAAGTACTCATGATCTGGCAGGATATAATAGAAAGGGTCAAGAGAGTATGCGTCATCATCCATTCCATCGTCCATTCACTTCCCAGCAGTCTTCACTCCCACGTCATGGGTATAGCACATGAGCAGAGGAACACAGAAGCAAAGAAACAGCAGCAGGGTATGTTAAGTATTAAATATATATGGAACTGGCACCTTAAACAGCCCAGGGGTGCAGCGTTGCAGATGTGTGATGAATAGGTACAGAGAGAGCATTATAGGAAAAGGATGATCATATCCCTAGCAGACAATCAGGTATGATGGTATTCCAACCCAAAATCTGCAAGGGGTACAGGGGATTGCAGGGTCACCCAGGCGCCCAACAACATCCACAGCTTGAGGTCTGTGACTAGTGACTCAGCTGGATTATTGCCCTGTGGAGGTCAAAGTATCAAGGCAGTCACTTGGGGGCTGCGTGTTGGAATGTGCATTGTATCAATAACCAGAAAGGCCCAAGAAGCACAGGCGGTGAGAAAATCAGATATGTGTCCCCATCGACACCTCCCCCTTGAGTAGCACTTAGATGATTTGGCCCAGCCCAGGCCTGGTGTACACTGTGGTGTAGAACTAACCTGGCTCACGGAGTTACACCCGGCCTTATTCTCAAACAGCGATGGACTTCGTGGCCAAACATACATACACACATAGCTATTTTCTTTTATATCACACATACAATACAATACAATACAAAAAGTCTGTTTTTAGATGTGTGTAAATGATCTCATGTTAAAACAATGGTCTTTGTTTCAAGGTAGGGGTGAAAATAACTGAATGTCATTTATGAGATATATGATTATGTGCTAAACACCAAGTCTATATTTTTTCCATATGGGAAAGTCTGGTAAGTTGACATATTTATGTCAAGTCTAATTACCTTGTGGCCATTCTTTTCTGTTGATATAAGGCAGATCCAGATATCATATGTAAGAGCAACATCTCCATGCTAAGTATCATTATTACTAGTGCTTTGGAATTTTTTCATAATAATATGTGTGATGTCACTGCTTAATGAGATGGATCTCTGGCCAGTCAGAGGAGATTCTGATAAGGGTAATTTTACATTATAAATATGTAAGTTTTGAGAGAGAAGGGGCTTTTTCCTCTTGGTTCCTGGCTCTTCAGTTCCTGCTATGTTTTCCTGAAATATGCCTGGTAGCCTGCTAAAGAAATCCTAAGAAATCCACACTTATTGGACTGGTAACTAAATATATCTTTCCTTATTTAAATTCTGCAAAATTCAGAATCAAATATATATTTCTTCTATATTTGTAGAAATGTAATTTTTCTTATAATTTGTCTTAATCGGACTGGCCACCCAATTATGACCAAGTATAATAAGCTATATTGGCTCTATTAATTCTGAATTCAGCAGAATTCATTAATTAATTGGTAAATTGTAATACTTTTCCAGATAAGGGTAAAATAGGTTATAACAGTGAGATATATTGATCCATGTTATATATTAGTTAATATAATTTATTATATTTCTAGAATAATATATTGTTTCTGGAAAGGTTATACTAGCTAATATTTGATCTGGGGAATTCTTTGAATTCATTTATTAACCCTTTAACTGCTATTTCTTTGTTTATTTTGAGGTGTTTCTTTGGATTTCTTTGTGTTGGTTTTGGATCTAAACTTTTGTACAGTGAAAAGTTTTTAAACATCTCACTAAACAAAAGAAGTAGCCATCTTGGGTATGGCATCCTATATTTCACTAGTGATTTAAAACTTGGGGTACCCTACAGGTTTTACATAGGATTGCTATGGTCATGGTTATGATATATGTTTCATGAAGTTTGGTATACTGTCTAGGCATATATTATTAGATTGATTCTGAGTATATTCTTGGTATAGTCTATTATTGACTATATTAAATGCAATTTATATGTTTTATTCAGAGGGTATGCAATATTGAAATCGGTAGGTAATTAAATTATGGTGATCTAAGTCTGGGATTTTATTCCAGTTAGTTTCTCTAAATTTGGTTATTATATATGGTATAAGGAAATTGTCAGAGGACCTGGCTTATATTAAAGCTGACTCACCTAACAACATACCTTAAACCTCAATTACCATAGTTTATACAGTTTCTGGGGCAGAAGTATTCATATATGCTGCTGCCAACTGTATTTTAATTAATTATAGGATCAATTATCCTTTTCTATGCTGCTGAGTTCAATTATTGTTATTTAATATCTCTGAATACCTATTTGTGGTTAACCCTTTAATTGCTGGTAATCCTATTGGTGATAATTGTGGTTTGAGTTAATGTATATCTATTGTTATTGCTGGTCACTCATTTATATCATTGTTGTTTACACTTTATATATATATATATAGTATATTGTATTTAATAAATTATATATATTTTTGCACAAATGTGCGGGATTTATTATTTTAATCAATTATTTACTGTGAAGTAGAGTGTCAATACCAAATATAGTGTAAAGTTCTCAAATTTCATTTTATCTATTTATGTGAAGGTATTGAACCTAATAGGTTCTCTTGTTTAACCCTTTCCTGGATATTACCTTCGACATAATATGGAGGCACTGGTGAGATCTATACACAGGGTTGACACATTTGTCAAATAATTTTATTTAACATAACATAAATGTGCATAAACATGTCTCAATCAAAAAACAAAAGCAAAAAGGGGCGCTCCTAGTGTAATAGTTCAAAAAAATATACCACCACCAATTAATAGACCACACTCACAATTTCAGAAACCACTATAAGTGGTCAGCTTGATAGATGGAGGAATCTAGACTGCCCCCACTCAGTCCTCCAATATAGTTGAAAAAATGCTGCTCCCAACAGAAGAATAGGGATCTGGAAGATGACCTCTAACAAAAGACAGAAAAAACACCAGAAAGGGGCGCAATAACAAATAAAAAATATAATAATCCCCAATAATGAGAATGGTACTTACAACATATGTAGTACCCGGTTGAATGGACTACAACCGGTATAACAAGCAGGGATTTGTGATCCGCCCTGCTTCATATGTACTGATCTCAGGAACAAACAATAAGTAAAAACTCTGGATCTCTTCTTAAAAGTTTAATTAATCCAACATTTGGAATAAAAATAAAACCCAATTGCTAAACGCGTTTCGAAGCGCTGCTTCTTCTTCAGTAGCAAAAGATTTTATAAAGAAATATAGGCTTCAAACATTAAAACCAATATACATACAGATTATATCATCCACACTTACCCCAGTCCTACAGGCTCCTCTTATAGTCCTTTCAGCGTCCCTAATTAATTTGGCGCTCCACATCTCCACATGGGAGAGATGTTAACACTTCCGGTGCGTTCCAATATTGAGACGCAATATGTTGTCCGAAATTTAGTTAGCGCTCCACATCTCCACTTGGGAGAGGCGCCACGCTTCCGATGCGTTCCAACACTGAAACGCAAAACCGGAAGTTGAAGGAACATCATCCACCCCTCCCAGTCCGCGTCACAGCCACTGTACGCAAGACCGGAACTAGGGAGATTCACCCTCCACCCCCGGCTCGCATTCAAATATCGGGACATCGAAAGAATGAAAACACAAGGGGAATCGCAAGTTAGCGAAAATCTATCCCCAAAAGTACCCCAACTATGCTTTATACAAAAAACTAATAGTTACACAAGGGGAAAATAATAACCCCAACTATTATCAACCCCACAAACGGAACACATCCAAGCTCAAGGGCTTCAAAGTGGCCCCCCGTTTACTAATGGGACATAATGATGGAGAAAGAAAAGGGACAACAATCAGAGCTCAATATAGATATAGGGACAGGGTGGATGTCACAAATGCATATATATACAGAGATCCAATTACCAAACATGAACAACAACAAAGAAATCAAAATAAAGATAAAAAATAAAAAATAATATGTGAAAAAATAAAATAAAAAATATATAAAGAATAAGGAATAAAAAATAATAATGAAAAATAAAAAATATAAAGAAAAAATATATAAAAAATATAATCAATAGTAAATAATAAAAAAAATATAAAAAAATATATATATAATGAAATAATAATGAGAAAATAATAATAAAAAATAATAAAAAAAAAATAAAAATGTGAAAAAAAAAAAATATAAAAAATATAAAATAAATAAATCACTAATATATATTGAAAATTGTATGCACCTAAAAAAGAATAACAATAATCTCATAACACAAAAAAATAATGATAATAATATAAATAAACACATCCATGTTTTTGTGCTCTCATCAATATATAAGTAACTAGCAGTTTGGGACGGCGTTGCCCGTCATGTTATGCAGGAAATGTTTCTTTTTTTTTTAAATAAATGTTATGATAGTGAATTATAGCGTAGGGTGTACGTGTCAGAAAGGTACACACAGTGATAGACAGAGACACATGCAACACACACATATACACACACATGCACTGACAACACAAACAGTGACACACAGCTGCAAATCAGAACATAAATACATACAGTGTGAGCAGTGTAAGTAACATACCTCCCAACATTTCATATGGCCAAAGAGGGACACTTGTGTTTTCGGTGGTGTTACTGGGGGCGTGGCTGGTGGTGTATTTTAGAGAATTTTTAACCCTTTGAGTGCCGGGGGTAAGCAATGCATTGCATCCCCTCTGGCATTGAAATGGTTAAGTTACTCTTTCTGTAAGTGAATGATTTAGAAGAAGATGAAAGTATTTTTTTTACACAGACTAATTTAACAGATATATACAGAAGTTTATTCCCACATTACTGTGGGTTTTATTGATGTGGAGCAATCTGATACACTGGTATATACACCACACAATGTGATCTCCTAAATAGAGGAGCAGAGGGATTTGGGTGTCAAACAGGGACTGTCCCTCCTATACTGTATAGTGCCAGTCCTTATACACAGACACATGCAGACTGTATACTATACAGCAGAGGTTCTCAGCCCATGCCCTCAGTGGCCACTAACAGGCCAGGACTTAGGAATTTCACTGCTAGAACACAAGTGTGTTGATCAGAGGCTCAGTCATATTGATTAACTCACCTGTGCTCTTAAAAGGAAATTCTAAAATCCTGGCCTGTTAATAGCCACTGAGGGCACAGATTGAGAACCACTGCTATACAGTGCCAGACCATTGTAGAGAATTTTAAACCCTTTGAGTGCCAGGGGGTAAGCAATGCATTGCATCTCCTCTGGCACTGAAATGGTTAAGTTACTCTTTCTGTAAGTGAATGATTTAGAAGAAGATGAAAGTATTTTTTTACACAGACTAATTTAACAGATATATACAGAAGTTTATACCCACATTACCGTGGGTTTTACTGATGTGGAGCAATCTGATACACTTGTACATTAGGCTGACCAGACCTCACCTTTAACCAGTGACACATATGAAAAATGCATACTGCAGGGCTGCTTTGATTTTGGTGCACTCCTGAAATATGCTTATTTCCTATGTGTCCCCGGTTAAAGGTGAGGTCTGGTCAGCCTACTGTATATACACCACACCGTGTGATCTCCTAAATAGAGGAGCAGAGGGATTTGGGTGTCAAACAGGGACTGTCCCTCCTATACTGTATAGTGCCAGTCCTTATACACAGACTGTATACTATACAATGCCAGACCATATATAAATAGTTTGTCATACATGCTATACAGTGAGCTATGTACAGCATGGAGATGATTGCAGAAACTGGCACCTCTACTTACAGACAGACTGACAAACAACCTGCTCTCTTTCTCTCTCTTTGTGCAATATATAAATACAGTCACATCCATGTCTCTGCCATTTACCAGCTCAGCTGAAGCCTTGCTCTGCACTGCCTGATCACCTCTCTGCCGTTGTTTCCACTTTCTCAGCAAGCCAGTATTCTCCTGCTGATTGTTTAGAAATCAGCTCACTTGTAGTAATTAGCAGAGCTGTGTAGGCTCAAAGACAGGGAATGAAGAAGCTGCATAATACAGATTGGACCATGGCCTTCCAGCTGTAGCTTGAACATTGTTCCCATCATCCTCAGCGTGCGTGTGTGTATATGTGTGTATGTGTCTGCTAGTGTGTGTGTGGGAGGGCATGTGCATGTGTCTGTGGTGTAGGAGTGTGTGGCAGCCATTTTTTTTTTCAGCCTTAGATAGTGGTGGGCGGGCTGGATAGTGGGGGCAGGCCAAAAATCACACTCCCACAGAATCACCCAATGGCAGCAGTAATCCTTTTTACTGCCGCCCCTGGGTGTGTTTTGCCAGGCACAAAGTCTTCTTTTATATATATAGATAACTCAAATATAATATTAATAAATATTCTCAGTGCTCTCATTAAGACCACAAGGGGTCATAGTGTGCAAACGAAAAATCCAAAAAGCTTCCCTATGATTTAAATTATTATTAATATTATTAATATTATTGACTTTTTCAATTGGAATTACACTTAAAAATGTTGGATCCTTCTCATGCATTAAAGTGCAGTGTCTAGAGACACTATGATCAGGGAAACCTCTAAGAACATTGCAACGATGTTGACCAAATCTATCGCGCAATGTCTGAGTGGTTCTTCCCACATACTGTACTCCGCACTTACAACTAATGAGATAAATTATATTTTGTGAGCTACGGTTCATAAATGTCTTAATTGGGAAAACTTCACCTGTATAATTGGATTTAAAAACAGATACCTTATTTAAAATAAAAGGACATGTTAAACAGCGAGCAACTCCACATTTATAGCTCCCTAACCAGTTACAAATCTTACAAAAAGGACATGTTAAACAGCGAGCAACTCCACATTTATAGCTCCCTAACCAGTTACAAATCTTAAATCTCCTTTTTTATCAATTTTATCTTTGGATTTCTTATTATTATAAATCAACGTAGTACTCCTATCTAAATTCCGTGCTCTAAGATATTCCCTCTCAATCAGTTCAGGAGGATAGTTCTTATCCTTAAAACGTTGCCTTAGCACCAGTGACTGTTTGTCAAACTCAACAATACTAGTACAATTCCGTCTTATCCTCCTGAACTGACTGAAAGGGACATTACGCAACCAAGGTCTATAATGACTACTAGAGAAATCTAAATAACTATTACTATCTACTTCCTTAAAAAAAGTACGTGATCCTATATGACCTGTCTCCTCCACAAATAGCTGAACATCCAGGAAATCAACTCTATCAAGCTGAACGTTAGAAGTAAAACTAATACTCATATCATTATTCTCAAGGTGCCGAATAAAATTCTCTGGTGTATCACCTTTCCATATAATTATAATATCGTCAATGTACCTACGGTACAGAACCAGGTTCGCCCCAAACATATTGTCTCGCCAAACATGGGACTCTTCAAAGAGACCCATGAACAAATTTGCGAAACTTGGGGCGAACCTGGTTCCCATCGTAGTACCACGCTTTTGTAGATAAAAGATACCCTCAAAAGAAAAAAGTTGTGCTCGAGAATAAATCGTATAGAATCCAAAAGAAAGATTCTCTGTTTATTAGGCATAAGGGGGTCTTATGAGAATCTTTCTTTTGGATTCTATACGATTTATTCTCGAGCACAACTTTTTTCTTTTGAGGGTATGTTTTATCTACAAAAGCGTGGTACTGCGATATGTTTGGGGCGAACCTGGTTCTGTACCGTAGGTACATTGACGATATTATAATTATATGGAAAGGTGATACACCAGAGAATTTTATTCGGCACCTTGAGAATAATGATATGAGTATTAGTTTTACTTCTAACGTTCAGCTTGATAGAGTTGATTTCCTGGATGTTCAGCTATTTGTGGAGGAGACAGGTCATATAGGATCACGTACTTTTTTTAAGGAAGTAGATAGTAATAGTTATTTAGATTTCTCTAGTAGTCATTATAGACCTTGGTTGCGTAATGTCCCTTTCTTAAAGATGTAGTGAAACCTAGACCTTTGTTCACATATAGGAGATCAAAAACTTTGAAGAATAGTTTGGCCCCTAGTAGGTTACCTAAGCTAGTTGAGTATAAGAACAATTTAGGGTTAAATTTTGGTATCTTTTCCCAAAAATTAGGGAGCTATAAATGTGGAGTTGCTCGCTGTTTAACATGTCCTTTTATTTTAAATAAGGTATCTGTTTTTAAATCCAATTATACAGGTGAAGTTTTCCCAATTAAGACATTTATGAACTGTAGCTCACAAAATATAATTTATCTCATTAGTTGTAAGTGCGGAGTACAGTATGTGGGAAGAACCACTCAGACATTGCGCGATAGATTTGGTCAACATCGTCGCAATGTTCTTAGAGGTTTCCCTGATCATAGTGTCTCTAGACACTGCACTTTAATGCATGAGAAGGATCCAACATTTTTAAGTGTAATTCCAATTGAAAAAGTCAATAATATTAATAATATTAATAATAATTTAAATCATAGGGAAGCTTTTTGGATTTTTCGTTTGCACACTATGACCCCTTGTGGTCTTAATGAGAGCACTGAGAATATTTATTAATATTATATTTGAGTTATTACTTATATATTGATGAGAGCACAAAAACATGGATGTGTTTATTTATATTATTATCATTATTTTTTTGTGTTATGAGATTATTGTTATTCTTTTTTAGGTGCATACAATTTTCAATATATATTAGTGATTTATTTATTTTATATTTTTTATATATATATTTTTTTTTTCACATTTTTATTTTTTTTTTATTATTTTTTATTATTATTTTCTCATTATTATTTCATTATATATATATATTTTTATATTTTTTTTATTATTTACTATTGATTATATTTTTTATATATTTTTTCTTTATATTTTTTATTTTTCATTATTATTTTTTATTCCTTATTCTTTATATATTTTTTATTTTATTTTTTCACATATTATTTTTTATTTTTTATCTTTATTTTGATTTCTTTGTTGTTGTTCATGTTTGGTAATTGGATCTCTGTATATATATGCATTTGTGACATCCACCCTGTCCCTATATCTATATTGAGCTCTGATTGTTGTCCCTTTTCTTTCTCCATCCTTATGTCCCATTAGTAAACGGGGGGCCACTTTGAAGCCCTTGAGCTTGGATGTGTTCCTTTTGTGGGGTTGATAATAGTTGGGGTTATTATTTTCCCCTTGTGTAACTATTAGTTTTTTGTATAAAGCATAGTTGGGGTACTTTTGGGGATAGATTTTTGCTAACTTGCGATTCCCCTTGTGTTTTCATTCTTTCGATGTCCAGATATTTGAATGCGAGCCGGGGGTGGAGGGTGAATCTTCCTAGTTCCGGTCTTGCGTACAGTGGCTGTGACGTGGACTGGGAGGGGTGGATGATGTTCCTTCAACTTCCGGTTTTGCGTTTCAGTGTTGGAACGCATCGGAAGCGTGGCGCCTCTCCCAAGTGGAGATGTGGAGCGCTAACTACATTTCGGACAACATATTGCGTCTCAATATTGGAACGCACCGGAAGTGTTAACGTCTCTCCCATGTGGAGATGTGGAGCGCCAAATTAATTAGGGACGCTGAAAGGACTATAAGAGAAGCCTGTAGGACTGGGGTAAGTGTGGATGATATAATCTGTATGTATATTGGTTTTAATGTTTGAAGCCTATATTTCTTTATAAAATCTTTTGCTACTGAAGAAGAAGCAGCGCTTCTAAACGCGTTTAGCAATTGGGTTTTATTTTTATTCCAAATGTTGGATTAATTAAACTTTTAAGAAGAGATCCAGAGTTTTTACTTATTGTTTGTTCCTGAGATCAGTACATATGAAGCAGGGCGGATCACAAATCCCTGCTTGTTATACCGGTGGTAGTCCATTCAACCGGGTACTACATATGTTGTAAGTACCATTCTCATTATTGGGGATTATTATATTTTTTATTTGTTATTGCGCCCCTTTCTGGTGTTTTTTCTTTTTTTATGTCTCAATCAAGTTCTTCTGTGTGTGATCCAATGGAACAGATCTCAGGAGAAGATACGTAATGGTCTGTAGCTTAATTTATGCCATCCATTCTCGCCTAAAAATTAAAAGTGATGCACAGCAATGGAGTGATGATATAGAGTTAAGAGTAGAATCCCAATTTGATAAAATTTGGCAACCCGATAGCTTCTATTATAGAGCTTTAAAAAAATGTATAGAACAAACCAAGCCAAAAGAGATGGATATACAGATTTTGTTAATCGTGCCCAAATTGTTAAATATTATAGCCTTCCAGAGAAACAAATTATATGTTATGAAAGAAAATATAGAACCAATAAAACAAACACTGAAGGCTAAGATTGATAGAATCTCTGAGTTAGAGAAATATATATGTGACTACCATAAATTGGTAAAAATACAGGAAGAGGAAATTCAGTCTCTCAAGAACCAGGTAAATGGGCTAGAGAGCAGGTGTAAAGATAATCTAGTGTAAGTGTGGTCTGCAAAAGAACAGCATTCTATCCTCAATGCAGATATGTTTAATTTAACATGTGAGAACCACAACTTGAAAGAACAAGTTCAGCAACTCCAATCCTATATAGACAGGTGGGCTCATGAGAATGCCAGACTTCAGGAGCAAGTGTTGGTATACCAGTCCATTGATAGTGCCCCTATAGGAAATGTATCAATGGATCAACGGATGTTGGATATCTTGTCCAGGCAGACTCAGGAACTGTCAGACAGAATGCAGGCCTTTACTGCCTCTCAACCTGACAATCCTTCTGAGCAGGAACAAGGTATTAGTCCTGACAGGAAAGTCAGTCATCAGGATCACTTACCTGGGGAGGGAGGGGCTGCTGACCCTCATGATTCACACTTCATGCTGTGGAGTGAGGATGAGAGTAGCATCCCAGAGCAATTCACACACCATACACCTCAGAACCTCTTAACAAGTCACAGATTAACCTCTAACAGGAAGCCAGTGCTCAAACCTAACAGGACAATGTCCACACTGAGTAGGTTTGAACAAGAGGAAAGGTCACCCTTTTTGATAAAACCAAAATAATAAGATTTATTAAAGACACTGTTCCAGTTTTTCAAAGAGAATCTAATGTGTCTGTGTTAACCATCTAGAGCGTTATGTTGAAACACTTGCATCTCTAGGCCTTCATTCTGACCGTCATATGTGCCTTGGTTTTTGATATTTCAGAGGGTTTCTTTTTCAAATCCTTGAGTAATATGGATATCACCACCTGGGAAGAAACTGTTGAACAATTAATCCTAGCTTTTGGGCCATATAAAACCCGCCATGAGGCTAAATGTGCTATTTATGCACTAAAATGTAGGCCAGACCAGGACCTCAGGCAATTCTTGTCAGAGCTTTAATGTGCATATTTCCCTGCTGATAAGGATGCAGATTTCCAATTTTATGAGTTTAGGGAACTATTCTTTCATGCTCTGCCACGGTATATGAAAACAAATCTGGCTAGGGATTATTCACCCATGTTATCACTAGATTGGTTACTCACTCAAGCTATTAAGCTTAGTGATGAGCGAGCACCCCAATGCTCGGATGTTCGGGTGCTCTGACCGAGCACCCCCTGAGGCTCGAGTGCTCGGCCGAGCACCCGAGCCCCATTGAAGTCAATGGGAGGACTCGAGCATTACACCAGGCACCCCCTGCTCTGATGAGGGGAGGGTGCCTGGTCCATAGGAAAAGGGCAGAAAAAGATGGAAACACTACAGAAATGGTTCAGGGACAGCATAGGGAGGATGTCTGGATGCACCTTGGACTCCAACATCGCTGCTGGGAACGATCTTTCGCCCGTAGTACGCCATTTTTACAGACTGACCGTAAAACACACAAAAAGGAAAATAAAAACGACTTTAGGCGAAAAATTGTTACCAAACAGTATTTGCTGTATATTTACTTGTATATCATCTGCAAATTCTCCCAAAAATTTCATCGATTTTCTGAAGTGAGGCCATGATTAAGAGGGAAACGTGCGCAGAGGCAAATTATCCCAAAAATTTCCTTGATTTTCAGAACTGAGGCCATGATTAAGAGGGAAACGTGCGCAGAGGCAAATTCTCCCAAAAATTTCCTTGATTTTCAGAACTGAGGCCATGATTAAGAGGGAAACGTGCGCAGAGGCAAATTATCCCAAAAATTTCCTTGATTTTCAGAACTGAGGCCATGATTAAGAGGGAAACGTGCGCAGAGGCAAATTCTCCCAAAAATTTCCTTGATTTTCAGAACTGAGGCCATGATTAAGAGGGAAACGTGCGCAGAGGCAAATTATCCCAAAAATTTCCTTGATTTTCAGAACTGAGGCCATGATTAAGAGGGAAACGTGCGCAGAGGCAAATTCTCCCAAAAATTTCCTTGATTTTCAGAACTGAGGCCATGATTAAGAGGGAAACGTGCGCTGAGCTGACCATCTAAAACATTATGGGTGAGGGTCTGCTGCAGAGCTGACCATCCTAAACATTATATGCGAAGGCCCGCTAGTGAGCTGACGCTATAAAACATTATATGAGAGGGCCCGCTAGAGAGCTGACCCAATAAAACATTATATGAGAAGGCCCGCTGGTGAGCTGACCTATATAAAAATTGGCAAACAGGGCCCGCTGGTGAGCTGGCCCTATATAAAAATTATATCACAGGGCCCGCTGGTGAGCTGGCCCTATATAAAAATTATATCCCAGGGCACGCTGGTGAGCTGGCCCTATATAAAAATTATATCCCAGGGCATATGGAAGAGGAGGAGGAGGATGAGAACATTAAGAGTCAACCATATACCCGTTTTTGGGGTGGAAGGGGTGAATGGGAATACAGAGTATTCCCATCATTGTAAATAACATATATAAAGTGAGTTTATGTTCCCCCGGGGCTTTCCTCCAGTGGAGTGGAGAAGTCAGGGGAAATCCAGGCCTTGTTCATTTTTATAAGTGTCAACCTATCAGCATTGTCGGTGGAAAGGCGGATACGCTTATCTGTTATGATGCCACCAGCAGCACTAAATACCCGCTCAGACAGAACGCTGGCGGCAGGGCAGGCCAGCACCTCCAAGGCGTAGAGTGCCAGTTCATACCACGTGTCCAGCTTGGACACCCAGTAGTTGTAAGGCACAGAGGGATCATTGAGGACGCTGACACGGTCTGCTACGTACTCCTTCACCATCTTCCAAAACTTTTCCCTCCTTGTGACACTAGGCTGCGCATCAGGGTGAGGGTGCTGGCGGGGTGTCATGAAGGTGTCCCACGCCTTGGAGAGTGTTGCCCTGCCTTTGTCGGAACTGCTGTGTGCTCCCCTTTTCTCCCCTTCTCGGTTGGCCAAGGTAGCACGTACTCTGCCGCCAGCGTTGTCAGATGGAAAATTTTGGAGCAATTTTTCAACAAGAACCTTCTGGTATTGCACCATTTTGCTTGTCCTCTCCACCGGAGGAATGAGAGATGAGAAATTCTCTTTGTAGCGGGGGTCCAGAAGGGTGAACACCCAGTAATCCGTGTTGTCTAAAATGCGTACAACGCGTGGGTCACGGGAAAGGCAGCCTAACATAAAGTCAGCCATGTGTGCCAGAGTACCAACAGTCAAGATTTCGCTGTCCTCACCAGGAGGCTGACTCTCAATATCCTCATCCTCTTCCTCCTCTTCTGCCCACCCACGCTGAAGAGATGGAACTAAAGTTCCATGGCTACCCTCTGTAGCGGAGGCAACCGTGTCTTCCTCCTCCTCCTCCTCCTCCTCCTCCTCCTCCGCCTCCTCCAATTGTCGCTGAGAAGACGAAGTGAGGGTGCTCTGGCTATCACCTTGTGTAAGCTCTTCCTCCCCCATTTCCACCTCTTCCACATGCAAAGCGTCGGTTTTAATTGTGAGCAGCGAGCGTTTCAGTAGACACAGAAGTGGGATGGTTACACTGATAATAGCGTTATCGCCGCTCACCATCTGTGTCGATTCCTCAAAATTGCGTAAAACCTCGCAGAGGTCTGACATCCATTCCCACTCCTCACTTCTGATTACAGGAAGTTGAACGGAGAGGCGACGACCGTGTAACAGCTGGTACTCCACTACTGCCCTCTGCTGCTCACAAAGCCGGGCCAACATGTGGAAGGTGGAGTTCCAGCGCATGCTCACGTCACACAGCAGCCGGTGAGCTGGCAATTGTAAGCGCTGCTGCAGCTTCAACAGGCCGGCCGAAGCTGTAGATGACTTACGGAAATGTGCACACACGCGGCGCACCTTGGTCAAGAGATCATGCACATTGGGGTAGGTTTTTAGAAATCGCTGCACCACTAAATTAAATACATGCGCTAGGCATGGTACGTGTGTGAGCTTGCCGAGCTCCAAAGCCGCCACCAAGTTACGCCCATTATCACACACAACCATGCCTGGTTGCAGGTTGAGTGGCGAGAGCCACTGCTCGGTCTGGTGACTAATCCCCTGCAACAGCTCTGAGGCCGTGTGCTGTTTGTCCCCAAGGCAGATCAGCTTCAGCACGGCCTGTTGACGCTTCCCCACTGCAGTGCTACACTGCTTCCAGCTACTGGCTGATGGGGGAGTGGCGGTGTGTGTAGAGAATTCGGAGGTGGAAACGGAGGAGGAGGAGCCAATAACGTAGGTGCTGGTGGAAACCCTGATGGAGGTAGGGCCCGCAATCCTCGGCGTGGGTAGCACCCGTGCCATCCCAGGGTCCGAGTCGCTCCCAGCCTCCACGACATTCACCCAGTGTGCCGTCAGGGAAATGTAGCGTCCCTGGCCACAAGCACTTGTCCATGTGTCAGTCGTTAAGTGGACCTTCCCAGTAACTGCGTTGGTCAGGGCACGGGTGATGTTACGGGACACATGGTGGTGTAATGCGGGGATGGCACACCGGGAAAAGTAGTGGCGGCTGGGGACCGCGTACCGAGGGACAGCTGCTGCCATCAGGCTGCGGAAGGACTCAGTGTCCACAAGCCTAAATGGCAGCATTTCGATGGCCAGTAATTTTGAAAGGTGTGAGGTTAGTGCTATGGCCTGTGGGTGGGTGGCTGGGTACTTTCTCTTGCGCTCAAATGCCTGGGGTAACGACATTTGGACGCTGTGCTGGGACAGGGAAGTGGATGTGGTCGCTGATGGTGCTTCAGATGCTACAGGTGCAGGGCGGGAGGTATGCGGGCCTGCGCCTTCGACAGGCGATTGGCCGGCACCGAAAACAGGGGAAGAGGAGGCAGTGGTGTGGCCTGCAGACACAGATGGGCGATCCAGGCGTTCCTCCCACTTACTACGGTGCTTGGATGCCATGTGTCGGATCATGCTGGTGGTGGTGAGGTTTCTAGTGTTCATGCCTCGGCTCATTCTGGTGTGGCACAGGTTGCAAACTACAATTCTTTTGTCGTCCGCACTTTCCTTAAAAAAACGCCATACCGCGGAACACCTACCCCTTGGCAAGGTAGATTTACGCAAGGGGGTGCTCCGTGGAACATTTGCGGGCCGGTTTGGTGCGGTCCGCCTTCTTTCTGTAGCCACACCACTGCCTCTTCCAGCCTGTTGCGGTGCTGCAGATGGCTCACCCTCAGGACTGCTGTCATCGCTCGGCTCTACACCTTCCCAGGTGGGGTCAGTCACCTCATCGTCCACCAAGTCCTCCTCCACTTCCTCACTCTGATCATCCTCCTCAAGTCTTGATCCCACCACATACTCAGTCATTGACAACTGTATAACATTCTCCTCAACAAGGTCTTGAGACGGAAATAGTGGTTGATTTAATGGCAACTGTGTCTCATCATCATCATCATCATCATCCACTACTTCCTTTGACCTTAAATGCCGTTCACATCTGTCATCTTCTTGTGATTGGGTAGCCTCTAGAGGTTGTGAATCAGGGCACAAGATGTCATGTTCCTCTGCAAGCGTGCTTGGAGAGAGGGTCAAATGAAGGATTGGTGATGAGACGAGCTCATCACTATATCCCAGTGTGGGATCACTTCTTTGACCAGACCGTGTATGGTGGGAGGAAGGATGATCAGAGTGAGGATTATGTTGACCAGACTCTTGGCTACTGAGAGTGGACTTGGTGGAAGACAGGGTGGTGCTTAACCGACTGGAAGCAGTATCAGCTGTCATCCAACCGACCACCTGTTCGCACTGGTCGGACCTCGAGAGTGATGTCCTGCGACGCCCTGTGAAATCAGACATGAAGCTAGGTATGGTGGATGTCTTTCTTTCTTGTGCTCTGGCACCAGGCACAGTTTCTCCGCGTCCTGACCCGCGCCCTGAACTTTCAGGATCACGTCCACTTCCCCGTCCCTTTTTACCCGCCTTCTTCATCTTACACGATATATATGACTTTAATATATATGAGTTTGAAAACTTAACAGTATTTCTTACTATTCTGCAACTCTGCAGAGTACACAGAATAGGCTGCTAAACTGCGGTGACACACACTGAATGGAATAAGTGACTTTAATATTTGAGTTTGAAAAATTAACAGTATTTCTTACTATTCTGCAACTCTGCAGAGTACACAGAATAGGCTGCTAAACTGCGGTGACACACACTGAATGGAATATGTGACTTTAATATTTGAGTTTGAAAACTTAACAGTATTTCTTATAATTCTGGAACTGTACAGAGTACACAGAATAGGCTGTTAAACGGCGGTGAAAGACACTGAATGGAATATGTGACTTTAATATTTGAGTTTGAAAACTTAACAGTATTTCTTACTATTCTGCAACTCTGCAGAGTACACAGAATAGGCTGTTAAACGGCGTTGAAACACACTGAATGGAATATGTGACTTTAATATTTGAGTTTGAAAACTTAACAGTATTTCTTATAATTCTGGAACTGTACAGAGTACACAGAATAGGCTGTTAAACGGCGGTGAAAGACACTGAATGGAATATGTGACTTTAATATTTGAGTTTGAAAACTTAACAGTATTTCTTATAATTCTGCAACTCTGCAGAGTACACAGAATAGGCTGTTAAACGGCGTTGAAACACACTGAATGGAATATGTGACTTTAATATTTGAGTTTGAAAACTTAACAGTATTTCTTACTATTCTGCAACTCTGCAGAGTACACAGAATAGGCTGTTAAACGGCGTTGAAACACACTGAATGGAATATGTGACTTTAATATTTGAGTTTGAAAACTTAACAGTATTTCTTATAATTCTGGAACTGTACAGAGTACACAGAATAGGCTGTTAAACGGCGGTGAAAGACACTGAATGGAATATGTGACTTTAATATTTGAGTTTGAAAACTTAACAGTATTTCTTATAATTCTGCAACTCTGCAGAGTACACAGAATAGGCTGTTAAACGGCGTTGAAACACACTGAATGGAATATGTGACTTTAATATTTGAGTTTGAAAACTTAACAGTATTTCTTATAATTCTGGAACTGTACAGAGTACACAGAATAGGCTGTTAAACGGCGGTGAAAGACACTGAATGGAATATGTGACTTTAATATTTGAGTTTGAAAAATTAACAGTATTTCTTATAATTCTGGAACTGTACAGAGTACACAGAATAGGCTGTTAAACGGCGGTGAAAGACACTGAATGGAATATGTGACTTTAATATTTGAGTTTGAAAACTTAACAGTATTTCTTATAATTCTGGAACTGTACAGAGTACACAGAATAGGCTGTTAAACGGCGGTGAAAGACACTGAATGGAATATGTGACTTTAATATTTGAGTTTGAAAACTTAACAGTATTTCTTACTATTCTGCAACTCTGCAGAGTACACAGAATAGGCTGTTAAACGGCGTTGAAACACACTGAATGGAATATGTGACTTTAATATTTGAGTTTGAAAACTTAACAGTATTTCTTATAATTCTGGAACTGTACAGAGTACACAGAATAGGCTGTTAAACGGCGGTGAAAGACACTGAATGGAATATGTGACTTTAATATTTGAGTTTGAAAACTTAACAGTATTTCTTATAATTCTGCAACTCTGCAGAGTACACAGAATAGGCTGTTAAACGGCGTTGAAACACACTGAATGGAATATGTGACTTTAATATTTGAGTTTGAAAACTTAACAGTATTTCTTATAATTCTGGAACTGTACAGAGTACACAGAATAGGCTGTTAAACGGCGGTGAAAGACACTGAATGGAATATGTGACTTTAATATTTGAGTTTGAAAAATTAACAGTATTTCTTATAATTCTGGAACTGTACAGAGTACACAGAATAGGCTGTTAAACGGCGGTGAAAGACACTGAATGGAATATGTGACTTTAATATTTGAGTTTGAAAACTTAACAGTATTTCTTATAATTCTGGAACTGTACAGAGTACACAGAATAGGCTGTTAAACGGCGGTGAAAGACACTGAATGGAATATGTGACTTTAATATTTGAGTTTGAAAACTTAACAGTATTTCTTATAATTCTGGAACTGTACAGAGTACACAGAATAGGCTGTTAAACGGCGGTGAAAGACACTGAATGGAATATGTGACTTTAATATTTGAGTTTGAAAAATTAACAGTATTTCTTATAATTCTGGAACTGTACAGAGTACACAGAATAGGCTGTTAAACGGCGGTGAAAGACACTGAATGGAATATGTGACTTTAATATTTGAGTTTGAAAACTTAACAGTATTTCTTATAATTCTGGAACTGTACAGAGTACACAGAATAGGCTGTTAAACGGCGGTGAAAGACACTGAATGGAATATGTGACTTTAATATTTGAGTTTGAAAACTTAACAGTATTTCTTATAATTCTGCAACTGTACAGAGTACACAGAATAGGCTGTTAAACGGCGGTGAAAGACACTGAATGGAATATGTGACTTTAATATTTGAGTTTGAAAACTTAACAGTATTTCTTATAATTCTGCAACTCTGCAGAGTACACAGAATAGGCTGTTAAACGGCGGTGAAAGACACTGAATGGAATATGTGACTTTGATATTTTAGTTTGAAGACTTAACAGTATTTCTTCCTATTCTGCAACTCTGCACAGTACACAGAATGTGCTGCTACACTGCGGCGAAGCACACTGAATGGAATATGTGACTTTGATATTTTAGTTTGAAGACTTAACAGTATTTCTTCCTATTCTGCAACTCTGCACAGTACACAGAATGTGCTGCTAAACTGCGGCGAAGCACACTGAATGGAATATGTGACTTTGATATTTGAGTTTGAAGACTTAACAGTATTTCTTCCTATTCTGCAACTCTGCACAGTACACAGAATGTGCTGCTAAACTGCGGCGAAGCACACTGAATGGAATATGTGACTTTGATATTTTAGTTTGAAGACTTAACAGTATTTCTTCCTATTCTGCAACTCTGCACAGTACTCAGAATGTGCTGCTAAACTGCGGCGACGCACACTGAATGGAATACGTGACTTTGATATTTTAGTTTGAAGACTTAACAGAATGTGCTCTAATCTGCAACTTTGCACACTAAACAGAATGTGCTCTAATCTGCAACTTTGCACACTAAACAGAATGTGCTCTAATCTGCAACTTTGCACACTAAACAGAATGTGCTCTAATCTGCAACTGTGCACACTAAACAGAATGTGCTCTAATCTGCAACTTTGCACACTAAACAGAATATATATATTTTTTTTTTTTTTTTTTTGTTTTTTTCCCCCCACACCAAATAACCTGCTGCCCCCACACACAGTAGTCCTAAAAAGGACTTTTGGTTCTTTTTTTTTCACAATTTTTGTTTTTTTCCTCCCTACACTGCCTTTCCCTTCCTATCCTCAGCTCTCCCTGGCTCAGACTGAGCCGAACTCGATGGTCAGGTGCTATACAGCACCTGACCACGGGTTCTGGCCAGCCAATCAGTGTAATGCCAGCAGCCAACATGGCTGCTGGCATTACACCGATGTCAGAGCCTCCCTGCACGTTTATTGGCTGCGCAGCAGCCGCAAAACGTGCGGGGAGGAGACCCGAACATGGCGGGCGAGCACATGCGGTACTCGTACGAGTACCGCCATGTGCCGAGCAGAGCGATGCTCGAGCCGATCCGAGCATCGGCCGAGCATGCTCGCTCAACACTAATTAAGCTATATAATGCCCAGTAGAGTGAGAATACCCCAGCTAGGTACAAGAAGCCTGCCCCCCAATGTGTAGTGGAGACATTGGTTGAGGAAAGCTTGCCACTTGAATCTGAGGTGTTAAAATCTCCACAGGTTCATAACCAGGCACCAAGACAGAAGGGGCCTGTCTCTGTTAGTTCCCCGGGGTATAATAGCTCAAATGGTAAGAAACCATTTTTCAAAAAGTCCCAGGGATATAACAAAAACCAAAATAAATCCAAGTTTCCCAAGAGGTTCCAAAAGGGTAAAAACTCTAACAATCAGGGGTCCAAGTCCCAGCAAAATCAGCAAACCAATAAGTCTGATTCTGGGAACCAAGGTCAGAAGCAGGTAAGTCTCAGGGTCCAGGTTAACAACCTGACAGACATGATGGCCAAAATGATGACTAATGTGGCACAGCTAGGCCAAAACCCTAATTCTAATACACAGCAGGTATCTAGTCCTTTTTTAGGGACAGTTCCAGGAATGGCGGCTGCCACTCAGTAACAGAACAACAGGGTAATGGTAAGCAGGCCTTAGGGGAAAAGAATACCATTGCCTTGCCCTATGTAAGTCCTACAATAACTGATCATGTTTTAGCCAACAGTAATGCTAACGCATTTTCTTTACAGGGTGTAAATGCTTTGTTTGACTCTAACATTTCTCCCTTATCTCACCCACAGCCAGGTACACATAAGTCCATCCCTGATAAAGTCACTTCTTTTCCCTGCATTTCTTCAGAATAGGTTGAAGAAGGAGGAGGAGAGAAGGGGGATGCTGCTGCTGTACAAACTGGCCAAGTGGTCAGCAAGTCTGCTCCTGTAAATTCAGGAATTAACCCTTGCAGGCAGTGGAGGGATTCTAAGACGATTTTACATCACAATTATTTATGTGAAATGCATGAATATGAAGGGAGATATTTAATTGATGTCACATTGCAGGAACTTGATGACTTAATTATTTCCAGACTGCTGGATACAGGGTCACAAGCTACCCTATTGTCTAGCTCCTATTATTATCATATTATGGAGGAGGCTACTGTAAAGCCAGTGTTGAAAGCATTTGATGGATCCATAATAAGCGTAGGAGGTAACCCCTTAAACGTATTGGGAACCACATGGTTAAAATTTAAAATAGGTAATAAATCATTTACACATAAAGTCATAGAAGTTGAAGTTCCCTATAACAGGTTAATTATAGGTGCCGATCTGCTATGGCGATTAAATCTCGTCATAGACTGTGTGAGTAATGTCATCTGGTTACAAGTTAAAACCCCAATCAAATGTGAGTGGGCATTGCAACGCCCCCACAGAAATGACCATGTGGTAGAGGAAGCTAAGGATACTATTGAAATCCATTTTGTCAATAGCCAGAACCCTAACCTCACTGTTTTACAGATGCCTGATACCAATGCTGAAAATATGGAAGGTGACCTCTCCACCAAGGCGTTACCAGAACAGATTCACAATGTGAAGTTAAAAGGCGATGTCCTAACCATATCTCTTCACAGATCACCCTCTGAACCAACAGATCAAGAGAATCATTCTCAATAGCTGACTCCCATTGAAAATACAGGGGGTGAGTTATTTGTTTCCTTACAGGTTAAAGACTTGGGGAGGATCAAACAGGCTAAACTTGAATCTGAAACTGGAACAGAGTTACATTAGTAACAGTCTACTGATGGATGTAAGAGATTAAGTTTCTGGTGCCACATGATAATTGTGTACACAACCTAGATCAGGGCTTAAAACTTGAAGTCCTTTGCTACTAGCCAGACCTGAAAAGTTACTTGCCACTGCAAGCCATAACATAAACACCAAGGCTGAATTTCTACTCGCCAGGGCTAAATTTTTACTCTCCATTGGCTAGTGGCGAGTGGAAATTTTGAGCCCTGACCTAGATGATGATACTACTAGTTATAACGTTGTTGCTAGATGTCTGTTATCTATATCGATAGGTGATAGGTCTGCAAAACATGTTTTTCTTGTAGTGGAGGAACCCCCACACCAGATCTATATAAGCAAAGATTTAATACATCGTTTTGCCACCCAGATTGATCTGGTGAATAATAACCTGTGGACTAGGTTAGAAGGGAACCCCGGTGGATTTCAGGATGACTTAAAAGCCCTGAAGTCATGCCAACTGTTGCCATATGCAGTGAAATTACAGGTAGCTAATGAGGTCACCATACCTGGTGGGGCAAGTCAGGTCCCCATATCCTTGCAGGTTCGTAGTGATCAGAACCTTGAGAATCCTAATGCATTAATATGTCTCTCAAATAGGATTCAACAATTAGGAATTTCTGTATCACACACCCCTATGGTGAGTATTCGTAGAACACCAGTCCACATTGTGGTAAATAACATAACCCCACACAGTATTAACTTAGAGAAGGGAACTGTAATTGGTTATGCGCTATACTCAGAATACTATACATTTGGTTTTCAGAATCAAGTAATTGGCCTACTGCTTGATAATTATCTGTCTGAGGAGCAAATAGTTGAGCAAAGGTTTTACTTCCTTTCAATCTGGGTATCCATATAGCCCTGATACAGGTACATGCAGGACTGAAGAATCCTCTCTGGTATTTGAACACTAGATGGAGGAACAAGAGTCCCGAGAATATCAGGAGGCTGTAGATAAGGTAAGAGTAAAGGCTCAGCTTGAGGAAACATATGAGTTAGGTAGGCCTGAAGCATTTCCAGGGTTCACTGATCTAGTAGAGGAGCAAATCTCTTTAGCCGATGCGTGGTCTGATGACTCTGAACGCCAACAGTTAAGGGAAATCCTTATGGAATTCCAATAATTGTTTGCTAAGGATTCATATACTTGTGGTCTAACTAACATACACAGTGCCCGTATACAGACTGACCCTAAATTGCCTCCTGTATATGTCAAACAGTACCGTCTTCCACTTGCGTCCTATGACTCGTTGGCAGAAATCATAAGAACCTCAAAGAGAGGGGCATTATACGGCCAGTGCACAGCTTATATAATAACCCCATCTTGGGAATCCTTAAACCCAATGGTCAATGGCGTCTATGTGTTGACTTAAGGCAACTGAACAAATGGTCTATATCTCCGTATCACAGTGCCCGTGATTGCTGCCTTTCTCTGTCAGTCACATGAAGGGGCTTTCCATTGGCTGCCTGCCTACAGCCCGCCCTGTATTGCCTATTTAGACTGAGTTTGGGCACCCTTTGGTTGCCCTTTCGTGTTGTATCTATGTCGCCTGTGTTCCTGAGCTTCCTAGGCCATGTTACCTTTTTGCTCTCCTGTGATTGCCTGAGTTCCTGCCTGACAGCTTCCTCGGTTTCAGCTTCCGTTCCTGATCCGGTTGGGGTTGCTGTTCCTGCTGCCATTCCTGATCCGGTTGCCTGACATGGTGATTCAGTTCCTGTCCTGACTGGCTGTGTTCCTGCTCCTGGATTGCCTGCAAAGCGTCTCTCTTTCCTCCTGTCACTGGGGCGACATTTTCACTCTCTGTAAGGTGTACTCCAGTACGTGGGTACTGGTTCGCTCCATCTACAACCGGCTGCTTGTTGAACCGGTAGAGGTCATGTTACTCCAGTAGGCGGGTACCTGTTCGCTCCACGTTAACCGGCTGCTTGCTCAGTCCTAAACAGCACTGGTAGAGATTGTGTTACTCCAGTACGCGGGTACTGGTTCGCTCCACGTTTACCGGCTGCTTGTTCTGTCCTAAACAGCACCGGTAGAGATTGTGTTACTCCAGTACGCGGGTACTGGTTCTCTCCACGTTAACCGGCAGCTTGTTCGGTCCCTCACAGCACCGGTAGAGATTGTGTTACTCCAGTACGCGGGTACTGGTTCGCTCCACGTTAACCAGCTGCTTGTTCAGTCCTAGACAGCACCGGTGGTGTTTGTGTCTCCCCAGTACGCCGGTACTGGTTCGCTCCTTGTACGACCGGCTGCTGTTTGCACCGGTAGAGGTTATGTCACTCCAGAACGTGGGTACTGGTTCGCTCCACGTAAACCGGCTGCTTCTTCAATCCTAGACAGCACCGGTAGAGATATTCTGTCACTCCAGTACGCGGGTACTGGTTCGCTCCTAGTACACTGGCTGCTTATTGCACTGGTAGAGATTGTCACTCCCATACGCTTGTACTGGTTCGCTCCATTGTTGCATTGGGAGCTTATTACAGATTGACAGCCTAGCAGGCCTCTGTTGTCCATCATATGTGACTGGTTGTTACATCTTTGGTCAGTCGCTGAGGTCAGCTTTGCCTATGTTCCAGTCTTGCAGTCCCAGGCTGCCTTGCCCGGTATATTGGTAAGGCCGGTAGAACCAATTCCATCCTGTACCAACCTATGGTTGCCTTACCAGGTATTGGCAAGGCTGGTAGAGCCTTTATACTTGTTGTACCAGTCTTAAGGCTGCCTTGCCCGGTATATTGGCAGGGCCGGTAGAGCCTCACTACTCGGTGTACCAGTCTCAAGGCTGTCCTGCCCGGTATATTGGCAGGACCGGTAGAGCCTTTTCTCCTAGTGATATTAGCCTCCCAGGCTGCCTTGCCCGGTATATTGGTAAGGCTGGTAGAACCAATTCCATCCTGTACCAACCTATGGTTGCCTTACCCGATATTGGCAAGGCCAGTAGAGCCTGTCCTACATTCTGCTACCTCTACGCTCTATTATTGTGTATTGTGTTTAAATGTCGAATGTGAATGCTACCCGCAAGGGTTCCCTTAAAACATTTCAATAAAGTTGTGTTTTATCTTAACTCTGTGTCTGAGAGTCATAACAAACCGTGACATTCAGGCTGGCCGGTGCCATATATAGATTAGTGTTTAGTTCAGATGCAGTGGTCTAAGTTTATTTACGGTGATTGACTGCGCTCAGGGGTACTGGACCATTAAAATCAGTGAGGAAGATCAATATAAACTAGCTTTCACCTTTAGAGGAGTACAATACGCCTGTGTTAGAATACCTTTTGGGTATATCAACACAGGTCATGAATTTGCCGTATTCATGAACAAGGCTATGACTGATGCTATGGCTAGAGGGACTCTCTGCTATGTGGATGATGTCCTGATTAAAAGTACTACCTTACAAAAGCATATCACAGAGATTAAATATGTATTTAATCAGCTAAAGGAAGCTGGTGTTAAATTGTCACTCAAAAAGGCACAGATGAGCCACACCAAAGTTAACTTTCTTGGTCATGAGGTGACCACCGAAGGGTTAAACCCGCAAAGAAAGAAGGTTGAAGTGTATCACAGTGCCTGTGATTCCTGTCACTCTCAGTTGTGGCTGGCACTGATTTGCTAACTGAGTTTGACCCGCCTCCTGATGACCTTTTTATACCTGGCTATCACATCTGTCAGATGCCCTTTCGTGGTGTTCCTGAGCCAGTAGTGCTGTTGCTGTGTTCCTGTATTCTGAGTTCCTGTGTACCGATTCGGCTTGTCCTGACCATTCTCCAGTGTACCTGCTTGTGTATGACCCAGCTCGTCTGCGTACCACCCTAGGATCCTGACCCGGCTAGACTGACGTCCCTGCTTGTGTATGACCCGGCTTGTATGACTGCCTCCTACGTGCTCCGACCCGGCCCGGCTGACTTCCTTCTCCGAAGATCGACTTCCAAGCTTGTTCCAGTGACCTGCGTTTCAGTTGTCGCCGCCGCGACATTTCCAGTCTCTGCTGCCCGCGTCAGAGTGACTGCCTTGCCTGGTGCTTCCCTCGATTTAGTGCTGTGCCTCGTTCTTTGTGCAGAGTTGTGTGTATGCTGTGGGCCTTCCTCCCTGCGCAGAGCCTTGCCGTAGCGCTGAAGCCTCGAGTAAACGTGCATTTTAACTCTTGCAGTGCTGCCTCGAATTCACTCTCGCTATCTCCTGTACGAGCCTCGTTACCCGTGATACTGCTGCTGAGTTGGCCGCTCTCCGTCGGCAACTCTAGTCCACCATTGCAGAGTGTTCACATAGTTGGGCCGTTTGGGCGCTTAAGGCTCTCCGGTTTTGGCTACCGGCGATATCATTTGACACAGAGTGTTGGCAGAAAGGCTTCAGTGTTGGCTTATCCGGTACTACGCCCGAGGGGGCTAGTGGCTCTTGCTCTCTTATTCCAGCATTCGATTACACTTCAGGAGGCTGTTAGCTCTTGCACCGCCGGCCGGTTTCCGTTACGCCCGTGGGGGCTATTGGCACTTGCACAAATGAAAGCAGTTCCTGTAACTACGCCCGTGGGGGCTAAGTTGTTTCCTTTTCTGCTTACTATCCAACACCTTGGCAAGGCAGCTCTATCCTCAGCACTTGATGAACTTTGTCTTTACAGCACAAGCCCTTTTAACATCCAGGGCGTGTCAAACCTCTACATCTGAGACAGACTGTTATATGGACATTAACCCCTTGGGGGTCAATATCATCCTAGTGCATACTGTTTTGCATTTATGTCTTTTGTGCTTTTACCATTGTAAATATCTCAGTTTACTTTCCTGTGTATTACCTACCGCCCCTAGAGGGCGTACTTGTGCCTTATTCACTTTAATAAAGTGTGTTTTATTTTCACTTACTTGGTCTGAGAGTCCTAAAAAACCGTGACAGTACGAAAGGGCCATGACCTCAGATGGTAAGGGTGAAAGTAATACTCAGAACATCAACTGGAGAATGGATGTCCATGACCAGCGCCTGGACCAATTGGCATTGGCTCTACAAACGTTACTTGAACGTACGATACATTTGGACAAGTCTGGTCCTAATCCGGTGGTCCCCCCAGTCATGACACCGGGGAATCCCTCTGTATCTCCAAGTGCTAACACTAGAGGGTTAACGGCAGCGGTACCATTACCCCTAAGATATGATGGCGAACCCTCCCTATGCAGAGGTTTTATCTCTTTTAATGGCAAAGCTTTGGCATGGGCAAATCCGTTATGGGAGAATGCCAGAACCTGCACACTGAACTTTAGAGATTTCGTGGTTAAGTTCAGACGTGTGTTTGAGGTTCCTGGCAGGTCTGCCTCTGCTGCCAAAAGGCTGATGGAGATTCAGCAGGGCGACGCACTCTGGGCGAGTATGCTATCGAATTCTGGACCTGGGCAGCAGAGGTAGGCTGGAACGATGAGGCCTTACTTGCTGCCTTTACTCAGGGTCTTGCTGAACAGATTAAGGACGAGATAGCAGCTCGAGATGTACCCAGCGAGCTGGATGAGTACATTGACTATGTCATGTTGATAGACTCTCGCATCCGGGAGAGACGCTTGGCTAAGAGGGCCAAAGCAAAGAGTTATGGCCAGAACCAGTTCCTTAACCCACCCACACCACCCGTTCTACCTGAGCGAACAGCTGACAGCACTGAACCTATGCAAGTAGGTTTTACTAAGCTCACGAAGGAGGAGAAGCTGTATCGTAGAAGGCAAGGCTTATGCCTATACTGTGGCAAACCGGGTCATGTATTACGCAATTGTCCTGTAAGGCCGGGAAACGAACGCACCTAGGGTACCTTGGGGGACAGGCCCTAGGTGGTGTTGAACAGTCCCTAGATACTTGCACCACTAAACCCAACATCCAGGTGGCATTTGCTTGGACTGATAAGGTCATAGAAGTCCTAGCATCGGTGGACTCCGGGGCAGCCGGATACTTCATGGATCAGTCCTTTGCTGAGTTTCAGGGCATTCCGTTATGTAAAAAGGACTCTCCTGTGGCTATAGAGGCCATTGATGGCAGACCCCTGGATCCTGCTTTCATTACGTTCGAGACAATCCCAGTGACAATGACCGTGGGGGCTTGTCACAGGGAGCAGATACAATTTCAGATCATTCGTTCCCCGCATTATTCAGTTATTTTGGGGTTCCCATGGTTGCAAACACACAATCCCCAATTCGACTGGCAAAGGTGTGAAGTCAACTCTTGGTCTGAGTACTGTAACAAGAATTGTCTCTCCCTTCCTGTTAAGATTATGTGTACCTCTCCAGCTGTGCCAACAGAATATGGGCAATTCAGTGACGTGTTTAGCAAAGGAGAGGCCAGCGCATTACCTGACCATAGGCCATACGATTGCACCATTGATTTGCCTCCAGGTGCTGTGCCCCCCAGGGGACGTACTTACCCCCTGTCATGTGAGGAAAATAAGGCAATGAAGGAGTATATCACAGATGCCCTGGAAAGGGGAATCATTCGTAAATCTACATCTCCGGCTGGTGCCGGATTTTTTTTGTAAAAAAGAAGAATGGGGAACTCAGGCCTTGCATTGACTACCGTGGGCTGAATAAGCTGATGCCCAAGAACGCCTATCCCATTCCACTTATTACAGAATTATTCGACAGATTAAAGGGCTCTTCGATCTTTACTAAACTTGATTTGTGAGCCATCTATAATCTAATCAGAATTAAAGAGGGTGACGAGTGAAAAACGGCGTTTAATACCAGAACAGGGCATTATGAATATCTGGTGATGCCATTCGGCTTATGCAATGCGCCTGCAGTATTTCAGGAATTGATTAACGATATTTTACGTGACTTGCTCCAGTCCTGTGTGGTAGTATATCTAGACGATATACTGATTCACTCTGCTAACCTTGCTCAACATATTGAAGATGTCTCTGAAGTCCTGCTCCGACTTCGTAAGCACAAGTTATTCTGTAAACTAGAAAAATGCGAATTCCATACATCTCAAGTACCGTTCCTGGGGTTCGTAATATCCAAAAGTGGCATTGCCATGGATCAGGAAAAGTTGGCAGCGGTTCTGCATTGGCCTCGGCCTAAGGGGCTAAAGGCCATTCAACGATTCCTAGGTTTTGCGAACTATTATAGGAAGTTCATCAAGAACTTTTCTACGATTGTAAAACCACTGTCAGATTTGACTCATAAGGGCGCTTCTCCCTCTCAGTGGTCTGAGGCAGCTGAAGACGCATTTGTTACCCTGAAATCTGCCTTTGCATCTGCTCCTATACTGTCCCACCCTAATCCCTCCCTGCTGTTTACTTTGGAGGTGGACGCTTCAGAGGCTGGGGTTGGGGCGGTGCTCTCCCAACGTCCTGTGGGAAGTGGCACTTTAATGCCTTGTGGGTTCTTCTCTAAGAAATTGTCCAGCGCCCAGAGTCATTACGAGATTGGCGACAGAGAACTTTTGGCCATCATACTTGCACTTAAGGAATGGCGACACCTCTTGGAGGGCACTCAGACTCCAGTACTAATTCTTACTGACCATAAGAATTTAACCTATCTCTCTGAGGCCAAGAGGCTGTCGTCTAGGCAGGCCAGGTGGGCGCTGTTTTTGTCCCGGTTCAATTTCCTAGTATCTTATCTTCCTGGTTCAAAGAATATCAAGGCTGATGCGTTGTCACGTCAGTTCGCCTCTGACACTGAGAGGGAGGAAGTACCGGTACCCATCATTCAGCCAGATCAGATCCTGGCTACTATTCGTACCACCATAACCTCGCCACTGGGGGAGGAGATACTGGCATCACAATCACGGGCACCTCCTGAAACCCCAGTGGGGAAGTGTTTCGTAGATGAGTCATTCCGTGTCCGTCTGTTGGAGACTTATCACGCCTCTAAATCGGCTGGGCATATTGGTAGGGACCAACTAGTATGGTCCCTCTCGCAGTTATTTTGGTGGCCTACGTTGAGAGCTGACTGCGCCGCTTTTACGGCAGCTTGCACCACTTGTGCCCGTGCCAAGACCCCTAGGCATCTCCCCGTGGGCTTATTGCAACTGGTCCCTAATGGAGACCGTCCGTGGTCTCATATATCCATTGACTTCTTGGGAGAACTACCGGCATCTAGAGGTTACACGTTCATTTTTATGGTGGTCGATAGATTCTCTAAGATGGCACATTTTGTGCCTCTGACTGGCCTTCCATCGGCTCAGGAATTGGCTATAGTTTTTGCCAGAGAGGTGTTCCGTCTGCACGGAGTGCCCAGAGTGATTGTCTCCGACCGGGGGAGCCAGTTCGTGTCTAGGTTCTGGAGGGCATTTTGTGGTCAGATGGTCATCCAATTGTCATTTTCCTCTGCCTACCATCCCCAGACGAATGGGGCCGCTGAGCGTGCCAATCAGGGACTGGAACAGTTCCTGCGCTGCTTTGTCACCGATCATCATGATAATTGGGCTGACCTGTTGCCATGGGCAGAGTTTGCCAGAAACTGTGCGGTTAACTCATCGTCCGGGAGCTCCCCGTTTCTTGTGAATTATGGTTTCCAGCCTTGTCTGCTCCCGGACTCCTTTCAGGCGCAGCAGATTCCTGCTCTAGATGAGCATTTGGCACAACTCCGTTCCACTTGGGCACAGGTTCAAAGGTCCCTCAGTCAGTCTTTCAGGCGGCAGCAAAGGCACGCTAATCACAGACGCCTTCCAGCGGTCTCATTTCAGGTTGGGGACAGGGTATGGCTGTCATCCAGAAACCTCAATTTACAAGTGCCATCCAATAAACTGGCTCCCCGGTTCATTGGTCCTTTTAAGATTATCCGCAAGATTCATCTGGTTTCTTATGCTCTGGAGCTTCCACCCTCTATGCACATTCATAATGTGTTCCACGTGTCACTCCTGAAACCCTTGGTGTGCAATCGTTATACTACTACGCCAGTGATTCCTGGGCCGGTGGACGTCCAGGGCCAAGAAGAATATGAAGTCCAGAGTATTATTGATTCCAGGAGATTTAGAGGAAAGCTGCAATATTTGGTTCATTGGAAGGGCTATGGCCCTGAGGAACGTTCTTGGGTTGATCAGGGGGATCTCCATGCTCCGAGATTAGTACGCAGCTTTTACTCTAAATATCCTTTGAAACCCAGACCTCAGGCTGGGAGAGGGGGTCTTTGAGAGGGGGGTACTATCACAGTGCCTGTGATTCCTGTCACTCTCAGTTGTGGCTTGCACTGATTTGCTAACTGAGTTTGACCCGCCTCCTGATGACCTTTTTATACCTGGCTATCACATCTGTCAGATGCCCTTTCGTGGTGTTCCTGAGCCAATAGTGCTGTTGCTGTGTTCCTGTATTCTGAGTTCCTGTGTACCGATTCGGCTTGTCCTGACCATTCTCCAGTGTACCTGCTTGTGTATGACCCGGCTCGTCTGCGTACCACCCTTGGATCCTGACCCGGCTAGACTGACGTCCCTGCTTGTGTATGACCCGGCTTGTATGACTGCCTCCTACGTGCTCCGACCCGGCCCGGCTGACTTCCTGCTCCGAAGATCGACTTCCAAGCTTGTTCCAGTGACCTGCGTTTCAGTTGTCGCCGCCGCGACATTTCCAGTCTCTGCTGCCCGCGTCAGAGTGACTGCCTTGCCTGGTGCTTCCCTCGATTTAGTACTGTGCCTCGTTCTTTGTGCAGAGTTGTGTGTATGCTGTGGGCCTTCCTCCCTGCGCAGAGCCTTGCCGTAGTGCTGAAGCCTCGAGTAAACGTGCATTTTAACTCTTGCAGTGCTGCCTCGAATTCACTCTCGCTATCTCCTGTACGAGCCTCGTTACCCGTGATACTGCTGCTGAGTTGGCCGCTCTCCGTCGGCAACTCTAGTCCACCATTGCAGAGTGTTCACATAGTTGGGCCGTTTGGGCGCTTAAGGCTCTCCGGTTTTGGCTACCGGCGATATCATTTGACACAGAGTGTTGGCAGAAAGGCTTCAGTGTTGGCTTATCCGGTACTACGCCCGAGGGGGCTAGTGGCTCTTGCTCTCTTATTCCAGCATTCGATTACACTTCAGGAGGCTGTTAGCTCTTGCACCGCCGGCCGGTTTCCGTTACGCCCGTGGGGACTATTGGCACTTGCACAAACGAAAGCAGTTCCTGTAACTACGCCCGTGGGGGCTAAGTTGTTTCCCTTTCTGCTTACTATCCAACACCTTGGCAAGGCAGCTCTATCCTCAGCACTTGATGAACTTTGTCTTTACAGCACAAGCCCTTTTAACATCCAGGACGTGTCAAACCTCCACATCTGAGACAGACTGTTATATGGACATTAACCCCTTGGGGGTCAATATCATCCTAGTGCATACTGTTTTGCATTTATGTCTTTTGTGCTATTACCATTGTAAATATCTCCGTTTACTTTCCTGTGTATTACCTACCGCCCCTAGAGGGCGTACTTGTGCCTTATTCACTTTAATAAAGTGTGTTTTATTTTCACTTACTTGGTCTGAGAGTCCTAAAAAACCGTGACAAAGTGATAGTCAAATCCAAAACACCAACTAATCTCAATGAATTGAGATCCTTCCTAGGCATGATGAATTATTCCTGGAAATTTATTGATAATTATTCAGAAATAACCAAACCATTGTTGTTATTATTGAAGAAAGATCAACCGTGGATCTGGGGTGCAGCTCAGGAACAAGCTGTATCTGAGTTCAAGAGTAAACTCACCAAGGCTCCTTGTCTTGCTTATCCAGAAGGAGGCAAGCCATTTTATCTTGAGACAGTATTCATTAATCTTAGTCTCAGCAGGGTGTAATATCAAAAGCAGGACAACCTGAATAAGGTTATTGCTCATGCCAGTAAATCCCTGTCTTCCATGGAAATCAAATTCAATGACTGTGAGAAAGCTTTATTGGCTACTGTTTGGGCATTACAGAATTTTCTGAGTTTTATTCAGGGTGAGAAAATCATCATTGAAACTGCTCATCAGCCTTTGCAGTATTTGCAAAGTGATCGGATAAAGGAAGGACATCTCTACAATAGTAGGATCACCACTTGGACTTTATCCCTCCAGGGATAGCAATTGGAGATTAGGTATAAGCAAAACAGGAAGAATCCTGTAACTCAAGGACTAGCCAAGCTCCATGACTGTTCAGCACTTCCGGTGGAGACTGCTACCAGTGGAGATGATTACCTTAAGGAACAATTGCTTTACATTGACCGTACATTGACGGTTGTTCCTACCATGTCATGACTGGTACCGAAAGGAAACTGGTGGAAGGTATAGGGATTACCTGAAAGGTGAGTACCCTATTATATCCAAAGGGAATAGCTTAGGACCACAGAGTAGCCAAGTGGCAGAGCTCTGTGCAGTCTATAAGACAGTCCTATTAGCTATTGAACATAACATTAAGGAATTTGTCAATATAACTGATTCTAATTATGTTCGCCATAGTTTTGTAGAATACCTCCCGGGCTGGAAAAGGAGCCATATGCTCTGATCCAATAATAAACCAGTGAAACATGGTAAATTGTTTTGCGAGGTTGTCAATCTTGTGACATCAAATGGTCTTACCATCTATTGGAAAGAGACCATGGGTCATTCCAAAGTCCTAGGCCCTGAAAAACAAGGTAATGATCTAGCCGATCTATTGGCTAAAGAAGGCACCCTTAAGGGGTAAGCCTTGGATATATCACATCTATTGGGTCCTATACAGGTAAATGCTATTACTAGGCAACAAGCCCGTAACGAAGCAGACTCCCCAGTAGTGCATTGGATTCAAGACTCACCTAGTGAGGACTTGATTACAAGTCAGAAGGGGGATCCTATAATAGGGCTATTCTATAAACATATAGAAGACCCCCTCAACCACCCAATCTCTGAGGAGGACAGGGTGGAAAAGGAAGACTTGAGTATCTTGATAAGATCCAAGGCCCAATTCCATATACAAGATGGTCTGTTAATCAGAACCTCTAAAATGGAATACAGCAATGGGTTGTACCAACTGCATTTAGGGGTTTAATGCTCCAACATGCTCATGATGCACCTACTTCAGGTCATCATGGAGATAAAATCAAGTATGAGATTCTCCGTGATTATGCATATTGCATTCATATGCTTAAAGATGTACAAACCTATTGTCAAGGTTGTTTGTTGTGTTCCCAATCCCAACCATCTGGCCCCACTCATCATGCACCACTACAGAAGAGGGGGATGTCATTACCGTTGTCGGATATTCAAATAGATTTTATAGGACCAGTTACCCGGACAGCAAGGGGGAACAAATATATGATAAATGTTACTGGGTTGAGTGTTTACCCCCGAACAATACTATGGCAGCAACCGCTGCTGCATTGTTAATTAACCATGTGTTTTCCAGGTTTGGCCTATCACAGAGGATTGAATCTGATAGAGGTAGTCATTTCACCAGCAAAGGGATCAGCAAACTATGGAAACTATTGGTAAAACGTAAATTACATATTGCTTACCATCCTGCGTCAAGTGTGGGGGGGTTGATCGATATAATCAATCCATTGTCAACATTCTCAAGAAGTTTGTTAAGGAATCAGGTAAGGATTGGGATCTTAAACTACCCCTAGTTCTCATGGCTATTCGGGCTACTCCTAGTGCAGCCAAGAAAATGTCACCATTTGAATTAATGACAGGTAGAAAGATGGTCCTACCCCAGCACTTGCTATATCGTACGTCCGATCAAAATCTAATTAATGCCTCCACAACACACCAGTACATAGACCAGTTACGCAAGCATTTACAACATGCATTTGCTTTTGCACAGAAAAATCTGGAGAAAGCAGTGGTAAGTAATAAGACTTACTATGACCTAAAGACCACCAAAAGGAAGTATGAGGTAAATGATCATGTTTATCTGTACAGTTTTGCAAGAAACCAGGTAAGAGAGAAGAAATTCTTACTCTCATGGAGAGAGCCATATATAATTACTGATAAATTATCTCCAGTTGCCTATAAGGTTTCTATCCCTAATAATGGTGAAACTTTAGAAAAGTGGGTTCATATAAACCAATTGCGTGCTTGTCACCCTAAATCTCAGTTACAGATATTAGAAGGAGAAGCTGAAGAAGAACATGGATCCTAATTCAGTCATCGGATGGATGAGTATTATTGATTGTCCAAATGACATTATCATGTTTGGTTCTATTGTCTTCTTTTGTTTCAGTGAAACGTCGCAATCTCTTTTGTCTGTCTGTATGGAATGTATGTTCCCCACTAAACTCTAATATATCTCATCAACAAATTAATTGCTGCTCAATGATTCTCTGAAAATGTTATGCTAATTTTATTTTTCCTTTTGACAAGGTTTTGTTTTTAGCATACAGCTGAGGGTCATTCCTCTGTGAAAGGGAGGAGAGTAGAGACAGATAGTGTTAGATTATCATAGTTTAGCTTAAGGCTAGTGAGGGCCACAAGCAGACTAGTGCAAAAATAATTGTACAGTAATCTTAACAGTACCAAAATCATAGGGATACTGGTTGAAACTGTACTGTAATGTATTTATGCATGTAAAATTATTTCAATGAGATCACTTGTATCATTTCTTTTAGACCAAAAGTTCTTAAAAGATTGAGGTCGGTTGACAGATGCCATTATTATGGATGTCAAGACCAAGGATGTGAGGTAGATCATCCTTCCTCGGTGACAAGACTTCCGGCCAAACCCAAGCTGTGATGTGGATCATCTTTCTTCTGTTACAGGAGTTCCGGACAAAGCCAAGCCTGGTTCCAGTGCCTTTATCAAGAACCATTGGGAAAGAGATGCCGGAGTCCATCCTAACAGAGAAGAATTTGTATCCCAGAGGAGTTTTGTCAACATGTTCCCATGATCAGCAACAAAGAAGAAATTTGATATGTCTCCCACCACCAGTCTCTAAAACTGGGAGTCTGATATGATATGCGTGCCTTGTTAGCTCAAGCCAAAACTAAGGAGATCCTTGAGTAGGCCAAGCAACTATTCATATTAAATACAACGTCTCACTATCAACCAATTTGGTTTATTGGTTTCTTATTTGGAGATATTGTTTCATCTATTGAAGAGAACAATACATATTTCATATTTTGGAACCAAGCCTGTGACATTGTCTAGTTGATGGACTGAAGAGAACTGTGATAACTTCAGGGATGATCCCAGTTACGTGAAGATGACAAACAGTCTCTTCCAGTTTTAGCAATAATATTTTAGAACTTTAATCAAGTAAGAAAGATTTTGCTAAAATGGGGTATTATGTCAGAGACATTGCCATGATGGGGAGGAAATGGTTAATTTTTCTTTTAAACCAAATTCTCTGAAAGTCTGTTTTTAAGATGTGTGTAATGATCTCAGGTTAAGACAATGACCCTTTGTTTCAAGGTGGGGGTGAAAATAACTGAATGTCATTTATGGGGATATATGACTTTGTGCGAGACACCAAGTCTGAGATAAAGGATTATCCCATGTGGGAAAGTCTAGTAGGGTAACATATTTATGTCAAGTCCAATGACCTCGTGGCCATTCTTATCTTATGATATGATACAGATCCAGATGTCATATGTAAAATTTTAATGTGGAGTAAGAGCGACATCTCCAGGCTAAAAAGCGTTATTACTAGTGATTTGGAATTTTTTAATAATAATATGTGTGATGTCATAGGGAAATTAGGGATTAGGAGTATCCAATCAGATATACTGATGATGTCACTGTATAATGAAATGAATGTCAAAGGTAATATCCAAGAATGGGTTAAACAAGTGAACCTATTAGATTGTCTGCAATTCGATATCAATCACCATAAAAGTCACCTAGATATTTTTGCATTCCCATCTAGGTAAATAGAAGTCCCTTTTGTCCAGAAGAATGAGCTAATTTAAACACATTTTAAACACAGATTTTTAGAGAATTTGGTTTAAAAGAAAAATTAACCATTTCCTCCCCATCATGGCAATGTCTCTGACAATGGATCTCTATCCAATCAGAGGAGATTCTGATAAGGTAATTTTACATTATAAATATGTAAGTTTTGATACAGAAAGGACTTTTTCCTCTTGGTTCCTGGCTCTTCAGTTCCTGCTATATACCTGGCTGCCTGCTAAACAAATCCTAAGACATCCACACTTATTGAACTGGTAACTATATATCTGTCCTTATTTAAATTCTGCAAAATTCAGAATCAAATATATATTTCTTCTATATTTGAAGAAAGTTAATTTTTCTTATAATTTGTCTTAATTGGACTGGCCAACCATTTGGGATCAATTATAATATGCTATATTAGCTGTAGTAATTCTGAATTAAGCGGAATTCATTAATTTATTGGTAAATTGTTATATTTTGCCAGATAAGTGTAATATAGTTAAATAGCTTGGTTTATATATTAGTTAATATAATTCTTGGTATTTCTAGAATAATATATTGTGTTTCTGGAAAGGTTATAATAGCTAATATTCATCTGGGGAATTCTTTGAAATCATTTATTAACCCTTTAACTGCTATTTGTCTATTTAATTTGTGGAATTTCTTTGGATTTCTTTGTGTATGTTTTGGGTCTAAACTTTTGCACAGTGAGAAGTTTATTTAAACCTCACACTAGACAAAAGAAGTTGCCATCTTGGGTGTGGCATACTATATTTCTAAGTGGATTAACCCTTGGAGTACCCTATAGGTTTTACATGTGTATGATATATGTTGCATGAAGTTTGGTATACTATCTAGACATATATTATTAGATTGATTCTGAGTATATTCTTGGTATAATCTATTATTGACTATATTAAATGCAATTTATATGTTTTATTCAGAAGGTATGCAATATTTGAAATCGGTAGATAATTAAATTTTAGTGCTCTAAATCTGGGATTTTATTCCAGTTAGTTTCTCTAAATATGGTTATTATATTAGATATAAGGAACTTGTCATAGGACCTGGCTTACATTAAAGCTGACTCACCTGACAACATACCTTAAGCCTCAATTAGCATAGTTTATACAGTTTCTGGGCTAGAGGTATTCATATATGCTGCTGCCAACTGTATTTTAATTAATTATAGGATCAATTATATTTTTCTATGCTACTAAGTCCAATTATTGTTATTTAATATATCTGAATATACCTATGTGTGGTTAACTCTTTAATTGCTGGTAATCCTAATGGTGATAACTGTGGTTGGATTTACTGTTTATCTATTGTTATTGCTGGTCACTCATTTATATCATTGTTGTTTACACTTTATATATAGTATATTGTATTTAATAAATTATATATATTTTTGCACAAATATGCGGGATTGATTATTTTAATCAATTCTTTACTGTGAAGTAGCGTGTCAATACCTAATATTGTGCAGAGTTCTTAAATTTAATTGTATCTATTTATGTGAAGGTATTCAACCTAATAAGTTCTCTTGTTTAACCCTTTCTTGGATATTACCTTCAACATCACATTTCAAGATTATTATATCTAGCAGGACCAACAGGAACTTAAAGGTTGATAACCATACATGCATTCAGTATGCTTCAGTTTGAAAAGTCTTCCAGCAAATGTCATGTCTGCCTCCATGAACATCACACCCAGAATAGAGGTGAAGACATTTTCTCAAAGTTTTCTTATTAAATCAGCCTCTGAGAGATATGTTTCAGTGAATTGTTACTATAACTTCCTCTGATGGATCACGTATGGCTCAAGAGATCATAGCAATATTTTTTGCTGTAACCCACCAATGTAACTTTTTACATTGATTTATTGCTTTATATCCATAACAATATGTTTTGTAATAAATTTAAGTACAAATTGATACATATTTAAATTTTTGAACAGAGACATATAGTGAAAATTAAATAGGGAATGCTTCAGTTAAATATTAAAATAATATCAGTGTAGAAATGTCTTCATAAGATAAACAATTTTATCAATTACTTTTTTTTTAATTGCTAGAAAAGGAGGAGTTTCAAACTGCAATTTTGAAAGGCCAAGAGTTTTTGGATAGGTGCTGCAGTCATTACTACAGTTAATTTGATTGTAACATGTGCAAAATCAGGGTATCATATAAACTTGCACTGTCTTGGTCTTTTAAGAGTACACTTTGTGGGAGTGGTCCATGTAGCTTCTGACCTCACCCTTTGCCTATCAATCATAATCAGACTGTTCAGGATACAGACTGTTGAATTTTGAATCAGTTACAACTTTGAGTGCCCAAGTTGGATTCACACCTTTGGTACCTAATAATTAAGTAGGTCATGATATACCAATATTTAAGATCATGAGAAAGAAGTGATAGGACCTATGTAAATTATTAATCACACTAAAAAGGTGCAGTACTGGACCAAATCAATTGCACCATGGGGGGAAATGAAATCTCTAATTAATTTAAAGGGATAGTAATACTTCGTTTTATCTTTATTTTATTTTGTAGGCATGAAAAAAACATGAAGAACGATATAAGTCTTATCTCTCAAACCTTTATGGTTTAAGAGATATTCACAAGCAAAGTATTCCCCCCCGTTCAGTCACATCAGAAGGGAGGTGCCCAGGTAGACTGCAGAGAGGGACAATCTTCAATTAAGATAAGGGAAAAAGCTGAAAAACTTGTCAAGGGGGGAAGGGCTTTCATTGTTTTCATACAAAGAAAATTATCCCCTTCTGTTATCTGTCTGGTCTTACAACCAGATTCACATCTGAGAAGAGATGGCTTACACTAGAAAAAAGGGGCGGGAGGGGAAAACTTTGCTTGTGAATATCTCTTAAACCATAAAGGTTTGAGAGATAAGACTTATATCATTCTTCATGTTTTTTAATGGCTACAAAATAAAATAAAGTTAAATTTAAGTATTACTATCCCTTTAAATGGGGATTTAAATCCCCATGATGCCAGAGAGGTCTTGATTATAGTGGTATTCTCCAACACATTGTGAAGCAATGTATTGGATAACTATCTAGTGTTCAAGGATTTAAAAACACCTTTTAATTCAATGGGGATTGGGGGTACTTATTAGTCCTTTTTGGTGCATTTGGTTTCTCTGATGGATTACGCATGGATCATGACTGAGATCACAGCAATATTTTGTTTCCATAGCCCACCAATGTAAAATTATTTTTATGTTTCTGCTTTAGAGGATGGAGCCTCTCTAACATTTAGGGGAATTTGCAGAACTTTCATTTCAAGCCTATGGTGCATTTGTTTTGTTTAAAAATTGCAAACGGTACTCTTTCTTTAGTTTGTTGAATAGGGCCCTGAGATCTTCAAAGTAAATAACAGCATAAAGGAAACTTAAACAATCAGTAATGTTTTATGAAACAAATAAATTGTATGGAGTGGACAGTATACCTTACAGATGCTTCATTCACATTCATTATTGTTCAGACTACCACAATGAGATGAAGCTGCTTACTGTGGCAATCTTTTTAGGCTGAGCCCTCCCATCCTATATAATAATTCTCTAGGATGTTTGTCACGATGCAGTCTCTACTGCACATGCTTTCATCAGGTGAGTGAGGTGACGCAAGACTGCATCACATGGAGCAGTGAGGTAGTGGCCACTTAACCCTTTGAATGCCGGAGGGGTACGCAACGCATTGCAAAGCAATGGGTTGTGTACCCCTCTGGCACTCAAAGGGTTAATATTACCTGGACCTTGGCCCATGTACACGGGCTTTTACACTAGTAAGGAACAAATAAAAAAGATTGCTATCTGAACACCAGCTAGCACTTTGTTAATACTTTGATTTAAAACATTGAGCTGTATTAACTTCTGAATGAAGAATGTCTGCTCAGTGGGAGTACCCTTATTTTAATCAGCGTGAAAAGCTCTGCAACATATTTGTTTTTTTAAATTTTCCAGAGAATGGGTGTCACTTTTCGTGTCTGCTGCCACTCCGTTCGTGCCGGGTCCCAGCTTCAGTGCATGAGTGTGTTCTTCCGGCTTCCCAAGCTGACACACGTGCCCACTCATTAAGCCCACTGCATAGTCATACAGCCCTTCTCCCATTGGGCTGTAGGACTATGCCTAATGGGAGAGTATGGTTGTTTTGTCAGTCCATTGGACATATCATAAGTCCATTTGGGCTTTTGACTAGTCTTAGTGTTTGTTTGGGCCAGTAGCCCATTAGGGCTGGAATCCTCCTTTTCCTCCTATTGGAGGATTATGGTTTAAATACTCAGTCCTCCCTTTCCTTCTTGCCCGTTCCTCGAGCTTGTTAGTATTCCTTGATTTCCTGTATTATCCACTGCTCTCTGGTATCCTGACCTGGCTTGTCTGACCTCCTTTGCTCTCTGGTATCTTGACCTGGCTTGTCTCTCCTCAGCTGCTCTCTGGTATCCTAACCCAGCTTGTCTGCATTTTCCCCTTTTGGCCTAAGGTTCTGGTCCACATGGTTCCCAGATACTCCTATCCTGGTTGCACCCCGGCTCAAATGGGGTGGAACAATCTGGTTTCGTGACCAGCACCACTATTCAGCTTCAGATGCAACAAGGGAGTATCTGGCATGCCGTCTGCGTACCCGAGCATCGCCCCCTAGCGTCAAAACCCAGCATCAACCAGTATCTAGACTGCGAGGGTCCCTAATCTACCCTCAATGACAGTGGAATGGGCCATACCAGTCCCATGGATCCTGCTGACCAGGCACTCCTGGCCACCAGGCAGGAACACCAGGAGCAAATCCTGGCATCTCATGCTGCCCAGCTTCAGAGTCTGGAGAGAAAGATAGATGCGATGCTTGAGATGATGCGTGCCTCAATAGTGCAGTTAACCCCGGCCTCTCCACCGAGCACCGCTTCCGCATCCAGGGTTTCAACACATCCTCCTCCTGATTACGTGACTCCTAGGATTCCTTTACCAGAAAAATTTTCTGGTCGTTCCTCTGACCTGCGAGGATTCCTGAACCAATGCACCCTCCAGTTCCAGACCCTGCCTCAGTCCTTCAGCACCCACGCTGAGTGAGTGTCATCTCTCTCCTCAAAGGAGATGCTCTCGCATGGACCTCACCACTGGTGGAGCAACACTCTCTGAAAATGGTGTTTGACGTTCCTGGGAGGAGTGCTTCTGCAGAAGCCGGGCTCCTGGATCTACGCCAGGGCCAAAGGTTGGTGAGCCAATACGCAGTTGAATTCCGGACTCTGTCCTATAAGACCAACTGGGATCAAGGGGCTTTATGGGCAGCTTTACGACAAGGCCTTAATGAACGTCTGAAGGACACTTTAACATACTGTGACATACCTGAAGGATTAGAAGACTTCATCACGTTGTGCTTTGACCTCGACCGACTTCTGCACAAGAGGAAACAGGAATGAGAATAAGACAGAAGGCTCCGTGGCACCCCGTCATCCACTCCTGCCGAAGGGTTGCCCTCGCGTGAGACTCCCATGGAGGTGGGAGGAGTCATGCTCTTGTCAAAAGAAGAGAAAAGGAGAAGACACATACAAGGTCTATGCCTCTACTGTGGTCTCAAGGGCCACCTGCTGCGACAGTGTCCTACGCGACTTGGAAATTCCATGGCTTAGCCAACCATGGAGGCAGTTCGCTAAGCCCGAAGACCCTGCCACTCCAAGCACGTTCATGCATCCATGTCCCTTTGACCATCAAATGGTCTTCTGGATCAACCTTTATCTTGACCTTCATTGATTCAGGGGCAGCAGGGCTGTTCATGAATCTCAATTGGGCCAGGTCTCTCGACATACCCAGTAATCTCAAGGAGCTGCCTCTCATAGTTTCCTCCCTTGACAGTAAACCTTTGAACAATGAAAGAGTTGTGCAGGAGACCCCCCCCTGCAGGTCACTACTGGGGTCCTCCAAGTCGAGACTATGGTGTTCAACCTAGTATACTCCCCCATGGAGCCCGTTATTCAGGGTCTTCCATGGCTCTGCCGCCATGACCCCATCATATCCTGGAGGAGTGGTGAACTCATCCAATGGGGTCCTTCATGCTCTTGGTCCTGTCTGCCTCGACCCTTGATGAAACCCATCTATACGACGTTGACGGCGCTGCCATGTCTCCCTGTCCTTCCACTTGTCTATCACGACTACAGCAACGTGTTCTCCAAAAGGAAGGCTAAGACCCTGCCCCCACACAGGACATATGACTGCCCTATTGACCTGTTTCCTGGGACCACGCCACCCAAAGGGCGCACCTACCTGTTCTCCCATCCAGAGATGAAAGCTCTGGATGATTGCATTCAAGACAACCTCACCCGAGGCTTCATTCGTCCATCAACTTCACCTGCTGGGGCCGGCTTTTTCTTCGTGGGGAAAAAGGACGGGGGTCTCCACCCTTGTGTCGACAGCATCCGGTGCTGTGTTCTGGGTCACAAATACCTTGCAGTCTCCGGTGGGCTTTCTCTATATCACTGGTAGTCACCTTCCTATGGTGCCATGTAGCCAGTTCTATCCTGGCTACACCTGTCCCTTGTGATTACAGTCACTATTGTTACTCTCTGAGTAGAGAGTGTACTTTGGGCCTTCCACTATTAGGTCCAACTACTGTTCCTGGCCTAATAAGTATCATTCTGTCATATTCACACTGTATCATATGAAATGTACCTGACCTGTGTCAGTATTGTATATTGATCTTACATACTGGACCCGTGTGGGTTAATCATATCATTGTAATCTGTCCTGTGTCAGCTTTCCATTTATCTGTATGCGAGACCCGAGAGGGTTACTGTTATTCCTTGTGTGCTAATAAAACTGTGTTTTACCAAAACCTTCCATTTCTGAGTGTACTAAACAATAACAGGACGAAAGGGCCATGACCTCAGACGGTACAGGTGACGGTAATGCACAAAGTATCCATTGGAGGATGGATTTACATGAGCAGCGTTTGGACCAGTTGGCGTTGGCCGTTCAAACAATTCTTGAGCGCACAGCAAACTTGGATAAACCAGTGCCAGTCCCGATGGTCTCCCCCCGTTTTGACACCGGGAGCCCAGTCCTTGTTGCAAACTAACTCAAACAGAGGGTTGACTGCTACAGCTCCACTACCTTTAAGGTACGATGGCGAACCCAACCTCTGCATAGGGTTCATAAATGAGTTGGAGATCTTCCTAGAATTAACCCCTCAAGCCTTTCCTAGCGACCATAGTAAGGTGGGCTTCATGATTTCATTGCTGACGGGCAGAGCCCTGGCTTGGGTAAATCCCTTATGGGAGGCAGCAAAACTATGTACAAGGAACTTCAACAAGTTCTTAAGGGCATTTCATTTTTGAAGACCCTGGGAGAGCCGCCTCTGCTGCAAAAAAACTAATGGAGATCCAACAGGGGTCTCGCACAGTTGCTGACTATGTCATTGAATTTCGTATGTTAGCAGCAGAGGTGGGCTGGAACAATGAGGCGCTGGTGGCAGCATTTGCACAGGGACTATGCGAGTGCATTAAGGATGAAACGGCACCCCGAGCACTGCCAACTGATCTTGATGAGTTCTTTGATTTCTTGATTTTGATCGATTCTCGTATTAGGGAGCGAATGGCAGCTAAGAACCGTAGGCAGAGGGCCAGAGATTTGGGACTAGCAAGACCAAATTTCTCACCCATGCCTCCCTCACCTCCCAAACCTCCCGAACGTACCTGTGAGAATAGTGAACCTATGCAATTAGGGTTTACTAGACTGTCAAAGGAGGAACGGCCTCATCGCCGTAGACAGGGCCTCTTTTTATATTGTGGCCTAGCTGGTCATTTGCTTTGTTCATGCCCTACACGGCCGGGAAACAATCGCACCTAGGGTACCTTGGGGGACAGGCCCTAGGTGGCGTTCAGCAGTCCCTAGATCTGACTAGTCAGAAGCCTACTATCCAGGCTGTACTTTCCTGGGCAGAACTCATGGTGGAAGTTCTGGCTGTAGTCGACTTGTGAGGAGAGGACTTTGTCTTATGAGAAGAATCGGGTCATAGAGGAGTACATTTCAAATGCCCTAGAAAGGGGTATTATCAGGAAGTCATCCTCGCCCGCGGGGGCTGGTTTCTTCTTTGTGAAAAAGAAAAGTGGAAACTACAACCATGTATAGATTATCATGGATTGAACAAACTGATGCCCAAAAATGCCTATCCTATACCACTCATTACGGAGCTGTTTGACAGATTGAAAGGCTCTTCCATCTTTACCAAGCTAGATTTGCGGGCTACTTATAACTTGATAAGAATAAGGGCCAGTGATGAGTGGAAAACGGCATTCAATACCAGATCAGGTCATTATGAATATCTGGTGATGCCTTTTGGGCTATGTAATGCACCCGCAGTAATCCAGGAATTTATTAATGATATCCTACGTGACATGCTACAGTCCTGTGTAGTTGTTTATCTTGATGATATTCTCATACATTCGTCCAGTTGGTCGCAACACATCAAGGATGTGACCGCAGTGCTGCTCAAACTCCGTGAGAATAAACTCTATTGCAGATTCGAGAAATGCGAATTCCACAAGCCTATGGTGCTGTTTCTGGGCTTCGTAATCTCTTAGGATGGCATTGCAATGGACAATGATAAGCTGGCAGCAGTCCTGCAGTGGCCACGTCCTATAGGGCTCAAGGCAATCCAATGCTTTCTTGGTTTTGCCAACTATAGAAAATGCATTTGAGACTTTTCACGATTGTGAAGCCGCTGTCCGACCTGACACACAAGGGTGCAAGTCCTTCCCAGTGGTCTCACGAAGCTGAACAAGCTTTTGTGACACTGAAATCCACATTTGCTTCTGCTCTTGTACTGTCCCACTCCAATCTCTCCCTTCCATTCACTTTGGAGGTCGATGTCTCTGAAACCGGGGTAGGGGCAGTGTTGTCTCAGCGCCTGGACCCTGGGACTTTGTTAAGTCCGTGTGGATTTTTCTCCAAAAAACTGTCTAGTGCTCAGAGCCACTACGAGATTGGGGACAGAGAACTTTTGGCAATTATCCTTGCCCTCAAAGAATGGCGACACCTACTTGAGGGCACCAGAACCCCGGTACTGATCTTGACGGATCATAAAAACCTAACACACCTTTCTGAGGCAAAAAGATTGTCCTCTCGACAGGCTAGATGGGCTTTGTTTCTGTCCCGTTTTAACTTCATTGTATTCTACCTGCTCGGTTCCAAGAATGTTAGGGCAGATGTCCTGTCCAGGCAATTCGGTCCGGAAACAGAGAGAGATGAGACTTCAGTACCTATTATTAAGCCAGATCGCATTTTAGCTACCCTACTGACCAGTATTACTTCACCTCTGGGGGAGGAGATTCTTGCTAACCAGGCTACCGCACCGCCTGATACCCCAGTAGGCAAGTGTTTCGTAGCTAAGCCCTTCCGTACCCACCTACTTGAAACCTATCACGCATCGCGGGCTGCTGGGCATGTTGGCAGAAATCAATTGAGGAGCGTTCCTGGGTTGATCAAAAGGACCTTCATGCTCCCAGATTGCAGCACAGTTTTCATGCCAAGTATCCTCAGAAGCCGGGCCCCTCTTCTTGGAGGGGGGGTCTTTGAGAGGAGGTATCACGGTGCCCGTGCTCCTTTGTTGTTTTTATGTCAGTCTATCCTGTGCTTTGCTCCCATTGGCTACCATGTGTTTGTCCCACCCAGTATGACCTTTATATACTGGGCTATTGGCACCCCTCCGGTGCCCTTTTGTGGTGTTACTGTGCCAGTGCTTGTTTCTGCTTAGTGATTCCCAGTGTACCGACTTAGCCTGCCTGACTACTCTGCATATTGTCTCCTGCTCTTGTATACTGACCCGGATTGCCTGACTATACTTCTGCGCCTGCTCCTGTGTACCGACCCGGCTTGGCTGACGTTCCTGCTCCGTGATCCGTCCTAGCTTGGCTGGCTTTCCTGCTCCGTGATCCGACCCGGCTTGGCTGACGTTCCTGCTCCGTGATTCAACCCGGCTTGGTTGGCGTTCCTGTGCTGTGTCGCCTAGACGACATTCTGACTGTCAGGCAATTGTGTCACCATTTCCTCCTGCAGAGTACCAGTGGCCAGTTCCGTTACTGCTACGGCAGTTTGAAATTGGACTTTTAGCCCCTTAAATGCTATTTTATTAGTCCCCTATGGGGCAACTGATTCACTCCAGAAATGATCAGTTATTAATTTGTGCATATTTTCCATCTCTGCATATAACACTTTAAATGTATGCTCCAAATTTCTCCAAAATGCATTGTTGCCATTCATCATTAAATTTAGTGACAGTCGTTAAGCATTCCCTAAACTGAGTGGTATTTGTACATAAATTGCAGTGTCATTAAAATATGTCTGATCAAAGAAAGTTGTCAGTAAAAACAATACCATGATAGGGAGAATTTACAGCATACATTTACATAGATGATAGGCAGAGTCAGCATAAGTAAATGTATTGAAGTGCCTGTTTTAGCAATTAAATGTTCTAGTATCCCCATCCCACTCTTCCTGATAAAACATTTTAAATTAATTCATTAATCCTGTTCACTGCACTTACATTTAATCAGTGATCTCACTTTTTAAGTGATGTGAACACCTTCTGCCTGACATCTGTAAAACTAGTCTGGAACTCAACTATATCAACAAAGGATCATAACAACAATTTTAATTGATTTATTCTGTTGATTTTACTTTTTCACTGCACTTACATTTAATCAGTGATCTCAGTTATATAATTTATCCTACGTTAAGTGATGTGAGCACCCTCTGCCTGCAGTCTGTAAAACTAGTCTGCAACTCAATTGTATATACAAAGGATCACAAGACCAATGTTGGTGATATACAGAGGTGTTTGTTTTCTGCACTGGGATGTTGACTCCCTACTACTGCACTGTAGTTCTCATTGGGGCACACACTCCATCATTATTAAGACTTTACTGCAAAAAAAACCTCAACAACCCCCCCATGGTATACACAGGAAAATGGAGTCACAACAAATTCCTTTGTGCATTGTTAGTGATAAAAAACAGTCAAACACTTCCTCAATAGAAAACTATAGTTTAATCTAACATATAGCAACACCGCAAAAATGTGTGTGTCAGTCAAGTTCAGCCTCTGTGATATCATCCTTGTTGATCTAGAAGAAAGCCAAATAAACAATATTGAAGTCAATTTTAATTCTCCTTCCTGACTCCAAAAGTCAGTTGATTAGCTCCCTGGATCGACATTGCATTTGTTTTGAAACCATCTGTCATAATTTTCAATCTAGAAAGTTATCCAATATTTTTTAAAACATCTACCTTGCCATTGTTCTAATCATAATGGATGACCACTTGTTTTTGTTTTGTTTCTTTTGTTTGTTTGTTTTTGCTCAGCCCTTTGAGTAAATTTTTTTTGTTTTTTTTTTAATTTATTATCAGCTCTTTGGGCTGTATGTTCAAAGGGATAACGACAAAAAATGTTGTATGAAAAACACAAATAAGTAATTGCATGCATGAACGACATATTTTCTATAGAGTATATGACAAAAAAAACCTAGTAATGTCCGTTGTGTACGACACAACTTCAGAATTGACGGGCAAAGGGGCAGGGCGTAACTAATAACAAAAAAATGTCTTGGAAAAGACAAAATTTGTACATTAAGAAAAAAGTGGAGGGAATGTGAAGTTCTGAATGTGAGAATTTTTGTCTTTAGTTAAGACATTTTTGTTGTTAGTTAAGACATTTTTTAAAGACTTTTTTGACATTACATACAACAATTTCAGTTAGGACAAACAACATATTTCTGATCACAACCGACACTCTGTAAATATTAATCATCCCAATGACACTGTATTTTGAAAAGTCGTTACGAACGACAAAAGCTATTTCGCTACTTATTTGAACATACGGCCCTCTGAGAAAATAGTTCCCTGGAGAATCGTTGTACATCTTTGTACTTTTGTCAGTTCAGTAATGTCTTTTTTTAAGAACATGTACCCAAAACTGTACATATTCTAGATAAGGTCAATGATTTATATATAAGTATATTACCTCTTTATACATGATGGTACTTTACTGGCTCTCGCAGCTGCCTGATGACACTGGGGATATCATTGTTTTACACAGCAGTCAAAGCCCTAGAAAATACCCTTTTTTCATTAAAAAAGTTTAATGTTCATTTAACATGTATACATGATGTTTGTAACCATTTAATTAATTTGTTTCAAAAACATCTTATTTTTAACATGAAATTATCTCCCAACTTATGAACTCTTTTCAGCAGTTAATCCATGTGCGTGCATGTGTGTGTTAAAGTTACTCATAGAACTAAACAACCAGTGGTCACATTCCTGGCTGTTATTTGACCACATTGTTGAAATTCAAGACTGAGGACATTTTGACAGCAAACAGAAAGCAATCTCCTCTCACCTGAAAAATGAAGGCATGTGATGTGAAGAACTTTCAACAATACATATTTAAGGAAGATGTTGTAAAACATGAACCCAGAGGCTCTATGTTTCTAGTTCTCATGCGCTGAACTGAGTTGTGGGAGGTGTTATTTTTCTAGGAGGCTGTGGTCCTTATATGTCCATGGTTCTTTTATTTGTCTGATTACTTTAGAAGCAGGAGTGGATATATGGAAGATACTCTGGGAAGATGCTGTTTGCAAATAGGCTGATTTTTCGACCTAGTCGTGGATTCTTGATGTATCCGAATACTTTATTTACTTGTGCTTTAAAAGGCTCAGATGCCTGTTCTTGTTTGACAAATCATTATATAATTTTCCTCAATGTCTATGCAGAGGCGTATGAGTGACAAGGGACAAAGTCGTTCAGTGTGCGGCTCCATGCAGGGGATCGATGATCTTGGAGGGGAGACGGAGGTATTGGAGGAAGCGGGGAGAGGGGGGTATCGGAGGAAGAGGGGAGAGGAATGTATCAGAGGAAGCGGGGAGAGGGAGGTATCGGAGGAAGAGGGGAGAGGAATGTATCGGAGGAAGCGGGGAGAGGGAGGTATCGGAGGAAGCGGGGAGAGGGAGGCATCGGAGGATGTGAGGAGAGGGAGGTATAGGAAATACAAGCTTGCCACTCGCTTCCTCCGATGCTTCTCTCCCCTCCAAGATCCTGGGCACTGTAGAATCTGTAGAAAGGAGATAACCCTTTTAGAGAGGTATCCGTGCTTCCCCAGCAGTATGTCCACTGTCCCAGGTCTGACACATGTTATAAAAATAATGTAGTTAATTCTTGTTTAGAAAAATATCTAGTTCAGGCATTCTAATGCACTTTTGTATTATAAGATAAAATGTTAAGAGAATTCTAGTTAGAAAATATAGTAACATATTTACATATAACAAAGTCATTAAAACCTTCAACAAATACTGTGTATTAAATTCAGCACAATAGCAAGATATTAAACCAATATTATTTGCAAATGAAATGGTTTTGAAAGATGCAGAATAGATCTGAAAATGTTTCAAAATGTTATTTGTAATGAAATATTTGTATATTTAACTGGTTACAACATATACACTAGAACTCAAATGTGGTATACACATTAAATTGCCCTTGTTCTGAAACAATTTGTGAGAAGGTTTAGGTGTGATAGCTAAAGAGGAGATTTGATAATCTAAACAAACATAATGCAGATACATATAGTAGGACAAATGGAAGTACAATATTATAAAGACATTGCCACATATCAATAATCTAGAAATATCATACCTTTCATGCTGTATGTACACTATAAACAGAAGCTCCAGATACAGTCAGACAAGAAAAGAAATCAAGCCCCTGTCCAGACACTAGTTTCTATTTTACTGCCTAGAACTCCCTTTACTGTACCTTTATATACATGCCAGCAAATTGCCATGTAAGGGTGAATTATTATATTAGTGGCACAGGGTAAAATGTTCCTATTCCCTCATCATTCTACTAACTCTATTGAGTTGCAATACGTTGAGTACCTCTCTGGCACACAACGGGTTAAAGAAACAGGTTAATCTAAGACCTATGTCATAATTGTAACATTTTCCTTTTTTCCCTAGACAGTATTTGTAAAAACAGTTGCTTAGGAACATAAACTATCTGATAAAAGTACTCTTCCTGACATGACCATTCTAACCCTGTTTGCTTGTGGAATCTCCTAACCAGTGACGATTGCAATGTGTGTACTACCTGAGGTAAAAATAGGACATGGCAGTCTCTGTGAACTAGAGTTACAATATTAGAGCAATTAATTGCTTTTATTCTTAGCAAGCCCTACAGTTCACATTCAAAAACACATAAGATACCTAATGCTTTGTCTACCTAAAGTGAACAAACTGCAGCTGACTCTTAACCCTTTGAATGCTACAGGGGTGAGCAATGCACATCCCTATGGCATTCAGTGCTGTTTATGGTGCTGAAAGCCTTCTCTGTGTTCCCCTACTGGCTGGGTAGGGAAGCACAGAGAATGCTGTTCAGAATTGTCGTAGTATTGGTGATGTGTGATCAGAGGAGATCCCTTCCACACCGACAGCACTTCGAAAATCCTGTATGCTAATAGGGACCTTCTCCAGCCCTCCCCTTCCATCTGACAAATTTTGTGAATATGTCTATGTGTGTGCAGATATTGTTGGAGTGATTCGAACACAACGACTCTATCATACCAACACCACATCAACCCTTAGTGCATCTAGGCCCTGGTTTCCATACACCTCCATAGATAAGTCTTGATTCATATACACCTACAAAGATAAATCCTGATTTCTATACATTTCTATAGATCATGTCCTGATTTCTATAAACCTACAAAGATACGTACTGATTTCCATACACCTACATAGATAAGTCCTGTTTTCTGAAACCTACAAAGATAAATCCTGATTTCAATCTTCTTCACAGATATACTTATTTCTATACACACACAGAGATAAGTCCTAATTTCCATGCACCTACATAGATAAGTCCTTAGTTCAATACACCTACATACATAGGTCCTTATTTCCATACATCTACATAGGTCAGGCCTTATTTCCACAATAGACAAGTCCTGATTTCCATAAACTAATAAGTCTTGATTTCCATACACCTACACAGGAAAGTCCCAGTTTAAATAAACCTGCATAAATAAGTAATGATTTCTGTATGCCTGCACAGATAAAACCTTATTTCCCTATACCTTTATAGATAAATCCTGATTTCCATACCCCTGCATAGGCAATTCCTGATTTCTATGCACCTATATAGAGAAGTCCTGATTTCTATAAACCTACAAAGATAAGTCATGATTTCCATGCTCCTCCATAGATAGGCCCTTCTTTCTATACACTTACATAAATAAGTCCTTAGTTTGATACTCCTGCATACATGGGTTCTTATCTCCATACACCTATATTTATAAGGCTGTATTTCTTTTTTTTATAATCTTCTTTTTTCAATACATTTTCATCACATAAATACAAATATTCCAATCAAACCTTAAAAATGCATATCCATATAAACAAATTAAAACAAATTAGAACCGTTTTCTAACCATTGGCACTAGGGTGTGTGTGATTGATGTATAGAATGCATAATATGTGTAGTAAATGTGTTATAGATAAGGCTGTATTTCCATACACCTACATAAATAAATCCAGATTTCCATAAGCTAATAAATCCCGATTTCCCTACATCTGCATAGATAAATCCTTATTTCTGTACAGCTACATATTTCCATACACCTGTAGATAAGTCTTAATTTCCATATAATTAATATGTCCTGATTAACATACTCCTTTAATAGATAAGTCTAGATTTCCATACACCTACCTAGATATCATTATTCCTATACACATACATAGTTAAGTCCTGATTTCCATGCAGCTACATTTCTATACGCTTACAAAGATAAGTCCTTAGTTTGATACACCTGCATACAAAGGCCCCTTTTTCCACACACCTAAATACAAAAGGCCGTATATCCACCCAACTGTACAAATAAGTCCTGATTTCCGTAACCTAACAAGTCCTGTTTTCTATACACCTGAATAGGCAAATCCTGATTTCTATATACCTGTATTGATAATTCCTTATTTCCTTATACTTGCATAGATAAGTTCTGATTTCTGTAAACCTACAAAAGATAAGTCCAGATTTTTATACACCTGCATAGGGAAGTCCCAATTTCTATACACCTGCATAGGGAAGTCCCAATTTCCATACACCTGTATACGTATGTGCTGATTTATATACACCTGCGTAGATAAGTCCTGATTTATATACCTACATAGATAAATCCTTATTTCCCTACACAGACATGTCATGATTTCTATTCACCTGCATATGTAAGTGCTTATTTCTATAAATCTGCAAAGATAAGTCCTTATTCCCCAACACCTACATAGATAAGTCCTGATTTCTATATACATACAAAGATAATTACTAATTTCTATATATCTGCATAGATAAATCCTTATTTCACTATACCTGCATAGATAAGTCCTGATTTATATACCTACATAGATAAATTCTTATTTCCCTACACAGATATGTCATGATTTCTATTCCTCTGCATATATAAGTGCTTATTTCTATAAACCTGCAAAGGTAAGTCCTTATTCCCCAACACCATAGATAAGTCCTGATTTCTATATATATACAAAGATAATTACTAATTTCTATATACCTGCATAGATAAATTCTTATTTCACTATACCTACATAGATAAATCCTGATTTCTATATATATACAAAATATAAGTCCTGTTTCTATACACCTGTACGAGTAAGTCCTGATTTCTCTATACTTGTATAGATAAGTCCTGATTTCTATAAACCTACATAGGTAAGCACTTATTTCCTGACACCTACATAGAGAAGTCCTGATTTTTATACATCTACAAAGATAATTCCAGATTTATATATTAGCACATAGATAAATCCTGATTTCCATACACTCCATGATAAGTCCTGATTTCTATAAACCTACAAAGATAAGTCTTGATTTCCATACACTTACATACTGTAGATATCGTTATTTCTATACACATTCATAGATAAGTCCTGATTTCCAAAAACCTAGAGAGAGAAGACCTGATTTCTAGGGGTGGAGGAAAAGCGAGAAAAATTTCCTGCATGACTTTTTGCGAAAAATGGATGATTTTTCTCTTTTATCTGGGAAGATTTCGCCTTTTTATCAATGCAAAATTTTCCTATTCCAACACATTGTTCGCATATTCCATCACATTATTCTCATACTCTAACACATGTTCACCTATTCAACACATTTTTCTCCTATTCCAACACATTTTTTCCTATGTTTAATATGGTGTAACATTTCCCATCACAATATAACTTTGTATGAGGGCTGTAGTGGAGAAATAAGTAGTCAAAGCTGTGAGTCTTACAGCAACATATACCTTGAAAAATGTGTTAACATGAAGAGTACATTTGTCCTTTGCCCACAGCACTTACTTCCTGTTTAAGTGACACTGGCACAAATTCATGATGATGTCAAGTGATTAAAAAAAATCAAATACAACCTACAATGTGGCAGGCGTGTATAGCAGTGGTGGTGGGGGACTGGCGTAGTGTGATTGGTGGGACCTTGGCAAATTGCATCCACCCCGGGAGGAGAGGGATCATCATCAATTATTGCACATGTTGTAACAACGATTGCTGCAGTCAGTTTTTGTACTACCACTTTACTCTCACGTCCCTGCACTTCTCCACCTTTCCCCCTCCCCCTTGTGCATTTGCTAGACATTACTCAACTACTGTGTGTGTTTTTACTGTCTACAGTTCACAACTGATGTAGTGTGATGTCTTGCCTTGTCATCTGCTGTCTATCAAGTCTGCCTCAGTCACAGAGCTCCCAGTCAGCTGTTTAATATATTTGTTTAATTATTTGTTTTTTTTGTTTTTAAGCTGTCCACCCTATCTTATCAGTTAGTAAAAAAAATACATATAACAAAAACAAAATCAACAAATTCTTTCCCCAGACTTCCCCCGCACAGAGACAGTAAAAGTAAATTCACCAAGCAATTTAGACCCCAGCTGCCTGTGTCTTGCCAGTCAGTCACATCAAATTTTGGGTTATTCTGGGTCAACCTCCTTCCTCTCTTCTTTTCCCCCATTGTGCCCCCAGACTCCCCTACTACAGAGAACAAATGTCGTACCTAAATGACTTCCTAAACTAAGATTCAATTCCCCTTTGCCTATCTTCTCTAGCTCTCTCCTCTCACAAACACAGAATGGAATGCTGAGAGCCTGACACCCTTTTATATGGCTGTAGAAAACTTTCGTGTAGTGTGGAGAAACATTTTTCTACCCATTGATTTCAATGAGCTATGAGAAAAAAGCAGGAAAACAGCACTTTTCACTGGAAATTTTTGCCAAGCCGCAAATGCCATTTTTTGGCCGATTTCAGTTTGAGGCGAACATTTCCACCCATCCCTATGGATTTCTATACACCTACATAGATAAGTCGTTAGTTCTCTGTACCTGCATAGATAAATCCTTCTTCCTCTATACCTACATAGATAAGTCCTGATTTCTATAGATTTATATAGATAAATCCTTATTTCCCTATGCCTACACAGATAAGTTCTGACTGCCATAAGCTGCATAGATAAGTCTGATATCCTTCCACCACCATAGATAAGTCCTGATTTCTATAAACCTACAAAGATAAGTCATGATGATATCCATGCTCCTACATAGATGGGTCCTGATTTCTATACAGTTACATAGATAAGTCCTTTGTTTGATACATATGCATACACTGGTGTTTATTTCCATACACCTACATAGATAAGGCCTTATTTTCATGCATCTTCATAGAGAAGTCCAGATTTCCATAGCCTAATAAATCCTGATTTCCATAAACCTGCATAGATGAGTCCTGATTTATATACACCTGCAGCGATAAATTCTTTTTTCTCTACACTTACATAGATATGGCCTGATTTCTATATACCTTCAAAGGTACAGTAAGTCCTAATTTCTATGTACCTGCATAGATAAATTCTTCTTTCCCTAGACCTACATAGATAAGCCCTGATTTATATAGAACTGCAAAGTAAAGTTCAGATTTCTATAAACCTGCATACATAAATCCTTATTTCCCTATGCCTACATAGATAAGTCTTGATTGCCATACAATGCATATCTCAGACTGATTTCCTACAAACCTACAAAGATACATCCTGATTTCCAGGCACCTACCTAGATAAGTCCTGACTAGGGATGGGCAAAAATAATATCCTCAAAATGAAATCAGTGAAAAATGGCACTTTCCGGTGAAAAAAACTTCCTGATAAAAATTGCAGTTTTTCTGATCTTTCTCGCTTTTTTCGCCTAGCTCATTGCATTGAAATCAATGGGTAGAAAAATATTTCTCCACCACGCAAAAGTTTTCTACAGCCATATAAAAGGGTGTCAGGCTCTCACAGCAGCCATTCCGTGTTTGTGAGAGGAGAGAGAAGCATGTTTTTGAGCTAGAGAAGGTAGGCAGATAAAGGGGAATTGAAGCTTTGTATTATGGAATCATTTAGATAGGACATTTGTCCTCTGTAGTAGGGGAGTCTGGGGAAACAATGGGGATAAGAAGAGAGTAAGGAGGTTGACCCAAAATACCCCACAATTTGGTGTGACTGACTGGCAAGACACAGGCAGCTGGGGTCCAAATTTCTTACTGGTTTTACTTTTATTGTCTCTGTGCTGGGAAATTCTGGGAAAAGAAGTTGTTGATTTTATTTTTTAGTTATATATATATTTTTTGGACTATCTGTGATAAGATAGAGTGGACAACTTAAAAAAACAAATACATAAATAATTAAACAAATAAATATATTAGACAGCTGACTGGGAGCTCTGTGACTGAGACAGACTTGATAGACAGCAGACGATATTGAAAATTTTGTTAAGGGCCAAGGCAAGACATGATACTCCATCAGTTCTGTACTGTAGAGAGTAAAAACACACGCACAGTAGTTGAGTAATGTCTAGCAAATGCATAAGTGGGAGGGGAAAAAGGTGGAGCAGTGCAGGGACATGGGTGTAAAGTGGTAGTACAAAAATTGACTGCAGCAATGGGTGCAATAAATGATGATGATCCCTCTCCTCCTGGGGTCGATGCAGTTTGTCAAGGTCCCACCAATCAATCCACACCAGTCCCTCACCACCACTACCATACACATCTGCCACATTGTAGGTTGTAATTTATTTTTTTTATCACTTGACATCATCATGAATATGTGCCAGTGTCACTTAATCACAAAGTAAGTTTTGCGAGCAAAGGACAAATGCACTCTGCATGCTAACACATTTTTCAAAGTATATGTTGCTGTAGAACTCACAACTTTGACTTCTAGCTACTTATTTCTCCACTACAGCCCTCAGAAGAAGTAATTTTGTGCTGGGAAATGTTGCACCATTTTAAACATAGAAAATGTGTTAGAGTTGGAGAAAAATGTGTTAGAATAGGAGAATAATTTGTTGGAAGAGGCGAAAAATATGTTAGAATGGGAAAAAAATGTGTTGGAATAGGCAAAAAATTTGCTGAAAAGGCGAAAATGAGTCGAATTTTGCCTTGGAGAAAAGGAGAAAACTTTCGCGAAAAAAGAGAAAACTTGTCTGTTTTTCGCGAAAAGTAATGCAGGAAATTTTTCGCACTTTTCATCTACCCCTAGTCATGACTTCTATAAACCTATATAGATAAATCATGATTTCCATGCTCCTCCATAGATGGGTCATTATTTCTATACGCTTAGTATAGGTAATTCCAGATTTCTATACACTTACATAGATAAGTCGTTAGTTAGATACACCTGCACAAATAAGTTCTTCTTTCCATGCACCTACATAGATAAGCCCTGATTTTTATGCACATTCAAAGATGAGTCCTGATTTCTCCATACCTGCATAGACTAATCCTTCCTTCCCTAGTCCTACAAAGATAAGTCCTGATTACTATACATGTACATATATAAGTCCAGATTTCTATATACTTGTATAGATAAATCCTTATTTTTGTAATCCTTCATAGAGAAGTCCTGATTGCCATGCACTGCATAGAAGAGTCTAATTACCTTCCGTTCCATAGCTAAGTCCTGATTTCTATAAACCTACAAAGTGATGATGAAATCCATGCTCCAACATATATGGGTCCTGATTTCTATACACTTACATACATAAGTTCTTAGTTTGATACACCTGCACAAATAAGTCCTTATTTCCATGTACCTACATAGATAAACCCTGATTTTTATACACCTACATAGATAAGTCCTGATTTCTCCATACCTGCATAGATTAATCCTTCTTTCCCCAGACCGACAAATATAAGTCCTGATTTCTAGATACCTGCATAGTTAAGTCCAGATTTTTATATACTTGTATAGATAAATTCTTATTTCCCTACACATTAATCGATAAGTCCTGATTGCCATACACTGCATAGATAAGCCTAATTGCCTTCTACTTCCATAGATAAGTCCTGATTTCTATAAACCTACAAAGATAAGTCCTGATTTCTATACAATTACATAGATAAGACCTTTGTTTTATACACCTGCATACATAGGTCCTTACTTCCATACAACTACATAGATAAGGCCATATTTTCATACATCTACATAGAGAAGTCCAGATTTCCATAACCTAATAAATCCTGATTTCCATACACCTGCATAGGTAAATCCTGATTTGTATATGCCTGCATAGCTAAGCCCTTATTTCTGTACACCTACATAGATAAGTCCTGATTTCTATGTACCTGCATAGATAAATTGTTCTTTCCCTAGACCTACATAGATAAGTCCTGATTTCTGTACACCTACAAAGATAAGTCCTGATTTCTATATACTTGCATAGGTAAGTCCAGATTCTATATAGTCCTATATAGTTCTATAAGTCCTTATTTCCCTACACCTACATAGATAAGTCCTGATTTCCATACACCTAATAAGTCTTTATTTCCATACACCTCCATTGATAAACCCTGCTTTCTATGAATCTAGAAAGATAAGTGTTGATTTCCATACACCTACATAAATATCATTATTGATATACACATACATAAATAAGTTCTGATTTCTATACACCTGCATAGATAAATTGTTATTTCCATATGTCTACATAGATAGGTCCTGATTTACAAGTACATAGATAATTCTTGCATAATAAGTGCTGATTTCCATAAACTAAAAATCCTGATTTCCATACACCTGCATAGGTAAGTCCAATTTCTATACACTTGCATAGATAAATACTTATTTCCCTACACCGACATAGATAAGTCCTGATTTTGTACACCTACACAGATAAGTCCTGATTTTGTACACCTACACAGATAAGTCCTGATTTCTATATACCTGCATAGGTATGTCCAGATTTCTATAAGGGGTTACAATATAGCAAAGAAAAGGAAAAGAGGTCCACAAACAGCATCAGATCTACCCTAATAAACAACAGGGTAGCTTTACTGTATGAATTATGTCTTAAATTGAGGTTATATAGAAACTTACAAATAAAACATAACTTTTATTAATATCACCTTCAATTAAAATGCTAGCAAATTTAAAATAAAAGCTCCTAACCCATCACTTGTATGACTTAAAAGTAGAGATTATTATTAGGGCGCCATTGAGCACTAGGTGCAAAATGAACGCCAATATATTCAGTCACCAACGGAATACATATGCATTGATTCTATGATTTTGTGTGTGTATACACATTATCAATCAATGAGGCAAAATTGCTCAATACTATAGCTTATGTCTAAAAAAAGTGTATCCTGTACAATGTGATTTAAATGTAGCATAAAACTACGACATCAGTGAATAGTAGTAGAGAACTCTCTACTTATATAAGCTTCTGCCTTCAAAAATGGTTGTTAGATTGCATATATAGATCAATACTCCTACCCACAAAACTAATTAGATAGCAGGACTAAACCAGTATGTATTAGTCACTACTACAGCGGCTAAAATATAACCACTACTATGTTTGGCTAGTGTCTTCAACAATTATTAGGTAATAGACACATTTGCCGAGAGGTGACATGGAGACTAGAAATCAGTAAAAAAAAAATGTTACAGTCATATCAGGATAATAATAGTACCGCGATGTTGTATGGACCATTACCCCTGACGTGCATTTTGCTTTGACATTGCTTTCTCCAAGGGTACCAGCCAGCTCATTTTAGCCTGTTTTATACTCTCAAACTCCACCTCCTTCAGAATAGAGAGGACACTCTCCTCTCATTACAATGATTGGCAAGATTGAGATGACATGCATGCAAACCTATCCTATCGCCATAGGTTGCATGTAATACGAAAAAAAAGGATTCATGACAAAATAAACATACATATTTAGATATTTGCTGAGAGACATATCCCTTCATCCCAGATTTCTAAATACCTACATAAATAAGTCATTTCCCTACACCTACATAGAAAAGCCCTGATTTATACACACTTACAAAGAAAAGTCTTCTATATACCTACATAGATAAGTCCACATTTTTATAAACCTGCATAGATAAATCTTTATTTCCCTAGACCTACAAAGATAAGTCCTGATTTCTATGTACCTGCATACACAAATCCTTATGTCCATACACCTACTTAGGTGTATAGCTGTTTCCTAAGAATTGATCATCTCTATGCCTCTTATGGTTCTCCCCCTAGGACCTCCAGTCAATTATCCAATTATACTAATGTCTAAGGGATATATTGTTGGCCTTACGGTGAAAAGGAAATTCTTGGTCAATCCAATTGCACCATAATGGGAAAATAAAAATGTTGATTTAAATGCGGATGTTAACACCTTGAATCCTAAATATGTCCCTATATTGTATTGATTTAGAGGACTTCTTAGCATTCAGCCAGTTAAATGCCTCATTTAAATCAATGGAAATTTTGAGAATTGTTATTTATTCCCTATCCTGCATTTAATTTTGCTTCTCATATTGTTTGAACAAAAGACTCTACCATGTCAACAAATAAGACCCAGCTTTAAAGGGATAGTATTGTTTCACAAAAACAACCAATTAATTAATCTTAATAGTATTTGATCCATAGAGAGTGTTATTTCAATACTGTCAGAGTTGTAGTTCAAGAGTAATTGAATGATAAAGTATCCCCCTCCCACCCCTTTTACCTAGTGTAACACTGCTCAGCTCAGATGTGGAATCTGGTTGCTTGACCAGACAGATAACAGCAAGGGACAATCTTCTTACTGTGAGAACAATGAAAACCCTGCCCCCTTGATAGGTTTTTCAGCTTTTTCCTTTATCTTAATTGAAGATTGTCCCTCTCTACAATCTACCTGGTCATCTCCCTGCTGCTCTGAGCTGCGCAGTGTTATATCAGCAAAAGGGAAGGGAGGGGGATACTTTATCATTCAATTACTCTTCAACTACGACTCTGACAGAATTGAAATAACACTCTCCAAGGCCCAAATACAATGAAGATTAATTAGAGTTGCTTTTATTATGAAACATTACTATCCCTTTAATTCATACCACATGTGCAGAAGTAATAATTCAACTTACTTATCAGTAACAAAAGTTTAATCATATCTCCACACCTTAGTCAAATTACATACATGATGGGAGATTTTTTTAACCCTTTGAGTGCCAAAGGGGTACCAATGCATTGCATACCACTCTGGCACTAAGAGGGTTAAAGACTTAATTTTGCTTTAATTTTTTTCCATTTATCTATATGATTCATGGTGAATTCATAAAAATGAACAAACTGAGAAGACATTTGATACATTTATGTGGTTTTGTGTATGTGAGATGTCGTGTGATATGTAAACTCAAAGGAGGGTATAAAAATATGATTCAGAGCAAAAATAAATGGATTAAATTTTCTAGCTCTACTCCTGCCTATCACCAATTTACTAATATTCTTACTCAGAAAATTCTCCCCTTAACACCACTCTTCCAAGGGGAGGGCAATGGGGCAGTCTATCGGCTATTCTGGGTGTTTCTTTCAGCTATCCCTTGTTTAACAAGATGCCAGGAAATGGTGTAATATTACTCAATTTTCCTTCACAGTTGGTATAATATTACTCCATTTTATTGGCAGGGATGCAAGGTTTACTGGCAGTAATGTCCTATGAAGGCAGAGTGTGTGTGAACCTGTATGTACTACAGCTATCATATGCTCTACTGCATATCCTGAAGTGCAGTGACTGGCGTTGGAGACTATCATCAAGGGAGCTGTACTCACATATTCTCACATTCACACAATAAGCCTTACTCATTAGGCTAAAGAGGCACAATTCTAGAGCAAACCAGTATAATTATTCCCCAAATTCACTTAAGCAAATGAAAGAAGGACCCTAGTGCACACCTAATTTTATGTTTGTATACTCAGGGATAGACATGTAAATGGCATTGGGTTCTCACAGGGAAATTATTATGATTAGAAGAAGAGAAAAAGTGACCCTGCAACATCAAGCACACACATAACCATTTATTTATAGAACCTTTGATTGTCCAAAAAATGAGGGAAATAAAACGTAACCTTAATTAAGTTTGGATAAAAGAATGTAAAGGCTAAATTAAAACAAAGAATATCAAACTCCTGTCATCAAACAGATTTGTGCTATGTCCAGTCTGCGTAGAGGAACTAATGAATAAAAGGTTGAGATGAGTGAGCAGGAGGCCTATTAGATCGGACACGGTAAAAACCGTCAAAATCCGATCCAGTCTCAAAACAGAATCTCAATAGCTGTAGACTGCGCTTTCTGAAAGAAAAGAGGCCTAAAACAGAATCTCAATAGCTGTAGATTGCTCTTTCTGAAAGAAATGAGGCCTATTAGGTCGGATATTATATAATATAAACTTATTAGTGGTTTTTAGGGTGGGATATTTAGTTGATTAGTCAGCAGCTTTCTCTTACAGAGACCGGATCGGATCTGATGCTTATCATTGTATTCAATCTAACAGGCCTCTTTTTGTTTCAGAAAGCACAACATACAGCTATTCTGAGATTCTGTTTTTGAGACCGGATCGGATTTTGATGGTTTTTCCCATATACGATCGAAAAGGCCTCCTGCTCATTCATCCCTACCTCTTATTCATAACTTCCTCTACGGAGACTGGACATAACACAAATATGTTTGACAGGAATTTGATATTCTTTGTTTTAATTTCGCCTTTACTTTCTTTTATCCAAACTTAAAAAAGTTTGTTTTATTTTTACTTTCCCTCATTTTTTTGAACTCTCAAGGGTTCTATAAATAAATGGTTAAGTGTTGGAGGCCTCTCTAGCATTCAAGGGGTTAACAACTCCAGTTGAATAAATGAGTATTTTCATCCCCTCCCCAGCACTTCTTTAGCTTGATGAATAAGGCCCAATGAGTCCATGTACAAATGAAGAGCAAAAAAAAAAAAAAATTGCACCATCGGAGAAATAAAAACTCTCATTGATTTAAATGGGAATTTTAACATCTTAAATGTTACATAGGTATCCAGTACATTGTTTTATAAAGAATTAAACTATATGGCAAAAGAGGAGTTATGTACAGCCTAGTTTACACTGGTAGGGGAAAAAATACTTTGTCTAGGTGCTTAGTCCGCTAGTGGTGTCACTTCAGTGTTTATATGTTGCTGCTATGAGGTGTGGGTATCGCAGTCCAGAGCCCATGTCACCTAATACTGTAGAAGAAACTGAGAAAAAGGGGGAGGAAAAGGGACTTTCTTCCTAATTTACACTTTTGTCTTTATTGCAGCAAAGTTCTTGCAACAATACAAGATTGCCATTGAAAATTATTGTAAATGAAACTACTGTCCTGAGTAAACTATATCTATTCTGTGAAACTTGTTGCAACAAAGTTGCTGGAGCAAAGTCACCAGTAGGAACTAGGCCTTAGTTACAAAATTATATGTGACAAACAAAACATACACTAAACAATGCCATTTTACAATATTTTTTTTTTGTCCTAATTCTCATGCTTTCTAAAAGTAAAAAGGGGGTAGTGTTTTGTAGTTTATTGTTAACTCATATCCAAAGTTCTGGAAGTCTTTTTTCAATAAAGCAAACTCAAGTAATAAACAGGAAATAAAGACGACTCAAGCAGGCTTCAAACGCTACAGCAAATGTTCTGTGTTGGATTATATGACAATACCTTAATAAAATAATGGTTTCAAAAAGATTTGTGTTTTATTCCATTTTCATTCAGCTTGCAGAACTTAACTCTTTCAGAGTCAGAGGGATATGCAATGCATTGCAAAGCAATGAGTTGCATACCCCTCTGGCACTGAAGGGGTTAAGCAAAATGATCTGAGACATCAATAAAATGAATTGAAACAGATCTGAAACACTGAGATATATGCACAAAAGGAAACAGGTGCATTAGTTGCAGCCCCTGCAACAATTCTGTCACCCCCTGTGTCTTTCTTGTGTTGCACCGCTGACTAGAATGCAGGAGGGGCAAGTCTGATGGCTAGCCCATGTGAGCAGGCAAAAAAATATTACTGGCCAGTGCCCAGATTCCAACCTCAAGCATATCTGGTCAGAAATATCTGCCAGAAGCTACATAGGCCAACAGGCAGACCTTGCTTTCTTCACCTTTACTTGAAGCGATATAAATAAAAGCCACTCCAATTAATCTTTGTAGTATTTGGGCCATGGAGAGTGTTATTTCAATACTGAGAGAGTTATAGTTCAAGAGTAATTGAATAATAAAGTATCCCCCTTCCACCCCTTTTCCTGATGTAACACTGCTCACCTCAGAACAGAAAGGTGGTGTCCAGATGGTTTGCAGAATGGGACAATCTTCAATTAACATTAGGCAAAAAACTGAAAAACATGTCCGAGGGAGCAGGGTTTTCATTGCTCTCGCAGAAAGAGGATTGTCCCTTGCTGTGAGGTGTCTGGTCTGTTGACCAGATTCCACATCTGAGGGGAGGTGGCTTACACTAGGTAAAAGGGGCAGGAGGGTATACTTCATACAATTACTCTTGAACTACAGCTCTGACAGTAGTGAAATAACACTCTCTGTGGCCCAAATACTATGAACATTAATTGGAGCTGCTTTTATTTTGAAACATTACTATCCCTAAGGGAACATGTTAAAGTTGCAGCATTCTGGTCTTTGATACAGTCCCACAAGCTCATAGTTGCCCATGTGAAAGGCACAATAATTCATTATGTTACCTTTCACCACAGGAGACACATCCAACACAGGATTGCTGAATTGTTGATGATCATGTGAAAAAGACATTAAAGCAGACATAAACGCTTCAGCCTGTTAAATTGTGATTTATAAGTTCCTTTTATTGCAAAGCAATATTTATTTTTATAACTGGGCTCTATTATTGCAACAACAAATGGGTTAACCCATTGAGTTCCAGAGCGGGTACTCAAAAGGATAAGAAACAAGCCTATTTTTTTCCTCCTAACTTTGAAGTGTTTTCTGTGTAAGTGATTGCAGTGTGTGCCATGGGGGGGGGGGACTTTGGTGCTTTGTAATTAGTGGTCTCCTGATGTATAAAGCTGGCTTGGAGTTCTCTGAGCTATAAAGGGATAGTAATACTTAAAATGTAAAAAAATATATGTTGTAGGGTTTATCCCCCTGAGTAAAACAAGGGTACTCCCACTGCTGAAAGGTGTTTTATTCAAAAGTTATTACAGCTGATTTTTTTAGGTGCAATATCACAGTGGCCTGAAATTGTACAGTGGCGCTGTTGCTACACCATCCTATGGACAGATCTGGTCCTGGGACCATACGGTGGTGATGCTAAGGGATTCTATAATTAGGAAGACTGTGTTTATCATCTTGACAGACTTGCTACTATGAGATGGGATGTTGGGGGAGTTAGCACAAGAACGCACTTACTGGAAGGGACTGATTTTCCTAATTGCTGAAAGAAAGGCCTCCCTAGCACAAATCTGGGATGCAGGGAGACCTAGATAATGAGTGATGGTATTGGATTTTACAATCATAAGTGAGATAGGGTAAATGGTTGTCAGGATTGCTATAAGGTAGTTTTTCCTCAAATACTAAAAGGTCAACATGTTACACCAGGAAAGCAGAGTGGGAGATTAGGGAGTTAAATGTGTGGCTAAATACTTGGCAAAAGCAGAAGTAGTTTGGGTTTCTAGAGCACTGTGATATCCTTTCCCTTGGGGCAGTCTGGATTTCATAGTGTACGTGGGGCTGCTGAGCAAATGGTTAGTATGGTTAGAGGGTTGTGTAAGACTTTTACCTAGAAAAGGGTCTAGGGTGAAACATTATAGGACTGGGTACACCGTACAGAAGAGGAACTTGGATTAGAGAAGGAGCATGGAGGAGCAGGGTGGTAGGGCTAGTTAAGCTAATAGGGAGATTTCTATGTTACAATCTGCTAAAAAAGAAAATAATAATTAAAAGAATGGACATCTTCAGAAAATGTATGCTTGCAAATACTTATAGTCTGGCTGGTGAGTTGGCAGAATTGAAAGTGGTTCTGATGAAGGATCAGTATTACTGAAACCTGAATGGATGATACACATGGTTGGGCAATCATAATAGAGAGATATGCACATTTTAGGAGGGATAGGATAAACAAAATTGTAGGATGGGTATGCCTTTGCGTAAAACAAGCTCTAATACCCAGCAAAAATATATATTAACAAAGGGACAAGTGAGAATGTAGCAGCCCTGTGGTGTGAAACACGAAGTGGGGATAAACATAATAAAAATATTGTAATAGATATCTGCTACAAGCCACTTAATACTGGAAGGTTTGAAGATGCCTTGCTGCCACTGCAAATGGAAAAGGCTTCTAGGTTATAAAATGTAATCATAATGGAACTTAACTACCCTGAAATTGACTCGAGAAATTAGACTTCAAGCACAACAAAGGGCATGCATAAGTCATGTCCCAACTAGTATAGGAGTAAACTAGAAACGAGCTCTTGATGGACCTAGTTATCTCAGATGATTCTAAAGTGTTATACAATATACATGTAAGGGTTCATTTGGGCAGCAGAAACCATGACATGGTATGGTTATAAGTAACCTGTTAAATGAATATATTTATTTATTTAGAAACTAATTTACCGGGAAGAATACATTGAGATTTCTCTTGTTTTCAAGTATATCATGAAGAGCTTTTACAGCTAGAAATTACATATTTATACAACACAGAGAAACAATAACAATATAAACACATATACAAAAATGATATGCAGTTACATATAGTTTATGAGATACAAAGAAGAAGTTATTTTTAGGAATTTTCGACTGGGAGAAGATCTGATTTTTACAGGTACATTTTTCCAGGCTTTTGGAGCTCTGAAGGAAAAAAGGCAGATTGACCAACTTCTTTCTAGTAGTGTGAGATACTCAGTGAGCTGTTAGCAGTGGAATGGAGGTTATAATTAGAATGGAAAGCTGGAGTGAGCATACTGCTCAGGTAGTCTGATAGCTTTCTATAGACATGGTTATAAACTAGGCAAGAAAGGTGAATGGTAAGTCTAGATTCAAGTGTTAGCCACTTTAGTTCTTTAAACATATCACAATGATGGGTAGGTAATTACATTGGTGGACAAACCAACACAATTAATTATACAGTGTGTCGTGTTTACCAAGATTGATTTGTGAAGCATACTCTACATCTCCATAGTCTATGACTGGCATTAGCATCTGTTGAACAATTTGTTTTATTAACAGGGAACTTAGACAGGATCATTTTTCTAAACAGTGAGCCTATTTTGAATAAAGTTTGGATGTTAATGTATCAATAGGAAGACCAAAATGAAGTTAGGGTTAAGCCACATACCAAGATATTTGGAGGAGCTGCCCAGGGCCAAGTTAAATCATCCTTTCACACTGCCTCAAGTTGTGATACATTTGAATCCTTAGAGCAGATTTGCATACGTGTGCATAGAAGATGCTTTCAAAACTGTGGGCTGATCATTTACAAATAGGGAAAATAGGGGAACCCCATTTGATAGTTTAAACAGAAAATAAATACTTTCAGCAATAGACACATGTTTTGCATTGTCCCATAAAAAGAATTGGGACCAGTTTAGAGAATTACACAATCCTGAACTTTTGAGTATATTTTGGTGTAATATAACAAAGGCCTTACCGAAACCAAGGAAAATAGCTCCAGAAAGTTCACCATTTTATGTGGCAGGGCACAAATAAAACATTCAACTTTAAACAAAAGCTAATTTTACAATGTTAAACACAATGTTAAAGGGCATTCAATGGCATGATATTTTAAAAGACAAAAGTAACGAATATAGGTGGGCTTTGTTCAAAACACTTTTGAATACATACAATTATTATTATTTTATACCATTGGGTAAAAAATACAAGAGGAACAAATTAAGACCAATGCTGCTTAACAATGATATTTGCAAACCAATGGGGAGGCTCTGGTGCATCATCTAAAATACTATGTGTAAATGAGTAGTTAGGCTCAGCAAAATAGAAAATGGGGTCAGCAAGATAAATCCTAAACACTTTTACAAGTATATAAATAGCAGACAATGAAGGTTGATTTTGGGCCACTCAAAACTGGGACAGGTGAATAAGTATTCAGGATAAGATGGTTAACACTTTAAACATATTATTTTCTTCTGTATATACATATGGATAAATAGGGACAGTCGTTGAGGAAAAAGAGAGTAGGACAGGATTTCCACTACGGTGTAAATCTTTAACTGAAGACAAAGGCTAAAAGAGACTTAAAAAGGTTAAAGTGAATAGTGCACCTGGACCTGATGGCATATACCCAAGTATACCCAAGTGTACTTACAGAGCTTAGTTCTGCAATAGTATAGTCATTATACTTGATATTTATATCAGGCAAAATACCTTTTGATTAGCGAAAGCAGATTTATTTACAGAAAAGGATTCTAAGAGGAGATACTACTTAATAATATATTTAAGACCAGTACAAAATACTACTCAAGGAGCTGAGCATAAAACAAGGGGATTCCTTTAAGACCAAATTAAATGAACTTTCCACTTACACAAAAACAGGGACAGAACTAAACTACTGTCAGTGCTGTTGGGGCAAGGCAAAGAAATGGAGTCACTCTAACAAGAGGACTTATGAAGCCCTGCCAGGTTAAGATGCCCCATACTTCAAAACCTCTTTCCTTCACAGGCTCATGCCACTTAATTGGGCTTCAGGGAAAGGGAATGTTCAGGGAGCAGATGTTATCTGATGGATGAAGCAATTCGAAGTTGCCACTCCACCTGCCTGTTAGGACTCCCCAGAATGAAGCTCTCTGAGAAAATAGTTTGATTAAATGTGTCATTCAATACAGTTATGTCACATTGTTAGAGTCTCTGCACACTGCATTCTGGGTACTCTGACAAAATACCATGTCAGATTGGATCTTCATCCTTAACATTTGACTTTGGAATTGGCTTTGGGACAGTGAATGCTAGTAGTGAATGCTGTGTTGGGAGGAAGGGGACCCAAATATTTCTTGCACCGGTGACCTCCACTCCTTAGTTCTGCTCCTGAACAAAGATTTTTTATACTAAGGGCAGTATGGATGTGGAATTCCTTACCTCTGAAGGCTGTGTAGGATGGTAATATAGATACTTTCAAAAGTTTTAGATACATTTTGTAGCTCAGAGCAATAAAGGTAATTATGCTGGTTTCAATGCAGATAGGATTTTGCTCTAAGGAGGGAGATATCCAACTCCCTTTTGAAGTCAGGAAGCACTTATTTTTACCTACTTAATTGGAAATGGTTTACATTTTTGTTTGCTTTCCTCTGAATCAACAAAAACCTAGGGTGCTATGTCAAAGTTTGAACATGACAGATTCATGTCTTATTTCAAACATCTGTAATTCTGTTGCAGTATCCACTAAGCTTTATTAAGTTTGAACAACCTCAGTGCATAAAATAATAAAATAGGAACTGGAGAGATCCTCTCAGTGAAGAGTTTTTTCTCATCCTTACCTCACATTAGTGTATAACCCCCCCCCCAGGTTGATTCTGAAGCGACCACAGGGGCAGAGGTGAATCAATCAGAGGCTCAGTTATTTTAATTCACCTATGCTCAGGCAGGGAGATCCTTAAGACATGGTCTGTTACGCATCCATAAGGAGGTGCTTAGGATTCATCTCTGTAGAAAGTGATAGTAAAAGCACCAACTCCGCATGTTGGTGATAATAACTTTTGAATGAAGCATTTTTCAGCTCTGAGAGTACTCTTATTTTACTCAGAAGGAAAATCTCTATTTTATGTATAGATTTTTACTTAATGTGTAAATAATGTATTATAACTACAGTGGAGAAGAAAAGTACATTTTATTTAAAACTCAAACTAGAATACATGAAAGGGGATCAATGCATTAGACTTTATCGCTTGGACTGCAGCCAATGGCTAAAGCTAAAAGTGTCCCTGCTCCAAACACATTAGCAGCTTGCTAGTATTTCTAACACATGGCAATCAGAAAACTGCTAAAAACACTACTATTATTATATTTATCAGAAATACTGGTAATATAGACCTTATGGATAAAAACAAACTGGAGCAATTCTGGGCCAAATGAACTGCATCATCACAATCAAATAATATTCCCTAAAATGACAATTAATTGACATGGGACTTATAGTCCTCTGTATACTAGAGTGGTCTCTGACACATTGTAAAAGCAATGCACAGGTGATGTCTATAGCATTCAAGGTGTTAAATTATCATTTTTACTTTTTCATAATGCAGTTAGTTTACCCCAGAATTTCTCTACTTTTGCCTTTATAAATATGCCCCAGTTTGTTATATTGTATGTGTTAAATGTTTTATCAGATGTAGATTGAATAAAGGATAGTTCCACAAGAGGAGAATGAACTCTAAGACTGAAGTCTTTCAGGTGAGTTTATTTGCCTGTGTGATGCAGTCCCCATATGGTCCTTCTGAACCTGGCTTAGAAGTCCATCATAAAGGGTCTGTGGATGCTATGCTGAAACCTGCACAATATATGATTGAAAGCCACAAATTATGGGTTGCATATCTGTGGAAAGATGCACTTTCTGACTCCTCGAATGGCTGAGAGAAGCCATTTTGAGCCTATGCAGTGGAGGCCCAGTCTTTTTTAAATTTTACTATGACTGTTCCCACTGAAGAAGACCTACTAACATATGAAAGGCTGATGTACTAAGAGGAACTAAAGTAATTCTGAGGTAAACCAACTCCACCAAAAGTGACACATGAGAATCCCAATCGAAATGAGAGGGAACTCTCAGTATTTGATCCAAAGCTCAGAGTTTTAAGTTAAAGAGTCTCAGGTTAAAGGAAAAGGTGCAAAGAATAAATATGCAGATTACATAGATACTTCCCATAGCACTTGATGCTGTAAAGAGTTACCACTTTAAGTCAAGTGCCCTGAGAAGATCTATATAATTTTAATTTCTTTTTTTTTTTATTAAATATAGTAATGTTAGATACAAGGCTCACAGCAGCAATATGAACTGAATGGCATTAATTTATCAGTACTCAAATTCTCTCTTTTATCCTATATATAATATAAAGTCTCACAATAAAGGTCCAAATTATCAAGGCGAGAGAGTCATGTATTTGCTACTAAATGATTTTCACCAATTAATTGCTTCCTTGGTCTCTAAATTGGTGCCATTTCTCCCAGAAAGAAAAGGGACAAGTCTTGCTGGTCTTGTGTTTATGTTCAAGCAGTGAAATGACTGGACCACCTCTGGGTTAAAGAAAGCAGGTACATTCGCTTATAATCTGTGTTCTTGGGAGCTTTAAAAGGATAGTAATATCAAAAAATAAATTCCCCTCCAACTGTTCAATGTAATTTTCTATACTAAATACTATGTTCAGAAAATCCTTTATCTTTATAGTTGACTTCAAAATCCGATTAAAAGTTTTCACCTCCCACCCCTATTCAGCACGTCACACTGTCTTCCCTCATCAAGGGGGTCAGGGTTTTCCTTACACTGACAGACACAATATTGTCCCTCATTGCAATCCGTCTGATCAAGCGACTGGCTTTTGGATCTGAGGGAAGTCAGCGTGACGTGCTGAATATGAGTGGGGGGTGAAAACATTTAATCATATTTTGAAGTCAAATATAAAAGTAAAGGATTTTCTGAACGTAGTATTCAGTATAGAAAAGTACAGATGGACATTTATTTTGTGACATCTCTTTAATGGTTACTAATTCAAGGATCTCAGGGTCAGCTCAATGAGACTTTTAAAACACTGAGTCTTAGACAGGAATCCAACAAATTGCTTTGCAATTCTTTTGAAAACATCTCTAACATTCAGAGCCTTAAAAGACCAATTTAAATGACTGAGTACAACAGTGGTGGGCAACACATTGTGGAGCAATCTGGTGCCCATCCCTCTGGCACTGGGAGTTTTCATTCATTCCCCAAGGTACAGTATGTTAGCCACAGACTTACTCCATCTCTTCTTAGTTCACCAGCCTCAGTGTAGCCATCTGCAACAACTGAAATAATAATATTTATCCTGATGAAGACATAGAAAAGATTTCGTTCTGTGTTGGATTCTATATTTGGAATAGGTCATGATAGCCAGGTTGTACATTTATTGAAAAAAAGTGCAATTTCATCCAGCTTACTGTGAAAAATAGTATATTAATATCTGGGGACTTGAATGGTAAGCCCAGAAATCATGATCCGTATTACTATTACTAAAATATTATGTAATGCAATAGAAAAATCTAGTGGAGCAGATTATGTTTTTTCTACTTTTATTTTGTTCACACGATCCTGTACTTGAAAAGAAATGAATTACACTTACACATTTGTGTGATGGTAAATTTTGTTTTATGAGAATTATTACTGACGTACTGAGGTTGATATACTAACAAACCTACACCAATTCTGGGCTAAACCAACTGCTTCATAGGGGAGAAGCAAATATTTCTAATTGATTTAAAATTGATTTTAATCCCTTAAATCTAGTGTTAAAGGGGTTAAAATTCCACTGAAATCATTGGGATTTTTTATCACCCTCCCCCCCTTTTTGTGCATAATGTTGATGTACTAATAAAGTTGGGAAAATCTGGGACACACAAACTGCACCAATTTAAATGGGCCTTTTAACCCCTTTAACACTTTGAGTGCGAGAAAGGTATCCAACACACTGCGATATCCCTCTCGCACTCAATGGGTTAATGCGACAGAAGTTTCCAACAGTTTGCTTCACAGTGCTTTGGAGGCCTTTCTGGCATTGAAGGGGTTAAATAGAACATTCCAGTTTAAAGTAATCCTTTGAGTGCCAGAAGGGTATCCAATGCATTGAAATATCCCTCTGGCACTCAATGGGAATGCAACAGAAGTTTCCAATACTTTGCAATGCATTGGATACCTGTCTGGCATTCAAAGGGTTAACAAATGTAAGCTATAATAATATCTGTACATAAAATCTCCCAGCAGTGGGCGTACTGTATTTTACTCAGCAAGAAATTCCTTACTACATATATTAAAATATATTCTGCTCCTTTAAATTATTGTATCTTTATATTTATTATGTGCAGGTAGCAGGGAAAGTCACATTGTAAACCATGACTGCCCATCATTTTTCAATGCTTTGCCTTTGAACTTATGTCTTGTTCAGTTCATTTTTTGTAAGCTAACCTTTTGTGTGCCAGAGTGATATCCAATGCATTACAAAGCAATGTGTTGGATACAACAGTAACGCATTGTCTTTGTATTACATCAAATAGATTTTTTTCTGTTCGACAGGCTAAAAATAAAATAGAATGTTCGTGCACAATCGCTCCTGATTGGATCTCCTGCACAGACTTCCTGAATAGCACAGTCCTCATTGGCTTTAATAATACTACCGCAAACATTGTGTTGGAAAATTACACTAAAAAAAATAATCTGGCACTCAAATGGTTAATGAAAGCATATCAAATTTTAAATTTTTTTTTCTGTCATCAAAATCCAATTAGCAGTTAACCCCTTAGATGATAGCAAGGTCTCCAAGACAAAGCTTTGTAATGTCTTGGAGATCATTGGAGCATCCAAGCTCTTAAAGGGGATGTATCACCCTTATACAAGTTAGCCTGAGTAGTTACATTATATAGCGAATATGTGTAAAAGTTTATTCATTTCTGTTTTTTAAAGCTCCAGTTGGTCTAAACTGAAGTAATTAACCCTGCCCTACAACAACTTCAGCTTAGACTACTGTTACCTGTTATAACTATTCAGGTTAACTTGTATAGGGGTAATACATCCCCTTTAAATAGACCAGAAAGAATCCTGCAAATACTGTACTAAGAAGAACTGGAATAATTCTGAGGCAAACCAACTGCACCATAGTGAACACATAAAAATTCCCATTGATTTAAACTGACATTTTAAACCCAATGAATGCAATAGAATTCCCCAGTGCATTGCTAAGCGATATAAATCTACGGAGGTTTTGAGAAATGCTAATTTGTCCCTTTGGTGTAGCTGGTTTGTTCCATATTTGCACCTGTCTCTTTATGCATATGTCCAATGAATGCTGTCATAGAACCATATTCACTAATTATAAGAGGAACAAGTCTGGAGCAAAGCAAGTATACCCTAGCAACAGTTAATAAAGTAAAAATAAGGTACTAGGCCTGCCTATAGTACTGTGAGACTGGCTGATGTGTCACTCTAAAAATTATTCAAGCAAATCCCTAATATTAATTTTAATGTTTAACACAGAAACAAAGGTGGCTCTCCCTTGCGGACGAAATAAGGTACTAGGCCTGCCTAAAGAACTGTGAGACTAGCTGATTTGTCACTCTAAAAATTATTCAAACAAATCCCTAATATTAATTTTAATGTTTAACACAGAAACAAAGGTGACTCTCCCTTGTGAACGCAATAAGGTACTAGGCCTGCCTATAGAACTGTGAGTCTGGCTGATGTGTCACTCTGAAAATTATTCAAACAAATCCCTAGTATTAATTTTAATGTTTAACGCAGAAACAAAGGTGACTCTCCCTTGTGATGGTAATAAGGTACTAGACCTGCCTATAGAACTGTGAGACTGGCTGATGTGTCACTCTGAAAATTATTCAAACAAATCCCTAATATTTTTAATATTTTGCACATGATAAAAGACTACCTTGCAGTAGCAATAAAGCACTAATGCTGGCTGCCTGCCTATGCCTAATGTTACCTGCCTGCCTACACAACAACTGGACACTCTAATATCTCCTGTTTCTTCTCTCTCTGAGCTCCAACAAAGCATTAAAAGGAAATGCAGGCTGTCTGGGTGTGTGTGTCATTAGTCCAACCCCCATCATGAAATGAAGAAGCTAATTGGAATAGAGACAAAGCGGGGAAGTAGCGCATTAAATGGAGAAGCTAATTGGACTAGAGACATGGAGGGAAAGTAATCAAGCGTGGGTAGTAGTCGCCAAATTTCCGAACTTTTCAAAGACATTCGGAGCAGGGCAGGTCAGATTCGAATTTCTTTTGGAGAATGACCCTTGCCTTTCTGACGGCCCGAATGTCGCCAAATGATCCCTTTTTCTTTGAATTCCAAATGTCGATGAACCGAATTGCACAAGTCTAGTATAAAACAGGTACCGGCAGCCGCCATCCTGGACAACGACTCTATACGAGCTAACCCTACCCTTCTGCCCTCCACCCACAAAGCGGCGCTCCCACTCTGGCTGATGACCAGGTAAGGAAAGACTCCCCTGACCTGACCGAGACCTCCTAGACTGACCCTTTTCTACTGAGACAGGAGACACTGGCAGACCCTCTCTTGGCTGGGATGAGGGTAAGGACATAGTCTGGGGAGGTAGGACCACAGGGGAAGAGGATTTTCTGGGATGGGGAACTACTGTACAGGGAGAACAGTGTGAGGGAGATGGGACAGGAGTGGAAGGTGACCCGCCAACTCATTGTCCCCTCGTATTGTCGAACCCAGTTAATGACCCTGGCCCATGAGGTCCCCCTGGTGGATCAAATGGTAGTCACTAAGACCTGGGCCCGGCTGACTAAGGCTGTCTACTGGCCACAAGCCTCACAGGCAGTTTCTCAGTTCTGCAGCTCCTGTGATGCTTGCCAGAGGATCAGCAAAGGGAAGGGACAGGGGAAGGCACTGCTCCAATCAATGCCCATAGTGGGTGTTCCCTTTCAGTGGGTTGAGATAGACATTCTGGGGCCTTTGGCCTGCCCGAGTAAGTCTGGCAAGAGATTCATCATCACGGCTGTGGACTATGCCACTAGATACCCTGAGACTGTAGCTCTCTCCCGGATTCCTGTGGCTGCAGTGGCGGATGCCTTGGTGACTGTGTTCACCCGTGTTGGGTTCCCTAGCGAAATTCTGTCCAACCAGGGCACTCAGTTTATCATCAGCTCTGGCAACATTGTGGTGTTAAGCAGCTCAGGTCTGCTCCTTACCACCTGCAGACCAATGGACTCTGTGAACGATTTAATGGTACTTTAAAGACTATGATCTAGAGCTTAGAGGATCTCAAACTGAATTGGGAGAAGTTACTCTCTTTGTTATTGTTAGTGTACTGCAAGGTTCTGCAAGAGGCCACAGGGTTCTCACCATCTTAACTCCTGTTTGGTCAGTGGGTGTGGGGGCCCCTGGACTTGGTGAATGAATTCTGGGAGGGGAATTATGACCATAAGGAGGTGCCCGTAGTCCCCTATGTGTTAGAATTGAGGGAAAGGTTGGAGGTTCTCACCGGGCTAGTCCAGCAGAACCTATCCGCCACTCAGACCAAACAGAAGGTATGGGATGACCGGGGGGCTCAGACTAGGGAGTTTGTCCCAGGGCAGAAGGTCCTTATTAGGGGTGGGCAAAATCTTTCGCCTTGTTCCCTTGGGAAATTCCATGAAAACCACACTGTTGTCTGCTTTTTCGTGGAAAAATGTTTGCTTAGGGCTTGTGCCAGACAAGATTAAGTCCTCCAATTCAATGTTTCCTCAGGGCTTGGGCCTCTAACAACAAATCTAACAAATCATCCTCTACAAAATACTTTATCAAGTCAAGTATCAGTCAACCCCAGTGGCAGCTTATGTCAGGGGGTTCCTGTCTCTATCACTTTACATAGAAATTTGTGATTTTATTTTAATTTTATTTTTATTATTAACTGTACCCCCAATACCAGTCAAGAAACCCCCTCAGAAACAAATTCCCTGTTCAACTGATTCATTCTCCAGACTCCACCCACCAACACAGGCACCATCATTAGACCCCTTTTATATATGTCTTATGGTGTATTATTAATTGTATTTAGGATTTATTTTTTATTAACTGATCCCCAATCCCAGTACACAAACCCCACAAAAAACATTCCCTGTTCAACTGATTCTTTACCCACACTCCACCAACACAGGCACCCTCATGTCCCTTTTATATTATGCCTTTGGGAAATAAAATAATATTTATAATGTGTTGTGTGTAAATTCGAAGTTCCCATTGAGTTCAATGGAATGAGCTAGGTGTAAAAAGCAGAAAAAAGTGGAAAATCTGCACTTTTTTATGAAAAATTATTCACCAAGTGAAAAGTGCTATTTTCCGCCGATTTCAGTTTGAGGTGAAAATTTTTGCTCATACCTTGTCCTTATCCTGGTACTCTTCCCAGCAAACAAGTTGCAGACTGGTTGGTGCAGTCCGCACAATATTATAAGGAAGGTTAGTGACACCAATTATGTTGTCACCATGGATGGACGGCGCAACCAACTAGTGGTCCATGTAAATAAGCTGAAGGAGTACCAAGAGTGAGACGCTGAGGTCCTACCGATCTGTCTTCCCGAGGACTACCCAGGAGAGGAGGACGTGGTTCCTAACTTACTACCAAAGACTGACATAGACCCCCAAGTGCCCCCTGTAGCAGTTAGCAAGGACTTGACTGAGGACCAGGCTCAGCAGCTCAGATAGGAGTTGCTGGTGAGGCGGCACTTGTTCTCATAGAACACGTTGCTTTCCACGCATCAAGTGCTAACCCCAGGGCAGGCCCCACTGAGGCAGATGGCTTATAGAGTACCCAAGTCTGTGAGAGGATCAATTAACCAGGAGATAGATGAGATGTTGTCCTGGTCGTGATTGAGCCATCACAGAGCCCCTGGGCACCACCTGTATTGCTGGTCCCCAAGAAAGATGGTAGCACTCACTGTTGCGTGGACTATAAACAACTGAACAATAAGATGGTGGCAGACACCTACCCCATGCCCCATATTAAGGAGTTACTGGACAGATTATTGGGGGCTAAGTACCTGACGATGTTAGATCTGGCCAGGGGATACTGGCAAATTCCTCTGGAAGAGGAGGCAAAGGAGAAGTCTGCCTTCATCATTCTGTTTGGCCTTTTCCAGTTTTTGGTAATGCTGTTCGGAATGAAGAATGCACCTGCCATTTTCCAGGGGTTGGTTGACCATCTCCTCCAGGATTGCTACAACGCTGCGTGTGCATACCTGGGCGATATCTCTATTTTTAGCGCATCATGGACAGATCATGTATGCCAAGTGGTGGTTGTGCTTGACAAGATAGAGAAAGTAGGTCTGACCATCAAGCCAGATAAGTGCAGCCTTGCTATGGGAGAGGTCCAGTATCTAGGACACTGGGTAGGGGGAGGACAATTGAGACCAGACCCTGCCAAAGTGGAAGTGATTAGTCAGTGGCCTATTCCCCAGACTAAGAAGCTGGCTAAACCGGGTGGCAGGTGACAAAGGGCAACTGGAGAGATGGGGCTTGGCACTTCAACAATATAATTTTACCATTCATCACAGAAAGGGTAGATTACATGGCAAAGAGGATGGGCTGTCCAGGAGAACTGAGAGATAGCCCTGTCCTCCAGCCACCTGTGACCCGGAGAGTAGGGTCCCAGCCTAACAGCAAGACTTTCTTTGTGGGGGAGAAGTGTGATGAACAGGACTGTCACTGGTCACATGGGGCAAGAGGCAGAGTTTCTCCTCCCCCTAGCTGGGATCATGTGGACACTAATACTGAATGGTATATAGAGAATAGGTAGGGATTGTCATTGAAGCCTGCTCCAACCTTCCCCTCACCCAGACTCAGGGGCTCTGAGAGGCAGATGACTATCAGCTGAACTTGATTGTTTTATGGTGTGAACAGCTATTCAATTGGAATGTATACAGGGTTGCTGCTAGGCTGAATTGTCCCTTCATTGTGCTAACCCCACCTGGAGATTTCTTCAGGAGGTGATTAGAGTTTTGTGTCCACCCCCCCCCCACACACACCTTTTAGTAACCTTTGTCTAATTTTAAATCCAGCATGTCATGTTTTTTCCATGCGGTGATTGCCCCTTTTCTCTGAACTCTGTTAAAATTCTGTGTTGGTTGAAAATAAAGGAGTTTGTGATTTACCAAGAAGGAGCTTGTTTGTCTCTCCCTGAAGTTTCCAGTTTGTAGTCCACTATAGATCAGTTACTCATAGAGAAGTGCCAGTGGACTAGATAGATAGAATATCCTATACGAACCAGAGCTATCAATGCAGTATATCCTGCATTGCCAGTGGATACGAAAAGAAGTACAGGGTCTTAGTGCTTAGTATAGTGGTTAGCTGTGCAGGTTAGTGAAAGAATCTCACGAATAATAACGTGACTGAACTGCTATACCTTCCGTGACAGAGATGCCAGGGCTGTATCGTAACAAACTGCCCATGTGCTAAATTTAGTTATGATAAGATTTCTGGCAGAATGAGAGATGCATACTATTGCCCGCAAAATCTGTGCCCATTTTAGTTGCTCCTACAGTGCACACAATGCTCTATATTCCATACAAGAGCATAATAACCTGACCCATGACCAGCTGACAGTTGGAATTCCACACTGTACATGCTAAAGTGTCTGTACATGAAGAATAAGGCCATTAGACAGTACACCATGCTAAACTTGAAGGCTTTGAAGGGAGCCTCTTTGTCTCCTGGCCAATGGCTACTTATGTGCGTGAGCTGCTGAAACCCTTTGAGGAGGCAACCATGCTGGTGAGCCATATAGGGGCATGAATTAGTGAAATTCTATCACTGATATTTTTAGTGCTGAAAAAAAAGACCGTAGTTGAGGAATCTTACCATAATGTCAACATAGACATGCAGCAGCTGGTAAAGGACATGTTAGCGTGCTTTGAACAAGATCCTGACATAATGTCCATTAAAAGCAATGAGAAATACATTCTTGCCACTTTTCTGTACCCTCTGCTTTGTGTTGAATTGCATAATTATAGAATCCTATAAGCACTTTCCATCCATTTAGATTTAATTTGTTCTCAACTATTTATATAGTGTTATTTTTTCTTTTTGCTTTCGTTTTATATGACTTTCAAGGGATTTTAAGGGGTGGATTTACATAACAAATTCTCCTTATCAAGGCATCCTAGGAACACACAGCTCCACCCTGGCCACGCCCACACTCATTAGACAACACAAATCTGCTGTTGTTTGGCATAGAAAAAAGTCCTTAGCCCAGGGGCCATTGGCTGATGGGAATGATAGTTTCCAATAACTGGGCCTAGATGCACGAAAGGTTGAAGAGGGCTACGAATGTCGATGTTCTGTCAGAGCAGTGTCTTAGGCACATCTACAGTATTCACCAAACTGTCTACGACATTACATCACCAGAACGCTGACAAAAAGATGCCCACATCGACATCAGTCCAACAGGTTTACTAATTTCCAGTCATCATATCGACAATGGCCTATTTCCATATGATAATGAAGCACAGTGACTAATTTCCATATGGAAATGCTGATTAATGAGACACATTCGTATGCAAGGGGGTGTGTTGATATGATAATGTGATACTTCAACTCGTTCAGTAAACTCCAGCAGCAGCCTCTGCTGTCGGAGATCACAGTCTCCACTTTACCTGCCTCAGGCTGTCATAGTTGGGATCTCCCCTGTACTTTCCTATGGCGTAACAGCAGGGAGAACTACGACAATTCTGGACAGCATTCTCTGTGCTTCGCTACCTAGCTAGTAGGGGAATAGAGAGAAGGCTTTCAGAACCAAGGACAGCACAGAATGCCATAGGGATGTGCTCACCCCTATGGCATTCAAAGGCTTAAAATAAAACTAGTACACCAAGCACTACGCAATGTTCCCCCCTTTGACATATCCCCCCAGTATGTCGACATATCTTGCATATATTCAACATACTAACTCCATTCAGCTTTCACCTCTTCATTGGACAGGAACTGCCATATATTCAACAGAACCTGTCCTTCATATGACACTTAACCCTTTGAGTACCAGAGAAGTAGGAAAGCATTGCTTAGCAAAGTGTTTCCTACCATTCTGGTACTCAAAGGGTTAATAGGTAAAGAATGCGGCTGCACCAGGACTCCTCCTGATAGCCATGCTATCATGGATTCTCTATCCAAAAGGATAGATGATCCTTGGGGCTTGATGGGGCATCAAGCATTTGTGTAGAATGAACGAACCCTGTCACCGGGTCCATTCTTGGAAAGCGCAGTACTGCGTTCTCATCATTGAATTGGTCACCAGGGTCAGACCAGTTACTGATTTAATGACGTAAGCGCAGCACTGCGCTTTCCAAAAATAAACCCAGGGACAGGGTTCATTCATTCTACACAAGCGCTTGATGCTATAGTGGCTTATACAGTCATCGGCAGCATCAAGAAGGCAGAAAATGCCTTTGGGGTTGCACCATGGATCATCTATCCTTTTGGATAGATGATCCATGATAGGAGGGCTATCAGCAGAGGTCCTGCTGCCCACATGAAAGTCTGAAAGTTTTATTTCATTATAAAAAGTGCATATGATCTATGTGAAACATAGGTTATATGTGCTTTAATTAATAAATGGGCAATTGTCGCCCCCATGCTAGAGGGGTGTTATGAGGGGTCATGATACCCCCCTTGAGGTCTGATGTTTTGTTTAATCACATAAAACATATTATATTACACACAGAATTATATGTTTTACACATTAAATGTTTTACACATATACATGCAAGGTATGCAACCGCATTCCTTGCCTATTAACCTTACCAAAGGATTACTTACTCAAAGGATTAAGTGTCGAATGAAGGACAGGTTCTGTTGAATATATGGCAGTTCCTGTCCAATGAAGAGGTGAAAGTTGCAATGAAGAGGTGAAAGTCAAATGGAGTTAGCATGTCGAATAAATGAAATATATGTCAACATACTAAGGGGGGTATGTAGAAGGGGGGGAACATTGTGCAGTGCTTGATGTACTAGTTCTGTTTATTTTAACCCTTTGAATGCCACAGGGTTGAGCAATGCACATCCCTAAGGCATTCAATGCTGTCCATAGTGCTGAAAGTCTTCTCTTTATTCCCTTACTGGCTAGGTAGGGAAACAAAGAGAATGCTGTTTAGAATTGTTGTAGTGTTGGTGATGTGCGAGGGGAGGAGATCCCTTCCACATCGACAACACTTTGAAAATCCTGAATGCTAATGCGGACCTTCTCCAACCCTCCCCTTCCATCTGAAAATTTTGGTGAATATGTCAATGTGTGTGCAGATCAAATTGTCGGAGTGCTTCAAGCATATCGACAATATCATATCGACACTGCATCGACTTTTATTGCATCTAGGCCCTTGACTGCTAAAGGTTATCTCTATCTTAACCTATAACATTTACTTATAATATAAATATGCTTACATCCTCTTTATTACCTTGGATGCAAGTAAAGTAACATAGTAACATAGCTGATGAAGGTGGGCCCAGGACATAACCCTGTGGCCCCTATTTACAACCTTAGACCAACTTGAAATGCTTCCATTTACAACAACTGGAGTGGCTATACTCACAAACAAGAACTAGAAGCATGGTTAGCACAGCTGAGGTGCATCTCATGGTTAGGAGCCCTATGCAGTCACTTAATCTGCTTTATGGAAAATCTGGCCCTAGTTATTTGCTTTATTCTTAATGTAATAAATATAAGGGGAAATAATATACACATCAGATTACACAACTATGTATAATTGAATTGGTATAAGCCAGAAATATGCACTTCAAATTCACACATTAGTAAGAATGCCCTCTAGTGTCTGTACATATTTATTACAATTATTATCCTTTACTGCATGTATTGTTAGTGTTACAAAAAAAAAAAAAAAAAAAATATATATATATATATATATATATATATATATATATATATCCATAGCAACGTTTGTTTTTCGTGCATTATGCTGAAGAAAGGCAGTGAAGTTTCTTTAACTTATGTTTACAGAGTAAAGAACCAAGAGTAAGATTTTGTTGGCTGCAAAGTGCACAATTTCACAGTGACTGATTTTCTAAGAGACTCTAGTTATGCTTCACTTTCAGTGCAAAGCTTGTCTTCCAAATATTTTTGCAGTGCAGATCTTGTTAAGCAGGTGCTTCCATGTGCTGCCAGGTGATCCCTTGGTGTGCCTCTTCCCATAGTGCTACTCTGTCACCAGATTCAGCCAACCCTGCAGCTGTCGTGCTTGGGAATTCTCCTGGTTTCAACCATGAGGGAAACATAGCATTGCTAGCTGGTTAGTCCAGTTTTCCTATGAGAAAAACAAGATGATCGATAAAGTAAGACATCTGAATTAACCCTTTGGGTGTTAGAAAAGTATCCAACACACTGCAAAGCAGCTCATTGGAGAAGCCTCTTGCATCCAAAGCGTTAAAACACAATATAGTCACCCCTTCATATTATATTCCCCCAATGTTCTAAGTATGTTTTTATGGCCTTTCTGCTGTTTGTAGACCAAATGACTATATAAATGATTTTGTGTGTGACGTCCACATACCATGAATAGTTTCTTTGTTTGTGTTCTGTACTGGACACTGCCATTTTAAAATATACCACTTGCTCAGAATATTAAAAACTTGATTTTAGTTGAGATTCTAATAAAGAGAACAAAGTGAAGCTGCATTGAAGTAAACACAAATATTCTACATTTGGCACTACCTTGTGTTTCCAAAAACACAACTGAATGTTGCATAGTTGTTTCTTTAAGAATAACCAATTGAAAAATGGATAGCAAAATTGTTTTTTACCCATTTATTTGAAACTAGTGTAAAAGCCTGTATACACAGGCCAAGGTCCAGGTAATGTTAATGCTTTGAGTGCCAGAGGGGTACGCAGCGCATTGCTTTGCAATGCATTGCATACCCCTCTGGCACTCAAAGGGTTAAGAGGCCGCTACCTCACTGCTCCACGTGATGCAGTCTTGCGTCACCTCACTCACACGATGCCATCATACTCAGTAGAGACTGCCCCAACGCAGTCTCTATTGCGCATGACTGCATCGTGACAAACATCTTAGCGAATTATTATATAGGATGTGCATGTATTAAAATTATCATTAGAGACGTGCAGATAAGGTGGCCAAGGCAGACCATTTTGTAAACAAGTGAACCCAACTGCCTTTTTACCTCTAGGACTGTGTGTGTACTGTATAACAAAACAAAAGACAATCCACTCTTGATTAAAATATTAGAACAAATGCTACCACAGTCAAGTAGCTTTTGATTGATACACGAAAATGAATTCGAGAATAGAGAGAGGTGTGAGGGCTGCAGGCTCGGAGGTGGTAGTCCTCTTCCTAACCATGCAAAAATTAATCCTCCTCCAGCATTTTCCTGTAATGTTCCAGAAGGGGGCAATGTATAAAAATTTTTACATTTCCACCTCCAAAAAGAAGAATTCAAATCATACTTGTTTGAAATCTAGATGACCAGGTGCATGAAATGATGGGCCAATTATATTTAATATCTGAATGCTCGGAAATGTGTAAAAATTGGTAGTAATATTAATGTGTTCTTTTTGTGACAACCTCTTCAAAGATACTGGATAACTACATGCCTTAAGAGAAAATGGATACCTCATTGTTATGGATTGACATAGCCAGGCTGATGTACAGCTATTTTAAGGCAAACGGCACAAAAGGGGACAAATAAAAATTACATCACTCGATAGATGGTAGCCCAGACCACTATATAAGCAGCATATGCTTCCCAGGTATAGTGTGTACATAATTTAAAAAATAGTACTTTCACCACTAATCTCTTCTGTGCAAGGAACCACACTGCTTCCAACCACAACTGAAGTAATTAAGTCAAAGAACAAGGTTTTGGTCTCTGCTCAGTGGTATGTTCTCCACTCAATGGTACATATCAAACACTACTTCTATGGTAAAAACATCCTTTATTCCACTTGTTTTGTATATTCATGAAATATGTCCTAGCTAGTGATGATCGAGCACCCCAATGCTCGGGTGTTCGGGTGCTCTGGCCGAGCGCCCCCGGAGGCTCGAGTGCTCGGCCGAGCACCCGAGCCCCATTGAAGTCAATGGGAGGACTCGAGCATTACACCAGGCACCCCCTGCTCTGATGAGGGGAGGGTGCCTGGTTCATAGGAAAAGGTCAGAAAATGATGGAAACACCACAGAAATGGTTCAGGGACAGCATAGGGAGGATGTCTGGATGCATCTTGGACTCCAACGTCGCTGCTGGGAACGATGTTTCGCCCGTAGTATGCCATTTTTACAGACTGACCATAAAACACACAAAAAGGAAGATAAAAACTAATCTGCGGCTAGGCACACTAAACAATATGTGATGCTAATCTGCGGCTAGGCACACGAAACAGAATGTGACGCTAATCTGCGGCTAGGCACACGAAACAGAATGTGACGCTAATCTGCGGCTAGGCACAGGAAACAGAATGTGACGCTAATCTGCGGCTACGCACAGTGAACGGAATATGTGACGTTAATTTGTGAATTTGCACACTAAACAATATGTGACGCTAATCTGCGGCTAGGCACACAAAACAGAATGTGACGCTAATCTGCGGCTAGGCACACGAAACAGAATGTGACGCTAATCTGCGGCTAGGCACAGTGAACGGAATATGTGACGTTAATTTGTGAATTTGCACACTAAACAGAATGTGACAATAATCTATGGCTAGGCACACGTTTAAAATGGCCCTTTTTGTCGCTGCGTTGTAAAATCATTGGCCCTGTGCACCTAACAGAATATGTCAGCTTGTCACTGCACTGTGAAATATTTGTCCCTGTGCACCTAGTACAATGTCACCTTAGAACATGTCCCCCCCCACAAAAAAATGAAATTCTGCCACCCCCAAAAAAAATTAAATGCTGCCCCCACACACAACAGTCCTAAAAAGGACTTTTGGGTCTTGAAAGAGTTTCAACAATTTTATTCTCCCTACACTGACTTCCTGTGCATCTAGTATTATATGTCACCTTACTAATATCCCCCCCACAAAAAAAAAGGAAATTGTGCCCCCCCAAACAAAATATAAATGCTGCCCCCACACACAACAGTCCTAAAAAGGACTTTTGGGTCTTGAAAGAGTTCCAACACTTTTATTCTCCCTACACTGACTTTCCCTGCCTGAGCGCATCTCTCCCTGGCTAAGAATGAGCCGAACTCGCGCGTCGGGTGCTATACAGCACCCGATCACGGGTTCTGGCCAGCCAATCAGTGTAATGCCAGCAGCCAACATGGCTGCTGGCATTACACTGATGTCAGAGTCTCCCCGCACGTTTATTGGCTGCGCAGCAGCCGCGAAACGTGCGGGGAGGAGACCCGAACATGGCGGGCGAGCACATGTGGTACTCGTACGAGTACCGCCATGTGCCGAGCAGAGCGATGCTCGAGCCGAACCGAGCTTCGGCCGAGCATGCTCACTCATCACTAGTCCTAGCATTATAGGAGTATTTAAATGAAAGAAAAGACAATTAAACATAGAGAATGACTGGAAAATATAAAACAGATGAGAAGACATTAGTACAGTGTTTCTCAAACTGTTTTTGCCCCACACCCTTAACAAAAAACTCTAAACTTTTCAGGGCACCTGTAACATTTTATAGGCAATTTGTCAAGAAAGCAATAAAATGTATCAACACATAAATCTAGTTATTTTAGGCCTCACAATCAGAATAACAAAAAGAAATATATTGTGCTTAACAATTCCCATAACTTTACATTTGAAACTCACCCTTCACATTTTTAGAGAAAAAAGTGGATGTACATGGCACTGTGTTTCTGCAGTAGGGCAATGATATTTGTGTGTCGATACCCACAACTCAGAATGTGGGTATGACCAACACCACGGAGGCACCCCTTAAAAATCCAGCACTATAGGTTGTTGCTTAATCTGTTCCTGGTCAGCTGAGGATATTGTTTAAACCTGAACTACTGGGGGCTCGAATGCATATTTCAACAATGGTGCACCAAGCAAGAGATGCAGTTGCTGATTTGTTAATTTTGTATTGTCATTTTCAATCTAACTCAGCCATTTAGTTGCCTGTTGCTGCAGTACAGAATTAGAAAAAAAGTATTGTTCAATAAAAAAAAATATGTTTAAAACAGAAAAGTGTTGTTTTCAATAAGTACATTTTCAGTCATCGTTTAGGCTTGCACTGAAATGTGACACACATTGCAAACTAAAATGATGCTATGTTTACAAAGTGATAATAGATACTTGCTAAATATTAGCTTAACTTAAGTTTTGACACGGGTATTTCCCGGTAGTTAATCTGCTATGAAGATGTCTATGAAGAAGTAAGTAGTAGCCTAGATAATGTTAAGACAGTTGATGTAGTATATCTGGATTTTGCAAAGGCATTTGATACACTGCCACACAGGAGTCTGGGGTATAACCTTTGCATTTGGATAGAAAACTGATTTAAGGATAGGGAACAGTATGTGGTTGTAAATGGACAATTCTCCAATACAATTAAAGTTGAGAGTGGAGTAACTCAGGGTTCAGTATTTGGTCCAATGCTTTTTAACATGTTTATAAATGACCAGGAAATAGATATAGAATGCAAAATATCAATATTTGCAGATGACACTGCAATAAATTCAGAACAGGATATTTGTTCTCTACAGAGGGATTTACATAAAATGGCAGACTGGGCAAACAAAAGGAATATGAAGTTTAATGTGGGAAAGTGTAAAGTCATGTATTACTAACTAAATTGAATCATTTTAGGGGACTCATTGATAGAGGAAGACCTGGGAATCCTTGTAAATTACAAATTTGGAAACAGTGACCAGTGTCAGATAGCAGTAGCAAAAGCAAAGTCCTGTCTTGCATAAAAAGGGGTATTGAAGCAAGAATGGATAGCATAATTTTGCCATTGTGCAAATAGTTGGTAAAACCTCGCCTCGAATATGCAGTGCAGTTTTGGGCACCAGTTCTGAAAAAGAATATTCTAGAACTGGAGAGAATATAGCAAAGAGCATCAAAATTAATTAAAGGAATGGAGGACTTGGCGTATGAGGAATGACTAGACAAACTTGGTTTATTTACTCTAGAGAAAAGATGACTAAGAGGAAATCTTATCACAATGTACAAGTACATGAGAGGTCATTACAAGGATCTCTCTGGTGAGCTATTCATTCCAAGGCTTGATCAAATAACCAGGGGCCACCGCTTCAAATTAGAGGAAAGGAGGTTTTGACTTCAGCAGAGGAAATGGTTTTTAACAGTGAAGTCTGTTAAATTATGGAATTCCTTGCCCAAGGATGTGGCTATGACAGATACAATGGATACACTTAAGAGAAGATTAGATATATTTCTTTCAAAAGGGAACATACAGGGTTATACTGTATATTAGTAAGAAAAACAGGAAGTTCTGAAACACTAAATTATTTGGCAGCAGGAAAGCTATATAATTCTCATGTCTCTGGGTTATGAGGCAAAGGTTGAGCTTGATGGATCTGTGTTGTTTATAAGCCTAATTTACTATGTTACTAATGAGGAGATTGACAATATTTTCTTGTATTGCATGGAAATAGCAGTTCCTTTTCATACATGCCAGTTACACATAGTAAAAATTATCCATTAAAACAGATCTCCTTAGCCAACAAAACATTTTACTTCCTCTCTTACTTCCTCTCTTTATTAATGATACTCAGAACAATCTATGAATGGACAATGGAGGGAACTCAGGCAGGCACAGGCACAGGCCCAGTCCAGAGGACTGAGGTAACCACAGGCAATACTGACAGGAACAGGCTCAATCTCAGGAGATATAGGTAACCGAAAGCAAAATTGACAGGCACTGGCTCAATCTCAGGAGATATAGGTAACCGAATGCAACACTGACAGGCACTGGTTCAATCTCAGGAGTTATAGGTAACTGAAGGCAACACTGACAGGCACTGGCTCATAAAGGTTTGAGAGATGAACCTGGGGGCTATTAAATTATTTTGCAAATATCTACAACATGGGTGATAGTAATAATAAAATATTACTATCCCTTTAATTAAAATTCCTAGTGAAAGCTGTGTGTTTTTCACAGATCCAGAGTGTGTTCTTTATCCATTTTACTATTGTAACTATCAGCCTTGGGGAGTTTCTGCACCAAAGAAGATATGTGCATAATTCTGCTATATTCCTGAGTGTGCATCCAATCTACATTTATAGCACTAGGGTATTTCCATTTCACTTGTAAGCTTTGGGGTATCAATAGTGTAGCTCCATTTAAATTGTAAGATCTGTTGAATCACAAGTGTAGATCTATTTCAACTGCCTGGAGAGGTGATCTTATGTGAACAGATGCCGGTGGATGCTTCACCAAGCTGCCCTGCTGGCATCCGCTCACCTCGCTAGACACTGTCTAGTCAGGTGACTGGATGTGGGAGTATCTAGTGCTGCAGCTTGCCGAAGCATCCAGTGGCACTTGCCAGACAGTGTTTAGCAAGGTAAGTAGATGTGAGAAGATGCCAGAGGAGCAGCTTGGTGAGGCATCCACTAACAGTTCAGTCTTATAGAACTATTCAAGTTAACAGTGACTGAGTAAAAAGTTCAGACTGAGGTGTCATACGTACAGCCCTATGTTTTTTTTTAATACTCTTGGATATATTCCATCTACACATACAGATTTATCAAATTTTAATTTAGATAATACCCCTAAGACTTCCTCCTCTATAAAGGGCAAATATTGTTTCTGGGCAAAACATCCCATTTTATTTTCATTGTAATGTTAGTGGAAAAATTTTATTTTTTTAATTTAAGTGAAAATTCCTGGAGGTAAATTTTCCATTAAAATTATCTCCAGTGAAATTCCCACAAGAAGTATGCCAATGTCTACCAATTTCCGTCTATGCTTTTTAATGCAGGAAGAATTCATTATTCAGTATTACTGCTGCTGAGTGCTGAATTGGAGAAATCCATAACTGAAAGTAAAGCAGGCTGTGTCCTATTGTAAGACAAGCCATTAAAAATTGTTAGCAGATTTTAGCATATATAAACCTTGAAAAAATGTTAGTAGGCTGGGAGAGTCCTCCATTGTAAGGTGAATGAATGAATGAAAATGTTTATTTATATAGCGCAACAAGTATATGCAGTGTTTTACAGTTTAAGAGTTTAGACAATACAGGGTTACAAGTGCTTTTCAAAGTGAAACACTGAAAGTGAGGTCCCTATCCAAAAGCTTAAAATCTAAAATGGTAATGGGAGACATACAGAGAACATAAGTGTCAAGTGATGTGGCAGGTGTTTATGATCTTGCAAGCAATGTAAAACATTGCTAGCAGGCTGTGACAGTGAAGGTGGAGGCCCTGCAGCTTTCTGCTCTCTCTCCCTGTGATTACAGCCCCCCTCTTGTCCCTCCCCCACCTCTCTGCAAAGCCATTACCTGTGTCCTGGAGGTGGATGTTGTTCCTGTGTCTAGTGGTCCACCTGATGTTCCTGCCACTACTGCACTCCCTGATGCTGCTCCACTCCCTCTACCTCTGACTTCTGCAGCTTGCCCAAGGACCTAACTATGATTTTGTCTCCTTTTCTCATCCACTGTCCTCCTCCTCCTCTCCTCCTAAAACTCCTCCCTGCACCAGCAGCTATATTCCCACATATACAAAAAACACCCTCACTCTCCCAGTTCTTATACTCACTCCCTTGCACCCCCCAAGCAACCTCCAAAAATATCAGAATGCACAAAACAAACCAAATACAAAATAAAATAAAAAGATGTGCAAAATAATGTAAGAACAAATATAATAATAAATCATAACCAGAATATGCATCACAAAACATAACAGCAGAAAAATATCAATGACACATGAAATGGGAGGATTTTGGGGTAAAAGGGGTTATATGTGGAAAAGGGAAATGTGTGGGGATATGTGTATGTGAGTGTGTTTCTATGAGGTATGCATACATATGTGATGCTATGTGTAGTGTACTAGTGAAGTGTTGTATGTATCAGTGTGTGAATGTATGTATAAAAGCAAATTACCACACTCAATTCTCTCACCTTTCCTAACACTAAAGTCTAAGTTTTTTCCTGGCTGGAGATCACTGGACCCTACATTTTCATCACCAAAACATCTGATACTCAACCACCATTTCTAATTCTTAAATCTAGCACTGCTTCATTGCAATCTAGTAATGCTTAAATATAGTATTGCTTCTTGCAATTTAATATTGCTTTATTGTAAATCTAGTACTGCTTAGCCCTTTGCAAAGAATCTGGGATGTTAATTGCTTTTCAGCATCAAGAAAAAAACAAAGGCTCAAAGAAATTTTATTATATACGTGCTGACTACTGGGAGACACAGTTTACCCACATGGTGCTTGCAAGCTGTGTGTTATTTCTAGACCTTCTCAACTGATTTGATAGGCTCATCATTCAATCTCATGATCCTCTGTTTCAGAAAAGATTACCTGTTCTCTTTACAGTTCTGTACTTCTTCTTCAGCCTATAGTAGAATACTCTCAAGTCTAAACATTTCATAATTTCTGATCCTTCCTCATTCTCTGCTCTCACGACTGCCACTACATGCAGTGAGTTCTGAAATAGCAATGCATTCCTTCACTAAACTATGTACTTATAAGTCTGATGTAACAATGGTCTTCATGTCAAGATTTTTTTAATCTCTTTAAGAAACTAAAAGTCTATTTTGCTAAACTATTAACATAAATACAAGCATGAATCTTGAAACTGCATTACTATATAGTTGCTGACTAAGTGGTTTACTGTAGCTTGCTCAGAGCGACTAGGTGAAGTCTTCACTATCATAACACTAGTGACTGATAATTGACATCAACTCAGAATGTATGTCACGGAATATTGAAATATTTCAATTACAGATTTAGCGCATATTACTACTAGCAAAAATACATTAAAAAAAACAACATTTTTTTTTACAAATCTGGGAAAATAATAATATGAACATTGGATTTTTCTTAGTAAACTCATCAGCTAGAACTCAGGGAAGATACTTGTTTCACTAGTCAAAACAACTTCACCATCCAAGAAAATAAAGAGGTAACATACCATGGTTGGAAGGAGTGACCATAGCTTTCATTTTTTTTTTTAAAATTAACAGAGAGAGGAAATGCCAAGAAAGTATGACCATTATGGATCATCAGCTGTAACAGAGAGGAAATTAACATAGAAAGGAAACGCCAAGAAAGGATGACCATTATGGATCAACAGCTGTTCTTAGGTGATATTGTCTAAGGATAGTGTTCGAGCCAGTCACCCCAAACAAGACTGTGGGGTGAATGTACAAATTCAACAGTGAAGCTACAATAATGTTAACATCCAAACAAGTGGTTGCATTTCAGTGTATGCATGTCTTTTATCATCCTCATCAACTATGTTATTATTACAGTATGGGCAGTGCCATTCCTCGGCTGACCTTAACCCCTTACTACTGATGATGTGTCAGAACCTTTGCCATTTGTTTTTCCCTGAAGGACCAGTGATGGTCCTGGCACATCACATATTTTCTGCTCACAGCACTCCTGCGGGAGCACTGTAAGCACTAATGGGGTCTGAAATTGACCACTCCCAGAGCAGAACAGTCTTTCTCATACCCCAGTTCTGCACACTGGTACACATCATCAGTGAAGTGTGCCTACAACTATGAAAGTGGTCCTTAAGGGAAGGTAACATCACCAGACTGCTGTTCATTAAGGGGTTAAAAGTTACATTTTTAAGGAAATTCCACACTTAAAAGTTGAGCAAATAATTAGACCACCTGTGTTTAAAGGGATAAGAACACAAAATATATGTATGTATATATATATATATATATATATATATATATGAAAATAGTGTGCACTCCCAAAAGAAGAAAATAACTAGACATAATTCCCTGGTGCTGCCTGTACAGATAAATGCAAAGACTATGTTAGGTGTGAACATCAGACAACATGTTCACACTAGGGTCTAAATAAAATAAAAGATGCTTTTTATTGTGTTATATGATCAATGTTTCGGCCCCCTCAGGGCCTTCCTCAAGACAATAATACATTCAAAATGGTGACCTTAAATACAGTCTGCTAGCCCAAAAGCGCCTAAACACCACGAGGTGCGGGTCTTTGAGTCCCCCTGCGTCTACCGACTCTAATCAATGGAAAGCAAAGTGATTAACAATAAAGCTGCCAGTGTATACATAAAAAACAATAATTACAATATAACAAATAATCGGGTGCATTGGGGCCAGGCCAAAATGTGAACCAGCTTACAATTGCAAACATTGTATTGCAATCTAATTCAAGATGAAACAAAAAAATAAAGGGGCCAAAACGTTGAGGATATAACACAATAAAAAGCATCTTTCATTTTATTTAGACCCTAGTGTGCACTTGTTCTCTGGTGTTCATACTAAACATAGTCTTTACATATATATATATATATATATATATATATATATATATATATAAAATATAAATATATACAGTCATGAGCACAAAGTCTTAGGCAGGTGTGGAAAAAATGCTGTAAAGTAAGGATGCTTTCAAAAATATACATGTTAATAGTTTACATTTATCAATTAACAAAATGATAGTGAGTGAACAGAAGAGAAATCGAAATCAAATCAATATTTGTGTGACCACCCTTTGCCTACAAAACAGAATCAGTTCTTTTATGTACACTTGCACAAAGTCAGGGATTTTGTAGGCATATAGTCAGGTGTATGATTAAAAAAGTATACCAAACAGGTACTAATGATCATCTATTTAATATTTGGGTTAAAACACAATCTTTAACTGAAACAGAAACTGCTGTGTAGGAGGAATAAAACTTGGTGAGGAACAGCCAAACTCAGCAACAAAGGTGATGTTGCTGAAGACAATTTAATGCCAAAAGTCATACACCATGGCAAGACTGAGCACAGCAAGGTATACAGGGGTTTACAGATATGCTGTCCAAACTCTTTTGAAGAAAAAGGCAATGCTGAGACCCGTAGATGCAGTGGTCAGCCAAAGAGAAGGCAATTTGTTGACCGAAGGGCTGGAGAGCAGTATAAGAATGAGTGTCTGCAAGCAACAATGAAGCATGACAGAGGTTCCTTGCAAGTTTGGGGCTGCATTTCTTCAAATGGATTTGGGGATTTGATCAGAATGAATGGTCTCCTCGGTGCTTAGAAGTAAAGGCAGATACTTATCCATCATGTAATACCATCAGGGAGGCATCTGATTGGCCTCAAATTTATTCTGCAGCATGACAATGACCCCAAACATACAGCCAAAGTCATTTAGAGGCGTCTTCAGGATAAAGAAGAACAAGGAGTCCTGGAAGTGATGGTATGGCCCCCACAGAGCTCTGATCTCAACAGCATCCAGACTGTCTGGGATTACATGAAGAAACAGAAGCAACTGAGGCTGCCTAAATCCACAGAGGAACTGTGGTTAGTTCTCCATGATGTTTGGAACAACTTAGCTGCAAGTTCCTCAACAAACTGTGTGCAAGTGTACCTAGAAGAATTGATGCTGCTTTGTAGGCAAAGGGTGGTCACACCAGATATTGATTTGATTTGATTTGGATTTCTTTCTTCACTCACTATCATTTTGTTGATAAATAGAAACTATTAACTTGTCTATTTCTGAATGCATTCTTACTTGATAGCATTTTTTCACACTTGCCTAAGACTTTTGCACAGTACTATGTATATATATATATATATATATATATATATATATATATATATATATATATATTTATACTTGGTCCTGATGAAAATGTGGTTTACACATTGAAACGGTGACATCTCTCAAGTAGACTTTTTTTTTTTTTTAAAGGTTTGTGAGTGCTTACTCATTTTTTATTTTTTCCTTATATCTATTAATTTATCCAAATGATCATAGAGAGTTAGACAAGAGAGATAGGGCTGATCTAAATGTTGGAGATGAAAAAAGCTAGTAGGGCAAAATGGATACCGACCGACAAAAGAAAATGTCTTGGTGTCTTGGTCAGTATTCAGATGTCCTACCGACTAAAAGCACAACAGACATGAGGCCACAAAAATGGTCTTGTGGCCAAACGTCCGTTTTGTGCGTTAAGTTCCCAAAACACCTCTAAATAGAGGCAATATTGGGAACTTAAAAGGTAAAAAGCTAAAATAGGTGCCTGACTGTCAAGCACCGATTGTTAACTAATCTGCAATATGCAACTGTGTATTTAACATTTTTAGTGTGTGTAAATATATTTATTATGTCTCTGTATTTGTGCATACATACATACAAATACATACATATACATTTATACATACATACATACATATATAAATATTTAATTAACACATATATACATACATAAATATACAAACATACAGGTATACTCAGCCAGATTAATGCTGTGTGATGCGGGGGAGTCAGAAGGTGGTGTGGGAATCCCTTGTCCTTGTGTTGGTACGGATGAGCAAAAATGTGATTTGATTTGTTACATATCATCACGTCAAGCACATGATTAAGTAATGTGGCAAATCTATTAATGTATGACAATAGCTAATATCAATATTAATCAGTGTATTTGGGGGTGATACTTGATGAGTGGTGACATCATAGATCCTACTAATCTTGTGCTTTTTAATGCATCACAAAGTATGTTTTCATCAGGAGTATTTTTAATTGTATTGATGATATGGTTAATGCACAAGGAAAACATTATTGAGATATTTTCATTTTATTAAATTTGATGTCACTTTTCAGTGTTTGTTTGGGGGGGTTAGTCATTTTCACTGTCACAAGGTATTTATTAGGGGTTGTGAGAACTGTCTATTCTCTTGAGAAAGATCTCAGTTAGGGAGCGAAATGTTGATCTAGCAGCACTCTCAGGACTTTTAAAAAATGTCAATTTTTTTTTCAACGTTTGAGTAACTGGTCTTCCTCAAGACAAATTGTACAGTGCTAAGTGTGTCCCTCAACTTCCCACACAGCAGACACATTCCGTATATTCTGCTTGGGTTCAGTGGCATATCGAGATCATGGAGCGCCACCTGTATGTTACCGATTTCCACATTTCTGTGGCCCTTATATTAACCCAGCAATCTTCTCCTGTACAAGTCTCTTTCTGCTGCTTGTTTTCCCATTATGCTCACATGTATCAGTCCACATAGTTTGAGCCCATCTTACACCATGAGAGATGAGCCCCCTTGTCTTTTGTTTCAGGGAAAATTACCCACAACTTAGAATTTTCTGCAGCCTTAGAGATGTATCCAACACGTGTTTTATCATAGGCATTATTTCTTACAAAGGAGAATAGAGCTGTTTATTTACAGATGGATTTTCTGTTAATTAGCTATAAACACCAATCTTAATATATTTTCTGCTTGGATCGTCATTGGTTTTATTTGTAGACCATTCCTGTATGTCTGCAAATCACAACACAGGAGAACAGCACTTCTGAGTATTTTATTATTGCACAATTATCCCCCTGGGACAATATTCTGTTCTTGTTCTGCCTTTGTGTTATTGCTGGATATACTTTTGATACTTGTGTTTCATGAGAATGAATATTATTTGGCTTTCTTCCACTCTTTGATGTCAGGCTCTTTGTAACAAGTAGTGGCTGGCAAGTGGCAACTGTTGACACACCTGTAAAAATGTCTATCTGTGTGATCTCTTGATAGACATATGTTGCTCACTCAAATCCTATAATTAAACAAAAAATATAATTCACGTTGTAGTGAAACACATAAAGCATTAAAAAAATATCCAAATCATATGATTTGGGTTTTATCTAAATATACGCCTTTGCTGAGTCTTGTCTGGTGATTAAATTAAACAATCTGTTTTCTTATGTGTTAAAGGAGAACACCTCTTAATAATAATGCCCACCACACGCAACTTACTATGATCTGAAAATCACAATGGCCTCTATGAACTTTGCCCTTGTGCCTTTGTTAAATACATGCCATTTTCAGTCAATCAGGACATGACAGTTGCTAACAGGAAGACAGGGCCTCAAATTCTGCTCACTGTACATTGTGATTTTAACCCCCAAAGTACCTGAAGGGTCTGCAATGCATTGGTTCACAAATTTTTACTTATACCACTGGTCCTTAAATGATTAATTAGGCTTATGTTTTCTGCTTGCTACAGTTTAAAAAAAAGCTAGTAATTGTCATGTCTGCCTCTGTGGATATCCGGGACTGATGTGAGCAAAATTTATATATTTGTTTTTTATATTTTTGTTCATTAGGATTCTCTTGCCATAGTATGGTGAGTGAATGAGTTATTATTAGGTGTTAATTACCCTTTATTTTTTTATAATAAACTGTTCAATAAACTTTGATAGGCTAAGTTTTTTCTGAATTAAAAATAGTAACAAATAAAATAAGGCAAATTCCTTCTATAGTAATTCAAAATGTTGCATATAAGAAGAAACAAACTAAGGTTTTCTAACTTCAAATAAGTTTCATAGGGTACCTGTTTTCAGATTGGATATTAGTAAAACCAATATGTGGAACATTAAAGAAGTTTGTTACACCAGCACTGATAGAGATAAGACCTAGAGATGAGATGTCAGCCGTACAAATTTTCCTCTCAGTGTGAGTACTCATCTTGATGAGAATTGCATAATTATTGCTCCTTGCTAATTTCACCCATTTGGTAGAAACTAGCTTGTGCTGGTAACCTCAGAATTAGAAGTAAGGAGTAGGGATGGGCTAAACTGAGTCTCAAAAGAGAAAAAGGAGAAACATGACACTTTTTGACTAGCGGTAGTGCCAATTTTCTGCCTTTTTCAAGTATATCATTGCATCGAATGGGAAGACTGAATTTCCCCCCACCACCAACTCCACCACATGGCAAGTTTCCCATCTTTTCCCACAAGCATAGTATAAAAGGGAAGGTAGGTTCCCGCAGCATGCCATTCTGTGTTTGTGAGAGGAAGAGAAAGCAGCATATTTTTTGAACTAGAGTATACAGGCTAATAAAGTGTAATTGAAGCTTAGTTTAGGGAGTCTTGTATGGAGGATATTTCTTCTTTGTATTAGCTAGTCTGGGGAACTCTAGAGGACAGGGATGGAAATAGGAGGTTGGACACAAATATCTCAAAATTCTCTGTGACTAACTGTGAAGACACAGGTAGCCATGATCCAAGTTCCTTTCTGATCTGACTGTTATAATCTCTGTGTTAGGGGATTGTGGTGGTATGCAAAGGGAGTAAAGGAGATTTACCCCAAATACCCCACAATTGTGTGCGACCGAGTAGACACAGGCAACTTTGATCCAAATTGTTTCCTGACCTGGATGTCATCTCTTTGCCAGGAGAGTCTGGTGATGTGAGAAGGGAGCAAAGGAGGTTTACCTCAAATACCCCAAAGTTTTGTGGGGCCAAGTAGACAGAGACAGATGTGATCCAAGTTTCTTCCTGATCTGGCTGTTATCTCTGTGCTAGGGGAGTCTGGGCAGAGAAGCAGATGAACAGAGAATATTTATTTTTTTGTTACAGTGATAGGGATAGGGCAGACAGTTAATAAATAAATAAATAAATACAATAAAAAATGTATAGGTGACAGAGACAGGGACCGTGACTTGAGCTGTGACTAAGGAAGATTGATTCTAGATGAGATAAGCGTATTTTGTACAGGGCCAAGGCAAGGCATCACACAGTATTTTACAGTAAAAACACACACACATACAGTAGTTGAATAATGTCCAGCAAACCCACAAGGGATACAGGAGGTTGAAAGAATAGCAGCAGTGCAGGGACGTGTGGGTAAAGTGGTTGTCCAAATTCTGACTCCAGCCATGGTTGCTGCAGTGTGTGCAATAAATGATTGTGATCCCTCTCCACCTAAGGAGGATGCAGTTTGTATAAGCCCCATCAAAAACTACTGAAGACAACAGCAATTAGCATTCCAGTGTTGTTACAAAAAGCAGAGAGACCACCTGATAGTGCTATACTGTATATTCAATATTGTTAGGTAGATACAGAGATGGGTTGATTATCTCCGTTTGCTCTCATGTCAGACTTTGTATAAGCATAGATCTGACCACAAGAGTCTGTAAGTACCATTATTGCTTATCTTCCTAACAATATGGAATATACAGTGTCGCCCTATCAGGTGCACTCTCTTTTCTTTTTGTTTCTATGCATGTGCCAATTGGGAGAGTCCGATCACAGAGAGACCAGCCATAGATTGAGTACCAGAGAGACTGGAATACTGTTACTGGGGGCTTATATTCACCCAAACGCATGTGTGTTGGCACTAGCATAAACTATTGACCAACCATTTCCTTTGTGAGTATACATCTGAAGGGTGTTTGGTGAAGGACAAAAAGGGGTGCCTTCTGTGTCTTCTCCCACTTTCTTCTTTTGCATTCCAGTATTGATGGCATTGTGCAAGAAGGTGTAGCAGCTCAACCTACTGCTGCATCTGACACCGAGACAAACAAGCACAAAAGCAACTGTCCTGAAAGTATTAGTGAACGTTCTGAAAATCCTTCATAAGGGAACTTAAAATGAAATTGCTTGAGACCTCTAGATGCCTAGAAGAATATATTAGTAGTGGGGAAGAAGTGGAGGGGAATGCTGAGGATGACCTAATTACTGATACAGAAAAAGTTGAATTTGAGAGTGTGAGAGATGATATGACCAGAAAGTTAGTTGAAAGGCAAAGGCTCAATTTTCCACCACTGAAAAGGAGCACTGTGTTGTCTAGAAACATTTTGAGAAAAATATTGGAAAGTCTGACCTTGGACAAGCAAAGATGGCAAAAAATACACAGTTATCCCATTTGTCTCTATCAGTCCCCAGCACTTCCAAGTCCAAGTCCCACTCAGCCACACACAGGTTATCAACACCCACAACCTTAGCTATGATCAGTGCCTCTGCTGCTGTTGGCAATGCATTACCTGTGACACCTAGTAGTAGTACAATTGCATCAACATCTAGCCCCAGTACTAGAAGCATTCCCTCATGAACCCTGCAGTCTATGAAGTCCACAGTATGGAGATATTTCATCCATGATCCAAAAGCTAAGCACGTTACCATCTGTTGTCTGTGTAAGAAGAATTTGAGCAGGGGGAAAGCAGGCTCACATCAAGGCACCTCCTCAATTAAATCCCATCTGAAGCATAAACACAGATCAGACTGGGAGACACACCAGCAACATGTCAAATGTGCAACAACTAACAGAAGCAAAAGTATTTCTAAAAATTCCTAGGGCTCTGAGGCACATAATAGAGGCAGTGATGTTCATGTGTCTGAGAGTGTGCCAAGAGATTGTTGATTTGAAATAACATCTATTGCTCCTGCTGCAGAGGAGTATGACTGGCTTTGCTTTAGGAGATGACAAGAGTCACAGATTGCTCCCACATGCTGCCTCCTCTACCACCTCCTCTACCACCTCCTCTAGTCATGTTGTTAAAGCAATCAAGTTACAGGGTTTTTCTGCCATGTACTGCCAACCCACACTTACTGAGTTCTTGGAAGGTATCAAAAACTTGACAAAAATAATTCGAATGGCAAGTTTTCTAAGGTGTTAGCAGTGGACATGCTGGTGTATTCCTCTGTTGAAAACTGAGGATTTAGAAAGTTTATGTAATGTGTATCTCCTTGCTGGCATATCCCAAGCCAGTTATTTTTCCAGAACGGCTGTGCCAGAATTATACAAGCAGTGCGGTTAGTGTGGTGAGCAAAGGGGAAGGAAATCCATCTGACAACAAATAAGTGCACAAGTGGGCAGATTGGGCATGTACCCTGCTTTGCCCATGCCCTAAATTTAGCTGTGACCAGATTCTTTTGAGGGAGCCTGCTTTGTAGCCTGGACAATGGCATTGTCTGTATTCGTTAAGGAATAAATGGGAACTTTTGTCCATCTCTAATCATCAATAAATAGGTATTCAGCATCAGAAGCATCATCCGCTTGCTTGTCAACTTTCATATTCCTGAAGTAAAACATTTTTTTTACTTTTCCAATTAGGTGGGTTTATAGAGTATTGAACACTAGTATGAGGTGTTGTGTTACTTTAACTGTCTGACACAGCAGTTTGGTCTCACTGCCAAATCCTTCTCCATTATGACAACAATGAATGTGACTTGTTTTTAGAATTAAACGGCTTAGAGTTACTACTGGTTGGATATTTCATATTACTTTTACTAACAGTAGGAGGATCATCATCATTTATATTGTAGCAGTGGACCTCCATCCTCATGTAGACTTATAGCCTTTCCTGGAGAATGAGGGGACCTAAGAAATGCAGATATCTGGGTCTCTAATGGCCTGTGGAGTGCCAGGACAGGTTGCACTCAGGGATCCAGACTTAGGGATCCAGACTCTCAGGACTTTAAACCCCTGACTCAGAAGTGCCTATCTACATGATGGGTTGACCTGCTCTTTTGGGAGGGACTCACTCTCAGGATCATGTTGGTGAACACTAGATCTCTTGTACACTGCACCTCCTTGGTGCATAAAAAGACTGAGGTGGATAAACCACACACGTCTTTCTTTACTCAACTTGGCTTATATATGACATCAGTCAACCTTTGGATGAGTGCTTGATGAGTGCTCAGTCCTGCACATTCTGTGACCAGGTAAGAAGGGAAGAGGGGAGATAACCTTGGTTTTTAGATCCTATCATGTCGGCATCAGCCACCCATGGTCTATAGTGAGATCATTTGAGTATATGACTATAAGTGGTATCCTAGAGTAGAATCAAACTCTGTATTTCACTCCTTGTGTACAGTCTGCCCAGTCCCAACAGTGCACAGTGGACAGTTGATGGAAATGGTCTTGCCTATATTGTTGCCATTTCTTTTCACTGTAGTATTGGGCAACACCAAAGTGTGCATTAAGGACCACAATAACAGTACAGCAACATAGCTCTTAGACACCATACATTTCATGGAGTTCTCCCTGTTTGTGCTAGGGACAGTACATGATCATGGTAAAATGTTTGACCAATCAGTTCCTTCAGCGTGTCTGAGTTTCTCTTTTCTCCACCCTCTGGACAGTGTGTAGGCTAATTCAGACAACAATCACAGACACCCCAAACTCCCATCAAGCATGAAGAGGCTAATAGAGCAATTTAAATTCAAATCAGCCTTGTAGTCTAATCTTTTCCTGTCTCAATTAGTGACACTCTCTGTGGCTGGGTAAATAGGGTGCTCTGCTCAGTGAGATAATTCCCCTATGAATAGTTCCTGCAAGGAGTGCATGGAATGTTCCTTGGTATTCTGGGGATCTTTAAGGTGTGAAAGAGCATTGATCTTAAGATTGCTGAGGTGATATTCAGTATTTGGGCTGGTATCTGGCCAATATCAATTCCTGAGCCTAGTCTTGACCCAGAGACGATTCAGTGACCACTAGGAGCTTACAACCGTGTTGAATTTTTCAATGTTTGACCTCAATCCCTATTTCTCATGGTTCTTTAAAGAATCTATGGAATAGCAAATCCATGGTTGGTGGTGCTGGTCAACAATTCACTTGATAAGGAGGTGTTTCAGAACCTTTCAAAAGGGGCTTTGGTTAGTTAGTTCCGGATGTATGCTGGCCTGGGTGTGCAATTACCACCATTTCTCACATCTTCCTTTTCTTGGGAAGGTATTGGAGAAGGTGGCACTCTCCAAGCTAGAATGCACTCTGGAGGGTTGTGGTTTCTTACTTAGGTTTCATGGCTGGCTATGGAACAGAGTAGGTGTTGAGGTGCATGGCAGATACTTATTGATGGGTATGGACAGGGGTTCCATTCAGCCATTGTCTTGCTTTATCTCTCCATGGCCATCTAAACTATTGGCCATAGTACACTGATGCAGCATCTGAGGAACCTAGCAGATATTGTTGGCACTGTCTTGTATTTGGTTTTCCTTTACCTGCAGGGTAGGGTCCAGAAGGAGGCAATGGGCCCATCCTGTTTGATGACATCCAGATCCATGTCTTATTCCATGGTATATTAGTAACAGCTATACAAACATAGAACCAATACACTAATAAATGCTTATAAAATAAGAACACTTAAAATGAAAGTTCAAAATTCAAAAAGTCATGTGAGGAAGAGAAGTTACTGAATGAGCCCATAATTGTGTGATAAAGAACACAGAGAGCGTGCTTACTTGTAGCTTTCCTTGCTCTGCGGTGCGCCTGCATACCTGCGTCCTCAACACCTGAAAGAGGAAAAGTAAATAATCAAACACCACTAATCTGTACTGCCTCTGAACACATAAAAGCTAGAAAAAAAAGGGAAAAGGCAAACATGCCACAGCGCACCGTCACTTAAACTGGTATCAGAGATTAACCCTTAAGTGCCAGAGGGGTAACCAGAGAATTGCTTAGCAATGCATTGGACACCTCTCTGTTATTCAAAGAGTTAAATGTATTCAGCTATACATAAAATATTAAACAAGAAAAGCCAACACATTTAAGGCAGTGACACTGCATTAACCCCTTAAGGACCGGCCACGCATGCACGCAGCTGTCACTTTAGGACCACTGAGCTTTTTTTTTTTGGTTTCCCGTTCTGGACTCCCCGAACAGCGTGCAGCCTCGGGGGGAGCCCAGAATTCCATGACGGTCATAGTACATCATGGGTTGTTAAGTCAGATCTACCTATGACGTACTATGACCGTCAAGGGTCGTTAAGGGGTTAAATAACTTCCATTTTAGTCTGTTAGGCACACTGATGTGTGGGGGAAATATGCTACTATGAATTCATGATAAAATAGATGTAGAAAATGCTATATTTCTGTTTCACCTATCACCAGTAAATCTATGTACTAAGCTACCTATGCCATATATTCTACTGTTTATTTTGCTTAACCAAGGGGAGGGCAGTGTGGGAGTGTGGATGTTTTGTTGTTTTTTGTTCCTAGTTACAGAGGAAATCAGAGTATATTTAGTACATTTTATTTTGCATGCTATAGGGGAGGCATTTGAATCTTGCTTGGGTTAAACATTTGACCTTCTGAGTGCCGAAGGGATGTTCAACTTATTGCAAAGCAATGCATTGGACACACCCTTGCACTCAAAGTGTTAAAGATAGTTGTGTGAATGACAGTACTATTGTCATCATGCTCACTCATATCCTATATAATAATTCGCCAAGTTGTGTGTAATGCCCGACATGCGCAGTAGACACTGCTGCGCGTGCGGCAGTCATGCGCAGTAGAGACTGCCCCGCGACCGGCTGCCAGAGGCTCTGTATCAGCCGAGGCGCGGGCAGTCTCCACTGCGTGTGACTGCCCCACGACCGGCTGCCAGAGGCACTGTGGCCCGTGTAACGGGCTGTTCAACTAGTTTACCATAAGGTGAAAGCACATGATTTTTCTGCTAACATGCAAGAAAGGAAAATGAGCTGGACTGGTAAATTCATATATTCCCCTGTCAATGGTTTAACTGTCTGTAAGAAGCAGATGAACTAAAAACACATCATTATAAATGAGCAAATTGGTTATTATGTGATTCTGAATTGGATCTCAGAGTCATTTAGCCTGAACACAGCACATTTTTACAATCTGAAATACACACAAATACTGGAGGTAAAAGATAAAACTTTCTTAAGTGAACTTAATAAGGAACTAATAAGGAAAACTGATTTGAATATAAATTATTTTCAGAAATGGTATCTCATATTTTAATGTTATAAACACTTAGCATTAAAATGTAATTCCAACACACACACACACACACACACATATATATATATATATATATATATATATATATATATATATATATATATATAAAAGAGCACACGAGATACCAAATGTATTTATATGTTGTTTTAGATACAGAGATATTCTGTGACATCAAAATGACAAATGTGTTTCTTTCTTGCGGGACCTGATCAATACATACTTCATAAAATTTTATAAAAACATGAGCATGGACATTGTTTCATACAGTAGCATGTCCATTGTTCTCTGATGTTTCACAGAAGAAACCTAGTACTTGAATAAAAGAGTGGTTTAGCTGTATCTAAAGTAAACACCCTGAAATATCTTGTACAGTTATAATATATGTTATATGTTATATGCAAAGTACTTAATTTATGTTATCATTATCCAATCACTTTTGGATGCTCTGTGAGTCTTACCTTAATAGCAGCCAGTCAAAGTATATACTCAAGGCTGGGTTGAGTTTTTTTGTCATTAGTTCCTTCTTAATATATACTAAAATAGTAAGATAGTTGATGAGACTGAAAAAAGACATATGTCCATCAAGTTCAGTCCATGCCATATCATCTGTTGATCAAAAGGCAAAAACCGTCTGCTTTGAAGCAATCTGTCATAATTTTCCATATTGTTCTGTGCTAGACAGGTATGCATTACTTTTTTTAAATCAGTTATGGTATCTGCAAGTACAGCTTCACCAGGCAAATAATTCCCTAACTTTACTGCCCTTACTGTAAAAAAAACCTTGCCTTTCTTTTAGTTCAAAGCACCTTTCATCTAGTCTTAATGGATAGCCTCTTGTTCTTTATGGAGCAAACATGTAAAATATATTTGATTTATAGTATGTGTTCTTTTAGACCCCTTTCACACAGGTAATACCAACTGACCAGCTGGGTAAAGGTAACATGCTGGACCATGGTGCCTAATGTCAACACACCACAGTCCAGCATGATGCAACTTTATTGCATTCCCTAAGAAATACACTAAAGTTGCAGTATGTAAGGTTTGTACAGCAGCCTAGGGGGCCACTGATAAACCTTATGCACAAGCGTTAATGAAAGTTAAGATGCTCATCATAGCCCATAATCAATCCAAGGTATCTGAGTAAATGAAAATGAAATACTCAGTGCATATTTACATAATTTATCAGACCTTAATTAAAAAAAACTTCCTCTGCTGAAGCTGAAACTTCTTTTCCTTTAATCATACTGAACTAGAAAACAGCCGAGGTGTAGTGTAATTAAATACTTCGGTATATCTGTTCTCCCTTAATTCTTTTGTATTGTTCTCTAATCACAGGGGATGGCCCCTAGTTATGTTTTCTGACTTGTATGTATATATTGTTTATTTATATATATATATATGTATACAGCTAGAGAAAGAGAGAAATAGAGAGAGAGAAAGAGAAAAAGAAACAAGGACAAAGAAAAATAGCTCACAGTGCTTAGTGTATGCATAGAGTTAATAAAGTTAGAAAGAAATAAAGCGACTGAGGTATGCTGCATACTTCAGTCACTTTATTTCTTTCCAACTTTATTAACTCTATGTATACACTAAGCTCTGTGAGCTATTTTTCTTTGTCCTTGTTTCCACATATCTTCTTTGCTCATTCTAGCAGCTTCTTGCTTTTATCACTAATATTACACATATATGTTTTATTGCCCCATGTTCTTTCTTTACTTTATCTGTAGGCCGAGTTTGGCTTTCATATATCCTGTCTGTGGGCAATTAATTATCCCTCATGTGGCCTGTGGGGGTGGAAACAAATTGCCTACAAGTGGATATGGTGGATCCACAGTGTTCTTAGGTGGGTATCCACACAATGCAGGCACACAAAGGCAAGTCAATCTTTACACCTTTTTAAATTATTGTTTGTCATTTGTGTTTAATTGCATACACTGAGACCCCCAAGCATCATAAATACTATATTAAATAATATATTAAAGGGTCCTCTCCTGTTTATTATAACATCTCATTGGGGCTTGATTTTTATTTCATAAGGGTTTTTTCAGGTGTTTAGAGTAGGTACTTGCCATACTGTATATTGAGTTACCTTGATGGGGTTGGCAAGCTTAAACCTCTTTTGGCCAATATTTGTGTAACTAAATCCTCATATTTATCAACAATGTTAGAATTAGAATGGAGGAGCGCAGTATTGTTGTTTGGCCAAAGTGCGGAAAACCACAGAACTACACTTGCCAGTATTTTGTGCATTCGGGCAGTATCTACTGCACATGACAGCATCGGACAAACATCTGCATTCGGGCAGTCTCTACTGCGCATGACTGCATCGGACAAACATACATCTGGACTTTAATATTATAAGGATATATATATATATATATATATATATATATATATATATAAAATGGTTTCTCAGGAGGCATTGATCGACAAGGAGGTAATTGCCTGGGTGCCAGTAAAAGGATTTAAACACATAGGAGATGAAAGCAGCACTCTCAGGGACTTTTATCAGGTGCAAAAACGTCTTTATTATGGATCAACGTTTCGATCCCAGCAGGGATCTTTATATATTATATATATTATGGTGTTTTATATCTGTAAGTTTATTTCATTTTTTTTTTAACAAAAAGATCCTAGTTGAGCATCTCTGAATGTTACTTTGCATCTGCTGGTGCTTAAAGTGGCAATATTTTGAACTGGTTGGAAATCATGGTCCATGATAATTTACATATACTAATATCTGGCAAGACAGTTTACGATGTGAAAAGAAAACAACATAGTTCATGCATTCCAAGGAGAAGGAATCAGACAGCTTATGATCTATGATGCAACATTTCCCACCCCAATACTTCTTCTGAGGGCTGCAGTGGAGAAGTAAGTAGCTAAAAGTCAAAGTTGTGAGTCCTACAGCAATATATGCCTTGAAAAATGTGTAAGTATGCAAAGTGCCTTTGTCTTTTACCCACAACACTAACTTCCTGCTTAAGTGACACTGGCACATATTCCAGTAGGGTGCAACACATGACAATTGGCAATTTTTCTCACACAGGATGAATAGATAGTGTCTACTGAAAAACAAGTCATATATATATGTTACTTAATGATATAGAAAACCCTTTCCATTTTCTATTCTAGGTTGGTGTAAGTTTCCTTTTTTTAAGTACACTGAGTTTTATTTTCATTATTGTTTATTTAAGTATTTCAATTTTCTATACTATGTTTCAGATCGCTCTATTATCAATAGGAAACATTTAGCATTCTTGATTGGTTGAACTTAATTGTCCCTCCTTAAGGGTGGTTCTAAGTGCTTTAAAGGGATAGTAATACCTAAAATGTAAAAAAAAATATGTTGTAGGGTTTATCCCCCTGAGTAAAACAAGAATACTCCCACTGCTGAAAGGCGTTTCATTAAAAAGTTATTAATTTTCAAAGTTGAATTTTTTAGGTGCAATATCACAGTGGCCTGAAATTGTACAGTGGCGCTGTTGCCACACCATCCTATGGACAGCTCTGGTCTCAGGACCATAAATCTCCATAGGATGGTGTAGCAACAGCGCCACTGTAAAATTTCAGGCCACTGTGATATTGCACCTAAAAAATTCAACTTTGAAAATTAATAACTTTTGAATGAAACACCTTTCGGCAGTGGGAGTACCCTTGTTTTACTCAGGGGGATAAACCCTACAACATATTTTTTTTTACATTTTAGGTATTACTATCCCTTTAAATAGGCAATCTGACATAGCCTGGTGTCACACATCATGCCTTTTATGAAGTGTTTAATGGCAAAACGCTTGTCAGACATGGCACAATAAGTTATCAGCTGTTACATTATGAGCCTCCGATCTAGCTAGTTCCAATCTTGGATATACTTATGCATTAGAGATAGCACCCTCATGCTTACTGGTATTAGTTCTCAAGCTGAGATAGAAACAGCAGGCTCATTAAAGGGATAGTAATACTTTGTTTTATCTTTATTTTATGTTGTAGGCATTAAAAAAAACATGAAGAATGATATAAGTCTTATCTCTCAAACCTTTATGGTTTGAGAGATATTCACAAGCAAAGTTCCCCTTCCTGCCCCTTTTACCTAGTGTAAGCCATCTCTTCTCAGATGTGAAATGCAGTCCATAGACCAGAGAGATAACAGCAAGGGACAATCTTCTTCCTATGAAAACAATGAAAGCCCTGCCCCCCTTGACAAGCTTTTCAGGTTTTTCCCTTATCTTAATAGAAGATTGTCCCTCTCTGCAGTCTACCAGGGCACCTCCCTTCTGCTCTGGCTGAGCAGTGTTACATCAGTAAAAGGGGCGGGAGGGGGATACTTTGTCATTGAATTACTCTTGAACTACAACTCTGACAGAATTGAAATAACACTCTCCATCGTCCAAATACTATGATGATTAATTAGAGCTGCTTTTATTATGAAACATTACTATCCCTTTAATGAAATACCTAGTGTGTCCATATTGTTTGTTCTGACTAACCGGAACTAGTTCTAGCATGATAGCTCAGTGCGGAAGCATTTTGTTTTCTTAGTTCTGGGTCCAGTTACCATATATGAAGCTGTTCTGGAAAGACATTAGAAGGCAAGTGATTCTAGTGGGGTAGAAGTAATGGAAAGCTGGTTGAATGCCCCGGTAATTATAAGCAGGATTATTACCTAATATCTAGTAGTAACAGACAGATACACAGCATCTACCTTATAGAATATCTCCAGTATACAGCTATACTAGTGTGAGGTGATTGATACAGGATAGAAATAATGGCAAACCGGTTGAATGCCCTGGTATCTCTGTTTAATAGTCACACTCAGGCTATACTAGTGATACCAGAGTGATATATTGTACAGAATGAGGCACAGCATATTTAAGGGTATACAGCTACACTAGTTTGGGATTTGAGAATCTTTGAACTAGCAGGACTATATTGATATACATAGACTTGGAAGATAAGTATCCAAGTTCTATCATTCTTAAGTCTCTGCTATGACGAGTCTCACTGTAAATGAACAATTATGGATATAGGTCTGCTTTATTAACCTTTTTGATCCCCACGTACTGACATATTCAGACCTACCTATGGGTGTATTAATGTCATAGAGTGATCCGATGCCAGTTAACATGATACTGAGTTGTTGGAACTGTTGGAGACAGATCACATTAACCCCACGAGTGACGTAACAGCTGTTTCAATGCTGTATTTTGAAATTGAAAATGGAAAAATACATTCCTTTAAAACTGTTAAACCTTGTTAGTTTATTATTTCTGATGTCCTTATTAATGCATCAAATCAGCATATCTCTATTAGCCTCATCATGAATATTCTTCCTTTCGACTTTGTATATATTAGAAAAGTATTTAGAGGGAATAGGCAAGGAAAATTTCAGGTTTACAGATTAATGATAACAAATCTGAAGTTTTTGATATAAACCTGGATTCAGATGTTATTTTTAAGATTAAGAGAGGATATAATTTTGTCTGGTTTAAAGATAATTTTTCATTTTGGAGTGTGAAGATTATTAAGTCACAAAAACATATAATTAGTTTGCTTTATGGATCTTTGTGTGGTCTAAGACTGCTTCTACATTGTCTTTGTGGAGAAGTCTACCATTGTCTCTGTTTGGCAGAGTCGGCAAAATAAAAATGGCGCTCTTGCCAAAAATTCTATATCTATTTAGAGTCTTGCCAGTTAGGTTGACTAGGTTGGATTTTGAGGGTCTTAGGTTTCCTGATATTTGCAAATATTATATTTTATCTAGCCTAACTCATTTATATTTTTGTGTGCAAAGAATGATGAATGATGGACAACTCAGAAATGAGTGAAAATTTCAAACTTAGATAAAATTAAAGGCCTGGCAAGGCTAATTGAATTCTGATAAAAAAATTATTCCCATTTATAACATTGCTCTGTTTCGGTGGAAACCTACTGAGGAAACAAAGATAAGACATATGTCAAACTTATTTGCATGTTCCATTATGGCTCTTTGAACATTTGGTGATATTCTGGGATGGAGGGAAAAAAGTGTGTCCCAAATTAATAAGATTGAATTTATTTATTTATTTATTTTTTATGAAAGTATTTTACCAGGAAGAATACATTGAGGTTGTCTTTCGTTTTCAAGTATGTTCTGGTTACTCATTTCATCTATCTCAGAAAGGTGAAAAGCTGAGCTTTGCGGCTTGAAGAGATTCTGCATCTGGTACATTAACCAACTGAGCCAGCTTACCTTCTTAACACTGGATAATTCAAAAATGTTGTGTATGTTTAGATGGGAGGAAATGGTGGGGGAATGTTTGGATGATAATACTTAGACTGAGATTTTAGCAAGGATCCCAAAATGTTGCATTAATATTAATTTGCTGGAGCAGGTGTTTTATGAATGTTGCACTGACAATTGTTTTAGAGCCTGCGGGGAGGCGGGTTCGTTTTTACATATCTGATAGGACTGTATTAAATTCAGTCTGTTTAGAGAAAGGTCTTTAACATGATGTCTGGTATTTTTAGTAAACATTTGGAGTTGAACGTTTGGGTTGTGTTGCTTGGAAAAGGGTTGACAACTTATCTAAATATGATGCTATACTTTTAACGTTTGGGTGTAAGAATGTCAGTTGCTTCATAGTAGAAGGCCACAGAGATTTTTGTCCAGGATAAAGGAAAGAATGGGACCAGTTTGCTATAATGAGTATCTTTGCTTTATAGAAAATGGGACTTAAATTCCTATTAACTTGGTCTCCATGATTAGTATCTAGTGAGGGAACTGGATGCAAATCTTTGTTGCAGGGTTAATACTGAGAGGATGGGTGGTAAATAATTTATGTATTTATTATGATATACTTGAATTATATCTTTATAATTCTACTGTTTTCCAATTTTCTAAAGACTATAAGAGAATTTATTATTCAATATTATGTTTTGGTTATATAACATTTGTTCTGTAAAAAGTTTGTTATTTTATACTTATTTGTTAGAATGTATTGTTAAACCCAATAAAAAATACAGTTAAAAAAATAAATAAGAATTCTGTTAAAGGTTTTGCCAGAACACTCCTAAGTCCTTTTAATAACTTTGGGTGTATCCCATCTGTTCCCACTGATTTATCTGTTTTTACCTTAAAGAATGAAGTATAACATACATGTTTCCCATTTCCCTCAGTTTCTTTTTTGTAACAGAGGTTGAGTCCCTTCACCTTCCTCTAAAAACTGAACACAAATATTTATTGTAATAGTCAGCTAGCCCTTTATCCTGATTTGCATAACTTCCATCTTTTGTCTTCAGTCTAACTATTCTCATTTCATTTTCTCCCTTTCACATATATCTAAAAATGTTTTGTCCCCCTTTTTTATTGACTAGGCAATATTCTCCTTTGCTTGTGCTTTGGCACATCTAATAATGAATTTAGCCTCCTTCAGCTAGCCTTGTACATATACCTCTGTTGCTCCTTCTGTGTCTTCTTATATTTCCTAAATGCTTCTTTTTTTTCCTTCACAATATTTCCCACTTCTGGGGAGTACCACAGAGCAATGCGATGCTCTGTTGCCTTTAACAAAACATTTCAAATAATCCCATTTCTTTTGGAGTCCAGTCAAATACTGAAATAAATAGGTTTCCATTTTAGAAAAATAAGCCTTTCTAAAATGTTGATGCTTTGTTTTAGTGTGGTGCAACTCAGCCTCTGTACATATATTAAACCACACTGACTGATGATCACTGTAGCCCAAAACTTTAACAGGTACATCTGTTACTACATGACTTCTCCTGTGCTGCACTTGAGCTCTAGACTTTCCTCCCCTATACCATCAGGTTCTCCCCAGTCTTCATATATTCAGATGCTCACTGAAAATTCACCTCTTTAGGAAAGCCTAGCAAATATACCCATAACCATTATGAGCAAGGCCAGATCAACAGTCTGTCCAACCTCTACACACTTTCATTCACTTCTACAAATCACTCTTCCACATACAACCCCATCACAATCTTATTGTATACTAATCCTATTAGATCTAGCTGCTGCTTTTGACACTGTTAACCATGCACTCTACTGGACACACTGCACACCCTTGGCATATGTGGATTTACTCCTATCTCTCTAAATGTAGTTTCAGTGTTTCTTTAGCTAATGCTTTCTCATCTCCCATGACCTCTCAGTAGGTGTAACTCAGGGATCAGTCCTGAGACCACTTCTCTTTTCACTCTTACTTGGTGACTGCATCTCATCTCTTGGCTTTAATTACCATCTGTATGCAGATGACACACTAATCAATCACTCTTTCTCTGACCTCACTCCAGCTGTGCAGTCTCGAGTCACTCGTTGTCTCACAGCTATTTCATCATGGATGGCCCAACGTCATCTTAAAATATGGCTAAGACTGAACTGGTTGTATTCCCTCCTTCCCTGCTAAAACCCACCCACCACCTTCTCCATCATAACTGACAATTCTGTCATCCACTCAGTAACCAAATCACGCTGTCTTGGGGTCATACTCAATTCTACATTAACATTCTTCCCCCATATCCAAGCTGTCACCAGAACATATCCTGAAAAATATTGCCAAAATATGTCCCTTCCTCTGTCAACCGCAAAAACTCAACTACTGCCACATTCTTCTCTCTGGTCTTTCTTTCTCCACTTCAGTCTGTTCTCAATTCAGCTGCAAGAATTACTACATTTGCTCCCAGCTACCTACTCTGTCATCTCCTCCTGAAATCCATCTATTGACTTGCTATAAAGTATTATATTTCTTACAATATTCTCCTCCTCTCAAATAAGTCTCTTTGTTCTTCAGCACCCTTTTACATTTCTGCTCTTATCTCCCGCTACACCCCTTCCTTACATTCTTCTCAAGGTTTCTTCCTGTCCACTCCCTACACAATTCGATCCATCCCTTTGCTACAATCTTTTTCACTGGCTGCCCCATGACTCTGGAATGCCCTCCCTATCACCATTCGCCAGTCATCCACACTCTTCACTTTCAAACATATCCTCAAAACCCACCTGTTCAAGGAGATATCTCCTTGTGCACACTGATAGTCACATCAGAATCATTCTGCACTTCTTTCACTATGACTTGTACTTGCACTTATGATCCTCCTCCTGCTGTATCTGTCATCATGATTTCTAATTAGATTGTAACCTCCTTGTGGCAAGGCCCCTTTCCCAGTGTATGATTCCCTTTGCTGCATTTTCTCCCACAAATAATGCAATGATTGCACTTTAGCCTAATGTTCGTAACCCAGTTCTGTATATTTGTATTGTACTATTACAACTTCTGTAAAGAGCTGTGTACACGTATGGCGCTATATAAATAAAGATATATACATTGTTCACACAGACCCTTTTTTTCATCCAAACACACCTATTTCTCCCAAACATACCCACTACTTATCTTGAAAACTACTATGAAAATCACTTATTTCTCCCACCCATTGACCATCAGTTCATGAGGCAGGAGGTACTTACATCCCATAGCAGTTACATTTTCTATGTCCTACCTACCTTCTTCTAGATCTCAGAAGCAGGGCCCTCTGTTCCTTTTGTTTTATATGTTCCATTTTATGCTTTATGTTTTTGTATGTCTATTCCATATTGTAGAGTGCTGCAGAATAAACTGGAGCTATATAAATAATAATAATAGTTCAACATAACCAAAGTCAAGAAGCAGAAGATCAAGCACAAATATTTGCCTGAGTCCAGAACTAGGCCACAACGTCCTGTGGTCTCACCGCAAGGACTGATAAAACTGTGACCAGGATTCATAATCAATCCTTAAGGAGATCAGTGAGGGGTATTTATCAAGATGTTGTAGATGCTTTGATAACTATACCCATATGGTCAGCTTCAACAAAATAGCTTTTATATTAATTTAATTAATATATTTAATGAACTGTCTAATGTATGCACCATGAAGAAGTGCTTTTAAAGTGTGTATAACAAAAAAAAATTCTAGTGCTTGCATAATAAAACTGTGACACTATGCAAGCTCCATATATGAGGAGGTTATCAAATGGAGATCATATCAGCTCTTTGAAACCACCTGGAGATCAGTGGGGTGAGGAATATGAATGTACATACTTACATGTTCCCTGCATTCATGTCTTAACCTCACAAGCACACATTAATGCACATCACATAAAAAGTGTTCATGTATACTTTAGATAGATAGAGATGTCTCTAACACATGCCTTTCAGTTATCTTTAGCATGCAATTGGTTAAAGGAAAAATATATGCTTACCAGTGCATCAGTTAATTTCCCACCTGCTCTTTCATGTAAGAGTGCATTGTATTTGGGCCTTTGTTGTTTTTTTAACTTTAAATCTATTTCTACCAGAGTTAAACACTTCATTTGCTCTTGCCATATCAAAAGTATAAATAGCAAAACAGTGTAAGAAATGATAGTCATTATGTGTGGGACTTTCCTGACAATTTACACTGGATGTCTTGTGAAGGAATTATTAAAATAACAGGAAGTCGGGATACTTTATTCATCCGGAACAAAATTTGGGTTTTCCTGAAAGCTTAATCCAGAAAGTTTAATGCAGAGAATACTTCTATCCGTCTGTCTGCTTCAAATAAAGTATATTGTTTAACCCTTTAAGAACAGGAGGGGTGGGCAATGCAATGTGTTGCCCACCCTTCTGATCCTTAACCCTTTCAGTGCCTGAGTAGTATGCAATGCAATGCTATCACTCTGGCACTGAAAGGGTTAAGGGGCTTGAAAAGTTTTATGAAAAATAATGAAAACAGAATTATGTTTTTGAGATACATGACCCACTTTTTATCCAATAAAACAAGTTTCATTAAAGTTTTAGTCTATGATTTTTAAGCTAAAATTGTATGAGGTTTTTATTCCTATAGCTTTGGACTGATACATCATAGCTGTTATTAAATTACAATGTCCTGTTGGGGAATCTAATCGAATTGAAAGAATGCCATTTTGTTGGCACTAGAAACACATTGAAAGGATTTGATTACTGCTAGGACCCTGAGGATAGTTTAAAGCCCCTCATGAAAAACACAAGTCAGCATCTCCATGAGGTCCATTCCAGAGGGAAGGAAATTTAAAATAAAAATACATTAACCAAGTAAACTACTGTTTTATATAGCCTAGCCTTGCAGCCAGCTTTATATTTTATAAATAAAATAATGGTTAGAGATTCTTGACTAAGAAAGAACCTGCCGAGACACATACTTTATGGGACCTTATCCTTCCAGCGTAAATCTCTTGTAGCTCACATTGTCATACAACACTGTGTTCCATTGAGCACACTTCAAGCTCATGATTGACTTTTTTAATCAATTTTTTTTTTTACTCAATGCTTTGTTTGATCGATCACAATTTGCACAGACAATCAACGTTTTTTGTAAAATGTTTTGTTGGATGGAATGTCCTATGCGCACAAATGTTTATTCTATTTTTTCCACCTTTTTCTTTGTATTATTTTCACCTTTCTTTGACTGATCAATAAGTTTTTAATGTTACCTCTCCCTCCCCCATTTACCTTTGTATTATCACTTACAAGCACACTAAGTCAAAGAAACACTTCAAACTATGTGCTCAGCAATTTTTGGGGCCATTTCAGGAACTTTTTTGGTGCAAGTTTTAATAAATAGTGTCTGTTTTAATTGTCAGGAACGCATCCTCTTCATACAATCACAGATAATAGCTAAGACACCAAGATCTATTCATCTGATTGATGGTTTGCAACAATTTCTGAAGGACCCAAATGAGTCCAGACAAAACAGGGCTTCATATGTGAATAGATGTTAAGCTATTCTCTAATTACCTACTTGTAAAACCATTCAGCAGTAACCTCAAAACTGGTGCTACTTTTTGTTCATCTGAGGTACAGTTTCTGGATAAAGTACTTTAATTATATTTTATTTGATTAATTGTGCACAGAATAAATAATAAAGTAATTTAATGTACAGCCAAAAAGTGGTAATTATATAATATACAAGATTTATGTGTATAATTAATATCAAGCCTATGTCTTAAGTATAATAAATGTAATTTCAATTTTCTTTACAATCCAGCCAGCAAGAAAAAGTGAGTTAACCCATTTGGTACTAGAAAGGCTTCCAATGCAATATGTTCAATTCATCTTCCCTGCAATTTGCAATTGGAATAAAATAATTGTGACTGATGTACCAAGAGGAACTGGACCAAAAATGGGGCAAATTAACTGCGCAAAAGAGGAGAAGTAACAGTCCCCATTGATTTGAATACTATCCCCTTAGATGCTTGTATAATCTCTACGAAGGGGATAAAAGCTGCATTGAAATAAATAGGAATTTGGAGAATTTTTATTTCTTCCCTATGTTGGTTATATTGCTTCAGAATTGTTTGAAACTTCTTAATATATCAGCTTCAGATTGTTATCTATCAGGTTATATCTGTTATTCAGTACTGCCTAATGAATTGTTAGTGCAGATTAGCCCATTCAATGTCAGAGATGTAGTCAATGTCAGTTTATGGAGATGTTAAAGTAAGATGCTGAAGTCCTCAACTCACTTCCCTTTTCCTAACCTCACTTCCTATAGCTACCCACATTTTCTTTACTTTCATTAATTTCCTCTCTCTTTTCCTCATTTACCTTTCATTCCCTCATTTCCTTTTCCTCTCCCTGTTCATCTTACATCTCCTTGTTTCCTTTCCCTCCTCTAATTTCCATTATCTCTCCTCATTTCCTTTATCACTGCTTATTTCCTTTACCTAACCCCATTTTTTCACTTTCATTCATATGTTTTCCTTCCCTCCGTTCTTTTACATCCCTAATTTCCTTACTTCCCCAAATTTCACTTTCCTACCCACATTTTTTTACTTTCATGCATTTCCTTTACCTTTCCTCATTTCCCTTACCTTTCCCCATTTTCTTCTTACCTCTTCTCAGTTCCTTTACCTACCGTAATTTCTCTTACCTCTCAAATTAATGAACATGTTTATTTATATAGTGATACAGTGTTCACAGTGCTTGTGCAAAGTGAAACACTGGAAGTGGGATCTCTGCTTGGAAGCTTACAATCTAAAGCAGTAAAGGGAGACATACAGAATACATAAGGGTCAAGTGTGGAATACCGTGCTAGAGTTCTGGTTGGGGTAGGGTCACATAAATAAAGTACATTATAATAGCCTTGCACAGTCAGTGCCTTTTAGCTTGTTGAAGTGTTTTTGAGGAGATGTAATTCTAAACAAGACTTGAAGACCGCAAAAAAGGTGCAGTGGCACAGGTTAGGAGGTAAAGCATTCAGCATATAAGGAGAAATGAGAGTAAAGGGTTTAATAATAAGAGGGCTGCAGACACAAAAGGAGCTTAGAGATTGGTGGGATTGGGTATAGTGGGAAATCACAGTCAAAATGTAGGAAGGGGTAGAGGAGAGAAGGGTTTTGAACGAGAAAAGCAGTATTTAAGATATCTGACATTTGATAGGCAGCCATTTGAGAGACTGGAGGAGGAGGAGGGGAGCAGGAAGAACCGAAAGAAGATAGTTACAGCAGTCCATGCGGGATAGTATAAGTGCCCTTTATAAGAATTGTAGCTGTTCAGGAAAAGAGAAAGGGACAGATATCTGACATGTCACTTACGCAAAGCAGCAGGATTTAGCAATGGAGTTAGTATGAGGAGAGAATGAGAGAGCATTGTCAATTATCACCCTTAGGTACCGGGCTTCTGATACTGCATTTATGGTAGTACACTTACTGTCACCTGGAAGGTCATTACTGGGCCAGGCCTAAGTGGGATGAGGACTAGCTCAATTGTTGACATGTTGAGCTTGAGGCGACTATGAGCCATCCTGTCTAAGATAGCTGAGAGGCAATCTGTGACTTTAGATTGAATATCAAAAGTCAGTCGAGGTTCAGTTAAATAAACCTGGGTGTCATCTGCATACAGGGGATATTTGTGTCTGAAAGAGTTAATAAAATCACCAAGAGTAAAGAGAGAACAAAAGCAATCCTAGAACAGAACCTTGAAGAAAACCAACAGAGAGGTGGACAGGAGAGCACAAAGAGGTGGCAGTGGAGACAATGAAGGATTCATCAGTTAGAAAAGAGGATAGCCAGTTCAGTGCTAAGTTACAGATGCCTAAGGAATGAAGAACTTGGAGGAGGAGAGCATGATCAACATTGTCAAAAACAGCTGAGAGATCAAGCAGGATTGAACAGTGACCTTCTTTCCTTGCCTCCTCTGATTTCCTTTACACTCTCATTTAATTTATCACTCCTCATTTCCCTTCCTCCCTCATTTCTCTTATATGGCTTTGTGACCACCATGGTAATTTTCTGACCCCTGAAGTTTTAACAGGGTCCATATTGCGACATTAAGCAGATATGATATAACCCAGGAATGGCAGCTGATTCTCTTCAAACTCACATTTTGCAATTTAGACATAGAAACCATAAGTACCTAATCGGAAGGTATCTCAGAAACTTGAAGATGGTGTTCAGAAACACCATTAGATACACCACAACACAAGTAAAGAAGGTCATGGGTGATGTCAATTACAAAGGAGTGAAATACTACCGGTGTACTGAGAAGCACAAAGGGCATGACAAGTTACAATGACCAGAGCAAGTGTTAAAGGCTGTCTTCCATTCATCACTTTAATTAATTCTTATCAGGTTATGATCGCTGTAAGGTCAAGCTTAGAGAACATTGTGGACCCTCACAGGTAGCCAATTAAGTAATAAGGAAATGACAGTAACTGTTGCACTTGTTTATGAGATTCAGTCCGCTATAGTCCATGACTTCAAAAATAATCTTTTCTCTGGCCCAAGCCAGAGAGAAGGCTGATTTGATAAAAACTCCTTAATGTGCTTCTCCATAGTACCAGTCTTGGGTACAGAGAGTAAGTGCTGCCTTTGGAGTGAGTAGTTCCATGTAAAACATAAATAACACCATCAATTCCATGATGAGGGAAGAGTTTTTTTCAGCCTCTTCTACTGTATCCTCTCATAACTCCCATACATCTAACAATGTAAAATATGCTTCTACTTCCTTCCATTTGGAGATCAGTGAATGTTTTTTCATGGAGGCTTTGCTCATAGGTATGCTCCTTATGAACAATCATTGAACATGAACATATATAAGATAAGTAAAATAAAATGAAAGCATTTACTTTAATTTATTTGTATTACTTTTTCATGTCCCCATATAAAACACCTATGGAATGCATGGACAGGTTTTATGTTATTTATTTGAATGAATCATGTTCAAGTGTCAGTTCAGAGAAGGAGGCAGGGGCCTAACCCACTGAAAATAGTGCTGAACAAATTTCATTCAGAAACGGAAACTGACAACAAAATTCTGACTTATTGAATGGTATGGCAAATTAAGTTAATTTCCCCTTGAATTTTTTTTTTTTTTTGCTTGAATAATTTGGACAAAACTAATTGTCTTACCTTGCACAAGTTTATGCACTACTATACACAGTAGTAATTCTAATGGGAGACTCCTTGGGAAAGGTGGATATGCTATGTGAGGAGACAACTTATTGTTCAATGAATAGATATGATGCCCAAGAGTCTCAATATTTTTATCCTTCAAGGACAGTGTTATAAGTAGTTGCAAACAATTTTGTTAAACATTAGTGATAGTATTAAGATTTAAAGGGGCTCATTGTGATCCCACAAGGTACCAGAGTTTGATGGAACAATTTAGGGAAATCTGGGCCTGACTAGCTCTCAACAATGTTACTAAAGCTCAGTGCTGTTATCTTTGTCCACCCCACTGTATCCCTAATTAATGCTTCTTTGTCATCTAGTTATGGTATATTTGCAAAGCCTGTAAAGTGGCTAGAGTAAGTGTCCACAAAAGTGGCAATAAATAATGGATATCAAACTACAGACCAATATCCTTACTCTGCATATTACCTAAAGTCCTATAAAATGTGTCTACATGAATCTTAGCACATATTAAAGCATTACTAACCTACCAACTTCTCAAACCACTACAATGTCCAGAATCCCAATCACTCAACAGCCACTGCCATCCTAAATGTATGCAATGACATCCACAGTGGAATGGAAGATGGCTACCCTACTGGATTTTTTCCCCGATTTTGGGAAGGCCTTTGAAACAGTAGACCATATATTCCAATAAATATGTTAAAAGATTCAGTCTTGTGGGGTTGTCCACGATTCTATACTTACCCCCCTTCTATTTTAAATATTTAAAACAATATGCCCATGCTCACGACAGTATTTAAGGGGTTAAACGCCACAATATCCATTTATTATTTGTAACAAAGTCTAATTGTAACTTGGACCCAGTCGATTACTACAAATATCTCAGTTGCTGGTTAGATGACAACCTCAATTTTGGTCTTCCTTTTGATAAAATGACATCCAAACTTTATCTTAAAGTAGGCGCTCTGTTTAACAAATCTTGTCCCCTGGTAATAAATCATATTGTGCACAGATGTTAATGCCAGTCATCAACTATGGAAATGTAGTATATGCTTCTGCTCCATAAATCCATCTTTGTAAACCCAACACTCTGTATAATTATTTATGCTCCTTTGTTCTCCAAATGTTTAAAGATATAAATTAGCTATAGCTAACACTTGAACCCATAAGTCCTCATCAACTTTCTTGCCTAGTTTATAACCACTTCTCTGGAAAACTACCACACTACCTAAGCATTTCCCTTATCTCTCCTCATTACCCTGTCAGGCCAGATGATCCTGCTGGTCGGTTATGCTTGATTGGAGCAGAAACTACGAAACAAGGTGCGGAGTGAGGGTGGAGAAAGATGCTCGATTATGTTTTTTGGTACTACATGTGTTCTTCCTGCAGCTACAGGACGGGTTAAAGGTGCAGACCATGATGTTGGATAACCAGAACCGGTTGAGCCAGTACTGGGTGAAGATAATCCTCCACCCATTGATGGCAGTGTTCAACAGGTACTAGCAGTGGATGATAAGATCACAGTATGAACTCACAAAGCAGAGATTGAAATAGAAACAAGGTGGAGGACTAGCAGGTCTCTGGTACGTGAGAATTAGGACCTTTGTCTGGAACAAGCCAAGGTCTGGTAAACAAGAATGTAATGTAGTAATGTAATAATCTGACATACTAAGTGCCCAGTGTAAGCTGCCTAGTAGAGTAGATTCCCCACAAAGATGCGAAAAATTGCTGTTTGATGTAAATACTATAACAACAACAGACAATATGGGTGTACTGCAAGGTAGGCCCCAGTGGGCCAGATTCTAGGGAGAAGACTAGAGTATGAAGCTGGATGGTGGTGGCTGCTCTCTGGGTTGCCTTGCTGTGGCCTAGACTGAGTTAGAGATGATGGAAGAGAACACTGAACAAATAACCCACCTGTGGTATAGTTGTACAGGACACAGGCCTGGAGCTCAACTGAGAAGCCAGATCAGGAGAGGACGGGCAATGCAGTACAAGACAGCAGGCTGATTCTAGGCAGAGGCAGATATGATCAAGACATGAAACAGGTGTAACATTTACTTCCTTTATCTCCCTATCATTTTCTTTATTTATTTTTTAACATTTGCGTATGCTTTATTTAAAAAAAACAAAATAGCACATTAAACATTTTGAAGGAACAATTCCCATAAACAACCATTCAAGGATATTGTACACCATAATTGTAAACAGACATCACAGTGAAGCATCAAGATACATGAACATAACATATAAGAGATAAAGTCAATAACGAAAGCAAGGGGAGTCAACCCTCCTCAAAATGTCCATTGGATAATGACAATGATCACATGTAAGTGAGTACCTGGAAGGGAAACCAGCAAAGTGATACAACTTGTTGCTTGGCAGATTATGATGTTAAATATACTTTATATCCTAATGACAAGGCTAAAGTGACTAATGGTTTAGGTAAATTAGAAGAATGGACAAGATTGTGGCAGCTGCAGTTTAATGTTGATAAATGTAAAATAATGCAATTGGGATGTAAAAATCCAAAGGCAGAATATACTATTAAGGGTACTGTGCTGTCAGAGACAACAGAGGAAAGTTTTGGATTTGGGAATAATTATCTCTGATGACTTAAAGGTAGTCAATGTAACAAAGCAGCAGGGAACGCAAGCAGGGTGCTGAGTTGTATAGCTTGGGGCATTACTAGCAGAAAAAGACTAAAGAATCTGAACATGTATAGCTTGGAGGAAAGAAGGGAATATGAGAGAAACATTCAAATACACAAAGGGATTCAACAAAGTTCAGAAGGGATGTTCATTTCAAAGGAGTAAAAACGTTAGGACAAGAGGCCATAGGCTAAAACTAGAGGTATAGAGGTTTAGATGTAATGTAAGAAAGCTTAACTTCAATGAGAGGGTGGTAGATAAGTGGAACAGCCTACCAGCAGAAGTGGTAGAGGTTAATACAGTGATGGAATTTAAGCATGCATGGGACAGGTGTAAGGCTATCCTGAACATAAAACAAGACAAGGGACCATATAAGGTTTGAGGTTTTTACAGTAGGAAAAAATGGGCAGACTAGTGGCTCAATTCTATGACCACTGGTAAAACTGGTAAAATAAAAAAAACAACCAAGCAATAAACCCACCTATTACTTCAGCTATCCTATAGCTGGCGAGGTACAAGGAGCAACCAGCGTTGGTGGCCAAACTCACATTTTGGACAAATGCTTGTTCATTTGTGCGAATTGTGGGAACAAAGGAAAAAAAGTCTTCTCTCATTGTTTGATAGTGTCAAAGACCGAGAGTGAGCTCAAAATAGTCACCCTCCCCACATATCCCATACATTAACCCTACACTACCCCTAACATGAACACTTAAATAATACTGCCCCTAACACTATCCTACACACAGAAATGTAACACTTAACTGTCATCCAATGTCTGTCTCCTTCTTTAGCCTTCTGTCCCTTTTCTTCTCTTCTTCCTCTCTTCTGTCTTCTTCAGTTAGTTCTTTATTTTAAAAAATAAATAAAGTCTCCCAGAGATGCCACAGTTAGCCCTTTGAGTGCGGAGGAGTACTCAAAGGGTTAACTGTGGCATCTTTGGGGGACTTTATTAAAAAAAAATATATATAGAACAATTTTTTTTTTTTTTTTTTTAAGATTGAAGTGAAGAAGAGAAGACAGAAAACTGAAGAAGATGGCCAGGACCCCATTGGTCATGAGGATTACTTGTAAGTTTTTATTTGTCGGGGCATGTTAACTCTTGGTAGATTAACCCAAACTGGCACTCATAAGGTTAATCTTTTTCTTTTTAATTACAAGTATGTGTTGGAAACCAGTTTTCTAATGCATACCGGTGGTTTTCACCACGTATTAGGGACTCTGCTCCTCCTTTTCTTGCCTCGTGTTTTTTGCCATGTAAAGTATACAGTCCTTAACATGCGGTGAAGCCACCACATGGAATAGGATAGCAAATTATACTTGTTTTACTTGATGTCCAAAGGGCGCATATTTTGTGCCTGTTGGCATTTTTGCGCGGCGGTATTTGTTGACAGCGCAATTAATAGAATAGCAAACTGGGCTGTCAAAACCACCACCGCTAGTTTAAAAAATAATGGGGTTAATAGTATCGGGCTCTAGATGGACAAATATTTGTTATCTGACATCAAATTCTATGTTTCTGTGTGTTGAATAAAATATAACAGCAGTAGGAGTCCCTTTATTTTACAGGAAAATCTGTGCAATATATATTTTTTTCATAACAAAAGTGTACTGCTCCTTTTAGGTCCAAGCCGTTACAGTCAGTGGAAGTGCACAACCACAAAACACATTTCAAAAGCCAAGGACCAGCTCAGATCCTAGGACCAGTGGTAGACAAAAACTGCATAATATTCTATGGCATTTAGATGGCTCATCTATGTCTCTCACTATATAAATATATTAATATGCTTTTTACTTTTGTTTTTGACATAAACTGTGCAATAAGATTCTTGTAGAAATACTAAGCTTCTTATGATGAAAATGTAATAACAAAGAAAAGACAAAACTGTAATATTCTACTGACTGCATTTCTGTATTAATGCTGGTGATATTCAAATATTCACAAATGTTAATGTAATATGATTCATTTTCCTTCAAACCATTGTAATGTAATTAACAATTGCCACAATACATATTACTGATCAAATTCTATTTAGAAAAATAACAATTTTGAAGACAGATATTTTGTTACAGAAAAAGGAATATAGGCATTATGTATATACTATCTCTGTATAACCCAAGGTCATGTTAAGGAGATAGTGTTATCTTAAAGGAGCAGGAAACCTTTCTGGGACAAAAATATATTTTGCAATTATGTTCCTGTTGAGCAAATCAAGGGTATTCCCACTGGAGGGATGCTTTTCATTAAAACTTTTTACAGCACAAACATTTTTTGTTTTTGGTTTATTTGGTTTGTTTTTTTGTTTTATTTTTTGTTTTCAATTGCACTGCAATATTCGGCTTTTGTCACTAAGTGGTGCTGTTTTCATCACTTAAAGGGATAGTAATACTTCATTTTAACTTTATTTTATTTTGTAGGCATTAAAAAAACATGAAGAATGATATAAGTCTTATCTCTCAAACCTTTATGGTTTAAGAGATATTCACAAACAAAGTATCCCCCCCTGTTCAACCAGATCAGAAGGGAGATGCCCAGGTAGACTGCAGAGAGGGACAATCTTCAATTAAGATAATGGAAAAAGCTGAAAAACTTGTCAAGGGGGGAAGGGCTTTCATTGTTTTCATACAAAGAAAATTGTCCCCTTCTGTTATCATACAACCAGACTCACATCTGAGAAGAGATGGCTTACACTAGGTAAAAGGGGCGGGGAGGGGAACTTTGCTTGTGAATATCTCATAAACCATAAAGGTTTGAGAGATAAGACTTATATCATTCTTCATGTTTTTTTAATGCCTACAAAATAAAATAAAGTTAAAACGAAGTATTACTATCCCTTTAATATTGAAAGCAGTTGTCAATGACTCAAGTTCGCCCACAAACTACATTATAAAAAATGCCTTTTGGTCTGGACACCAATTGAAGCTGCTGCTTATAGTCTGACTAACAAAATGTAAGAATGAGAAATCTCCCAGCATTGTTTTACTCAGACTAAAATTCACTATAACGTACACAGGGCCTTGAGTATTAACATAAAGTAGAACGAGTCCGGGGCAAACCAATTTACCTGTAGGGCACAATAAAAAATTCATGCTGATTTGTTTTCTAGAGCTGTCTCTAACACAATGCTTTGTAGACTTCTCTAGCATTCTTGAGAATGAGGAATTTTAATTTCTTCCCCCATAATTTACACCATTTACAGTTTCCTTAACTAAACATGATAACAGACAGACCATACAAGCACATTGGTTCTTAGCAGATGTCAAACACTACTGGTGAAGGAGATATTCAGGCTATTTCTCCTTAATAGTGATAACTTCTTATTTTTAACTATTTGAGTGCAACAGGACTGCCCAAAGAAATGTTTTGCAATTCTTTAAAACCATTTGACTTTCAAAGTGTTAAATAGAACATTGATAGATATTATTTAAGTAGGAAATAAAGGAGTGCAATATGTCTTTTAACATGAATGGGTACTTATTGTAACTATTTTGTCTTTTTAAAAACAAATTCGTACTTAATAGCCTCCCTTTGAAAATAAGAGGGAGTTAAAGGAACACCTACAAATGTAATTAGTTGACATACTTATAATATACAGTACTCTGTAAAAGTCTTAGGAAGGTGTGAAAACATTCTGTAAAGTAAAAATGCTTCCAATATAGACATTGTTGTGCTTTGTGGGTTCGAATATAATATTAAAGACAGACACACAAGTCTTCTTATCTCTTTTACTTGTACTTATATGCAACTTGCAGACAACTCTGAACAACCAGTCTGAACCAGTTTTGTCACATGACATCACTGAGCATGAATGCACTACTGAGCATGCTCAGCTTCTTAAATCAACATAGCCACATAACATAATAATTATACAAATATCATTACACCTTCCCCTCTTAGGAAAATGAAAGTGTTCTATCTGATATAGACATTTCAGCATGACTATATCAGTCTTTCTGGACATTTTCTTTGACGTGCAGACCGTCTAACTTTCACATCAGTATCTGACACAGCCTGGTTGTTGCTATTTGGCACTTTATCAGAGTCCATGTTGGGACACTTTTGCTCTGGTTCTTTTAGAATGTCTCTTGTATTCTTTCCTTTGAATCGTGTAAGATCTCGGCTGCACTTGTTCAATGATAGTACCCTTCTATGACCAAGTATTGGCCTTGTCTTTGATTCTCACTTTGTTTCCATTGTGCAGTTCTGGTTGAAGTTTAGCTCTTGATTCAAAATATACTTTCTGTCTCTCTTTATGATTCACTTTAAATTTCTTAACTTGTTCACCTGCCCTTGTTGCAAGTAGATCTTTCTTCATAGGCAGATTGGATGCAGTCGTCTTCCCATAAGAAGTTGTGCAGGAGAGTAGCCACATTCAAGCAGTGTACTGCGAAATGCTAGCAACCCTTTGTAGAAGTCACCTTCACTGTCCTCAACTTTTCGCATTCAGTTTTTGACAATTCCAACAGATTTTTCAACCAGCCCTTTGAACTGTGGAAAATGCGGACTAGATGTAGTATGTATGATGTCTCTCTCTTTGGTGAACTTTCTGAAGCTGACATTGGCAAACTGTGGGCCATTGTCAGTAACATAGTAACATAGTAATTTAGGTTGAAAAAAGACTTGCGTCAATCTAGTTCAACCCTTTTCCTATTCCTGTTTACCATCGTTGATCCAAAAGAAGGCAAAAAAAACCCGCAATATAGCAATTTCAAATTCTACCTTGAATGGGGGGGATTCCTTCTTGATTCAAAATGGCAATCAGATTTTTCCCTGGATCAACAAGCTCTAACTAAATATTAATCCCAATACTAACGTACATAGCCCTCTATGTTCTGCTCTTTTAAATAAGTATCCAGGCCCTTTTTAAAGGCATCTAATGTATTCGATAGCATCACCTCCTCAGGCAGTGAATTCCATACCTTTATTGTCCTTACTGTAAAGAAACCCTTCCGCTGTTGTAGATTAAATCTCCTTTCCTCAGGTCTAAGCGGGTGGCTCCTTGTCCTATGTACTGTTCTGTTAATGAACAGGTCTTTGGAGAGCCCTTTTTATGGGCCCTGAACATATTTATATAGTATTATCATATCCCCTCTAAGACGCCGTTTCTCTAGTGTGTACAAGTTTAACTTTTATAGCCTTTCTTCATAACTAAAGCTTTCCATTCCCCTTAGTAATTTTGTAGCCCTCCTCTGCACTCTTTCTAGTTTCATAATGTCCTTTTTCAGAAAGGGCGACCAGAATTGAACAGCATATTCTAGGTGGGGTCTTACCATGGACCTGTAAAGAGGCATAATAATATCTTCCTCCCTAGAGTCAATACCCCTTTTAATACATGCCAATATCTTATTGGCCTTTGCAGCTGCCAGCTGGCACTGCATGCTACTGCTAAGTCTATTGTCTACCATTACTCCCAAATCCTTTTCATTGGTAGATTTCCCCATAGAAACATCATTTAAACTATATGTTGCATTTTTATTATTATACCCAAAATGCGTAAGTTTACACTTGTCTATATTGAATCTCATTTGCCATTTGCCTGCCCAGTTACTCAATTTGTCCAAATCCTCTTGTAATGAAGACACATCCAGTTCAGACTTTATTACCTTACTTAATTTTGTGTCATCTGCAAACACTGATACATGGCTCCCTGTGCCCTCTGGAAGGTCATTAATAAACAAATTAAAAAGAAGAGGACCCAGGACAGATCCCTGAAGTACTCCACTTATCACGTTTATCCAACTGGAGAACTTGCCATTTACTACCACTCTTTGCATTCTATCTTTCAGCCAATTTCCAATCCACACACAAACATTTTCCCCTAGGCCTATTTCATTCAATTTGTACAGTAACCTCTTGTGTGTAACTGTATCAAATGCCTTGGCAAAGTCTAAATAGATCACATCAACCACCGCTTCCGCATCTATATTATTACTCACTTTTTCATAAAATGCGATCAAGTTAGTTTGACATAATATAAATAAGTTTTCCTGGTGTGTATGTCACCTTTGGGGTATAGAGTTGCAATTTGATCATCATTCTCTGTATTCTGAGAGGGCAATCATTAAGAGACTTTGTGAATAATGCTATCAGTGGTTTGTGATCAGTTTCAACATATACAAGTTGTCCTGAAACAAACTGATGAAATCTCTGACATGCAAACGTGATACTAAGAAGTTCTTGCTCTATCTGAGCATATCTTGTTTCTGCACTATTCATTGAGCGGAAAGCATATGCTACTGGTTGCCAGTTGCTATCATGTTCTTGTAGTAGAACTGCTCCCAGTCCTGTTTGTAAGCACTTTCTTTAAGTGTTGCCACTCTGTTTCTTGCTCATGATCCCAATCCCATGCTTTTTTCTTTCCAAGTAACCATCTCAGAGGAGCTATCTTCTCGGACAGGTTGGGTATGAACATTCCCATGTAGTTGACCATGCCTATAAACCTCTGCACATCCTTTTTGGTTTGTGGTCTCTGCATGTTTTCACTTGCAGATATCTTCATGGGATCAGTTCTGACCCCTTCATTGCCGATAATGTCTCCAACAAACTTTAGTTCTTTTACTCCTAAAATGACATTTTTCTTTGTTTAGTTTCAAGTTTGCTTGTCTAGTAGCTTCTAGAACTTGTCTGAGTCGAGAATCATGTTCTTCTTTAGAAGTTCTCCATATGATAATGTCATCCATGGATGTGTCCATACCTTCAATGTGTTCATCTAACATGTGAATGGTTTTGTGATACACTTCTGGGGCAGATGCAATGCCAAAAAGTAATCTCAAGAATCTGTATCTGGCATATAGTTTGTTGAATGTACACAATTTTGAGCTGGCTTCATCCAACTTCAATTGCCAAAATTCCGAGGAAGCAATTTCCTGAAATATTTATCATTTGCAAATGGTGACATTATCTCTTCACGAATAGGTAATTTAAAATGTTCTCTTTTTATTGCTTTATTCAAATCACAAGGATCTAGGCAAACCTGTAATTTTTCATTTTTCTTGTCCACTATTACCAGAGAATTCACCCACTCAGTTGGTTCATCTATTTTTTTAATGGCTACCAGGCTTTCCATTCTATCAAGCTCTGATTTCTGGGTCCTGTCAGTCCACTCCTGCCAGCTAGCATATGTTTATTTTATGTTAAATACCTAAACTATAATCCTAAACTTGCTTTTTAATGCATGTGAAGACTGCTACATTCATTTGTTTATATGCTGCTTGTAACGAGAAATTCTGAGATAATCAAATCTGCTTTGTTAATGGGGTCAGGGAGGCCTGGAAAAGGCATGACTAGGTGCCCACATAAACATATGTATGATCTAGATTTTAGGCCTCAGGAAGCAAACAGAGAATGTTTACAGATACTAACATAAAGTTCCACTTTTTATGTTTTTCAGCATTGCAGGGCTGTCAGTTATACTCTAAGGACAGTGATGCAGCCATGTTGGCTGCTGGCATTACACTGATTGGCTGGCCAGAACCCGTGATCGGGTGCTGTATAGCACCCGACGCGCGAGTTCGGCTCATTCTTAGCCAGGGAGAGATGCGCTTAGGCAGGGAAAGTCAGTGTAGGGAGAATAAAATTGTTGAAACTCTTTCAAGACCCAAAAGTCCTTTTTAGGACTGTTGTGTGTGGGGGCAGCATTTATATTTTGTTTGGGGGGGCACAATTTCCTTTTTTTTGTGGGGGGGATATTTGTAAGGTGACATATAATACTAGATGCACAGGAAGTCAGTGTAGGGAGAATAATATTGTTGAAACTCTTTCAAGACCCAAAAGTCCTTTTTAGGACTGTTGTGTGTGGGGGCAGCATTTAATTTTTTTTGGGGGTGGCAGAATTTCATTTTTTTGTGGGGGGGGACATGTTCTAAGGTGACATTGTACTAGGTGCACAGGGACAAATATTTCACAGTGCAGTGACAAGCTGACATATTCTGTTAGGTGCACAGGGCCAATGATTTTACAACGCAGCGACAAAAAGGGCCATTTTAAACGTGTGCCTAGCCATAGATTATTGTCACATTCTGTTTAGTGTGCAAATTCACAAATTAACGTCACATATTCCGTTCACTGTGCCTAGCCGCAGATTAGCGTCACATTCTGTTTCGTGTGCCTAGCCGCAGATTAGCGTCACATTCTGTTTCGTGTGCCTAGCCGCAGATTAGCGTCACATATTGTTTAGTGTGCCTAGCCGCAGATTAACGTCACATATTGTTTAGTGTGCCTAGCCGCAGATTAGCGTCACATATTGTTTAGTGTGCCTAGCCGCAGATTAGCGTCACATTCTGTTTCGTGTGCCTAGCCGCAGATTACCGGCATATATTCCGTTTAATATGAAGAAGGCGGGTAAAAAGGGACGGGGAAGTGGACGTGATCCTGATAGTTCAGGGCGCGGGTCAGGACGCGTAGAAACTGTGCCTGGTGCCAGAGCACAAGAAAGAAAGACATCCACCATACCTAGCTTCATGTCTCAGTTTACAGGGCATCGCAGGACATCACTCTCGAGGTCAGACCACTGCGAACAGGTGGTCGGTTGGATTTCAGCTGATACTGCTTCCAGTCGGTTAAGCACCACCCTGTCTTCCACCAAGTCCACTCTCACTAGCCATGAGTCTGGTCAACATAATCCTCACCCTGATCATCCTTCCTCCCACCATAGAGGGTCTGGCCAAAGAAGTGATCCCACACTGGGATATAGTGAGGAGCTCGTCTCATCACCAATCCTTGATTTGAACCTCTCTCCAAGCACGCTTGCAGAGGAACATGAGATCTTGTGCCCTGATTCACAACCTCTAGAGGGTACCCAATCACAAGAAGATGACAGAGGTGAACGGCATTTAAGGTCAAAGGAAGTGGATGATGATGATGAGACACAGTTGCCATCAAATCAACCACAATTACTGTCTCAAGACCTTGATGAGGAGGATGATACACAGTTGTCAATGACTGAGGATGTGGTGGGATCAAGAAATGAGGAGGATGATCAGAGTGAGGAAGTGGAGGAGGACTTGGTGGACGATGAGGTCACTGACCCCACCTGGGAAGGTGGAAAGCCGAGCGATGACAGCAGTCCTGAGGGTGAGCCATCTGCAGCACCGCAACAGGCTGGAAGAGGCAGTGGTGTGGCTAAAGAAAGAAGGCGGACCGCACCAAACCGGCCCGCAAATGTTCCACGGAGCACCCCCTTGCGTAAATCTCCCTTGCCAAGGGCTAGGTGTTCCGCGGTATGGCGTTTTTTTAAGGAAAGTGCGGACGACAAAAGAATTGTAGTTTGCAACCTGTGCCACACCAGAATGAGCCGAGGCATGAACACTAGCAACCTCACCACCACCAGCATGATCCGACACATGGCATCCAAGCACTGTAATAAGTGGGAGGAACGCCCGGATCGCCAATCTGTGTCTGCAGGCCACACCACTGCCTCCTCTTCCCCTGTTTTCGGTGCCGGCCAATCGCCTGTCGAAGGCGCAGGCCCGCATACCTCCCGCCCTGCACCTGTACCATCTGAAGCACCATCAGCGACCACGTCCACTTCCCTGTCCCAGCGCAGCGTCCAAATGTCGTTACCCCAGGCATTTGAGCGCAAGCGAAAATACCCAGCCACCCACCCACAGGCCATAGCACTAACCTCACACCTTTCCAAATTACTGGCCATCGAAATGCTGCCATTTAGGCTTGTGGACACTGAGTCCTTCCGCAGCCTGATGGCAGCAGCTGTCCCTCGGTACGCAGTCCCCAGCCGCCACTACTTTTCCCGGTGTGCCGTCCCCGCCTTACACCACCATGTGTCCCTTAACATCACCCGTGCCCTGACCAACGCAGTTACTGGGAAGGTCCACTTAACGACTGACACATGGACAAGTGCTTGTGGCCAGGGACGCTACATTTCCCTGACGGCACACTGGGTGAATGTCGTGGAGGCTGGGAGCGACTCGGACCCTGGGATGGCACAGGTGCTACCCACGCCGAGGATTGCGGGCCCTACCTCCATCAGGGTTTCCGCCAGCACCTACGTTATTGGCTCCTCCTCCTCCTCCTCCTCCGTTTCCACCTCCGAATTCTCTGCGCGCAGCGCCACTCACCCATCAGCCGGTAGCTGGAAGCAGTGTAGCACTGCAGTGGGGAAGCGTCAACAGGCCGTGCTGAAGCTGATCTGCCTTGGGGACAAACAGCACACGGCCTCAGAGCTGTTGCAGGGGATTAGTCACCAGACTGAGCAGTGGCTCTCGCCACTCAACCTGCAACCAGGCATGGTTGTGTGTGAAAATGGGCGTAACTTGGTGGCGGCTTTGGAGCTCGGCAAGCTCACACACGTACCATGCCTAGCGCATGTATTTAATTTAGTGGTTCAGCGATTTCTAAAAACCTACCCCAATTTGCATGATCTCTTGACGAAGGTGCGCTGCGTGTGTGCACATTTCCGTAAGTCATCTACAGCTTCAGCCGGCCTGTTGACGCTGCAGCAGCGCTTACAATTGCCAGCTCACCGGCTGCTGTGTGACGTGAGCACGCGCTGGAACTCCACCTTCCACATGTTGGCCCGGCTTTGTGAGCAGCAGAGGGCAGTAGTGGAGTACCAGCTGTTACACGGTCGTCGCCTCTCCGTTCAACTTCCTCTAATCAGAAGTGAGGAGTGGGAATGGATGTCAGACCTCTGTGAGGTTTTACGCAATTTTGAGGAATCGACACAGATGGTGAGCGGCGATAACGCTATTATCAGTGTAACCATCCCACTTCTGTGTCTACAGAAACACTCGCTGCTCACAATTAAAACCGACGCTTTGCATGTGGAAGAGGTGGAAATGGGGGAGGAAGAGCTTACACAAGGTGATAGCCAGAGCACCCTCACTTCGTCTTCTCAGCGACAATTGGAGGAGGCGGAGGAGGAGGAGGAGGAGGAAGACACGGTTGCCTCCGCTACAGAGGGTAGCCATGGAACTTTATTTCCATCTCTTCAGCGTGGGTGGGCAGAAGAGGAGGAAGAGGATGAGGAGATTGAGAGTCATCCTCCTGGTGAGGACAGCGAAATCTTGCCTGTTGGTACTCTGGCACACATGGCTGACTTTATGTTAGGCTGCCTTTCCCGTGACCCATGCGTTATACGCATTTTAGACAACACGGATTACTGGGTGTTCACCCTTCTGGACCCCCGCTACAAAGAGAATTTCTCATCTCTCATTCCTCCGGTGGAGAGGACAAGCAAAATGGTGCAATACCAGAAGGTTCTTGTCGAAAAATTGCTCCAAAATTTTCCATCTGACAACGCTGGCGGCAGAGTACGTGCTACCTTGGCCAACCGAGAAGGGGAGAAAAGGGGAGCACACAGCAGTTCCGACAAAGGCAGGGCAACACTCTCCAAGGCGTGGGACACCTTCATGACACCCCGCCAGCACCCTCACCCTGATGCGCGGCCTAGTGTCACAAGGAGGGAAAAGTTTTGGAAGATGGTGAAGGAGTACGTAGCAGACCGTGTCAGCGTCCTCACTGATCCCTCTGTGCCTTACAACTACTGGGTGTCCAAGCTGGACACGTGGTATGAACTGGCACTCTACGCCTTGGACGTGCTGGCCTGCCCTGCCGCCAGCGTTCTGTCTGAGCGGGTATTTAGTGCTGCTGGTGGCATCATAACAGATAAGCGTATCCGCCTTTCCACCGAAAATGCTGATAGGTTGACACTTATAAAAATGAACAAGGCCTGGATTTCCCCTGACTTCTCCACTCCACTGGAGGAAAGCCCCGGGGGAACATAAACTCACTTTATATATGTTATTTACAATGATGGGAATACTCTGTATTCCCATTCACCCCTTCCACCCAAAAAACGGGTATATGGTTGACTCTTAATCTTCTCATCCTCCTCCTCCTCTTCCATATGCCCTGTGATATAATTTTTATATAGGGCCAGCTCACCAGCGGGCCCTGTGATATAATTTTTATATAGGGCCAGCTCACCAGCGGGCCCTGTTTGACAATTTTTGTATAGGTCAGCTCACCAGCGGGCCTTCTCATATAATGTTTTATTGGGTCAGCTCTCTAGCGGGCCCTCTCATATAATGTTTTATAGCGTCAGCTCACTAGCGGGCCTTCGCATATAATGTTTAGGATGGTCAGCTCCGCAGCAGACCCTCACCCATAATGTTTTAGATGGTCGGCTCAGCAGCAGACCCTCATTCCTAATGTTTTAGATGGTCAGCTTAGCGGCATGCCCTCGCCCCTAATGTTTTAGAGGGTCAGCAGCAGGCCATTAATCCTAATTTTTCAAGGGTGTGTATGATGCCCTCCTTTATGTGTAATAAAGGGTGTATTGGAGTGACATTTCAGTCTAATTTTTGGCAGCCCTTTCACTTAGTGCATAGGCTTTATGAGTGTTGGACCACTACCTGAACTATTGTACCACAATGTGAATGAGGCCCTCCATTTTGTGATATACAGGTTGTATCGGAGTGCCTCAGGTCCTCCCATTGAATTAAATAGGGCTGGGGTGTTCGACAGAGCAGAAGGTAGTTCTTGGCTTCATCCACTAAGTCACTTCGTCACTTTTACTCAATGGATCAGACCCCACTGTTCCGACTATAAATTTTGGACTTAACAAGGGCAAACGGACATGTTGTAAAACCTGTGGTAGCTGCGGCCTCCGTTCCTGAATGCTGTACCTTACCCGGGCCATAACCACGTTGAACACCTGCTTTACGCTGCGCACGTTTCCCTCTTAATCATGGCCCCAGTTCCGAAAAATCGATGAAATTTTTTACAGAATTTGCAGATGATATACAAGTAAATATACAGCAAATACTGTTTGGTAACAATTTTTCGCCTAAAATCGTTTTTATCTTCCTTTTTGTGTGTTTTACGGTCAGTCTGTAAAAATGGCGTACTACGGGCGAAACATCGTTCCCAGCAGCGACGTTGGAGTCCAAGATGCATCCAGACATCCTCCCTATGCTGTCCCTGAACCATTTCTGTGGTGTTTCCATCATTTTCTGACCTTTTCCTATGAACCAGGCACCCTCCCCTCATCAGAGCAGGGGGTGCCTGGTGTAATGCTCGAGTCCTCCCATTGACTTCAATGGGGCTCGGGTGCTCGGCCGAGCACTCAAGCCTCCGGGGGCGCTCGGCCAGAGCACCCGAACACCCGAGCATCGGGGTGCTCGATCATCACTAGACTTAACCCTTTGAGTGCCAGAGGGGTACGCAGCGCATTGCAAAACAATACGCTGCATAACCCTCTGGCATTCAAAGGGTTAAGGGTGATTCCAGAACCTAATTTAGAGCAAAATAACTATCGTACCTTTGACGCTGCATGTTGAAAAGATAAGTGGAGTAATTCTACACAATCCATCTGAATCATAAGGGAGAAATAAAATTCCCTAAATTCCCTTTGATTTAAATGAGACTTTTAACTCCTTGAATGCTAGAGAGGTCCCCAAAGCATTGTGAAGCATCATTTAAAGAACAAAGAGAGAACTTTTCAGACAGGAAAAAGAATGTTGCAGCACCTGTGTCAGTTCTGTCACCCGAGTAGTTCTCCTCCCTCTCTCCTGTATTCCACCACCAATCCAGAACACAGGAGGGAAGTGTCTTCTGGTCACCCCACTTGAGCACAAACCAATATTACTGATGGGGTCTCTATAGGCTGTCCATTCATTGGAGGTTGTGATGAGCATAGAAACCTCTAACTCAGCTCAAGTGAAGGATCTGCCTGTGGCCTCATAGACCATGGTACAGATGTTGCTTAATGCTACTTTACTGCTTTCCTAAGAGAACACAGTGCAGTTGCGGCATGCTGGACTTTGGTGCAATGATGCAAAGCAACAGTCACCTCTGCGAAAGGCACCATAGTCCAGGATGTTACCTTTCACCACTGATGACAGAGCCAACATAGCATCACTGCATTGTTGTAGCCCAGGTGAAAGGGCTACAACGCTTTGAGTGTCAGAGATGTATCCTTTTAGTTTAGTTCTCCCCTATGGTGTAGTTGGTTTGTCCTAGAATTGCTCTACTCTTCTTGTAAACATACAGCCTAAAAATGAAAAGATACCAGCCACACGACTGAATGTAATATAGAAGATGGAGTTAGTATATGTGCAAGTCTCTTACAAACAAATTGGGAAGCAGTCTGGATGGTGCATTATGAATAATGGTCCATGTATATAAAATAAAACTGGAGTAAGGCAACTGCACAATTTCAGAATTCCCCGTAAAAATAAGAAGGGGAATGGGGAATGTCTGGGCTGGGGGGAGATCAAGGTGAATGTTGATTGCTGGGCTATGAGATGTTTTGTAAGAGGAAGAGGTGAGATTTTAAAGTTGATAAATAGGGGCTTCTTATGGTGGCTACTTCCGCTTTGGTCCTTTCTGCAAAACTGCCTGCTCCCTGTGGATCCTACTGTGCTGTTCCGGTTGGTGATGGCTGTGCAATTGTTAGGGTCTTCTTTGGGGAGGTTCCCACGGCTGCTTTTGGTGCTGCCTATTTTTGCTGGACCGGGCCTCTGGGTCTATACTTAAAGGCGGAAGTGTGGGAGAAGATTTGGAAGAACAAATTTGTGGAGTTTTACTCTCTTCTGCCCCTTGATGAGGCGCCTCCAGATAAGGACGAGAAGGACTCCAAGAAGAGGGAATAGCGTGAGAAGTGGCATTATCAGAAGATTCCTAAGGTTTTTGGGAATTGGATTAGGGCGTTTTCCATCCTGGCTAGTGTGGTGGGGGAGCGTTATCCCAACAAGTGTTCCTTATTGTTCTGCTATCAGGACATGATTTGGAACACCTGTCGGAATTACGGGGGTATTTCCTGGTGGCACTACGATGAACAGTTCCACCAGAGGATGGCGTGCGGCCTTTGATTTCGTGGGACCAAATGGACATTGGGCTTTGGCCCGTCCAGCAGGCGCTCCTGGGGGTCTTCAGTCTTTTCAGGCTGGCGCCGGGGGGTTGGGCTCCCCGCGGCGGCTTCCTTGTCCGCAAGAAAGTCGGGTGTCTGCTGGCAGTTCAATGAGGGGCACTGTAAGTGGGGTGGGTCCTGCAAATTCTGGCATGGTTGCTCTGAATGTGATGGTTCTTACCCCTTCCCCAGGTGCTTCAAGAAATCCAAGGGTGGGGAGTGTGGTGGAGACGTGGGCAGAGAGGTGGAGGACTCTGGTGTCCATAAACAGGCTGCGACCCTGGCTAAGGGTGTACAGGGATAGGAGTACGGCAGCCTTGTTGGAAGGGGTTTTTCTGTTGGTTTTCGAATTCCAAGTCAGGTGAGGTTTGGGGTTTGTGAGGCATCTAATTTGAGTTCGGCGGTGGATCACCCCGCGGTTTTGCATGACAAAATTTCCAAGGAGGTGTCCTTGGGTAGGATGACAGGGCCATTTGTTCGGCCTCTTATTCCTCATCTTTGGGTGTCTCGTTTAGGGGTTGTTCCCAAGAAGGAACCGGGAAAATTCAAGTTAATACATCATTTATCGTATCCTGCTGGGGGTTCGGTAAACGATGCTATTGATCCAGACTGGTGTAGCGTGACATATGCCTTGTTTGATTGGGCGGTACGGTTGGCGGCTGCGGCTGGGTGGGTTGCGGTGTTTGCCAAGGCAGATATTGAGTCGGCATTCCGTCTTCTTCTGGTCCACCCGCAGAGTCACCACCTGCTGGGCTGTAAGGTGGATGGGTTTTACTATGTGGATTTGTGTCTCCCTATGGGATGCTCTTTGTCCTGCGTGCTTTTTGATACGTTTAGCTCATTCTTGGAGTGGGTGGTTCGTAATGAGTCTGGTTTTTCGTCCATTTTACACTATCTGGACGATTTTTTCTTTATTGGGCCTGGGGGTTTGGATGTTTGCCGCCACTTGCTTGCTACGTTTCAGAGGGTTGCGCAGGACTTTGGGGTTCCTTTGGCGCCGTACAAGACGGAAGGTCCTGCTACTTGTTTATGTTTTCTTGGTATCGAGTTGGACTCAAATGCTATGGAATGCCATTTGTCTATGGATAAGGTCCTTGATTTGCGGTCGGCGGTTCGGGTGTGTCGCAGGGCGCGTAAGGTGATACTTTGGGATTTGCAGTCTCTTCTGGGGAAGTTGAATTTTGCTTGCTGAATCTTACCCATGGGTAGGGTTTTTAATCATTGTTTGTCTCTCGCTACGTTGGGGGTCTTGAGTCCATTTCATCACATTCGGGTCACCTTGCCTTTGAGGGAGGATTTAAGGGTTTGGGAGGTGTTTCTGGAGGATTATAACGGGAGGGCTTATTGGCAGTCTCCTGTTAGATCCAATGTGGACTTGGAATTGTATACTGATGCGGCGGCTCCTTGGGGTTTGGGGCCCTGTTTGGAAGTGCCTGGTGTGCCGCTCCTTGGCCTCCCTCGTGGTCGGTTGCGGGGTTGACCAGGAATTTGGTCTTCTTGGAGAGGTTCCCGATTGTGGTGGCTTTGTGTCTCTGGGGGGAGCGTATGCAGGATTCCCGGGTAGTGTTCCATTCTGACAACATGGGATTAGTTTTGGCCATTAACAATCTGTCTAGCTCTTCTGCTCCTGTATTGTCTTTGCTGCATCAGCTGGATTTGTCCTAGTCTACATTTTAATGTTACTTTCCGGGCACAGCATGTTCCCGGTGTCCTCAATGTGGCATCTGACTCGCTTTCTAATTTTCAGGTGGCGGAGTTTTGGAGAGTGTGTCCGGGGGCAGAGCAGAGGCCGAGGGTACGCCTTGCCCCAGTCATCTTTGGAACCTTGGAGGAGTGCCGTTGTCTCCTGGGTGAGGAACGCCTTGGCACCGGCCAAGTTGGTGCGGTATGAGGCAGCCTGGGAAGATTGGATTGGTTTGGAGGCGGTGGCCAGTGGTTTGGTGTTGGATGGTGATAGGCGGGATGGTGTGTTGTGGTTGGTGTGTGATTGGTTTGACAAGGGTGTCTCTCCGGCGACTATTTTCAGGAGGTTGTCGGGCCTGGCTTTTGGTTTTAAGCTGCGGGGTTGGAAGGATTACACTAAGGAGTTTGTTGTGCGTATAGCACTTCGGAGCCTTCGGCGGGGTGTGGGTCGGGTTCTTGGGGCTCTTCCTGGGGTGTGCACTGATGGGTATGAAGTGGCGTTGTTTGGGGCTGCTTCTTGTCTGGTGTTTTTTGGGGCCCTTCGCACTGGGGAGCTGGTTAGTCCCTCCAAATCTTGTCCAGGTGGGCTTCTTTTTGGGGATTTGCGTTTATCGTAGGATTCCCTCTCTTTTCGGATTCGGCGGTCTAAGACTCACGTTTTTGGGGCTGGTGTTTGGGTCTCGTTGACTGTGGTTTCGGGTTTGGATATATGGCCTGTGTTGTGGGTTCGTAGGTTCTTGGATCTTTGGTTTCCCGTCCCTGGCCCTCTATTGGTACATGGGGATGGTAGTCCCCTTACTTGGTTCCAGTTTGTGCGGGTATTTCAGTTGGTGCTGTCTCGCCTCTGGGTTTGTGCGGGTGATTTCGGGGGTCACTCTTTCCAGATTGGGGTAGCAACTGAGGCGGCCAGGCTTGGTTTGGGGGCAGACTCCATTCATCGCATTGGGCAATGGGAGTCGATTAGATTCCGGTCGTATGTTCGGCCAGATAGGGTTGCTGGGCTTTAAGATTTTTCTGCTGGTTATTGGTAATTTTTGTTTGTTTCTTTTTTAGGTCAGCGTCCTTGTCTCTGTTGGATCTTCTAACATTCTTTTGTGTATTGGGCCCGGCGTCGTGTGGCGGTTCGTGCTATGGGGGTGCAGCTGTCTTTAGATCCTCGTCTGGCTCCAGTTTCCTGGTTTGGTATGAGGGTTATGCATTGGGCGCAACTTGTGCCTGAAGTTTTGGGGTGGATGGGTCGGTTGGGTTGTTTCCCTCGGGTCCTTGTGGTCCACCTTGGTGGGAATGACCTTGGCTCCGTCCCAGGATGGTTGTTGGGAACGTGGATGATGTGTGATTTTTCCAGTCTTTTGGACCATGTTCCAGGCTTGGTGTTGGTTTGGTCAGAAATCATTCCGCGCTGTTTATGGGTGGGAGCCAAGGATCCTAGGGCATTGGACAAGAGTAGGATTCGACTTAACCGGCGGGTAGGTAGGTTTGTTTTGGAGCATGGGGGATTGTCAGTTCGGCATTCTATTTTTTGAGGATTCCTCTCTCTCGCTGTTGCGGGATGATGGGGTTCATCCTAATGATTTGGGATTGGACTTGTTCAATTTGGGGCTAACTGGAGCTTTGGAGCAGACCACAGCTTTGTTTTGGGTGAAGGACCTGACTGCTTAGGGGTACTTGTCAGGCCCAGTGGCGCTTTGGGCCCTTGCCAACGGGTTAAAATGGTAAATTAATTGTGTGGGTTTTTTATGGTCAACAGGTGGAGTTCAGGCCAATGGCATTGGCAAATATTGCACTCGGACCTTGGTTGTGGGTTATGGCACTGCTCCCCATTGAGCTGCATAGACCAGCTAATGGGGTGTGGTGGGATATAAAAATGTGGGTTGAGCTTTTGCTCAATTGGGGTGGGGCATACGTAGTATGCCTTGGCAGTTGGAAAGGGCTTAAAGTGGGGTTGTTGTATTATGTAAAATGTTTAATAAAGCTGTGGCCTGGTTTTATCCAATTTTATGGTGTGTGTGTGTGTAATTATTTATCAGTACCTCATGCCCAGGACAAGAATTCCCCATAAAAATAAGAAAGGGAATCATGTCTGTGCTGGGGGAGATTGAGGTGAATGTTGATTGGTGGGCTAGGAGATGATTTGTAAGAGGAAAAGGTGGGATTTTAAAGTTGATAAACAGGGGATATTTACGGTGGCTACTTCCTCTTTGGTCCTTTCTGCAAATCTCCCTCCCTCCCTGGGGTTGTTGTGGATGTTCGGGGTGTGTTCAGGTCGTAAAAGCACCTGGGGGGGGGTTGGGTCTTTTGTCACAGCTGTTGGCGCTTTGGGCCCTTGCCAACAGGTTAAAATGGTAAATTAATTGTGTGGGTTTTTTATGGTCAACAGGTGGAGGTCAGGCCAATGGCATTGGCAAATATTGCACTCGGACCTTGGTTGTGGGTTATGGCACTGCTCCCCATTGAGCTGCATAGACCAGCTAATGGGGTGTGGTGGGATATAAAAATGTGGGTTGAGCTTTTGCTCAATTGGGGTGGGGCATACGTAGTATGCCTTGGCAGTTGGAAAGGGCTTAAAGTGGGGTTGTTGTATTATGTAAAATGTTTAATAAAGCTGTGGCCTGGTTTTATCCAATTTTACGGTGTGTGTGTGTGTGTGTAATTATTGATCAGTACCTCATGCCCAGGACATGTTAAAATAAATTGTGCTTTTAGCCCCTTGAATGCTAGAGAAGTCTACAATGTAAAGCAATGTATTGTAGACCTCTGTCATTCAAGGGGTTAAAAAGCTATATTCAAGTGCAAAGAAATGTAGGAATTTTAATTGTGTCCCCTATGGTTCATTTGGTTTACTCCAGAATAACCTAGTTTGCTTTTATACATATGGGACCATGTGGTTACAGACAGGAAATGAAGCTCCTCACACTTACCACGCTAATATCTGTGACTAATACATTATTGAAAACAGAAAAATGAACATTGCTAATAACTTCACAGGAAAAAAATGCCAGGAACCATTGCACTGGAAAAGCATGCTTTACTTTAACACCATCATTAACAGAGGGGTTAGTAATGTATTACTTTACAATGCTTCCTCTTAAAGCAGAACTTTCACTACAATAACATAGCACCACAAATGATAATTACATTAGCCATATGCGCACACTTAGTTTTATTTCCAAGTATAATTGCTACACTAACAAAAAAATATAACCTTGTATGCAGACAGGCATCGGGGAACAGCACAGACATCTTACAGAGCTGGAATCTATGCGTCTGCTCTGTCCGTCCCCTTCAATGCCACAACTGGTGAGTTGAATGTTTTTGTGCCGAAAGGCACTGGAAGGGACTGACAGCGCAGGAGCAGAGATCGCCTACAGAAAGATCCCAGCCATGCCTGTCTGCACGAAAGGTTATATTGTTCAATAATGCTGCAATTATACTTGGAAATAAAACTAAGTGTGTGTATAGCACTAATGTAATTATCATTTGATGCGCTATGTTATTGTAGTGAAAGGTTCCGCTTTAACTCTTATATGCATTGCATAACCATCTGAAACTTAGAGGGTTAACCCTTTGAGTGCCAGAAAGGTATCCAATGCATTACATTGCAATGCGTTGGATACCACTCTAGCACTCAAAGGGTTAAAATGAATCCATACACATAATTTATCAAATGCAGTGGTAGTCAACCAGTAGTTATTAGGGTGACTACATTACAGTTCTGCCATTCGGGGACACCGCAAAGAGGAGAGAGCACCACAGAGTTCTAAACACTGGAGAGAGAACTGACCATCAAGTCCAAAGCCTTATATTAGCATTACACTACAAAATTGCACTGCAGGTCCTGGTTGATGTCAATATCAAGGCTCAGCCCAGCAGAGACGTCACTTTGAGAGAGTAGCCTATGGGTCGTTCTTCTTCTAGTGTTTAGACCTCTGAGTTCAGAAATCTTCATTCCTGGACATTGTACTATCTCAGAATGGGGCTGCCCAGGACATGGGACAAACATTTAAAATCCAGGACTGTCCCGGGCAATCTGGGACATGTGGTCACTCTAGTAGTTATCCACCAATGTAAACTAGTCATAGAAGATTGCTAGCCGTTGGTTTAAAATCTTTTAACCCCTTACATCAAGCATGTCAAACTCAAATATAATTGAGGGCCAGAGACTGAATGGTTCCCTCTAAGGTAAGGACAGCTGTAACAATTACTTCCAGTGTTTGCGCTATTATTTTGTTGGGAAGTTCTGGAGGGAAGGATGAAATGTAAATAGGTTGCTGCTCTGGGGTATCTTTTGTGATAATGCGCTCAGTGTTAAGCTTACTGCTAGAAGAAGGGTATGCAAGCTTTGGATCTAAAACTAACGAAGACTGCAACTCCCATCATCCCCAGTCAGGAATCAGCTAGAGATTCAAAGGCTGCACACCTCTGCTCTAGAAGGTCACAACGAACCAAACTGATCTAAAGCAGAATTTGTATCAGTAGGGCCGCCCTGTACTTAAAATGAGAAATCCTGGTGGGTGCCACAGTTATTAGATAGGAGGCCATATGTGGGCCGCAGGGCTACAAGTTTGATATGCCTGCCTTAGTGATGCAGATTACCCAACCCTTTGGATGCTGGAGACTCTGTGCAATGCATTAGAGATTTCTATAACATCCAAGGGGTGAAAGTAACTATCGTGCTTTTCTAAGTCTTCTATGTGAAACAATAAATGCTGATTCCGAGGGCAGACAGGGGCTGGGATAAATACATGTAGTCAGTGGCTTGACTCTCTGCAAATACTTTCCACCAGGCAATGAGGCTCATACTAAAAAGAACTCTAGAAATGTGTTGGAAACCTTTCTAGTATTCAATGTGTTAAAAAATCTTGTTAATATCAAATGGAATTTTGAAAATGTTCAATTTTCCCCTACGGAGACATTGGTTTGCTCCAGAATTACTCCACTTCTTCTTAGTATACCAGTCGTACAAACTGGGGAGAATGTACAGCCTAATGTGTTATCTTCTAACACCAGTTGCTGCACATAAGGGTTTGCACTATACTGTAAGATCACACACAGACACACAAGTCCCATACTCTTTTCCCACAGTACACACAGCACAATTATATTAAATCATGCCATTTTCTCTACAACTTGTTTAATATGGCGCATTAAATGAGGCATAGAGGAAAGGAATGACTGAAATTCCCACAGACTGCCCCATTGTATTCTCCTGACCCCTCCCTTTGGTGCAAGCAGTGTTAAAGGGATAGTAATACTTCATTTTATCTTTATTTTATTTTGTAGGCATTAAAAAAACATTTAGAACGATATAAGTCTTATCTCTCAAACCTTTATGGTTTGAGAGATATTCACAAGCAAAGTTTCCCCTCCCGCCCCTTTTACCTAGTGTAAGCCATCTCTTCTTAGATGTGGAATCCAGTCCATAGACTAGACAGATAACAGAAGGGGACAATCTTCTTCCTATGAGAACGATGAAAGCCCTGCCCCCTTGACAAGTTTTTCAGGTTTTTCCCTTGTCTTAATTGAAGATTGTCCCTCTCTGCAGTCTACCTGGGCACCTCCCTTCTGATCTGGCTGAACAGTGTTACATCAGTAAAAGAGGCGTCATTGAATTACTCTTGAACTACAACTCTGACAGAATTGAAATAACACTCTCCAAGGTCCAAATAATATGATGATTAATTAGAGCTGCTTTTATTATAAAACATTACTATCCCTTTAAAGTAGATAGTGCTAAAATGGTGTTCAAAGTTCCACCCGCCCTATGCATTTCATGACTGGTCTGTCATTTATTCAGTGCACTCCAGGCATAAGCATGCTCATTCTAAAGTGTATCTGGCAGAAAAGTGAGAGGTTTAATATATAAATGTAACTTTATATATTTGGGTTGCCGAAAATATAATGCTATGTATACAGTAGATGGGAAACTACTTGTAGAATCCTTGTTAGAGAAACATTTATGAGTACTGATAGATAATATACTCTACAACAGTGTACAGCGTCATTCAGTCACTGAACAAGCCAGTAGGGTACTATCATATTTAAAAAGGGGTATAGATACACAGGATAGGAATAAAAATTACATTTTTGGACCAGATATGCAACAAAACTTATAAGTGCATTGAAAGATTTTAGGTAAAGTAAGACTAGCCAAAAGGCAATACATTTACCACTTACTAATATATTCTGGACCAATAAACAGAACTATTTAATAAAATATATGAGAAAACAACAAGAGATCAGCCACCTTGGCTAGATGAAGGGTGATTGTGACTTAAACAATGGCAGGGAATTTTTTACAGTAAGGATAGTAAGTTTGTGGAATTCTTTACCTTGGGAAGCTGTGTTTACAGATGTTATAGATGATTTAAAAATAGTAGACCCCTTTCTTGCTCAGAACATTATTGAGAATTATGAAATGTGGTTACAATGTAGATAGGATGTTGATCCAGGGAAATACCTGACTGCCTTTTGGAGTCAAATATTTATTTTCCCCTCTTCAGACTTAATTGGAAATGGGTTCAACAGGGTTTTTTGCTTTCATCTGGATCACCAAGGTGGAATGGCAAAGGCAAAACTTGATGGATACATGTCTTTTTTCAGCCTCATCAACTATGTAACTATGTAATAATGTAACAATATATATTTTTCCATTTCAAGGTGCAAAGAAATGGAAAGATAAACAAACAGAGGGTTATGGTGAGCTTAAGGCAAGTGTAAGATGTGACAGGTGATTTTATTTGAGTAAATTAGAAAATCAGAATATAAAATGACTTACAGATACAACCCATGTTGTTGTAACCTTTTATGCATCTTTGAAAGGAATGTGTATCCTCTCTGTAGTGGATTGTGTGATGGGTGGAGTTCAGCTTTAACCCCTTTAAGACCACAGAACTGTACAATGCATTGCAAAGCAATGCATTACACACACACACACACCTGGACCTCAAGGGTTTAATTCAATGTGACTCATATTGACTTACAATGTTGTGAGCTTGCAGCAATTCCAGCATATAGCTTGTATCATCATGCTATAGAACAGTAATTCTCAACGTTAGTCCTTGGGGCACACCAACAGTGCAAGTTTTCAGGTTGTTCCTGCTTAATCACAGGTAATTAGTGTCTCAGTCATTGTGATTGGTTCACCTGTGATTAATTAGGGATATCTTGAAAACATGACCCGAGGACTGGAGCTGAGAATCACTGCTATAGAACTTGCCCGGAGTAATATGGTAATGGGAAATCTCCAGTATTTTTCCCTAAAGCAAGGTACAATTAATACAGAGTATGTCAATTGTGGGTCCCTCTCTATTTATGCATACATGAACTTTCTGAGGATTCAGAAAGTCTGCGTTTGTGTGTAGTTGTTCGCTTTAGACTCAGTCTAAATGTATCAAATCATATTTATAAACCTCTACTAAATGTTAATAATACACAACAGGAACACTCAGCCTACCCTGCTCCAGTAAGACTGAACTACATGAGACTTGTACACTAGCAAAAATATAGCTGTGAAAGGAGATCAGCAGCATCTAAACAGGTCTACTCATATAGAAGACGTTTGAGGGGTAAGCAAGAGAATGCACTGCACTGCCAATACATGTCATACTGATTAGTGTGCTGTGCCAGTATTATCACAAACTGTGCTATGAATTAATGAATTGATACAAAGTCCAGAGACTGGGAGCACATCTAATATCACAGAGAGTAATACATTTTGCCTCAAAATTAAGTAATTAACATATTGGAGGATAATTAGCAAAAAGTACCACACTGTTCCAACAAAATGTGCAGTTTAATTTATCAAAAACTGATTTACTGAACATGGCTTTTACTACTCATATGTAGATTTTATTTATTTTCAAAATAAATTCAACTTGTTTTAGGGTGACAGGTTCCCTTTAATCACCCTGTTGCTAAATACTTCTGTGACATATGTTTAGCATACCCTCTACAAGTGCTAAGGACATCTCCCAAATGTCCTCAAAGAGGGAAGCAGAGTTTGAGCAAAAAGACGGGTGTAGAACTTACCTTTTACTTTAAATTTATTACGCTCAGAACTTGTAGACTGCAAAATTAAAAATAGATTTGAGCAATATGCTGCAGCACAGATTAGTGACCTGTAGGATACCATAAATAGTAGAGATGTGAGAAAGTTAGCATTTCCTCTTTGTGGGAATTTCCACAAAAAATAAGCTTTATTCTGTCTTTTTTACTGAAAATCACACAGGGAGAAAATGCAGGTGACACGTACTTCTGGAACAAGTAGATAATTTCAATAATGTGTTCCCACCTGAGGGTCTGTGTACCCACATGAAGGTCCACTGTTTCTGTGCCATATTTTCAGGGTTCCCAAGATAACATATACACATGAAGATCCACATGCTCACTCTACATACATTTCCACATAACACTAGTAAAAAAGGTTTCTTTATGTTACCAGCAAGCAAGAATGTGGATCAAAACAAAAATAAGTCCTTCAGAGGGAGACAAATATTGGATCTGCAGCTATTGAGGATATCAACACCCATCATCTCCACGATGAAAGTTATAATACCCAACAGCTATAGATCCAACAGTTGACTACCTCTGAAGGACTCATTTTTGTTGAGGCATTAAGAATTAGTGAACAAATTCTATGGCAAGCCAACTACACAATAGTGTTCAGGCACACGTTTTAGACCATTCCAATGAAGGGATTCTGTGTAAGTAACGAGATCCCGGCACTTCTCAAGCACCAGCGTGTCGACCGACACGGATCTCCTGCTGACAGCTTTACAGCTGTCAGTAGGAGAAATCAAACTTTAAACGCCCGTATCTCTTAAACCATAGCGGTTTAAGAGATACGGTTTTTTACATTTAGATCAGCTTTTTAAGCTCTTCTAAATGCAAAAACGTTTTTTTCAGACATTACTAACACTTGAAGTTCTCAAAATACCCATTGATTGAGTTTGGGCTTTTAACCCCTAGTCCAATAGACATATCTCCACCACATTGCTTTGAAATGAGTTGGAGACCTTTTTAGCTTTCAAGGTTTTAAAAATCTCAATTTAAATCGATAAGATGTTTTTCCTCCCACATGGTGCATTGGATAGCGACAGAATTGCTTTATTTTCTTTCGGCATATGGTTCTAATACATTGAAGACCTCTCTAACATAAAATCCCAATTGATATTTTTATTTTCTTCCTACAGTAATGCTAAATCAGCAATAGTGTGGATTATTATTGTCATTAATGTTAACTAACTCATTACTTCTGCTACTACTACTACTACTGCTGCTTCCAGAACTATTCAGATCACCTTTTCAAACTGCTTCATCAGGAGGATGAGGATCAGCAGCAGCAATCATGGCTGCAGTCAGTTTCAGTACAACATTACAACCACCACACATCCATGCACTCCTCTAGTCCTTTCCACTTACCTCTACCATATTTAGTGGACATAATGCTAATATTTTTTATTTTTATTATAAAGTACACTACACAGCTGTTAGCTTCAACACTTCAGCAGCATGCAGTTGATTCCATTTTGCTTCACAATGAGTTGGAAACATCTCTAGCTTTTGATTCCACAGGGCAACAACACAGCAGTACCAATATATTTATTGTCTGTTTTTTCAAGTTTGATAATAACTATGATTTATGTCTCTGACTCTAGTATCTGTCATTTTCACTCTCAGCTCAGGCAGGACCACCTGCCTTACTGTCAGGTTTGACAAAAACATTGTGTTGTTTTTGTTTTAATTTACCTATACTCTTCTTTCTCTCTTTACAACTATATTCTGTGCACCCCACATACCCACAAAACTAATAGCCACTACCAATACTCCTTAAATCAAGCAACTTCAGCCCCCCCTCTTTTCTTGTCTGCCTCTACAATAGCTATCATCAAAATATCATCAGATCACTCACTCCCAAGCACAGACTAACAACATGGAATAAACTGGAACCTACTTTTATACTGATGAGTTAACAAGATAGCAATACATCAAGGAAATTATATTGTTATTGATTTCAACACAATTAAAAAGTAGAAAAGTATCACAATTTACAGGAATTCCCATGGATGGTAGAAAGTAACAGTTTTCTTGTGTTTTGCTTTTGTGGCATAAAAAGTCAGAAGTAAAAAATATGGTTGATAAATACAACATATAGTGTTCTCAGTGCTGCAAGGGTAGGTTTATATTGTGTTACTATCTCTGCTTTCAGGATCTAGAAACACTGCTAACTGTAAGATCTTATATTTAAAAAAAATTATTGGTGGCATCTCTTAAGGAAAAAGTTTAAAAATTGGGAGTAAAAAGGTCCCACTGAAACCATGAGTATTTTATTGATATATTTATCCAGCTGCCTTGATTAGGAATGTTAAGATAAAAGAAACAAAGCAAAAAGGGTGCCCAATAATGTAATACAGTTAGATATACAATAATAATAAGATGGTGCAATGGGTACTTACATGTGTGATTGTCAGCAACACACCAGCTGACAAACGTGCATTCGGAGAGATTAATCCCATCTCTGTTCAGGTAACTCCAATGTTGGAATACAGAAAAAATATATCATACAGGTGGCTCCACTAGTAAAAATGTTTAATTAAAATACAATTAGATAAAAGTAAACCAAATGATTCTAACGAACTATGCGACTATAAAAGCTGTTTTTTCAAAGAAAATAATCAAATCAGGTTATATCATTATTATTATTTATGTAACTGTATTACACTATTGGGCGTCCTTTTCACTTTGTTTCTATATATGGTGTGTCATTGTGGGTGCTGCCCATCGTGAAGCTGTACTGCAGATAGGCTGTTCTGGGACAGCTAATAACATTCCCCTGTAGTCTGATAGCTATTTACTACATAAGCAACTACTTTTGTGAGTATAAATCACCGTGGTGTGCTGGTGGAGGTTACAGTATTACACAAGGGGCGCCTCCTGTTTGTTTTTTTGTCTCCCTGTCAATTTTCTATAGAATAAAAGAACCCCACAAGAGATGAAAGGGCTGATATATGAGGAAAACTGGAGTAATTCTGAGACAAACGATATATATGGAGAAAGTAAAAATGCACCAAATTCCCATTCATTTAGGGTGGACCTGATACATACACAGCTTTTAGTATAGTTAAATGTACCTATAACAAGGGTAGCCATAGCCAACCAATACCTCCCAAGTGTCCCTCTTTAGAAGGGACAGTTCTTCTTTGAGTCCCAAATCCCTATGCCCCTCTGCCCTACCCTATTATACTTCTGTTTAGGAGATCAGACTATGTGGTGTGTATCACATTGATCTATAGCAATAAAACTCACATTAATGGTTAGACAAACAGACAACAACAATCCGGCGCTTCTCTGTGTATAAAGTAAATATGTGCCCTGTGTTTAGCATATATAATAATATTTCTAAATAAATAAAATAAGTGAGATATTAGTTTTCACAAATTGGCCAAGTTGCGGGTAAGCTTGCCAACCCCGCCAAGGCTTCTCACTATACGGCAAGTCCTACTCTATACATCTGTAATGCCCTATCTAAAAGTTAAAATAAAACTTAAAAATTCCCTGAAGAGATGTTATTATAAACGCGTTGGAGGAGCAAGGGACCCTTTAAATGTGCTCTCTTTATTGCTTCTGGGTCCCAGTGTGATGCAATTAAAAACAGAAGACATACATTCTAATAAAATGATGTACATATGGACTTACCCAAAAAAGACCTCAATGGATCTCCACTGTGAGAATATGAGTGAGCTGTGGATCCAACAGCTCACTCTATAATAATGTGACCTTTATATCAGCCCCCACAGGTCATGTGAGGAATAGCTGATACCAAACTAGGAGCATCTAAGCTAGAGAAGGCATAAGGCCTGCTCTTAAAGGCAAAGTGTGAAAAAAATAAAATTACAGTGATACTCATTGTGCAAAGATAATTGTGCTATTTATAAATAATTAAGTTGGATAGGTGAGGAGGCTGCTTGAAGGAGTAATGGAGACATACAAGTCAAAAGACAAAAGAAAAGAAAACTCCCAGCGCCAACTCACCATAACCAATACATACAATAAATTTTAATATTTAAATGTGAATATAAAGTGTATACACAGATAGCAGCCAGGAATAAGGGCTCTCCGGACCCCCAAACTTCAGGCCAAAACCCAAAGTATAAACAAACAGACAACAACAATCCGGCGCTTCTCTGTGTATAAAGTAAATATGTGCCCTGTGTTTAGCATATATAATAATATTTCTAAATAAATAAAATAAGTGAGATATTAGTTTTCACAAATTGGCCAAGTTGCGGGTAAGCTTGCCAACCCCGCCAAGGTTTCTCACTATACGGCAAGTCCTACTCTATACATCTGTAATGCCCTATCTAAAAGTCAAAATAAAACTTAAAAATTCCCTGAAGAGATGTTATTATAAATGCGTTGGAGGAGCAAGGGACCCTTTAAATGTGCTCTCTTTATTGCTTCTGGGTCCCAGTGTGATGCTGGATCCACAGCTCACTCATATTCTCACAGTGGAGATCCATTGAGGTCTTTTTTGGGGAAGTCCATATGTACATCTTTTTATTAGAATGTATGTCTTCTGTTTTTAATTGCATCACACTGGGACCCAGAAGCAATAAAGAGAGCACATTTAAAGGGTCCCTTGCTCCTCCAACGCGTTTATAATAACATCTCTTCAGGGAATTTTTAAGTTTTATTTTAACTTTTAGATAGGGCATTACAGATGTATAGAGTAGGACTTGCCGTATAGTGAGAAACCTTGGCGGGGTTGGCAAGCTTACCCGCAACTTGGCCAATTTGTGAAAACTAATATCTCACTTATTTTATTTATTTAGAAATATTATTATATATGCTAAACACAGGGCACATATTTACTTTATACACAGAGAAGCGCCAGATTGTTGTTGTCTGTTTGTTTATACTTTGGGTTTTGGCCTGAAGTTTGGGGGTCCGGAGAGCCCTTATTCCTGGCTGCTATCTGTGTATACACTTTATATTCACATTTAAATATTAAAATTTATTGTATGTATTGGTTATGGTGAGTTGGCGCTGGGAGTTTTCTTTTCTTTTCACATTAATGGTTGTTTAAACATCATGTGTTTAAATTGATTTGTGCAAATAAAATATGTCGGTCTTGCTTTAAATAATTTATTAAGTTAACCAAAGGGGTGTCAATTAAACCTATATAATAATTCACTAAGGATGTTTGTCAGAAGCCATCATGCACGGAAGAAACGGCTGCAAGCTGCAGTCATATGCAATAGAGACTGCCCGCTCTGCAGTCATGCGCAGTACTGACTGCCCGAACGAGCCTTGGCTGATACGGAGAGGGGCTCTCTGAAATCAGACCACAGTCCTCTCTGCGCACATTTCTGGGGTGCTCAGAGAAGACTCAGGTCTGAATTCAGAGTGCCCCGCTCTGTATCATCCACAGCACGTTTGGGCAGTCAGTACTGCATATGACTGCAGCATGGCCAGTGAGAACAGAGGATCTGGCCACCGGGACAGAAAGAGGCAAGGGTGGTGAAAGAGTCTTTGGGGGGGCAAAAGTGTGGTGAAAGAGGCGTGGGGGCAAAAGAGGTATGAGGAGCAAGAGGGTGGTGAAAGCCATGGGGTGGCAAAAGAAGTATGGAGTCAAGAGGGTTGTGAAAGAGGCACTGGGGGGCAAAAGTGTAGTGAAAGAAGCATGGGGGGCAAAAGTGGTGACAAAACAGGTATGGGGAGCAAGAGGGTGGTGAAAGAGCCATGGGGACAAAAGAGGTATGGGAGGCAAAAGTGTGGTGAAAGAGGCATGGAGGGGCAAAATGGTGGCAAAAGAGGAATGAGGGGGCAATAGGGTTGTGAAAGAGGCACTGGGGGGGCAAAAGTGTGGTGAAAGAGGCAAGGAGCAAAAGAGGTATGGGGAGCAAGAGGGTGGTGAAAGCCATGGGGGGGCAAAAGAGGTATGAGGGAAAGAGGGTTGTGAAAGAGGCATTGGGGGGCAAAAGTGTGGTGAAAGAGGCATGGGGGCAAAAGGGTGGAAAAACAGGTATGGAGAGCAAGAGGGCGGTGAAAGAGTCATGGAGGGCAAAAGAGGTATAGGGCAAAAATGTGGTGAAAGAGGCATTGGGGGCAAAAGGGTGGCAAAAGAGGTATGGGGCACAAGGGTAGTGAAAGAGCCATGGGGGGGGCAAAGTGTGGTTAAAGAGGCATTGGGGGAACAAGAGGATGGTGAAAGAGCCATGGGGGGCAAAAGAGGTGTGGGGTGCAAGAGGGTGATGGAGAGCAAAGGGGTGATGAAAGAGGCATGGGACAAGAGGGTGGCAAAAAGGCATGGGGGCAAGAGTATGGAGAAAGGCAAGGGAGGTTAGAAAGAGGCAAGAGGGGGTAGAAAGAGGCAAGAGGGGCAAAGCAATGTGTTGCGTACCCCTCTGGCACTCAAAGGGTTAACATTACACAGACCTCGGCCTGTGTACACAGGCTTTTACACTAGTCATGAAATAATCTAAAAATTCTCAGCAATGCCCCACCCACAAACCACACACCCAGTAACACCACCTAAAACAAAAGTGTCCTTCTCTGGCTATTAAAATTTTGGAAATTAAGCGACCCTGATCCTCAAAAGATACTAACAATACATGCTTTAGGATAGGATTGGCTGTAAACCATATCAGGGCTGTCCAAGCTCAGTCCTCAAGGGCCACCAATTGGCCAGGATGTAAGGATTTCCCTGATTAAGTGCAGGTGAGTTAATCAGGACTGAACTTGGACAGCCCTGAACTATATAATATATATATATATATATATATATATATATATATATATATATATATATTATACATAGAACGTATAATATAGATTGGGAATGAAATCTCAGCAGAGTTTTTTTTTCCTCTGACTTGGTCAGCTAAAGCTGCGTAATTAATTACTTAAACTGCTAGAACTTATCCCTTTCCACCAGAGGGTAGAACACATTAATAAGGATGAATAACCATTGCAGAACAATGTATTTCACACCCATCTAGTCTGCAAAGTTAATCCCTTCAGGGCTGGGCTCTCCAGGGGTGGGGTGAGCTGGAGGACCAACACACTTTTTTTTTTACCTGGCCTACCAAGTGATCACAGCATGTGGTGTAAATTCCATGATGTGCCAGGACCATTACTGATACTAAACGAACAGACAACGATGATGGTCCTGGCACATCATCACTCGTTAAGGGGTTAAAAAAACAAAGAAAATTATGCATTTAAGAAAGAAATACAAACAATATAAAGTAAAATTTTCATTTTATCAACAGTCAAAATTGTTTTTTTAATTGATAGGTTCACTTTAAATGGGGTGTTTAACGCATTTAATGCTAGATTGATCTGAAGAGTAATGTGTTGGGGGACCATGTCTAGCATTCAAGGGGTTAAAAGCAATGGGACTTTGTGTTTGTGCCTTGTAGTACAGAATTACTCTTGTTCATCTTGGTACATCAGACTTCCGAGTAATAGAGTGCTATATTAGGTTCAGTGTTGTCCCTTCACTTGCTACTGGCTTTAATCTTTCACTGGGCTCTTAAGTGACTATACAGAAAATGACAGGTAATATCCATGTAGTTGATATAATAAAAGTATAAACTGGAATTACTACAACCTCCTTGTTATTTCCCTTTACTCAGCTTGATGTCATGCACTATTTTAAAGAAACAAACAAAAGTGGCTGTTTTAACAAAATAACAAAAATCCTCAAATAATTCATTTTGGGTTCATGTTTGAAGGTCAGTCCAGATAGGGTCGGATATAAAATAAGCTGTTTATATTCAAAGTAAAGTTTGAAATTTAGGTAATTGAACAGACACACAATGTACCTTCACAAGTGGTTTGATCAAGTCAAGTTTCTGAACATGAGAACTGAGGATGCATTTGTGTCCAAAACCACCAGGAAGTAAAATGACACAACGAGAACATGTATGTATTATGACAAAAGTACTTTCTGGATTTGTACCTTTTGTCCTGGAATCAGACTGAACACACACTCTTCTGGGCTACAGAGACACTTCATAAACAGGAGAGTATAATTCAAGACTTGGCCAGTTTATTTGTCTCCAAGTGGTGAGAAAGCAGCATCAAAAATAAATCAAACAAAACAAAAATCCTTGCTCAACTATACACTAACTAAACAGCTCCTGACTGTATTTGGACCGCTTGTCCATTTACCAGTTTAAAAAAATTAAAGCACAACAGCACAATCCACCAGGCACAAGTACTTACATGTTTCACAAATTGCAGACATACAGAGGTTAGTTTCCTCCTCTCTGAGAACACAAAATTAGAGAATGTCTCAGTGCAGAGGGGTAATATTTAACTGCCTCCTGCATAAATTATCAGATGAGTGAAAGTAGGGAGTGATAGAACTGCTAGTCTGGATTCCTTACCTGCCATATATCAGCCACTAAGAAACTGTGGAGTGGAGCACTGGCCCTTCTGGCACCCTTCTCTTGAAATGTTCCACCACAGGGACTCAAAACACACAGATTTATAGTGTATAAGAAATTATAACTATACACTGCATTTTCCTGGGGCTAATCAGGGTAGATAGCCTGCAGGATTTCAGAAGCTATATATACACCGCCATCACTATTCCTGGCACTCTGTCACTGTATGGATAGATGACATATCTATTGTCCAGAAAGCTGCAATAATAATAATACTAATAATACTGTCGAACCAATAATGTTGAAGGTATCCAAGGGATTAAAACAAGAGAACCAATCAGGTTGGATATCTTCACATAAATAGATAAATGACAATATTAAATAATTTTGAGAACTTTACACTATATTAGGTATTGACACGCTACTTCACAGTAAAGAATTGATTGAAATAATCAATCCCGCATATTTGTGCAAAAATATATATAATTTATTTAAGTGAAATATACTATATATAAAGTGTAAACAACAATGATATAGAGGAGTGATCAGCAATTACAATAGATATATAGTAACTCAAACCACAATTATCACCATGAGGATTGCCATCAAGTAAAGGGTTAACCACACATACGTATATTCAGAGGTATAAGATAACAATAATTGCACTCAGCAGCATAGAAAATGATAATTGATCCAAACAATTAATTAAAATACAGTTGGCAGCAGTGTATATGAATACCTTCTGCCCCAGAAACTTTATAAACTATTAGTGTTGAGCGAGCGTGCTCGGCCGATGCTCGGATCGGCTCGAGCATCGCTCTGCTCGGCACATGGCGGTACTCGTCGAGTACCGCCATGTGCTCGCCCGCCATGTTCGGGTGGTGGGGATCTGTGCCGGAGGAGGCACAGATCTGAAGACGCTCCGCTGGACCACCAGGGACTGGAGGTACGGGGGCATTGCGGAGATGAAGGGGGCATTGCGGAGATGAAGGGGGACATTGTGGAAGAGGGGCATAGCGGAGATGAAGGGGGACATTGTGGAAGAGGGGCATAGACTCTATGCCCCTCTTCCACAATGTCCCCCTTCATCTCCGCTATGCCCCTCTTCCACAATGTCCCCCTTCATCTCCTCTATGCCCCTCTTCCACAATGTCCCCCTTCATCTCCGCTATGCCCCTCTTCCACAATGTCCCCCTTCATCTCCTCTATGCCATAGAGGAGATGAAGGGGGACATTGTGGAAGAGGGGCATAGCGGAGATGAAGGGGGACATTGTGGAAGAGGGGCATAGAGGAGATGAAGGGGGACATTGCGGAGATGAAGGGGGACATTGCGGAGATGAAGGGGGGCATTGACCAGGCACCCTCCCCTCATCAGAGCAGGGGGTGCCTGGTGTAATGCTCGTGTCGCCCCATTCTATTCAATGGGGCTCGGGTGCTCGGCCGAGCACTCGAGCCTCAGGGGGTGCTCGGTCAGAGCACCCGAGCACCCGAGCATCGGGGTGCTTGCTCAACACTATAAACTATGCTAATTGATGTTTAAGGTATATTGTCAGGTGAATTACTTTAATATTAAGCTAGGTCCTCTGACAATTTTCTCATACCATATATAACAATCAAATTTAGAGACTAACTGGAATAGAATCCCAGATTTAAATCACTATAATTTAATTTTATATCGATTACAAATATTGCATACCTTCTGAATAAAACATATAAATTGCAATTAATATAGTCAATCATAGATTATACCAAGAATATACTTAGAATCAATCCAATAATATATGTCTAGACAGTATACCAACTTCATGCAACATATATCACAAATATGACTATAGCAATATTATGTAAAACCTATAGGGTACTTCAAGGGTTAATCCACTTATTAAGATAGGGTGCCACACCCAAGATGGAAGCTTCTTTTGTCTAGTGAAAGTTTAACCCTTTAACGACCCTTGACGTACCAGGACCGTCAAGGGTAAATTTGCTTTAAGGACCAGTGACGGTCCTGGTACGTCAAGAGTTAAATGGTTGCAGCGCGCTGCCGTGCACGCTGCTACCATTCAATCCAGGCTGAGACTGAGCGGTCCAGTACCGGACCGTTCAGTCTCAGCCTCTGTCGGTAGTGCCAGGTCATGTGATCGCTGCGTCAGCAATCACATGTACCCGCATTCTAAATCTGTGAATGAGGCAGTGCTACTCACTGCCTCTAGTGTCTCCTCTCTGCTAATGTGTCCCTTACATCAAAGTAAGGGACACAGAAGCAGAGAGGAGACACCTAGTGGAAATACAAAATACAGCAGCTGGGGGTGTTAACCCCTTCACTGCTGGTACAGGAGGATGGCTAAATGCAGGTCAATTTCTGACCTGCTAAATACACTTTTTTTTTTTTTTTTTTAAATAAAAACAACACACTTTTTTTTTTACAAATAAAATATTTTATTAAAAAAAAAAAACATCTCAAGAAACAAAATTGGAAGTGTGACTGTTGTGGAGTCATGTAATACACTTACACACACCGCCAAATGTAATTAACAAAAAAGTGGGAAAATAGGGTGGGAAAAAGGGACATGGGGATTTTCACCCAGGGGGGACAGTGGCCACTTTAAACTGCACATTTTGTAGGTATGACTGACTAGTCATACCTTTCATGCAGTCTCCATAAATATTTAACCCTTTGCGCCCAATTGATCCCAAGAGAAAAAACAAAAATTATGTTTTTTTTAAATTTTTTTTAGCTTTTCTTTAATTTTAATAAAGTAAATGGTGGGTTATCCATATAAGTGGGGTATCAAAGGAAAGCCCTATTTGTTTGTAAAAAAACAGTATATAATTTATGGGGGTGGAATAAAAGCCTAAGAGGGAAAACACTGTTGAACAAAGACATAGTCAAAAAGGTCAGAATTGCTCCGGTCCTTAAGTCAAATCCACCTCTGATTTTCCCGGTCCTTAAGGGGTTAAAAGAAACCTTCACTTTACAAAAGTTAGGCCTCGTACACAAACAAAGAAATCCAAAGAAACACCAGAACAGACAAGTAGCGGTTAAAGGGTTAATAAATGAATTCAAAGAATTCTCCAGATCAATATTAGCTATTATAACCTTTCCAGAAACAATATTCTAGAAATAACAGAATTATATTAACTAATATATTAACTAAGCTATTTAACTATATTACACTTATCTGGCAAAATATAACAATTTACCAATAATAAATAAATTCTGCTTAATTTCAGAGTTTCTAGAGCTAATGTAGCTTATTATAATTGATTCCAACTGGTTGGCCAGTCCAATTGAGACAATTATAAGAAAACTAGGTTTCTTCAAATATAGAAGAAATGTGTATATGATTCTGACATTTGCAGAATTTAAATAAGGAAAAATGTATAGTTACCAGTCTAATAAGTGTGAATTTCTTAGGATTTCTATGTCAGCTAGTCCAAAATACTCAGGAAATCATAGCAGGACTTGAACCAGGAAGCCAAGAGGAAAAAAGACCCCCGTTCTCTCTCAACAAAATCTGCTCTGATTGGTTAAAGATCCATCTCATTATACAGTGATGTCACCAGTAGTATCTAATTGGGTGCTTCTAATCCTTAATTTCCATATGACATTCCAAAACATTAGTAATAACACCATGTAATCTATAGATGGTGGTATTACTCTACATTCAGATTTTACATATAATCAATTTTTATGTTATCGATGATGTATGTAAGAGATCATTAAACGTCAAATAAATATGCCATCCTCTTAGACGTTCTCATAGGGGAGTATCAATCTGTTTTAGACTTTGAGATTTTCTCATAAGATAATAATACTGCTTGAGACTGTGGTTGTCTGGCACCTAATCGTAAATCTCCATAACTAACATTCAGTTATTTTCACCCCCTACCTTGAATCAAAGGGACATTGTTTTAACATGAGATCATTTACACACATCTTAAAATAGAATTTCAGAGAATTTGGTTTAAAAGAAAAATGAATCATTTCCTCCCCATCATGGCAATGTCTCTGACAATACATCTTTAACTAGATGTACTTATTTATTTATTTTATCAAACCATCTTAGAACACAATTATACATTACTATTCCCCCCAACCCCCATAATTTCCAAAGCTCTGAGTGATCCTGTGCCACTCAGCAACAGTGAGCCAGTCCTGAAGCTGTCAATCACTCCAGAACTGCTTGCAACTTCAGCTGATCTGGTTGCTGCCCTGATGGTGACCATGCAGCACATGCAGACCCAAGTTATGAGCCAATATGTCCGAAAGCAACATATAACAGCTGATCTGATGGTTCTGTTTGCATTTGAATCACATGTTAAGAAGGGCAGGGGATTGTGAATGTTATAACCCTTTGAGTTTTACAGGGGTGTGCAGATACTTCAAACTAACAAAATGGGAAGCATTATAATGTGTACTAAGGAGTTATTATCATGAAAGTGAACTTACCACCAGTGCAGCAAGAGGTGGAAGAGACTGATGGTGATCTTGATGATAACCAAAGGGTTTTATTGATAGTGGGGCATGAATGACGAGGTGAAAAATGAAGATTGCAGGTGTGATGAGTAGGAACTGAGTATCACCAGTACACACACACACATACACACAAGTACTAAAGAAATGATGAAGTTCGTTGTAAGTTTATTTCCTGCTGCTGAATTGAACTGAAACTGAGTAATGTCTATAAAAAACAATAAGGCATATTTTTTTTAATTGCTAGAACCTTGCTTTAAGTATAAAATGTCTGAATTTGTGACAAAGAGTGATCAATTTGTGCCAAGACGTGATCAACATTTTTCTGACTAATCTGGATATGTCGAAGTTTATAAATCCTTATAGATTGAGTTGAACATTGTGTTCTTGAGAAAAGAATGTTAAAGGGCTAATAATGTTACACAAAAAAAGCAGCTCCGATTAATCTTTTTAGTATTGGGCTGTGGAGAGCGTTATTTCAATACTTTCCGAGTTGTAGTTCAAGAGTAAATGAATGATAAAGTATCCCCTTCCTGCCCCTTTTACTGATGTAACACTGCTCACCTCAGAGCAGCAAGACTGACCGGATGGATTGCAGCAAGGCACAATCTTCAGTGAGCATAAGGAAAAACCTAAAAAACCTGTCAAGGGGGTCAGGGTTTTCCTTATGCTCACAGTAAGAATATTGTTCCTTGCTGCAACCTGTCTGGTCAAGACTGACAGTATTGAAATAACACTCTCCATGGCCCCAGTACTATGAAGATTAATCTGAGCTGCTTTTTTGTGAAACATTGCTTTCACATTAAGGGCCCAAAAAGAAACAGAAAGCATATGTAAAGAAGAAAAATATCTTGCCCCTTGAAAAAAAATTAGGAGAACACATGGCATATCCATCACAGAAAACCATTCTGGTCTCTCAAAGGCAGCAGCAATCTACCATAGGTGGTGGAGATGATGGTGGTGGGGGTGGTGTTGGTGATGATGATATTGGCACTTCTCTTTGGGATTTGCTTCTTGAATATGGGTATGTGTAGGACAGTCTTTTTCCAGAATAGGACTACTCTGTGGGTTCTTGTCCTGGATACTCAAAATCAGGCAGAAGGCAGCAAAGGATGGCCACACTAGTGAGGCAAATTAATTCAATCTTGCAGTGGCTGGGATTAGAAAATCCAGTCAAAATCCTCTCCAGAGATACAGCAGAGGGTAGAACAGAACTGGTGATGGGGCAGTTTGTTACGCTCTTGTATAGAATATAGAGCGCTGTGTGCACTGCAGGAACTACTAAAATGGGCACAGATTTTGTGGGCAAAAGTAAGTATCTCTCAGAGGATTTCAGATTCTTCCAGAAATCTTGTTGCAACTAAATTTAGCACATGGGCAATGCAGGGCACATGCACCATCGCCAATTCTCAAAGTAGCTATTATTTTGGAACCATTATCAGCAGACACAAAACCAGCATTTAAGTGGGGTACAAGCCATTCCTCTATCACCTGCTATAGCTTGCCTAAAACATCTACTGCTTTGTGGGACTGTCTCTCAAAACTGAACGCCATTGCTAAATCTTGCCGCTTTCACTTGCGTAACATTGCTAAAATACGTCCCTTCCTTTGCTCTTCCACAGCCAAAATTCTCACACAAGCACTCATCATTTTCCGCACGGATTACTGTAACCTTCTTCTCTCTGGCCTTCCTGCATCCCATCTCCACCTGCTTCAATCCATACAGAATGCTGCAGCAAAAATTATCCTATTGTCACCTAGGTTTTTTCCTGCCCCACTCCTCCTCAAATCTCTCCAATGGCTGCCTATAAAACTTCAAATCTCTTACAAAATTCTGCTTCTCTCATTCAAAACTCTTCTCACCTCTACCCCTTCCAACATTTCCACTCTAATCTCCCGCTATACCCCATCCCGCCACTTACGATCAGCCAATAACAATCTTTTCTCAGCTCCTTTTGTGTCTACAGCCCTCTCACGTATCAAACCTTTTTCTCTCATTGCTCCTTATCTATGGAATGCTCTACCTCCCACTCTGCGCCACTGCACCTCTCTGATGGTCTTCAAGTCATGCTTGAGACTACACTTTCTTAACAAAACTTAAACATGTTACATGGCACTCACTTTGTACATTACTTAATTTATGTCCCCTATCCTAATTGGAACTCTGGCACTTATACAGCACTTGACCCTCATGTACTCTGTATGTCTCCCATTACCACTTTAGATTGTAAGCTTTTGGGCAGGGACCTCACTTCCAGTGTTTCACTTTGCACAGCACTTATAACTCTGTATTGTCTAAACCCCTAAATTGTAAAGCGCTGCGTACACTTGTGGAGCTATATAAATAAACATATTCATTCAAGATGGTGTGCTGATGGTATGGGCAGCCCTGCTGTGGCTCCTGCCTTTTAATAACACTGCCAGAACCAAAAGCATGATTACTGGTTGTCACCTGATGCTGTAAGCTAGTGTTGTCCACTGTTGGTGGTGGGAAGGAAACCCAGTGAGCAGTTATAGTCATATAGTCTGTGCTCTGCTCACTTGTCCACATATCTGTTGTCAGGTGGAATTTCCTGCCATGTGCACTTCTCAGCCCTTTGCCCACCACACTAACCACCTGCTTGTACAATTCAGGCACAGCCGTCCTAGAAAAATAACTGCAGCTTGGAGCTACACATGACATCAGTTCTCTGAAATCTCAGTTTTCTACAAAAGAATGCCCATTGCCAACATCTTGGCAACCTTGCCATTCCACATGCATACCTTGGGATTGTTTTTGTGACGTTTTTGACTCCTTCCCAGAAACTCAGTCAGTGTGGGTGGCAGGACATGGCAGAAGAACCCTGGAACTTTATTTCTTTAACAACATAACTAGAGGAGGTGGTGGAGGTAGAAGCAGCAACTGCGGGCAGTCTATGACTCTTGCCATCTCCTACAGCAAACTCAGAGTAATCATACTCGTCTGCAGCAGAAGCTGTAGGTGTTATTTGGAATGAATTAACTGTTAGCAGTAGCACACTATCTGACACATAAATAACATCACTACTTCTCTCATCTGCCCCAGAGCTCTGGGAACTTTTTGGAGTGTTTCTGCTGCTGCTAGTTGTGGTACCACTGACCTGCTGATAGTGTGTCTCCCAGTCAGATCTGTGGTTGTTCTTCAAGGGAGATGCCTAGGTGTGAGCCTGCTTCCCCCTGCTCACATTTTTTGCACAGATGACAGATAGCAACATGTTTAGCTTTAGGATCCTGAGTGAAGTATCTCAATACTGTGGACTTCATGGACTGAGGGGTTCCTGAGGGGTTACTACTACTACTGGGCATAGATGTTGAGGTAAATCTACTACTACTAATATTAGGTGTCAAAGGTGCAGCACTTCCAGCAGCAGCAGAGGCACTCATCATATCTTACACTGTGCATGTTAATAACCTGTGTTGCTGGTGTTGTTGCTGCTGGGTAGTTAGCACAGGTGTGTGCAGCTGAGTGAGACTTGGACTTGGAAGAGGCAATGATGCTGGAGATGACTGACAGGGTGACTGTGTATGTTCTGCCATCTTTGCTTATCCAGGGTCAGACTTTCCAATGGTTTACTCAAACAGTTTATAGACAGGCGCAGTGCTTCTTTTTCAGTAGTGGAAGACTGAGCCTTTGCCTTTATGCTAACTTTAGGGCCATGTCGTCAACTCTCTCGCTCTCAACTTCATCTGTATCTGAACAAGAAGAAGATGCTGGAGGGATAAATTCAAAATCTGCCTCATCATCATTATCATCAGTCATCATTAGTAGGGGTGGGCAAAAGTTGTCGCTGTGTTCCTGCGGGAAATTTCTCAAAAACCACGTTGTTATCCACTTTTTCGCGGGAAAATCCGCTTTAAAACTAGCGGTTAAAATTTTTGCATTTTTCACCCATTGGCCAAAATTTTTTGCCATTTTTTCAATGGCTAAAATGTTTCCGCCCATTGATTTACGTTGTTTTTGCACTTGCACTATAAAAATGTGAAGTTTTCGCTGAAGGCAGACACAATAAAAGCAGCTACAGAGCGAGATAGATGTGCTGTGCTGTTCTCTTGTGATATTTTGCAAAATATGAGGCAGGAGAGGCTCATAGTGACTCCTATCACTATGAGCAGGGTAAAAAATAAGCAATGGAGTAGCTGGAAGGACCATTATGTGTCCACTGAGTCTGAGGAGGAAGGGACCACTACTGTACCAATGCTGTCCAGTCCCCCTAAATTACCCCAAGGGATCTTGGGAAATTTAATGGGAATTGAGGGAGAAAAGGGAATGGGAAGGGAGGGAGAAAAAGGTAGTATTAGTGAGAGCAGGACAGGACAGCTGCCTGTGCCTGCTGCAAGACGTGCTGCCCCTGCTGCCAGTGCCACCACTGCTGTACCTGCAGCCACTAGTGTTGTACATGCTGTTAGATGTGCTTCCACTAGTGTTGAACCTGCTGCCAGTGCTGAAGCTTCTGCCAGTGCTAAATCTGCTGCCAGTGCTGAACCTGCTGCCAGTGCTGAACCTGCTGCCACCAATACTTTGCCTGCTGCTAGTGTTTCTTGTAGTACTCAGGGGGGAAGGAGAAAATTATGACATGTGTGATAGCAGGGGACCCTCTCGTCACCTCTTCCAAGCAGCAGTGAGATGTCTGGAATAGAGCTGCAGCACATAGGGACTAGTGATGGTGGTGGTGTTGGAGAAGCTGGGGTGGAAGAGACATTGATTGTCTTTTTATCAGAAACTGTGAAGGAATGGGAGACAGGGATGAGGATGGGCATCACCACCACCACTAACAGTCAGCTTTTGAAATTAGTGGAAATTGCAACTGCTCTAACGTCTGCTGCTGCTGAGATGAAAGGGTAGCAGGGTGCTGAGGAGTAGACTAGTGTGCCACAGACCACTGTGGACACAGTGGGAATGGGGTCAACAAGTAATGCGGGACTAGGACAGGTTCCACTTGCCAGCAGTAGCAATACTCCTCCTGATCCTAGTTGCAGTGCTAAATTTGAGGCAGTAGCAGCAACAGCAGCATTATCCGCTGCCCCAGAAAGTGAAGAGGAATGTGGAGGACAAGAAGAAAGAGGCCATACTTCTCGACCTGTTCCCTATCCCTTCCCCCAGAAGTCATGGGTGTGGGACTATTATTCTCTTCCGGCAGGCACAGTGCAGTCATCATCAACAATGGTACAGTGCAAAATTTGTGACAAGTTTGAGAGAAGGGGAAAGGAGGGAACACACCTTGGCACAACTACCCTGATAACACACATGAAACACAGACACCATGACATTTAATCCAAACATGTTAAAGCCAAACACCCGTTACTGAAATCTAGCACCGCTGTTACTGTACCCCTTGACTCTCCAGAAAGGGGGAGATCAAAGAGAAGGAAGAATATAGAAACCCAGAAAGTCACTGGAAGTTCCATGATGAGCAAAACAACTAGCACGCCATCAATATCACCTTCTTCCTCTAGGGTAACAAGTACATCTCCTGCCAATCCACCTCATTCATCGTTACCTCCCCCGCCAAATGATAGCCACTCTGTTAACGTTAGGATATGGCAGTTCATCTCTACTCATTGCACACTATGTGGTGCACTGACAACACATGCCAGTGTGGTGCAAGAGAGTCAATACCAGGTCATCAGGTGGCACCTGAGGAGATTCCATCCCGCAGAAAATGCTAGGATTCTAGCAGGGAGGGTTCATCATTACTATTAAACTGTCAGCAACTTGTTATGTTTCCTTAGCGGTGTCTGGAGAAGGGATACAATGACAGTGGCAGTACTTGGTTTCAGGTGTCATGGTGTTTGGATACAGTTGTGCCCCTAGATGTTATTTACCACACTTACACTATGCACATTGCAGTTGCTGATGGAAGCCACAGTTCCTGTTCTCAAGGGAAGATTTAATGGCCAACGTGTTCTTTTCTCCACATATACTAGGGGCTACTTATTCTTCTGCTACTTCCTCAGGCACATCACTGGAGCCAGTAGTGGTAAGTGGAACCTTCATCATCCATCTTCCATGTTAGTGCTATTGTTGACCCCATTCCCTTCAACTGCCTAATCATCCTGCTGCATAAACAACTCAGCAGCATCAGTACGAACAGTAATTGGAACTCAGTACTGGCACTACACCAATAGGGCATTTTTATTTTTTCTCAGGGCTTACGTTTAAAAAAAATAAAGAAATAAATAAAAACTAGTCCTACAAAAAAATAAAACATTTTGTGGGGGTTTGTTTCATACAAATCAATGTTTCCTTAGGGCTTGTGCCTCTAATAAGTCTAAGTCATACAAAGGCCTCTAACAACAAATCAAATGAATCATCCTCTTCAAAATACTCTATCAAGTCAAGTATCAGTCCACCCCAGTGGCAGCTTATATCAGGGGGGTTCCTGTCTCTGTCACTTTAAATACAAATGTTTTATTTTATTTTATTGATTTATTTTTTTATTAACTGTCCCCCCAATAGCAGTGAAGAAACCCCTCAAAACAAATTCCCTGTTCAAATGATCCATTCACCAACACAGGCACCCTCCTCAGACCCCTTTATACCATGTCTTAGGTTTTTACTTTATTTTATTTAGGATTTCTTTTTTATTAAGTGCCCCCCAATCCCAGTAAACAACCCGCCAAAAATCATCCCCTGTTCAACTGATTCGTTCCCCACACCCCAGCAACACAGGCACCCTCATGCCCCTTTTATACTGTGCCTATGGGAAATAAAATATTATTTGTAATGTGTTGTGTGTAAATTCTGTTCCCATTGATTTCAGTGGGCGAAAAAAGCGGAAGATTGGCACTTTTCTCTGGAAAATTTTCACCAAGGGGAAAGTGCTATTTTTCACCGATTTCAGTTTGAGGCGGAAAGTTTTGCCCATCCCTAATCATTAGGTCATCCTCAGCATCACCTGCCACTTCTTCCCCACTACCCTTATATTCATCTACACTTTTAGAGGTCTCAGACAATGTCTTTTTACTTTTACAATGTTCGCTACTACTTTTAAGATAGGTGTTTTGGTGTTTGTTTGTCTCACTCTCTGATGCAGCAGATGGTTCATCTGCTACACCTACTTCCATTATGTTATTGTCACCATCAACACTATAATGCGACTTGTTGTCATCTTCAGTGTTCTTATATGGTTCTTTTTTGTACTGCACTCATGGTGCTGGAAGTTTTGGTGAGATTTTGACAAATTGCATCCTCCCTTGGTGGAGAAGCATCATTTATTGCACATCCCGCAGCAACCATTGCTGCAGTCAGTTTTTGAACTACCAGTTTTACTCTCATTTCCCTGCACTGCTCTACCTTTCTCACTCCCTCTTGTGTGTTTGCTGGACATTACTCAATTACTGTGTGTGTTTTTACTCTACAGTACACAAGTGATGGAGTGTGATGTCTTCCTTTGGCCATCAACAAAATTCTCAATGTCGTCTGTTGTCTATCGACTCTGTCTTAGTCATACAGCTCACATCAGGCTCCAAGTCAGCTGTCTATCATCTAATATAGTTGTTTGTTTATTTCTTTATTACTTTATTTATTTTTTAAGTTGGCCACCCTATCTTATCACAATCTGTCCAAAAAAAAACAAAATTAGCTGAAAAACAAAATCAACAACTTCTTTCGACAGACTTCCCCAGCACAGAGACAATAACAGCAAGTCAGCAAGAAAGCTGCCTGTGTCTTATCAGTCAGTCACATGGAATGTTGGGGTATTTGGGGTCAACCTCCTTCATCCCTTCTTGTCCCTGGAGTGCCTCCATACTCTCCTAATACAGAGAATAAATCTCCTACCTAAAAGACTCCCCGAACTAAGCTTCAGTTCCCCCATTATTTGCCTATCCTCTCTAGCGTAAAAACATGCTGCTTTCTCCTCTCAAAAACACAGACTGGCATGCTGCGAGAGATTCACACCCTTGTATTCGGCTGTAGAAAAGTACAGAAAAGTTATTCATGAAAAATGTTCTTCCCATTGATTTCAATGCAATGAGCTAGGAGAAAAAAGCCAGAAAAATTACATTTTTTGTGGGAAACTTTTCACCGAGCAGGAAGTTCCATTATTCACCGATTTTGGTTTGAGCCGAAAATTTTCGCCCATCCCTACTAATGGCATTATTTTGCTCATACAGATGTTCTAGCATTTATAATGTGGAATTTCACCTAGCAGGGACTTCCATTTACAGCTGGTGATGGCAAAGGTGGTTATGCCTTGTGTGGAATATAATAAACTAGTGTAAAAGCCCGTGTACACGGGCCAAGGTCCAGACGATGTTAACCCTTTGAGTGCCAGAGGGGTACGCAACGCATTGCTTTGCAATGCTTTGCATACCCCTTGGCACTCAAAGGGTTAAGAGGCTGGTCCTGCTCTGTGTCCTGCCGCGGACACAGTCATGCACTGTAGAGACTGCCCAAAAGCACAGAATGCTCCCAGCACAGAATGTTCCCAGCATAGAACTCCCAGCATTCTGTGCTCCCAGCATTCTGTGCGTTCGGGCAGTCTCTACTGCACATGACGCCTTCTGACAAACATTCTAGCAAATTATTATATAGGATTGTGAGCATTGTTAGACTGGCTAAAATGTTCACACATTTTGAAGATAATATTTAGCATTTCTTTGGTAGTTTTGGATTCTGACAAAAAGCTATCAACTTGGTTGACATATGGGCAAACACACTGAATTTAATACATTTTTCTTAGAAATAGTGCAAATTTTAATTGCATTGCAATTATCTTTTAGAAGCAAATAGTGCTTTAATGTTTTCTATAATCAGTGCAATTTTATTTTATAAGAAATGTGAATTTTTCAGAGCAAAATTACCTCATATTTTTATTAAATTTGACAAATGCAAACAAACTCGCTATTCTTATTATTTTTGTTGTTGTTCTAGCACTCAAAGGGGGTAAATCAAAATTTTATTAACCAGACCCTGTACAGTAAAAATAAGACCCAAAGGCCCATATGTATAATATTAAAGTGGAGCAGTTCTGGAAAAAATAATCTGCACTATAGGGAATAAATGTAACCCTTTGAGTGCCTGCAGGGTATCCAATACATTTCGTTGCAATTCATTGGACACCTCTGGCACCACGGTGTAACTGGACTGCCCCAGAAATGCTCCTCATTTGGGATGTTATGCTAACAATACAATCTGGGTGTAATTCCATTAGCTACCACTGCATGTCGCTAAATGAGAGTACAATCCGTTAATGCTGTGTTTGCCTGAAAATGAGCCATGAGCTTTGATCTCTTTTTTAAGAATTTTACTATATGACGATTAAGAATGAACTGGATCCTCTTCTAACGTTATCATAATTTGCTCCCCATTATTTTTTCTCCAATTCCTAGTCTTCAAATCCTGACAAACTGCTATCCAACTTTCTATTTGCTTTCTGCTGGGAGTGGTAAACACACACATTAAAGTAAATAGAAAAGTTCAACAAGATCAGATTTCTGCATCATTCCCCCGGCAGTGACTTGGGGAAACACTTTAGCTGGGGAACTGGGGCATCCTTTAATGACAAGGTGTGTGCAGTGCCAATTTGACATTAACCCTTTTTTATGTAGCAGCATATCACAGCACTACAGCATACATCGGAAGAGCTTTATAATTAAAAGGTCATCTATGTGTATAATTGCAAGCAACCTGATGCTATTATGGATTTTGGCACTTCATCGGAACAGGAATATTACTTTGCTCTAGAGATCCCTAAATGAGCACAATATTCCCGTGTAAAGCGATTAGAAAACAAAGTTCCTGGTAAAACCACATTAAATAATACCACAATTGAAAACCATGGCGAGCCTGCCCGGAGCTGCTAGCAGAAGAGAGAGGTGTGATCGGGAATAAGGCGATGATTTTCTTGAGGATTGTTAAAGCGTTTCTATTTCCAGCCCCAGTCTCTTGGGACAGCTCCTTACGTGTGCTGCAGGAGAGAATAAGAAGTGACTGAGAGGCTGCCCTGCATCAGGATAGCACTGGGGAACTCCAGCAGCACTCTCACTCTCTCACACACTCATCCACTCACTCATTCACACACGCACACACACACATACTGACAAGGGTTGCTTGGTTTCCTCCCACATCCAATTCGATATTATCAGACTCAGCCACCTCATGGACATCCTAAACCATATATAAGAGGCATCCATAGGACTGGCATGGTTTATCCTGACTGAGAACTGCCGGGAACTTTTTCAGCAGGACGGTACTGCTCCTCTGTACAATTATTTGTACTTTTTTTTAGCAGCAAACGGATCAAAGGAGGAAGAATTGTATAAAGCAGAGGGAAGCAACAAACAAGGTAACAATGAGTGTGCGTTTGTGTATTAGTTTGTGTGTATCTATGAGTGTGTTTGTGGGTGTGTGTCTGTCTGCCTGTGTGTCTATGTATGTGTCTGAATGTATAAGTGTGTGTGTGCCCGACTATATATATATATATATATATATATGTGTGTGTGTGTGTTTTGTGTGTATGTGTCTGAATGTATCTGTGTGTGTGTGAAATAGAGTGCGTGTCTTTGTGTGTATATTTGTCTATATTTGTGTGTGTCTGTGTGTGTTTGTGTGTCTTTCTATAGCTATATGTATATGTGTGTGTTTGTGTGGCTTCCTGTGTATTTTTATATGTGTGTGTTTGTATGTGTATGACACAGAAACACACACAAACAAAAGTGAAGCAATCATGTGCAAGCCAACAGCACTACAGGGAGAAAATAAACATTCCAATGAACTGAAAATGCGGCTTTTAACCATTTGCGTGTCAGAGAGGTATCCAACGCATTTCGATGCAATGCGTTGGATACCTTTCTGGCACTCAAGGAGTTAAGCCCTTGAATGCTAGATAGCTGTAGTCTTGAAAAGATAAACACCACTTAGAGTACCAGAATCGTATCCAACGCATTGCAACTTCTCTGGCACTCACAGGGTTAAAAGCAAGGGGTACGTTGGGAATTGTTCGTTCCTTTGAGTGCAGTTGGCGTGCCCATAATTGTCCCTTTTGAGTTGATATGGCTCTGTGTGTAGGAGCTTGTGAATCAGTGTGTGTGTGTGTGTGTGTGTGTGTGTGTGTGTGTGCTTCTTAGATTGGATTCTTCCTGGTTTACGATCACATTCTGCAGCCTGCAGGTGTCTTGCCTCACTTGTGTGTGTTGTCTGTCTGTGATCCGCTTTATAAAATAACAACCGAGTTCTCTGTGTATGTGAATGTTTTCTTATGATACTGGGGAATGAACTGAAAGTTATGACTTGGAAGGGGAAATGATAAAATATTGTATGTGTCTAGGTTAAAGGTTAACACGTGTGTCCTAGGATGTTTGTAAGGCATGCAGTTAACCCTTTGAGTACCGGAGGGGTACAAAAAATGGTTAAATGTGCTCGCTACAGAGGCAGACTTAATAGAACCGTTAAAGAGATAGTAAGCCTTTATTTGTACTTTACATAATCTGCAAGAGCATACTATGCAAAGTCAAATTGTCTACACCTTTTGTTTATTTTTTTATTTCTTTAAATCTTTTAAGTGCAGGAGGGTGCCTGTCACCCTCAAAGGGTTACTTATCACCTTTTTTTATTTCTTATTTATTTTTTTTACACTTTTATTTCCGTGAAACTGAGCTCATTTGATCAGTTTACAGAGAGCACAGTCAGTCGCTTTGAAGAAGGTATGCTGATAAAAATACAGATAGCATACAGAGGGCTCAGTGTTGCAGGGATGATGGTAAAGTGATTACTAGTATGTTCATACAGTACTGCAGACAGAAATTCAGTGAGCTTACTGGCAGGGACATAAATCTGTAAACACAATATCTGAAGATACAAAAAAGCATAGACAATTTGACTTTATGTATTCTGCACTTACAGAATATGTACATTCAAAGTAAGGGGTTACTATCCATTTAAAAGGGAGCTGTTCATTAGGAATTAGTGATTATTCATTTTTTTAAATATTGACTTTAAATATTTAGGCAGGTGTCATTCATACCATAGTCAGATGTGCAACTATCTATATTCTTTCTGTATGTCTGCAGTTTCCTGTATATAGTTATCTCTGTTGAAGTCTGCGTTTAGACCACATCTCCTCTCAACAATCAATGGGTTTCACTACAGCCTGAATCACTCATAAGGGACATTAATCTTTAGCAAATTGTAAACTGAAACAGAAATTATTAAAACAGAGATAAAATGCAAATAAAACAGTCATTAAATACAGATGACTGCTGTTTGAAGGACACCTGCCTAGAAGTAATTCTGATAAACAAATTAAAAGTTACTTAAGTTTGGTATAGTTCCCCCTTTAAATCCTGATTGACTGATATGAGGTGGCATGCTGGAGAATCATGATACATGTGTTTTTTTACTCTTTATTTTTTTTTTACTAAAAGCAACATAAATCCAAGCTGGACAGAGTCATCTATCCTGGTGTGAGCAGCAATGAGAGATCACAGGTGCCATGCTCTGCTGGCTTTGGTGCTGTTGATGCTATCTTCTGGATACTGCAAAGAGAGGACTGATCCCAGCAATATCAATGAGAAAAACCTCATGAATTTAATCATGAAAATTATTAAAGACTTTAAAAAGTATAACTTGGAAGAGGGAAATGGGGTGCAGTATATCCCCAGGAAAGAAGATTACAGCTTGGAAGAAAAAGACGAGCCGGATTATGGATATTATCAGGATGAGCAGAGAGTGGGTAAGTGCTCATTACTTATATTCTTCCAAAAATGCTGGTAAGATTTAACCCCGTGCAGGTCTTCACAGTGCTATAGAATGCCTCAAATAGGAGGTTAACCCTTTGAGTACCAGAGGGTACGGAACACATTGCTTTGCAATGTGTTCTGTACCCTTATGGCACTCAAAAGGTTAAAATTATAATAACAATGGCAAACTTATTATTACATACATTTATTATTATTATTATTATTATTACATACATTAGTATTATTATTACAACATACATACATACAATTAGTATTATTATTATTGCATACATTATTATTATTACAACATACATACATACATTATCATTATTACAACATACATACATTATTATTATTATGGAATATTCATTTCTATTATTAATATTATTTTAGAAAAAAATGCCTGTTAAGTTATATGTATTGCTTTACTTTGTCACCTTTGATTGATTGCAATCTGTCACTAAAATATTTAAGGATGGGGATATTAACTCTCTGAATGCCAGTGGGGTATCCAATGCAATGCTTCACAATGCACTGAATACCCCTCTGACACTTAATGGGTTAAAAAAATAAATAAAGGAATTGATTAGGACCTCTGAAAAAAGTGGCTCTAAATGTGTTTCATTCTTTGAATGCCAAGGAGTACAAAGGGTTAAAATCTTGAATGCTTATTTTTTTTTTTAATTGCTAAATATGTCATAGAGCACTCTTTAGAATCCAAGGGGTTAATTTGAATAATCATTTGTCCTTACTCATTTTTCCCTCAGAGAAACTTCATTTCTACTCAAAAATTAAGATAACACATTGAACGCAATGTCTCCATACGTTTAGAGCTGTCTGCTCAGCAGATCTAATTAGCACAATTGATGGCTCTTGGGAACAGTATAGAAGGATTGTTTTGATCAATTTTGTTTCAGTTTGCCAAAGATTTACCTCACTAATGGTAACTGTGCCTCTCTTCATTGGTGATCTCACAACATTCAAGGGGTTAAAGATAACACTGAAATCAATAGGAATGTTTATTTGGGGCTGGATTCTATTGCAGGTGTTAAATGTTAACACCAATTTTATCAAACATTTTCCTATTGAAGTCTATGAGGAAAACTGGAGATAAAAGCAGTGATAAAATTAGCACCTATAGTAGAATCCAGCCCCAGTTCCGGATGGTGCAACTGGTTTGCTCCAGAATTGCTCCTGAGGGAGATAACTGATATCACTTCTATGTTACTTATGACATTCTAAGGAGCCTATTCACTAAGCTTTCTCACATGACCTGGAACACTGAGAATGTATCTCCTCTTTATCACCTATTTATCACACCTTATTGCACCCCCCTCCCCCGGTTCTGGATACCTCATTCTCCATCATCATTTTCAAAGCTAGACACTGAACATAAAATGTGTGATGATTCTGAGGGAAATTGTATTGAAATTATTACAAATGTGATGAGTATCATGATATGTCAGGTAGAGTTTTTAACCAGTTTGAAATATCGTAGTACCAGAGAGGTGTGAGGGGTATTAAGAGGTTAATGCACTGGAAACATCTCTAGCATGAAATGGTTTTAAGGGGCACATTTTTTTAATGGGAGATCAGAGCTTGCTCCCCACCCCCCCAAAAAAAAGGAAAAGAAAAGAAAGCTTTGTTCACTGACACTACAATAATAAACATGCAGCGCTACTGTGTGTACCACTGGACTTCCTACAGACCACAAGCAGGAAGCTACAAAGGCACAGTTCTGGAGCAAACCAACTACATCATAAGGGGAGATGAAAATTATCATGGATGTAAAGTACCCTTAAATCCTAGAGAGGTTACAATGCATTGCAGATTTCACATTCAAGGGGTAAAACAACCCATGTAAAGTAACTAAAATGTGGGGAATGTCTGTCTCTTATGGTGCAGTTAGCTGGCACCAGAATAGTACTTCTTTTTGTTTTGTGCATATGGATCAATAGGGGCAATTCAATAAGTTAACCCTTTGAGTGCCAAAGGGGTACGAAACGCATTGCAGAGCAATGCGTTCCGTACGCCTCTGGCACTCAAAGGGTTAAAGAGATGCAGTTCTGGTGCTAACCAATGCACTACAGGACACAAATAAAAATGACCTTGAAGTGAGTAAGGGTTTTAACCCCTTGATTGCTAGAGAAACTTCCTGTGCACTGCAAGCAATGTATTAGATACATCTCTATATTCAAAGGGTTAAAAGAGGTCAAAAATCTTATTTAAGTCAGTCTTGAAAAGATAAGAGTTTGCAGAGAAAGGCAAAGCTTCTGCTACATAACATTTTTATATATATATATATACACTAGTATGAAAGCCCGTGTACACGGGCTAAAGCGCCACCCAGCAAACCTGTCTCTGAGCCGCTCGCAGCGCCCCACTCCGGAACAGCGTGTTCAGCCAGTCTCTACTGCGTATGACTGCATGGTTCCGGCAGTCTCTACTGCCCATGTGCTGTTACGCACACATGGAGATTCGCAGGCTAGTGCTTTATATTATACAGTTATATATATACACACACACGCACACACACACGCACACAGATCATTTAAAGTTCTGATAATTAAGCAAAAATCCTTTCTTTTTCCTGAGTTTTGAAGACACTTATCATCCCCATTTCAAAAGGTCTTTCTTTCTTGAATGCTTCTAAAAGGATTCTGACTGTAAAATTGTTAAATGAGTGAAGGTATCACCAGTTACAAAGGTATTCATATATTTGCATTACTGGAAATGTACTTATATGACTACTACAAACTAAATAATAATAATATAATTACTAGTATTTATATAGCACCTTTCTCCCAGTGAGACTCATGCGCTTTCAGCATATGTACGAACTCTTTATTGCCATACTACCAAATTAAAGGGGAACTGTGTGTTACAGGAATAAGTGGATCAAAACGTGTTTATTTATTTTGGTGCAAATGATCTCTTGTAATTTACTGCTAGTTTCTTTCAGTTTACTGTCTGATAAAGACTATTGACCCTGATGAGTTATTCATGTCTCTTGAAACCTATTTTTTTTGTGTGAGCAGGTGTGATCTAGAGGCAGGTCTAAGTAGAGATCACAGTTTATATAGGAAACTGCATATATATTTCAAAAATATAGATGGATATACTGGATACTTGCCTAAGAAAGTCATTCTGTTCTCCTCTTGGATATTAGTGACATTTCAGTTAGTTTGAGACTGGTTTAAAGAGGGGCCTCCTGTTTTAACTGCAAATTCCCCCATTGGGCCATATGTTCAAAGAAGTAGCCAAGTACAGTGTTGTTGGGCTTATTAATATTTTCAGAGAGTGTCGGTTGTGATAGAAAATATGTCGTTTTGTATGATTCCTGACTGAAATTGTCGTATGTAACTACAAAAATGTCTTAACTATTGACAAAAATGCCTTAACTAAAGACAAAAATATCAGTGTATAGATATGGTAATTGCGCTTATGTTGTGTTTCCTTCAATTATTATAGGTGTCTCACATTCAGAACTTTACATTCCCTCCACTTTTTTCTTAATGTACAAATTTTGTCTTTTGCAAGACATATTTTGTCGTTGTATACAAAAAATGTTCTTTCCTCTATATGACACTGGAGAATAGTTAGCCACGCCCTTTCCACGCCCCTTTGCCCGGCAACTCTGGAGCTGTGTCGTACACAATGGACATTACTAGTTTTTTGTTGTATACTCTATAGAAAATATGTCATTCATGCAAACACTTACTTATTTTTGTCGCTCATACAACATTTTTTTGTTGTTATCCCTTTGAACATACGGCCCATAGACTATAACGACTTTCTGTGATAAAATCAAGTGATAGCCATTTTATATAATAGAATCCAGCCCTAATGTCTACGTTTTATTCAGAACTCTTTTTATAAGTAAGGCTTAACCCTTTGAGTGTCAGAGGGCTACACAATGCATTGTGAATTAATGCATTGTGTAACCCTCTGGCACTCAAGGGTTAAGTAGAAGGTTATATAACACTTTGATGCTAGAGCGGTCTCTAGGACATCGCTCTGCAGTGTTTTCTGGATGTCACTGGCATCCAAGCGGTTGAGAGGAAATACAGAATTTCCCCAAATAAAAATTCCCCTAATTCCCATTCATTTAAATACGGCCTTTAACCCCTTAACCATTTGAGTGTCAGAGAGGTAGCCAACGCATTGAAATGAATTGGATACCTCTTTGGCACTCAAAGGGTTAAATGCTAGAGATGACTCATGTTGTTGACCTCCTTAGCATTCAAGGGGTTAAGAACCCCATTTATATCAACCGGAAGTTTAAAGTCCCTTTAAAGTCCCTTTAAAGTGGAACTATCATGTAGATATAAGTTCCCCCTCTAATAATAGTTAGTATAGTGGCAATCAATTAAATACTGTTATAATGTTTATTATACGCAGGCATTATGTGGAAACATAAGTTCTTCTGAGATCCACCTCAAGAACTCAAGCGCAGACATCTTGCCAAAGAATGATCTGTGCACCTGTGCTGTCCGTCCCTGTCTCCTCACTGATAGGTTATTTGCCAAAGGGGGAGTTGCACTGTACCATACAGTACAGACAGGGAAGGACAGCGCAGGCACACAGATCCCTCTTTGGAACTGTCCTCTTGAGGTGAGTCTCATAAGAACTTATGTTTCCATATAATGCCTGGACTTAATAAACATTATAACAGTATTTAATTGATTACCACTATACTAACTGTTAATAGAGGGGCACTTATATCTCCATGATAGTTCCTCTTTAAGTTCCACAGAACGTAGATTTCACACACTATATCCCTGGGAGATGTTCTTATCTGTTTTAAAGGAATCCTATACATGTTGTAACTTAGAGTTTTCTCTGAACGTACGAAAGAGAAGCACATTGTATCCCTCTGTGTTTCTGGTAGAAATGGTAGGAATTTAGGGTCTAAATAAGTAGTTATTTGGTTCAGATTAGTAGTAGGTAACACTGGGCTCTCTCACATTGAGAATTTTGCCCTTAACCCAGAGACGGTGAGATCTGGGTAAAAACCCACAGTCTTAGGGTCAAACTCTGAGAGCACCCAAGTATGCCTATGGGGCTGTTGGCTTGCTGTATAGTTGCCTCAGTTCTTCATTGTATACCAGTTCCAGTGTAAAGGAAGCATGGTTTTACTTCAACAGCCATCCTGATGTCTAGAGACCAGACATGTAATAGATTTATTCTTTTGTTTTAGCCCTCCAGGTGTTGGGAAAGGTATTGGGAAAAGATAGTACAGTAAAATTAATTTGTAGGTTATACCTTAACCTCATAAAACATTATACAATTAGGAACTGTGTTCGGAGCCAGAAGAGGGTAATAGGTAGCTGAATTAGGTTGTGTAAGCTGGTGCTGGGGGCAGTGTATTTTTGGACCGGTTGATCTGATCACATGTTGTAACTTGCTTGTGTTTCTCACCTTTTTGGGATATGTATTATTGTCCCAAAACCCTTTGTGTGCCAGTGTGCAGAGTGGAGAGTAATGTAATACTCTGCATACCCCTTGGCATTCAAAAGCTCATGGAGCAATTCTGAAGCAAACTAACTGCTCCAGGGGGAGAGAATCAAGTTCCAAAATATCCTGTTGATTTAAATGGGGCTTTTATCCCCTTGAATGCTAGTGAGATATTCAGCACATTACTTTGCAATGAGTTGGATAACTCTTTGGCATTCAGGGGGTTAAAAGTCCTATTTAAATCAATGGAAAATTTTATTTAGCCCCTATAGTACATATGGTTTGCCCCAGAATTGCTCCAGTTTGTGTTTATACATAAGGCCCACATGTTTAAATGTGAACTTCTAAAGTGCACCACCTAGAGGAAGATATACATCATTGCTTCCACAGCCCATGGCTGCAGTTCATGTTCATGTTATGAAGCCACCCCGACACACAAAAAGCATAGAAACAAAAGATTGAATGTACAAAATGGCCAGCTCCACTGGTGTTAGCTTTGAACGCCAGTGGCTGCACTTGGGTTTATACACTTCTAAGTATGATCACTTTTTCTGCATACTGGTGCACAGACTGTTATTGCTGAGATTTCAAGCCATCAAGCCTCTTACTTATGCCCCATGGAAAGTACAGGAAATGCAGTAAAGTTATCTCTACACTTTGTTAAATAAGGTTTGAATGTGACAAAAGATAGGAACCAATTGGCCATTCCTCTGTACCCATCTCCCTTCCTATTTAAAATGCTCAGACATATTTTATTCCACACTCTTACTGCTTTCGTCGCCACCTCCTACACTGGGAGTCTAATGCATATTTGTATCACACTTCCCATTTAGTACTCTTCTCTCATATTTCCTCTTCATTTTCCACCATCCAAATTTAGGTTATACCCTCTTGTTTTAGGAATCCTTTTATTCCAAAAAATGTTCTATCACCTTATCCTTTCTGCAGAGCTGGATTAAGACTCCATAGGCAGAATACTAGTTTGCGCCCTACACCCCACTCAATTCAACCATGCCACACAAGACCAGATAGAGAGAAATAAAATGATGGAAAAATGATGGGAAAACGTGATATATGCATATTACATGAAGTGTGAATTTTTCATAAGCAGCCAAAGTTAAAGGCTAGGTCTATTCAGCCTATCTCACCACTTTACTTACCTCTCCCTTTCATTGTCTCCTCCATCACTTTCCTCCTCAGCAACTCACCCAATATCATCACCTCCTTATGTCTCACCTTCTCTCATCACCTCCTTCCATATCATCTTTATACCCCCACAAATGCCTATCACCATCACCTCCCCCCATATCATTTTTATCCCTCATAGCACCATCTTCTCCCATTATCATCTCCTCATTGCCTCTTCTCATATCACCATCTTCTCTCCTCGTCATCTCTTTCAGTCGTTATGACTCCCTTCATATCACCTTTATATTCCATATCACCATCTTCTCTCCATATCACCTCTTTTGGTATCACCTTTATCACCCATATCTCCATCTTCTCACTTCATCATAGTCCCCCATATCACCTTCACCCCTCATTTTGCCATCTTTTCCCCTAATCAACTCCACTTATATCAACTTTGCCAGCATAACATCATCTTCTACCCGCATCACCTTCATCTCCCGTATCACCACCTTGTCCCTTCATTACCACCTTCCCATTTCACCTTCACACCCATAATACCACATTCTCCTCTCATCATCTCCATCCATATCACATTTATCCCAATATAGCACCATCATCTCACCATCATTACCTCTCCATATCAGCTTCATCCCCTATATCAACATCTTCTTCCTTCCTCACCTCCACCCATATCACCTTTATCCCACAGCAATATCTTCTCCCCCTCATCATGTCCCCCCATATCACCTTTATACCCCATATCACCATCATCTCCACCCATATCACCTTTCTCCCAATATCACTGTTATCCCTTATAGCACCACCTCTACCCCTCAACATCTCTGCTCGTATCACATTTATCCCCTTTAGCAGCATCTTCTCCCATTATCATCTTCCTCCATATTACATTTATCCCCCATATCAGCATCTCCCCTCATTCCATCAACCCATACCAACTTCATCCCACCTAGCACCATCTTCTCTCCTCATCTGCCCCCATATTACCTTCATTCCTCATAGCAATATCGTCTCCCCTCATTAGCATCTACCCCTACATCAGCTTTATCCTCCAGAGCACCATCTTCTCCCCTCATCACCACCTCCCATATCACCTTCATACCTTCATCCCCGATAGGACTGCCTTCTCCACTCATCATCTCTGCCCATATCAACTTAATCCCCATGGCACCACTTACTCCCCTAATTTTTTCCACCCATCTCACCTTCATACCAAATGGTAAAGTCTGTCTGTTTATCATCATCTATCCCACAGCACCATCTTCTCTCCTCAACATCTCACCTATATTAACTTCACCCCCATAGAACTGGATTATCTATTATTATTATTATTACTATTTCTATAAGAAGAAGGAAACTGTTTTGGGCTGCTGGGAACCCTGTCAGCTTCTTTGAAATGTAAGGCTCAATCTGCTTGTAATTCTGTTACCTGGGAAGCCTAGCAAGTCCTCCAGTTTGACTGCTAGGGACCAATTTCATCGGTTCCTGGAAGTCAGCTGGAAGCCTGTGAGGATTGAAAAGGTCCTGCAGGTGCTATCAGTCACCCACTAGGTAGGCCAGATTGCCTACCCCATTGGATACCTTTCCAGCATTCAGGGGTTTAAAGCCCCATATCAATCAAATAATAACTTTTCCCTGTGGTGCAGTTTGTTTGCCCCAAAATTGTTCCATTTTAGCTTTCTGAATAAAGCTTATAATTCATTAAAGTGTTAGTAATGTCCCAAAAATGTTTTAATAGATTTGTAGAGGCTAAAAAAAGAATCACATTGCCACAAAACCTATGGTTTGAGAGATATTGGAAATCAAAGTCCCCCCTTCCCTCCCCTTCTCTTGATGTCAGCTGTAAAGCTGACAGAAGGAGATCCGTGTCGGCCGACACAATGACGCTCTTCAGCAGAGCTGAAATCCCATTATTAGAAAAGAACTTTCATGGGAACAGTCTACAAAGTGTGCTTGCAAACCAGGCACACTTTGTAGACCTTTCCAGTTAAGTAATTCTTTTCTAATAACAGGATTTCAGCTCTGCTGATGGACTGGGATCTCCTGCTGTCAGCTAGACACTGACGTCAGGAGAAGGGGAGGGAAGGTGGAACTTTGATTGTGAATATCTCTCAAACCATCTCGGTTTGAGAGATGGGGTGTTTGGCAATACGATTCTTTTTTTAGCCTCTACAAATCTATTAAAAAATGTTGGGGACATTACTAACACTTTAAAAGATGTAGATAAATTGAATCTTATCATAGACATTTGGTAAAAATCAGACATATACTAGCACAGATCAAAGTACTTGGTGAAAAACCAGGCCTATCAAAAGCGGGGACATCAGACTAGTCTTGGCAGACACATGCAGAAAGCCCAGCCACACTGTATATACAGGAAGTAACAAGATAAGATTGATAGTGGTAATAAAAAACGCAGAGACATAAAAGCTCTGCCCCCTACACATTCCATAACACTCTATGTGACATTCTCAATTGAAAAAGCTATCATTGGAGACCTTCAACCTCTGCACCCACCGTGTTTCATGAAGCTCAACTTCACTTAGGGAAATGACTGGTGAGTATTTGAGGCTCTATACCCAAATATGGAACTATTCTGGGGCACCCGAACTGCAGCACAGGACAGTGGCTAGTCATAGGAGGACCCAAGTGCTTTTTTTTGTTTGTGAAAGTATTTTACCAGGAAGAAAACATTGAGGTTTTCTCTTGTTGGGAGGGATATAGGTGAGTTGACCTTTCTGGGACTAGAACCTGCAACCCTGTGGCTTAACCAGATTCTACAGCTGCTTCATTAACCAACAGAGTCTTCTCACCCTATGACATACTCACAAAGTCATAACTAGAATCTGTTGGACTCTGGGGCAGATGAAGCTCTTGAATGTAAGAAAGTCTGTTGATAAAAATAGGGCTTTTAACCCCATGAATGCTAGGCAGAGCAATATGTTGGAGACCTCTCCAGCATTGAGTTTTGTACCCCTCTGGCACACAAAAGGTTAACAAACTATGTGCGGGTATTTATTTATTTATTTATCTACATTTATTTGGAGGAGGTTTGCACCCAGGAAACCATAATGTATAGCCTCAATTTACCCTTTTTTTTGTACTGATTGAGGTCTAGGGAGGTATCCATTGCATTACTTTTCAATATGTTGGATAAAGCTTTGGGACCTTAATAGGTTAAATTAGAACTGTCAGTTTGTAAGAAATAGGTGCTTTGGTGATTAGGAAAGAGCTTTCAAAATCAATTATTTCTTTTATTTGAAACAATAGTTTATGAGATATTTAGCTTTATATTTGTGTCAGTTTATACACATTAGACAATGCTGGCAGGCATGCCTTTGCAATTCTAACATTCCACAGTGTTCTCCCTCCCACCTGCCACTTCCTGCCAGCCAGAACTAGTTTATTTGCAAAAGATGGCAAAAAAATAAGATATATATATATATTAATAAATAAAATGTCTTTAAAAATTACCTACTTGTTACAAACTGACAATCCACAAGCTGTGCAGCTAATTAGGCATCCATTGTACACCTCTTGCACAAGAACAATGAAGCTGAGAAATTATGACATTCTGGGTCAAACCAACTGTACCATTAGGGAGAAATAAATATTCCCCAATTGCCTATTGATTTAGAAGTGAGTTTTAACCCCCTTCATTGCTAGAGATGTCTCCAAAGCAATGCATTGGACACAGTCTAGCATTGAAAAGGTTAAATACTCATTTAAATCATTGGGAATTTGGGGGATTTTCTGTTTGTCTCCCTATGGTTCAGTTGATATGCTCCAGAATTGCTCCAGTTAGTTTTGATATATACATTAAGGTCCTTTAGGTGCCAGAAAGCTATTCAATGCATGGTGTTGCACACTGCTTTGGCATGCAAAGGTTTAGGAATAGTTAAACAAAACCCAAGATAAACACAAGCAAGCTATAGCACACAAGAGGTTAAACACTCCATTTAAATCAGCGAGAATTCCCTCAACATGGTTCATTTGGTTTGCCCAAATTCTTCTTTGTGCACCAGCCTCCGTGTGCACCTTAATAGTAACATGAAACACAATTCACTTCTTTTGCCATCCTTCTAGTTTCTTCATCTTGCAAGTCCTAAAGAATCATAAAAGAAAAGGCACAAACAATTGTTACATGTTTACAGTATGCTTTTTTGTCTAGCTGAGTAAATTAAGCATACTCGGTTTCTGAGAAATGCTTAATTCAGAAGTTATTACATAGCAGCGTCATATTTCTGTAAGACTTTAACATTTTTATGCTATTGCTGTCTACAGAACTCTCCATTCATTAACACTGACTGCAATAACAACAGCACCCTCATAGACTAGAATGGCTACAAATAAACTTTACAGTGTTGTGATACAAGGGCACCAGACTGCACTTTATAACATTTGAAAGAAGCCTGTCCAAAAGATGGTAGTTCCCCTGCTTTACTCAGCTTGAAAAATCACACACTTGAATTGATTTTGATCCCTAGCCCTGCCTAATGTTAGTTTACTAAACTATGCATGCCAGACCCCCCCCCCTTAATGACACTTCTATCCTTTGCACTTTGCTTAATGCAGCCACAAGGGGACCCCAAAATTCCATGACATGTGAGCACCATCACTGGTCCTTAAGTGCTAGGTCCTTCATGAAGTCCTGACACATCATGGGTCCTTAAGGGGTTAGATAATTTATTCAATTATATAAAGCGATATCAAAAGGTGAAGAAGTGACCTAAAAATTATTGGGAATCCACCATGCACCCACAGCTATAACACCTAAAGCAAAAGTGTCCCTCTTTGGCTATTTGCAGTGTTGGGTGGTGTGTATTCATCCCAGGGTGATCATTCACTATCAGCTTTTATGCAATATGAGTTTTCTGTATCAAAGCAAACTGATACATTTCATTTCAAGTGAGGACACATAATAATTAACATAGTATCATAGTAAATTAGGTAAAAAAAAACACAAGTCCATCAAGTTCAACCTTTGCCTCATACACTAGTGACATGAGAATTCTATAGCTTTCCTGCTACCAAATAAGTTAGTCTTTATCAGACCTTCCTGATTTACCTACTAATGCACAGTATAACCCTGTATGTTCCCTTCTGAGAGAAATGTATCTAATCTTCTCTTAAATGTATACATTCTATCTGCCATAACCACATCCTTGGAGAAGGATTCCATAATTTAACAGACCTTACTGTAATAAAACCCTTCCTCTGCTGAAGTCTAAACCTCCTTTCCTCTAATCTCAAGGAGCGTCCCCTGGTTACTTGATCAAAATTCCATTGATTTAATTGTGAATCTTACTCCTGGGAATGCTTTACCTCACTGCTTCCCACTTTATCATTTAATTAGTTAAAATGTCCTATGTAAATCAATGATCATTTTTATTTATCTCCTATTGTGCAAATGGTTTGCCCCAGAATATATGTGTGTGTGTATATATATATATATATATATATATATATATATATATATATATATATATATATACTAGTTGAACAGCCCGTTACACGGGCTACAGTGTCACAGCCACCCGGTCGCGGGGCAGTCAGCGCAGTAGGGACTGCCCGCGCCGCGGCTGATACAGAGCAGGACGCTTCTTTGGAGCGCCCAGCTCTGTATCAGCCGCGGAGGTGGCAGTCTCTACTGCACATGACTGCCGCACGCGCAGCAGTGTCTACTGCGCATGTCGGGCGTTACACATGATTTAGCAAATTATTATATAGGATATATATATATATATATATATATATATATATATATATATATATATATAAATGTTGTAGATGGGCACTCCAAAATGAAACAACTAAATATATATTGACTAGGTGCTAGATCCAAGAGCCATATACAAAGGTCATAGTCCATAGAACCATGTGGACAAATCAGTACTCAAAGGACTTTAAATTAAATAATGATTTAAGGTTTATTCATTCGACGTTTCGGCTCCAACTTGAGCCTTTCTCAAGAGAACCTCATCCGGCTAAAACAAAGCTCTAAATACATAAAGCCGTCTACAGCAAAATCACCACGTAAAATCCGTTGGCTCACCTGTGTGATGCAATAATAGAATACAAGCGTCATCAAAACCAGGTGTGTCAATTAGAAGAAATTGTAAATTTCACAACAAAAATGATTATCCAAAAATTAAAACACGTGACAATTCCTACATTAATCCCAATACTCCTTTAGAAATCTTGAATTTAAAACAATTTTTAGTGTGTTATTCAACTCAATTCTTAATGCCTCAAACGGGGCCCACGATGTGTAATCTAAATCCAGTGAGCGATCCTTTGAGTGCTGATTTGTCCACATGGTTCTATGGACTATGACCTTTGTATATATATATACTGTCTCCAACGGAAGGTTTCTGCATGTGTGTAACTAATGGGATTGTACTTTAGGACAGTTTTACAAACTGGAGCAATTGTGGGGCAAACCAACTGTCCCATAGGGGACAAATAAACATTTGAATGGGACTTTTAACCCTGTGAATGCAGGAGAGGTTTCCATCACATTGCTTAACGCTTTGACTGCCAGAGTGGTTGCAATGCGTTGTGTACCACTCTGGCACTCAAATGGTTACCAGAATTGCTCCACTGTGTGTACGTGTCCCAATATTTACTGTTGTATGCAGGTAAAAGACACAGCACAGACGCCACCTGCATCACTGGGCCTGATGTACTAAAACTGGAGCAATTTTGGGGCAAACCAACTTCAACATAAGGAACAAAAATAACCATGTGAATGCTAGAGAGGTCACCAACAGACCCCCTAGCATTCAGCATTTAAAACCTTTGCGTGCCAGAGAGGTATCCAATGCATGGTAATTCGCTGGATACCTCTTTGGCACTCCAAGGGTTACAGCAGTAGGAATTTGGGGAATTGTTATTTACTCTATGTGGTGCGCTTTTTGGGTTGCTCCAGAATTGCACTACTTTTCATTGTATATCAGCCTCTCTGAGAATAATTGGACTTTCCATACCTTTCAATGGTTTTATTAAAAATCATACAGGATTTAAAGAGATTACTGGAAAAAGCTTATGCCTTTGAATCATACAATTTTATACTGAATCCATATACATGGTGTAACAGACCTGCTAAGAAGGGATTTCCATATCGTTCTGACTGAATATGAACCTATAGGGCGCTAGTGACATCTCCCGTGCATTGCTGTGCACTCTGTTATCACTTTCCATTGAAGATGCCTCTAGAACAGTGGTTCTCAAATGCGGCCACAGTGTGTTTGCTTGCGGCCACCATGAAAAATGCAGTAATGGTAGCCGCATGCAGCCACCAGCCCCACATTGAAGTAATGGTGGCTGCACTGATTTGAAATACATACTATGATGCGCGCATGCCTCTGACTGCTGAGTCATTATGACTGGCTGAGGCTTGCCGCCTGAAGTTGCCTCAGCTAGCCAATGCTAGTTCAACCCACTCCAGTAGCAGGACAAGGCTGCGCCGTTCATTTGCTGCCAGTGGGGGGTTGACTGCCTGCCTGCTTCCTCACGCCTGCTGCTCTGACACAGCCGAAGTTGCACTGGACTGGACACAGGGTGTGCTGGCCTGCCCAGCAGTGACAGCATAACTGGGTCTCCCTCCCGCTTGATAATACAAGCAGTGGGAGGAGCTGAGTATGGATACCTCACTGGCCCAGCAGGAGCTGCAGCAGTGTTGTGGATGACAAGGTTAGTGGACAGTGATTAAAGCTCTTTCTGCGGGTGTTTGAACACACATGCCGGCCAGCAGCAATTCCCTATTCTTCAGTGAGTTGGACCAGATAGAGCAGGCAAATATTTATAGGAGTTGGCGAATATCTTCTCCATAAGCCTGCAGTTTAGCTAAGTTTTCCACCACTGTGGTACTAAAATGTGTCCTTCACTCGTTCTTTTGGGGATCAGTTTTTGGGGTTCACTTTTAAAATATTGCTCTGAAAAGTGCGTGTAATGAAAAGGTGCATTCATAAGGTTGCAATAATGTAATGGGTGACATGAGATTCTCATGTTGCCCATTTAATCACTACGACCTTATGAATGTGCCGTTTCATTACACACACTTCATTTATTTATTTATTTTTTTTGACAGATACCAGTTTTTGGTTTGTGTGTGGCTTAGTATCAGGTACGGCCACCTGCAGGTAAGGTAAGAAGTCTAAGTCATTGACCTTTACTGCTAAAGTGTACGCTGCCCAGCGTTAGGGGACCCAAGCCATACCTTCCAGCTAACCACACTGCCCACCAGCTGCCATTGAAAATAGGACATTAGCTCTTTGAGTGGCAGAGGGATACACAATGCATTGCAAAGCAATGCTTTGCATACCCCATTGGCACTCAAAAGGTTAACACTTTCAGTGCCAGAAGGATGCACAATAGAACCATACTGAAAGGGTTAAACACATATTAGCCCTTTTATTAATGAATTAGCAACAGTGATACGCTGTTACCTGTGCAGCTACAAAAATAGAGACACACAAAAAGAAATAGGACTGGTGAAGGTGATGTTGGTTTTTAACCCTTCGAGTGACAGATAATTATGCAGCACCTTGCAATGCATTACATATCTGTGGCAAGTAATGGGCTAATGTTTGTGGACCTCTCTGGAACCCCCCCCCCCCACACACACACACACACGCGTGATGTGTTTGTTTTTAACCCTTTGTATTCCAGTGAAATATTCAACACATTGTGCTGCATCTGTGTTACTCAAAGGGTTAAAAATACAGAGCTCTTTAGAGTAGACTAGTGAGGTGCACACACACACTAAGCCTTTGATGTCAGAGATATCCAATGTTTTGCAATATGTTGCATATATTTGTAACAGTTTGAGAGTGAAAGCTCAGCAGACAAGAAGCAAAACAGTAAAAACTGCTCCTGAGGTGATGTGCGGGGTGGTAGGGCGGCAAAATAATACATTTTATGGAGGGAAATAGGTGAAACATCTGAGGTAATGTGGCTCAGGCTGGTGTGAAGGAAATGAAAGAGAAGGAGTGATGAAGGAAAAGGGAAAAAGTGAGGGGCGGAGAATTAAGCTGAAGGGAGGGTAGCAGAGGAGTGAAAACAGAGAATGGGGAAAAGGACAGGTAGGAGGATGATGCGAAACAGCTCCCAATTGCAAGGCACAGTTATTGAGTATTGATATGGTATATTTCAGCACTAAATGTATTTTGTAATAGAAGATGGCTATAATATGTACTGGTTATGGACTTGCATTTTTTTAAATTTACAATGTTATTGAGACGTGGGACAATATGGGTAAAGAGAGGAAAACTGAAAACATGGAGAGTCAGAGAGGGGAAGACCAGACATCAGAGGGGTTGTTGGGGTGTCAGGTGGAAGGGATAGCATGTCAAAGAGGATGGAGAGTAAGAGGGAGGAAGACAAGGCATCAGAGAGGGTGGTGGGGTGTCAAGTGGAAGGGATGGAAAAGCAGAGGATGGAGACTCTCCATCCTCTGATATGATATCCCTTCCGCCCTCTCCGAACCTTCATTACTCCTTTCTCTGACCAACTTTTTTCACTCCTACTGTAGCCCACCTCCTTCTGTCCCATTCCACATGTGCTATATTGCTTGCCATATATACAAAATCTAAGTATAATTATGTATATGTTTAAAAAATGTGTGTCTATGAAGAATGTATGGCCATACTTGGGAACTTTCAAAATGAGCTGTTTTAATCATTCCCCAATTACCCTTAATTATAACTTGGAGATATTACCCCCTGAACACACACAAGACTAGGGGGACGTCTCCCTTTGATTTTTCCTGTATAAATGGCACCAGTGTAGAGACTAAAGAAGCAGTTGAGTGGTGCAAACCCTGAGAATACGGACCCTCACCTTGAGACCTGACATTTTGGTTAAAGTAATGGAGTCGCTAAGTATGGAAAACATTAACTTTAAATTTCTAAACATTAACCCAGCCCGCCCAGGGTATATACTGCAAAATTGGTGCTTGACTTAGTACAGATATGTGTTTATATATGATTGCCCACCCCTGGCCAACTTTAAATAAACCTTAACCCAGCATTCACTGTCAGTATCATCTTGTGTCATAAATTAATACCTAGCAATCAAAGTTAAACCTTAAACCATTGTCATATTTTGTCTCAAGTTAATCTCTTGAAGACCAAATAGGTGTACAATGTGCATTTCTTTGCAATGCATTGTGCCCCCTGATTCTAAGGAGGTTACTCAAGCATGATGAGGCTGAGCAAGTGAGAACCATGCTTGATTAACCTCTTGGAAGATCATAGGGGTACACAATGCCTTGTAAAGCACATTGAACACACATTTGGTTTTCAAGGGGTTAACTTGTAACTAAAGATAACAGATTATTTACAGGGAAAAGATTGAAAGCTGGCCAAGGAATAGCAATCATATTATGACTGCCCATTCCTGGCCAGCTTTAAACCCACCCAGTAGTCAAGGCCACCTCTTGACAGAGGACCTCCTATATCTGAACAAGAAAAGACTGTGAGCTCATCCACATTTTCTGTGAAGCAGTAACCTTTAGGAATGGAAGAGAAAATGACTATTTCTGAAATATATATCTCCAGTAACTAGTAAGTTTTAAGAA